>OX457024.1:96755612-97955612 GCA_949752745.1 Protula sp. h YS-2021
TCGATCGACCATCCCACGCACAGATATTACTTCAAACAGACGTGATGCATTACAACGAATCGGCATAAGTTTACACCAAAAGTTTGCCGATAGGCCGCTTGAAAAGATGAATCGGTTCGACGTCATCAGTCATCGCCATAACCTATTGACTATAAGTGTGTCGAGCATTTTGTTTGATTTTTCCACTTCTTTCTTTTTCTCTTTTTTCAGACTGAAAAATTATCTCATAATTTTATCTAGAGCATTAGACGGCCACTATTTTTCTGTTCCGACTTTTTTCACTTAAATAAACAGGGCATTTTAGCTGTTTTTATTGTAGCTTTTTTTTACATGGTACGACTATAGATATCTTTCTCCCGTTACTTTTTTTTTCAATCACACCCGTCTGGCTTCTAATGACTACAGAACATTTTTAATGGCATAAATATATTACTAAAATACTTTTAGGACAAAGAAATCATCAGGGCAGCAGATTAATTCATTTAATACCAGCTACACCTAACAGACACAACGCGAACGACTTATGAGCACCGACTTTGATTACCATTAGAACAGGGCCAACTCGGCCCCTGTTTCATTGCGTCTTTAATACAATGCGGACTGATTGAAGGACAGCAAGACTGGGATGGTAACACGCATTGCCGTGACCTTTGAGTCCGCGGCAAAGATTAACGCATAATGAGTCCCCGCGAGAGCATTCAACGCATCGGATTAGCCCTTTCCCAACACAAAGGGTCCCAATGCAACGCAACGCGCACAGTTGTATGGTTTTCATGCATTGACGTCATTGCAATGGGCTTGTGGAATGATGGAGGACCGCTGAGAATCACAAGGCTAGTTAACAATGAATCCCCGATGTATAACTAAACTCCTTATGTATTCATCCGCATAACCACGATGTTGCTGGTTAAGCGAGTAATCACTTCTCTGCAGACTCACAGACTAGAACAAAGCCCAAAAAATAACGTACTAATCTTAAAGAACAAGCCTGTCAAGGGACAATGTGACTAGCTGAAATCTAGTTCATTGAGTATCAAAAGGATTTCGGGATCGCCAGAAAGGTTTTTTTTTTTCAAGAGAGGATCGCCTAGGGATTATTCGTATCAAATGGGAAAGCAACTAATCAGACCCTGGTAGAAGTATTTTAAAACTGGTGACTGAAAATTTTGAATGCCAATCTCTGGCGGAAAAAGCAATCTTCAGAACAGGCCTATCCTTGGACCACTCGGGAAAATCTGGATCAAATGAAACGTTTTAAAATCCTGCCATATGGCCAATTTTTGGCAGATCGCTCAAAAAGTTCTTCATTACTGAAGAAACATCCAAATTTTTCAAAGCAATTCGATCACAACCGCGGTGGAGGAGCACCTTGAAAACTGGCTGCCAAAAACAAATTAAAACAACAACAACAAAAAAAAAATGCCGCCATTTGGCCATTTTTGGGGAATCGCCTAGGGGATATTCATGCAAAATTTGAAAGCGATCCAATCAAAAGTGTGAGAACACATGTTTGAAAACTGGCTCACGAAAATTAAAATAGGCATCAGATATTCAAAGAACCTCAATCAGAGAGGTTCACTCGAAATGAATCGCAGTATGTTATCCGGTAAAAACATTGCTCATAAATATTATACTAAAAAAACTAGAGCAGTGTGCATAGCCCACATATTCCCCACAGGCCCTCCATCAGTTAAAACGGCCATCAATAGTCAATCAAGAGCTAAAATTTTCCAAGTCCAGTTGGTGCATTTTCCTTGGACGAACCTGGCCCATTTAGAATACCGATCTGTGTTTGTTCCCATAGAAGCTGCATACCAAGTTTCATTAAAATCCCCGCAGTTGTTCTTGAGATATCGTGTTAACAAACTCATTCCGATGCTGAATAATTACCCGGATTTGGTAAATTTCCAAGTGCATTTGGCTCATTGTCCTTGGGCCAACCTAACCCATTTACAATACCGATCCTTGTTAGTGCCCACAGAAGCTACAGTCCAAGTTTTATTAAAATCCTTGCAGTTGTTCTTGAGATATCGTGTTAACAATAGTCAATCAAGAGCTGAAATTTTCTAAGTAGACGTCCATATCGTGTTAACAACAGTCAATCAAGAGCTGAAATTTTCTAAGTCCAGTTGTTCCATTTTCCTCGGACGAACCTGGCCCATTTACAATACCGATCTGTGTTTGTTCCCACAGAAGCTACATAACAAGTTTCATTAAAATCCTTGCAGGAGTTTTTAAGTTATCATGTTAACAAGCTCTTGATAACAGACCGACACACGGTCGATCGCTTATATTCCCCACAGGTTCTACCTGTGGGGAATAAAACATAACTGAAATATATATTATTTCACTGTGTGAAGTTACAAAACTGAAAAGAGAAAACTTCTCTCAACAAAGTTCCTTCGCAAGATATCCCATACGAGAGTGAATATATACCATTTTCATACATTTTAGAAGTACTAGCGGTTCGACAAATTTCCTCACACATAAAGTGCACACTCCCTCCCACCCCTCTATCAAATTTGAGTAAGGTAATTTTGCATTGCAGTGCATTTCAATCCGCTGCAGTCACAGATGTTTACTGAATGTGGAGACAGTAATTAACATAGACAAGTCACGAATATAATGAAGCTGGTATATTTTCGTTTAAAAAGGTCGCGGGTTGTATTCTTTGTGCCATTGTCACAGTCTGAGTAAAAGAGACTGAAATCTAACCCTGGCTTGTAATTGGTTGAAACAATCCTCCAAATTCGAGCGGTGGTTGGAAAACTTTCGGTACGTAGATTCTCGACAGTGAACACGCGCGATGTCCAGCCCAGACACCTTGCCGCCATGTGGCTGCTATATATAAATCACACTTTTTTACACTTTACATAGCATCCTTCCCCTTCCTCCCCCCTTCATCTTTACACGAGTACGCCATGTTTGTTTGCCCGCCTCCATCCCCCCCCCATCCTTACACGAGTATGCCACGTTTGTTTGTCCGCCTCCATCCCCTTTCTCCCCCCCCCCCCCCGCTCATCTGTACACGAGTAGGCCATGGTTGTTTGCCCGCCTCCATCCTTCCCGCCTTCATCCTTACACGAGTAGGCCATGTTTGTTTGCCCGCCTCCATCCTTCCCGCCTTCATCCTTACACGAGTAGGCCATGTTTGTTTGCCCGCTCTCCATCCCCTCCTTCATCCTTACACGAGTATGCCATGTTTGTTTGCCCGCCTCCATCCCCTCCCGCCTTCATCCTTACACGAGTAGGCCATGTTTGTTTGCCCGCCTCCATCCTTCCCGCCTTCATCCTTACACGAGTATGCCATGTTTGTTTGCCCGCCTCCATCCCCTCCTTCATCCTTACACGAGTAGGCTATGTTTGTTTGCCCGCCTCCATCCTTCCCGCCTTCATCCTTACACGAGTATGCCATGTTTGTTTGCCCGCCTCCATCCCCTCCCGCCTTCATCCTTACACGAGTATGCCATGTTTGTTTGCCCGCCTCCATCCCCTCCCGCCTTCATCCTTACACGAGTAGGCCATGTTTGTTTGCCCGCCTCCATCCCCTCCTTCATCCTTACACGAGTATGCCATGTTTGTTTGCCCGCCTCCATCCCCTCCCGCCTTCATCCTTACACGAGTAGGCCATGGTTGTTTGCCCGCCTCCATCCTTCCCGCCTTCATCCTTACACGAGTAGGCCATGTTTGTTTGCCCGCCTCCATCCTTCCCGCCTTCATCCTTACACGAGTATGCCATGTTTGTTTGCCCGCCTCCATCCCCTCCCGCCTTCATCCTTACACGAGTAGGCCATGTTTGTTTGCCCGACTCCATCCCCTCCCGCCTTCATCCTTACACGAGTAGGCCATGTTTGTTTGCCCGCCTCCATCCCCTCCTTCATCCTTACACGAGTATGCCATGTTTGTTTGCCCGCCTCCATCCCCTCCCGCCTTCATCCTTACACGAGTAGGCCATGTTTGTTTGCCCGCCTCCATCCCCTCCTTCATCCTTACACGAGTAGGCCATGTTTGTTTGCCCGCCTCCATCCCCTCCCGCCTTCATCCTTACACGAGTAGGCCATGTTTGTTTGCCCGCCTCCATCCCCTCCTTCATCCTTACACGAGTAGGCCATGTTTGTTTGCCCGCCTCCATCCTTCCCGCCTTCATCCTTACACGAGTAGGCCATGTTTGTTTGCCCGCCTCCATCCCCTCCCGCCTTCATCCTTACACGAGTAGGCCATGTTTGTTTGCCCGCCTCCATCCCCTCCTTGATCCTTGCACGAGTATGCCATGTTTGTTTGCCCGCCTCCATCCCCTCCTTGATCCTTACACGAGTAGGCCATGTTTGTTTGCCCGCCTCCATCCCCTCCTTGATCCTTACACGAGTATGCCATGTTTGTTTGCCCGCCTCCATCCCCTCCTTGATCCTTACACGAGTAGGCCATGTTTGTTTGCCCGCCTCCATCCCCTCCCGCCTTCATCCTTACACGAGTAGGCCATGTTTGTTTGCCCGCCTCCATCCCCTCCTTCATCCTTACACGAGTACGCCATGTTTGTTTGCCCGCCTCCATCCCCTCCCGCCTTCATCCTTACACGAGTAGGCCATGTTTGTTTGCCCGCCTCCATCCCCTCCTTCATCCTTACACGAGTAGGCCATGTTTGTTTGCCCGCTCTCCATCCCCTCCTTCATCCTTACACGAGTATGCCATGTTTGTTTGCCCGCCTCCATCCCCTCCCGCCTTCATCCTTACACGAGTAGGCCATGTTTGTTTGCCCGCCTCCATCCTTCCCGCCTTCATCCTTACACGAGTATGCCATGTTTGTTTGCCCGCCTCCATCCCCTCCTTCATCCTTACACGAGTAGGCTATGTTTGTTTGCCCGCCTCCATCCTTCCCGCCTTCATCCTTACACGAGTATGCCATGTTTGTTTGCCCGCCTCCATCCCCTCCCGCCTTCATCCTTACACGAGTATGCCATGTTTGTTTGCCCGCCTCCATCCCCTCCCGCCTTCATCCTTACACGAGTAGGCCATGTTTGTTTGCCCGCCTCCATCCCCTCCTTCATCCTTACACGAGTATGCCATGTTTGTTTGCCCGCCTCCATCCCCTCCCGCCTTCATCCTTACACGAGTAGGCCATGGTTGTTTGCCCGCCTCCATCCTTCCCGCCTTCATCCTTACACGAGTAGGCCATGTTTGTTTGCCCGCCTCCATCCTTCCCGCCTTCATCCTTACACGAGTATGCCATGTTTGTTTGCCCGCCTCCATCCCCTCCCGCCTTCATCCTTACACGAGTAGGCCATGTTTGTTTGCCCGACTCCATCCCCTCCCGCCTTCATCCTTACACGAGTAGGCCATGTTTGTTTGCCCGCCTCCATCCCCTCCTTCATCCTTACACGAGTATGCCATGTTTGTTTGCCCGCCTCCATCCCCTCCCGCCTTCATCCTTACACGAGTAGGCCATGTTTGTTTGCCCGCCTCCATCCCCTCCTTCATCCTTACACGAGTAGGCCATGTTTGTTTGCCCGCCTCCATCCCCTCCCGCCTTCATCCTTACACGAGTAGGCCATGTTTGTTTGCCCGCCTCCATCCCCTCCTTCATCCTTACACGAGTAGGCCATGTTTGTTTGCCCGCCTCCATCCTTCCCGCCTTCATCCTTACACGAGTAGGCCATGTTTGTTTGCCCGCCTCCATCCCCTCCCGCCTTCATCCTTACACGAGTAGGCCATGTTTGTTTGCCCGCCTCCATCCCCTCCTTGATCCTTGCACGAGTATGCCATGTTTGTTTGCCCGCCTCCATCCCCTCCTTGATCCTTACACGAGTAGGCCATGTTTGTTTGCCCGCCTCCATCCCCTCCTTGATCCTTACACGAGTATGCCATGTTTGTTTGCCCGCCTCCATCCCCTCCTTGATCCTTACACGAGTAGGCCATGTTTGTTTGCCCGCCTCCATCCCCTCCCGCCTTCATCCTTACACGAGTAGGCCATGTTTGTTTGCCCGCCTCCATCCCCTCCTTCATCCTTACACGAGTACGCCATGTTTGTTTGCCCGCCTCCATCCCCTCCCGCCTTCATCCTTACACGAGTAGGCCATGTTTGTTTGCCCGCCTCCATCCCCTCCTTCATCCTTACACGAGTAGGCCATGTTTGTTTGCCCGCCTCCATCCCCTCCTTCATCCTTACACGAGTAGGCCATGTTTGTTTGCCCGCCTCCATCCCCTCCTTCATCCTTACACGAGTAGGCCATGTTTGTTTGCCCGCCTCCATCCCCTCCCGCCTTCATCCTTACACGAGTAGGCCATGTTTGTTTGCCCGCCTCCATCCTTCCCGCCTTCATCCTTACACGAGTATGCCATGTTTGTTTGCCCGCCTCCATCCCCTCCCGCCTTCATCCTTACACGAGTAGGCCATGTTTGTTTGCCCGCCTCCATCCCCTCCCGCCTTCATCCTTACACGAGTAGGCCATGTTTGTTTGCCCGCCTCCATCCCCTCCTTCATCCTTACACGAGTATGCCATGTTTGTTTGCCCGCCTCCATCCCCTCCTTCATCCTTACACGAGTAGGCCATGTTTGTTTGCCCGCCTCCATCCCCTCCTTCATCCTTACACGAGTAGGCCATGTTTGTTTGCCCGCCTCCATCCTTCCCGCCTTCATCCTTACACGAGTAGGCCATGTTTGTTTGCCCGCCTCCATCCCCTCCTTCATCCTTACACGAGTACGCCATGTTTGTTTGCCCGCCTCCATCCTTCCCGCCTTCATCCTTACACGAGTAGGCCATGTTTGTTTGCCCTCCCCTTCCCCTTCTTCCTCCTTTGTCGCAGAAGCCAGTTCATGATTTCAAGTGCGCATGACCATAGAAGAAATTTGCAGGATTATATAAGGAAACAAATAAGGAAAATGTAGTAAAAGTTTATTTTCTGTTATGACGTATCGACAAGGTGTCAAAACTTTATTAAAAAGCGGGATAATTTATTTTATAATACATGTATTATAAAAATGGTTTTGGTAACACAGAAATAGCTCTATATTTATTTCAAAGTGATTTTGATATATTTCTCCATTGACTTCTTAGTTTCTCTGGTTCTATGTTTTATCCCAAGCACTGGAGTCCTATTTTTTGCGTAAATCCGCTCATTGACGTTTACAAGTTATTATGCTTATGTTTTGTGGCACGCTCGTCCCAGCAACCCTCTCATCGTATTTAATGTATAAATTATAGCCTCTCCAGTGCCCCTCCGCCTCCCTCCTTTGTAGCACTAATTATGCAAAAGATCTATGTATGTCACATTTTCTCTTTGTTGACTGAAATCCCCACCCCTACCCCCATCCCTATACCACTCCCTTCTCATATCGTACTGATAATGTAGCAGTTACGTTTTTATTATAAAGCTTTGCTAGTGTTGGGTTTTTGTGGCACTTTACCTGTCTCCGCTTTCCGTTATTTGTATTTTCATGTATTTTTTAACTGAGAGAAGAAGCAGCGGAAATGCTGTTTATCCAGAACGTTCCTAGTTTTAGTCGAGTTCATTTGACGGTATTTGGCTTGATTCTGCGCTAGAGACGCGATTAAGTTATTCGTACTGTATTGAAGCAGCCGCTTAAGACTCTTAAGCCTTAAGGTACCAATAACTCGGTCCCTCATGTCCGTCACAAGCTGGATACTTGTAATTTACAAAGGTATCGCGTGACTCATCATTGAGTTAACTAGAGCTTCTAGTACACACAGTCAAGACTGCACCCAAACCCGCCAGTTTAAATTGATAACTGACACCCAATTTCAATTGCTCCAAAAGGGTTTCTTAGCTTCTCTTTAACTGTATATATTTCAACTTTCACAGGCTTTTTAAATAGTGGTCGGAGTATATAAAAAATTACTCGGACTCACATTTACGTAAAAGCCAAGAACGTACATTTCACGTTCTCTGGTAGGCGTCTTACTTATAGCTCATACTTTCTAAGAAATTAGTTGGGGGCGGGGGGGGGGGGGGGGAAGTTACGTAGCCTGGTGCTTAAACCTGCGGGCGAATTAGAAATTAATTTCATGTAGTTTTTTCCACACGACTCACGTTTATTCTGTGTTTAAAATACATAGTCGCATTTCTGCAATATGAATATGCTGACTCCATGGCTTAAAAAAAAAACTTTGCTTCCTAAAATTCACGCCGACAAAACCATTAATGCCTGAGAAAATCTGCCACCATACTCCAGTCAATATCCTTTTACGTTAAGAGCTCTTGCTTATTAACTAATAACATCATGACGTCATAAGAGGATGGGTCAATTTATTGAAAAAAAAAAATCAACCGAGGTTGGCAAACTTGATTAACAGTGTATTTACTGCGAAGAAGACGTTTTAACCAATGATATTTTTACTCCTAAATATCGAGTCGACATGGCAACAGACAAGAATAATGACCCTTGCAAGCCGCAAACTTTTGACGAGCAACTTCCGGTTTTTCTATGACGTCATCTTATTCGTCAACATGTTCCATCCAATAAAATCCGTTCGCCTATGCTTGGGCTTATTTCCGTATATCACGCAGTATTTATAGCCTTTTTCATTACTCTGCTTTAATTTTTCGCCTTAATACACACATCATTATTCAATTGGTTGCTACAAATAAACCCTGCAAATTAGTACAGATATGCAGATAAACGAACGCTGCGGCAGTTCTCTGTCAAACAATGTTTAACACTTGTATTATTGTGCTATAATCTGTGATTTTGCTTTGGTCGACAGAAGATGATGTGCAAAGTCTCAGGGACCCTTGCTTCTGTTTTAATGCAAAATCACGCAGCAAAAAACCGCGCCATTAAAGGCATGCCAAAGCCTCAAGGAGAAGTATTAGCTTGCTTGGTTACTCCCTGACCCGAACGCGTCATCACATGTCAAATCTAACACACACAAAAAAGCTGAACTAGAGACAGAACCAGATCTCTCTGGTGGAAAAAAGAACCCCTTTCTTTGTGCGTCGCACAGATCTGGTTTCTCCACCGCTTCCCACCCCCAACCACATCTGCAGTAACCACAAGTGGCGGCTCGGCCTCCTCGACTAACTTAGGGCAGGGCGAAAACGTGTTATTGTACCACTGCCATTTAGGCGGCCATTTCGCATTTCAAATTTAATTGGCTCAAAATCTTTTAGGACGATTTTTGCGGCCCTATTACAATTTTAATGATGTGAGATATCAGCAGAACACAAAAATACATACTTAAAAATAATTTGCGGGCGCAAGTATAACCTCCAGTTTAAATTACTTGATATATTACTTGAGATTTCTAATTCCGTAAAATCACAAACATCACACAATCCGGTTTGATGTAGTAAATTGGATCGTTCCACTTTTGTAAGTATAAACAAATGACAAAATCAGTAAGAAAATGTTGACCTTTAGTTCAACATATTCGCATCTGGTCAATAATATTTTTGGGCGAAATCAGCCAATATCTACTTTGTTACATGGCTTAACTAGCGTTTCGATAACAAATAATTGCGATATCAATCTCATTTGCGTTCTGGTCAACACTGAAAAATTATTGACTTGGAAATCGACCAATCAGATTGCAGCATTTACTCAAGCTATATCACAAATCAAAATGTTTTTCCTTTTAACACTAAAGTTAAAACCGTTTAACTGCATGGGCCAATTTTCAGATAAAAAGATATGCTTTGGTTCGATTTGTGTGAATATCGGGTATATTATAACTGTGACAGAACAGTATAGGCCAATTTCTCATCTCAGGTTTAGACCAGGTTTCGACCAAACCATGTCTGGACCTCTGCGAAACCTGGTTTCAAACCAGGTTTCGAAAAAAATCGAATTTCACAACTCAGGTCTAGTCTCGCCCCGGTCTGAAACCTAGTCTGTGGTTTGGGTCTAGACTACTAAATTGCCAAAAAACCTAGAGGGTAGGCTTGGCAAGGGTTTCATTATTTGTTTTAAGACAAAATCAGTTATCTTTTGAATGTTTGGCATGGTTTATCTTTGTGTGTTTATTTTCAAATTCGAGAGCATATACCGTAGTTCACGGCATATAGGACGCCCCGCATATAGGACCAGGGGGGGGGGGGGGGGGGGCTAAAATTGCCATTTTTGAAAGTAAAACGGCATATAGGACGCACCTCAATTTCGAGAAAATGTACGTTAACATTGTGGTACACTATAACCATGATTGTGTATGTTCTGGGGATTAAGACTATGCTCTGTCCTGCACTATCTATAGTTCTATCCCTTCCACAAACAAAAGCAAGCCGGGCAACATAACCTTTGTTTTGACAAATTTGCGCGAAAATCCGATCCCAAACACAAAATCTCTATTTAATGAACACCCCCGTATAATGAACATTTTTCCCGGTCCCAAAAGTGTTCACTAAACAGAGGTTTTACTGTTACAGTAATTTGTTTTTTTTTTTTAGTTATGAGATCTGCTACGATTATGGAGATATAAAGAGAATAAAAAGAAAAGTTTGTTTCATTGCGTTCAAAAGCTCATTTAATTAAAAAATGTTATTTTTTCCATATAAAAAAAAATGAGGCCCCCCTTGCTCAAAAAAGTAAAACGGTATATAGGACGCCCCGGCATATAGGACGCCCCGGCATATAGGACGCAGAAGTCCATTTTGAACGAAAAAACGCCATATAGGCCGCGTTCTATATGTCGTGAATTACGGTATATAAGTACTTTTAAAAATAAAATTAAGAACTTTTTGGCTTTTTTGGCTTGGGAATGAAACATATTTATAACGGAATATACAAAAATGAATATATTACAACCGTTATATTATAGAAATTTACAACAACGAGCGCTTAGGAGAGAGCGAGTATTTCGCGACAGGGCCAACGTTTTTGACATTTAAGATGGCGTACATTTTTTTTTTTACATTTTAAAAAATTTTATTAAAATATCAAAATATTATATATAAAATGTCTATAAAGGACTCTATAGACCAGGGTTGGCAAGATTTGGCCGGCCAGATTTGCCCGGCAATTGCCGGCAAGGCAAAATCTCTTAAAGTGGCGGAATCTGGTCAAATCTGGCAGAATCTGTTTTTTTCGCTCAATAGTTTTTAACAATTTTTTTTTCTTCATTAATTTTAATATTTATTTTTCTTGAAATGTAGTAAAACTAGTTTTATTCACCCAAGCACGCGTTTATTTACATAAATAATGCACTTCCTATAAATTCAATAGCACATAGTAGAGTATTTAAGTACATAAAAAGGGGAATTTTGGTTAAAAAGTCTAATCCGCAATTCTACAATGAATGTCTCTGCAGATGATGCACGTTATATACGGGTGTAGGACATTTGACCAACCGAAATTTGACCAACCGAAATTTGACCAACTGAAAAATGACCAACCGCAATTTGACCAACCTCTTAATGAAAAAACGGACATTTGACCAACTTCATAATTTATTGTTTTTCGTACCACTTATCAGTAAAACATTAGCAATCACAAATGTTCCGACAAAAGCAACATTTAAACAGTTATAACACTACAAGTAAAAGTACTGTCCAAATGTACCGGGATGGTAGTAATCTCATATCCTCGCAAAACTTCACATAAAACACGTACCTGAGATGACACTAAAGCTTCCACCAAGTCTGGGTTTGTTTGTATAACGCCTTATATAACGCCGGATTACGGAGATTAACGGGGCACGTGGAACTCAACCTTATGACACTCATTGACAGCGAGAGGATTAGCACAACATCTCTTTGATGCGAATGAGCACTTCTTTGAAATTACTTTTTCTTAGAAACGTCGAACTCCTAGATTTACAAGGTTATGTATATCTAAAACTGAAAGTTGGTCAAATGTCAGTTTTTCCATTAAGGGGTTGGTCAAATTGCAGTTGGTCAAATTTCTGTTGGTCAAATTGTGGTTGGTCAAATTGCGGTTGGTCAAATTGTATGTACCCCGTTATATACTACCCTGTCGATTTACTCATGAGTACTTCGGTGTAGTAGTTCGGAGTAATAAATTTGAGCAGTAATTTGGAATAGTTGCATCTCGGGTAATTACATCTCTTTGTTATGTGGCTTCACGACAAATTAATCCCCTCGCGCATTCTTAATCTCGGGTTGATTACAGTGTTTTGATGTTTAGTAATCAGAAGTTTAACTGAATGACTTTTTATTATACCTATCAAAGTTGGAAACTCCGTTTCCTCAATTATAAAAAACCTGGCGATAATTGATGATTTTAAATTTTGCCGGATTTTGCCAGATTTGACCAGATTTTCCCGGCAATTGCCAGATTTTGCCGCAGGCAAGGCAAAATCTAGATTTGGCCGCTTTTTTGCCAACCCTGCTATAGACGTCCAGTACAGTCTTGAAAATAAGCATATATTGTTTGTAACAGAGAGGTCATACAAATCTAATTGTTATTTTTATACACAATACAGCCCTGACACCTGGATAAAAATACGCAAACCACCGTGAAATCTAGTTTTGCCAAAAGAGGTCTAGAATAAACATGGGGGAGTAGACTCAGACCTGGTCTAAAACCTTGTCTAGCAGTGTGGTTTCTGAAACCTGGTCTGAGACTAGTCCAAGACCTAAGATGAGAAATTGGCCCTATGGGTTTATAAAGACTGATATATTAACCGCTTAATGCAGATAACCTTTATGCGAGTAGCCGATTTCATGTGTATTTTCAGTTCTTCCATCAATACGATGATTCGACGTCATCACAATAATGTCCTTCGTGCACTGAAGTGTTCATTATTGGATTTATATCTGACCTAGACATCACCGCCCATCCCTGCTGTCACTCAATTCTGGGAAATTAAACTCTATCCAAATTTGAGTAAAATATGCCTACTTAATAACAATGAAAGCGTAAAAGAAAACATTATATCAATACAAGTAATAGTTGGATTATCAAATAATGATGTTGCTTTCAAGCAAATAAGATTTCTGGTACCAAAGAATGCAGTATTTAGGGCTGTACTCTACTCACCCCTCCCTCCACACCCACCAAAAAAGATTCAAATAAAGGTGATAAAAGAAAGGGGGCGCGACGAAGCTTTGCTACGTCATTCGACAACAATGGCAGCGGAATCGAATTCCAAGGCAAACGGTTTTTCTTCGCATCGGTGGCATGGTCTTGCCAAGGCTACCGATAAACTGTATGTTAACCATTGGACAAGCAACTCATTTAGTGTGTGTGGGTTATTTGGATAGCAATAAGAAGCTATGCACAAGCGTCAGAATCAAGGGCAGAACACACGTCACGCGTCTCACTCCTCTTATCTGGACTGAGTGATTGCTGTAAGATTTTCTTCAGTTGTACTTGGAAACAAGACAATTAGGGATCGCAAATCTCGACGCGAACTGATCAGCTCTGAAAAATCCATTGCATGGGCGCAACCACCCCCTCCCCCCACCCATCCCCGAAATGTCGATCTGTCGACAAAGCGATGAATGCGGGTGCATTCTGCTTTTCCTTGAGAAACTGTCCCCAAATCGATCATCTGCCATTGGCCGTGTAATTAATTCTATCATAAGAACGAGTATGGCATGACGCAAGAACGTCACGCAATGACTTCTACACTCTCGCACTCCCGAGACACGCAGCTAAAGGCTTCACAGTGCGACTATTGGCACTAAATGTGTGACTGGATGGTTGCTTCATGACTATTTCATGCCTTGACAAATCCAACAACATTGTCAAATCACTTCGTTAAAAAAACCTGAAATCTAAATGGTACATTCCCAAAACAACAAATTTTCAATGTCGACCGGAATGCAAAATCGATAGATACTAACTTGAAATAAATCCGTATCTGTTAATTATCACCTTGGAACGTATTTCTTCCTACACCTCCTCGCTCTGTTTCTTCAACGTTACCATCTGTCGTGTTTTCTATGGGCACGCGCTATTGTTTTCATTTTTTTAATTGTGCAGATTTTTTAACATGCAAAACATCTGGATCTTAAAGGTCTGTTATCAAAACACACAAGCGTAGAGTTAACAAGACTGTTACACAAGTTAACAAAAATTACCTCTGGCACTAAGCACGCAAAACATGCAACGCGTGAAATGGATCCTTTTGATTCTATTCTTTGATCTTTATCCAGGTTTTTCAACTTTGCACTCTTGGCGATCTCCTTGGCTAAATCAATAGCTCATTTAACGATTTCATTTTAAATTCTTTTTCTGATGTATTTCAAGTCTTCCTTGCATTTATTTTGCCACGAATGCCCTGTAAATATAGGACAGCCTTTTCCGGTAAACTGAAGGTTGCATTTTAATTTGATTTTTAATTAAATAAATCGGCTATTTAAAATCATCTCCGTTTATGATTCTGGCATAAATGTGCACGTAAAATATACAAGTGTTGACCAAGTTCTCAAAAAATCACTTGTTTTATTTTCGCTTATTACTTATCCAATACAGCTTTTTAAAGTTCTTCTTGGCAGGTGCTCAACCATGATTGAGAAAATTCGCATTTTTTTCCCCAGCTTAACTCATCATAATACCATCATATATAATATCGGGACAACAACCTCAGTTTCTAGCCCTGTTTTATTAAACGATCGAAGTCAATGCATTCTTATATGTTTATTTTCGTGAGTGTTTCTTTTCACTACAGAAACACTGAGAGAGATCTATGCGTCTCCTTTATTGCAACATCTGTTGCCCACAGAATCTACATATCACTGTGAGAGAGGTAAGCAAAAAAAAAATTGCTTGGCTTGGAGCGGCAAATAAGGGCGAAAGGCGCTCCATCAAAAACAAGAAACTTTCCCTATTTGGTGCTGAACAACAAGTGTATGTGAGGAAACGGGAGGGAACTTCAATTGAATGTTGGCAAGTAATCTATAAGATTGTTTTCAAGAAAGGACAACTAACATCTTCTGCACTTAAAACAATGCAAGGGAATGTAGCAAACATCATATTTTAGTCTGTTTTTCTTTCCTTGCAGTTATTTATTCTTCTTAATTTGAAAGTAACGCCTAATTACCTCGTCTAAATTAAGTGCATATAGGTCAGAAATATGCTCAGTGCACATACAGTGCCATAGACTGAAATACAGTAAAACCTGTTTATGACGACAATGGATATAACGACATACACCTGATAACGACAAAATTGCCCGAATCCTTATAAGCGTTACCCTGTTTAACACTATAACGACATATCGCTTATAACGACACATTTTCTCGGTCGTTGCCGTGTCGCTATAACGAAGTGGCAGTATAATACAGGGATATCCACACATGCAAAACTACTCAAGTATTGTAGCCTGTTATAGCACAGATTATAAAACTAGAGCGATTCACATCTGAACGCGAATCAATACTCAACTCTGCGAGTAACAGAATCTTATAGCGAAAATAAAAGTTATAGTAAGCTGTTTCTTGATAAAAACTAAATTTGAATCTTTCTATTTAGGGCGCATTCTGTCCCAGCCTTTTTTTTTTTTTTTTTTTTGTTCGTAAATTACACGATGGCACCGCTAGCACGAACCGGAACCACACGAACGGGTGGACTGATCCCAAACACCCTCCCGTAGCCTGGAGCAGAAGCCTGAAAGGGTTTTCAGATCCGTCCAAGCACGAGTGTGATTTAGTTCTTATTTCATGATTTTTTTGTACGAATATATTCTCTCATAAATTACAAATTTTGCACTCCTCTACGATGCCTTCTGTCACGAAGTGACGTTGTTGAGCCATCTCAAGCGCACACTATTTAGTGCGTCCAGTGACGTTTTCCATACTGAAACAACTGTGAGTACCAACCACGCGTAATCTACCAGTCAATAATCTGAGGTTTCCTTTACACGCGTATCACCATTCATGTAATAGGCGTTATTGTTCAACAGCCAACCTCTTTGGCGGTTCGGTCTTTTGTGTATAACAGCTTTTTACTCCACAGACCCACTGGGGATTCCGCGAAAATAATACTAATAAAACAGAGGAACTACTTTTTAAAATATCAATCCGTTCTGTGTTTTTTTACATAACAGATAGATCTCATCAGAGGTCAGCTGTTTTATAACAACGTGAAATACATGGTTATACGAGTTGCTACAGCTGAACCCTACGACAAAATGTCCGCAGTAGCCAACACACACGGCAGAGCAAACACAATCCTTATTCTGCAAGGTGTACATAGCCGCTTGTGACCAAACATTTTACTGCGGTAGGCATTCCAGAATGCAAGTTTTGCTGAACCAAAATATATGTTTCACTGAAATGCTGAATATTTAAGCTATCGAACAGAAGAAGACATAATTGTAAGGCTCGGACTGCTTGTTGAAATATTGAAGATAAAGTATACTTATTTTTTCATGACCTTTGGGCCAGCGACATTTGGGCCAAACACATTTGGGCCTGAAGTGAGAAGTGTGACATTTGACCCACTTTTAAATACAAAAATTGTTCCGAGTTTTGATGACTAATGTCATAATATTTATGGTCTTCGTTACTTTTGTTGTATTTGTATGCTGTGACCCAAATGTCGCGAATTCAAGGAAACCGCATGCAAAATATGTAGAGCTGATGAACAAAAGAAAGACTCCAAAGTGTTAGCATCGAATTGCCATTTATACTTGACAACTCGAAATATACTTTAACAATGTCCGGAGTCCCAAAAGTGATAATAAGCGCATTGCTATTACAACGGATCAGTCAAATGTTAGATGCTTAGTTTGTCCGACAAGGTTCGAGTTATCGTGCAGCCGCTGAAGTATCAACCTTAGAGTAGCTGTACAGCTTGTGGTATTAGATACATGGCCATATTCTGCCAGCCTGTGGTAATATAACAAGCTATGCACTACAGGAAACCGACTAAGATCCGACTCCAGTTGATGCGAGACAGAGAGATAACGACAAAAACGGTCTATAATATACAATGATAAAGCCACAGGAACCAGCGGACTGATCTCAACCACCCCCCCCCCCACCCCTCCCCGCCAACTGCCCCCAGCCCCGCTCCCACCCAACAGCCTGTAGCACTTGCAGCATGAACCCAAAATGTAATTGGGAGGGCTTAAGGAGGACTTTCTCTTTTTTTTTACAATTATAACCTCTTATAAATAAGCTATTTTAGCACTGCTCTGTAATGGTTTCCGTCGCCCACTTACGTTATGACGATGCTGACTAAAAACGTCAAGTAAGACGCCGAGTGACGTTCTCGATGTTGGAACAGCGGGACCCGGTACGTATGTGCTCGTCACACTAGTACCAAACACCATGAGGGGGGGGGGGGGAAGGGGGGAGGGGGGGGGGACTCGGTGGCCGAGTGGAAAGACGCTTGCCAGCCATGCAGTTGTGATTCTGTAGCCCGGGTTCGAATCCCGCTCGTGGTCAGGAACCATGACATTTTGCAAACTCCCCTGAGATGTCGGTGCGCCTATATAGTCCTCTAATACTATACCAAGTTAGGGTTGCATTATTGTTAGCCGTATGAGTAAAAAATTGTTAAAAAATAATTATATATATATATATATATATATATATATATATATATATATATATATATATGTATCCGCACAGTGTAAACCGGTTTGAGCAGGTTATCTGGAAAATCGGTATTATTATTATTATTATTATTATTATTATTATTATTATTATTATTATTATTATTATTATTATTCAAAATAGGAATTTTCAAGCAAATAAGAATTAGCCTATCACAATATATGCGGTTTCTTATTTGCTTCAGAATTCTTATTTTAAATAATACGATGTTTACTATTCCCTTTGTACGTGCCCTTGCGCTCATGAAACAAATTTCACAAAGATTCCTAGTAAATATATGTTAAAACCGGACAGTCATTACCCTGAAGCATGGCATAAGCAGGTTTATTCGGTGCTCGGTTTACATTTATTTATCTGTCGTCATTTTTTGTACATCTTTTTTGTCTTTTTGCGACGCCATTACACAAATATACCACCAAGCTCTCTATAGCAAAACATTACATACATACCCAGTACAGATTCAATCTGTATTCCAAATTGTAACACGACAGCAAATAATAAATACCAATAATAAATCACCGTTCCTCATACTGAGTGGTTATATATCCCAGGTCATTTCTTCAAATGTTTTCATCTTTAAACTGTATCCCGTTGTCAAACAAAACCCTTTTTTACAGAAAAACATACACAGATTCACAATCCAATAACAATATCATGTAAACCAGCAAAACTGACTCAGAGATATTAGAGAATGAAGTTTTGTATTTGTATTGCGTTTTGGTGAAGTCTATATATAAAAGACAGAAATGCTTCTATTATTTCGCGGTCAATCCACTAGAGAACACGAAGTTTTCTCGGCATAAATAACCCTTCGTGATACCTCACAATACTACTACTTAGGAGCTATAATGAATAATATACTGCTTATGCATAATATATTTATATTAGAGGCATCAACCGGACCGATAATCTGCCTACAGGTTCGTAAATATTTGTTCTAGTTTTGTTCTCGTGCCTTGTGCTTAACCGGTAAAATAACAATCAATTAGCACGCAAATTACTTCTATGGCTTCCAACACAGCCGGTGTATCAATGCGCAGTAAGTAAATGGGCACAAAATATACCCCTCTCCCATTTCCAACAACTGTACCATCGCAATATAACACTAATCACACCACAGGTTTATTTGCCATTGCTGGGCATTGTTCCAATTCGCACAATCAATACAATTTTCCCCAACAAAAAAAAAAAGAAAAAAAAAAGAGAGTTTAAAACAAAATTAATACATTGAGGACTGCAAATCAAGGATACAGAAATAAAGGCGACTTCGCCCAGTGAGTAATGTCTATACAAATGTAACTAAAAATATACAATTCCCATTAATGGAAGATATCTGCGTAAAGAATTTACGTAATATTTATCAAAATTCCTCCAAAACTAGTTCTGAAGCTGTCGGGCGGCTCGTGGCTGGTGAATATTTCAGCAGCACCCCTTCCTTCTCGTCTCTTCGTGTGATCTTCCTCTCTCAGCAAATTACCCCCCCCCGGTCCCACACCCCCCCCCCCCGCCCCGTACGTGTATCACGACTTATTTTTACCGTGTCAAGGCTGCACCATGTGTCCCCCTCCAATTTACGACTACAAAATCCCTGTGTAAGACTCAGAGGGACACGGGGATTTACACTATTAACCAGGGGGACACGAGAATTTAGACCATTAACCAAGGGGATACGGGGACTTAGGTTATCTGGCAGAGGAACACGTGTATTTAGACTATTCAGACTGTCAGACAGGAGGACACGGGATTCAGACTGATAGACTGGAGGACACGGGATTCAGACTGTTAGACAGGAGGACACGGGATTCAGACTGTTAGACAGGAGGACACGGGATTCAGACTGTTAGACAGGAGGACACGGGATTCAGACTGTTAAGACAGGAGGACACGGGATTCAGACTGTTAGACAGGAGGACACGGGATTCAGACTGTTAGACAGGAGGACACGGGATTCAGACTGTTAGATAGGAGGACACGGGATTCAGACTGTTAGACAGGAGGACACGGGATTCAGACTGTTAGATAGGAGGATACGGGATTCAGAATGTTAGACAGGAGGACACGGGATTCAGACTGTTAGACAGGAGGACACGGGATTCAGACTGTTAGATAGGAGGACACGGGATTCAGACTGTTAGACAGGAGGACACGGGATTCAGACTGTTAGACAGGAGGACACGGGATTCAGACTGTTAAGACACGAGGACACGGGATTCAGACTGTTAGACAGGAGGACACGGGATTCAGACTGTTAGACAGGAGGACACGGGATTCAGACTGTTAAGACAGGAGGACACGGGATTCAGACTGTTAGACAGGAGGACACGGGATTCAGACTGTTAAGACAGGAGGACACGGGATTCAGACTGTTAGACAGGAGGACACGGGATTCAGACTGTTAGATAGGAGGACACGGGATTCAGACTGTTAGACTGGAGGACACGGGATTCAGACTGTTGGACAGGAGGACACGGGATTCAGACTGTTAGACAGGAGGACACGATATTCAGACTGTTAGATAGGAGGACACGGGATTCAGACTGTTAGACAGGAGGACACGGGATTCAGACTGTTAGATAGGAGGACACGGGATTCAGACTGTTAGATAGGAGGACACGGGATTCAGACTGTTAGACAGGAGGACACGGGATTCAGACTGTTAGACAGGAGGACACGGGATTCAGACTGTTAAGACACGAGGACACGGGATTCAGACTGTTAAGACACGAGGACACGGGATTCAGACTGTTAGACAGGAGGACACGGGATTCAGACTGTTGGACAGGAGGACGCGGGATTCAGACTGTTAGACAGGAGGACACGGGATTCAGACTGTTAGACAGGAGGACACGGGATTCAGACTGTTAGACAGGAGGACACGGGATTCAGACTGTTAGACAGGAGGACACGGGATTCAGACTGTTAAGACAGGAGGACACGGGATTCAGACTGTTAAGATAGGAGGACACGGGATTCAGACTGTCAGACAGGAGGACACGGGATTCAGACTGTTAGACAGGAGGACACGGGATTCAGACTGTTAGACAGGAGGACACGGGATCCAGACTGTTAAGACAGGAGGACACGGGATTCAGACTGTTAGACAGGAGGACGCGGGATTCAGACTGTTGGACAGGAGGACGCGGGATTCAGACTGTTAGACAGGATGACACGGGATTCAGACTGTTAGACAGGAGCACACGGGATTCAGACTGCTAGACAGGAGGACACGGGATTCAGACTGTTAGACAGGAGGACACTGGATTCAGACTGTTAAGACAGGAGGACACGGGATTCAGACTGTTAGACAGGAGGACACGGGATTCAGACTGTTAGACAGGAGGACACGGGATTCAGACTGTTACTTCCAGACTGTTAGACAGGAGGACGCGGGATTCAGACTGGTAGACAGGAGGACACGGCGATTCAGACTAACCAGCAGGGCACGGCGATTTAGACCAATCACGAGGACACGGGGATTTAGACCAATCACAAGGGCACGGGGATTTAGACCAATCACAAGGACACGGGGATTTAGACCAATCACAAGGACACGGGGATTTAGACCAATCACAAGGACACGGGGATTTAGACCAATCACAAGGACACGGGGATTTAGACCAATCACAAGGACACGGGGATTTAGACAAATCACAAGGACACGGGCATTTAGACCAATCACGAGGACACGGGGATTTAGATTAAAACACCGTATTATTTAAAATAAGAATTCTGAAGCAAATAGGAAACCAGATATTTTTTGGTATGACATTCCTGAATAAACCACCGATAATTCAAATGTCACAAAAACCAATAATCCTTCATTTTTCTTTTTACCAAAGGGTGAAAATAAGTTGAACAATGTGCATTTCTGTCTGTTGGTGAAAGGAAGATACAAACATTGAAAATTTGAATTTACATTTGGCTGTTTACCAAACTATTGGTAGTTCAGTATTCAACAGCCTGTTGAAATTTAAAATTTTTTAAAGTTTATTTGTATTTCAATTTTTTTAAACTGATTATTTTTTTTATTTAAAAGCAGCAAAATAAGTTGTTTATGTAGTGTGCAACGTGAAATGACGAAATAAGGAAAAATTTTGATTTCTGTGACGTTCCATTTATCGAAAGTATATTCCGGAATAACCAAACTGAAAATATTTGGTTTCTGATTTGCTTCAGAATTCTTATTACGCTGTTACGAGTTAACAGGGAGACATAGCGATTTATCTTGCTCCCTTGCTCCGCGTCCCGTCGTCAGATCGGCTTGCTTGTCCTCGCTGAGGCACCTATTTCAAACGTTAGATCTCCTAGACACACTCTACTTCCATATAAAAAATGCTTCTTTTTTTATTTCGCGTGGGAAACATCAATATATGTCATATATACAATCGTGGATTTAGTAAGTGACCTCAGAACAGTAGAGAGGGCAGTGTCTGGGAAGAGCCTTAACTGTGGGCTAATCCTTGAGAAGACATGGACGAAAGGACAGACGGTGAGACGCTTCTGCCACATTCTCCTCCCAATGTGGTGCTCGGTCTCAGATTCTAGGCTTAATGTATTTCACTCCCACTCACCGTCACTCTTAAGTGTTTGTCGAGTTCGATTAGTCACCAGGAAATACAAGGACCTACACTTCAACCACTTTTTTACACACTGGGTCGCCCCCAACAGTGTCGAGTCCATTGCTTTTCTTGTCTCGGTCAAACAGGAAATGCCGTAAGTTACGGATCGTGTTGACCAACATTTTTTGTTTATAAGCTGGTGATAGAAGGTGTGAATGCAATAGTGTTACAAGCTCCCGACCACGTGACGCAAGCTCCGCACAAAAACAATTAAGTAGAGTGCTTTGCAACAGGATGACCCCCACCCCTCCACTCCCACAAACCGAAGGCAAAACCAAAATGCTCATAAAATAAAATCACATGCGGGTGTACATTTTAAGGTATGGTTTTATCATCTTATGTCACTGTATTCCACTGTTATTTTAATATACTCTGTGTAAATCACAGTTTTTATTTTATTTTTTTTTTGGGGGGGGGGGGTAGGGCTTCTAATAACTCTAACCGTAACACTGGGCAAATGCCTCTTAGGCTATCGCAGTTATATATGTTCGTTCGCGTTGCACCCGCGAACAAAAACGAACCGTGCTTACAAGTTGTTCCCCCCCCCCCCCCCCACTTAATTCATGCGATATAAGTATGCTTGAATGTGCAAAAATGTTTACATTCGCTTAAGTTTTTTTCTACAAGAATTGGGGTGGGAGAGCAACCTTACCCCTAAAACAACCCAACAAGTGCGTCCTGAACCTGAAGCAAAATATACCGTCTCTGGTCCCCAAAAGCCCAAGGCAGGTTCGTTTTACTCATCAATTACTTACCCACCCACTGACCCCCCCCCCTTCCTAACTCCGAGATCGGCAGGGCCGAGTTCAGCAGTTTATATGCTAACGCCTCTATAATACTAAAAAAGACCCCTTCAAAAGGTTGTCCAGGTTTGAAAAAAAAGTTAATGAATACACAGTTTTATAAAACCAAGACATTTGTCCAAATGGATTGTTCACAATTAAAGACGCATTCTTTTTCAGAAATATAATTGGAAAAGGTCTCTATATATTTTTATCCAAAGATAAAACTAGTTTTTTTATGAACGAAAAACCGTGAAAGCAAAAAAAAAAAAAAAGAGGTCAACCGGAAATCCGGTAAAATCACTGATTTTTAACTGAGTGAATCGACACATTCCATTCCGCAGATAGCGATCGTCTTTCGCAGAGGGACGGCTGCCGTTCACGACGCGTTTGAACCGAACATTTTTGTTTCTAAACGACACGAAATGAAGTAATTTTGAGGTTTTGAGACAAAAAAAGCTACAACCACCCCATCCCATAACAATTGCCATTGCTCTAAAGCGATTTTCCAGCTAGAATTAGTACAATGTCTTCCCACGACTGTGCGATGACGTCATATGCCTTATCATCTAACATGTCTGCCTACACTGGTTAAAAATGTATTATGTCGCAGCACTGATTCCAGGCTTAACATTTATACGTCTTTCTTGAAAGCTTTGTTACAGAAATCTAGGCAAAGCCTTAAAACACCGTTAGAGCACTTAATAAATGGCTTTCTATAATCTCTTTTACAGTGGGAGTGCCTAATCCCATCATAGTTAGAACACAGGAGATGCCAGAGTTGGAGTCATTGTATCATTGTACCGTATTTAAGCATCCCCTGGAAGAGCAACGAACTCCGCACGTAATAACGGCAAACCTTCACATAGCTGGGGCTGGCTGTTTCAATAACAAAAGGCTAATGACTTCTCAAAGTCAATGGCTCAGGTGTAAACTATCAATTTGGGTTCCAGCTCCAACCCTACAAGTACTTTAAATCAAGAACAAACTAGAATGGCAGTGCTCAAAGGATGTCAATCCCCACTGATGAGTCTGGTACCAGTGACAAACGACAAGACTTTTGGTCTTCTTTATTTTCTATCAAAAATTGCCGGTGGTGTAAATGAACCCGTCCTCATCAACTTTCTTTTAAATAAATGCTGGAAAAGCGGCTTAGGTTCTCTGAAAAAATTGAAAATTAGCAGCAATGTACGTGCCCCATATTCTCTTATACGGCACTGAACGATGAATGACAATTATATTTTCTAAAGCGCCTCATGCCCTGGTTTTCTTTCGTTTTGTGTCTCTTCTCGAAACTAAACAGTAGGACTGAATATTTTATTCTCTAATTGAGAGTTACCTCCACCCATGGCTTTAGACATGCCCGGTGTGAACTGAAGACTTAATGTTGTTCATGCATAGCTCTTCCTTATAGGTGTCTTGTCGTGCTGAGCCGGGGTGTCATCAATTGGACACCAACAATTGTGGCAATTTTTTACCGATTTGAAAAATAACACAACGTTGCACAACTTCGATATATATTTTTTCACTGTGCAAGGTAGCATATGCCTAGGTTAAATAGTTTCGGAGAACTCGCGTGGAAAGCACCCAAGTCTTACACTGCAGTTATATCAAGAAATCAAATTTTTGACAAGTCGCCATTTTGGCAATTTTTGGCCGATTTGAAAAAAAAACACGACATTGCACAACTTCAATATATTCATTTTCACTGTGCAAGGTTGCATATGCCTAGGGTAAATAGTTTCCCAGCACTTGCGTGCAAACAAAACAGCATCCAAAGTGTGACACACGGCTCGACAGAGGACGGACAGCCGGACAGAGGGCAATCCTATAGACCCCCCCCCCCCTCCTCCCGGGCTCGCAAGGTTGGGGTCTAAAAAACCGGAAGAATTCCACAGAAAAAGGTCAACAACAGAGTGTAGTAGCTGGAGCTGTTTTCCCAACGAAATACAACTCCCCCGTCGTTGATTAATGCAACAGGGCTTTACAAGCACCTCGCTTCGTGTAAGTAGGCTTCATGGATCCCCGCCCTCCTCTTCAAGATGACGCTGATTAATATTCGCTCCTCTCCACGACCTGCCCGAGAAAACAAAAGCAAAACAATCAGTGTTGTGCTTATATTTAATGCTTCGACATTTAGTTATAATCACACTCCTGAATTCATTATTATAATTTCCTGTCTTTTTTTTTTTTTTTTTTAGTGGCCGTTCAGTCACACCAGATCAACCCTTCCATTTTTTCGATGACACATTGTCACTTTTTGAATGTCAAACCCCCACAGCTTCCTGTTTTGCTTCTCACTTTTCTTTGAAATGGTTAGTCGCTAAAACTCACCATCAGTCACGTTTGCCCTTTGTAACTCAGCGTGAGTAGATTGCGTCACAGAAGCAGAAATCAAGAACTTCTCCCCCCCCCTCCCCCTCTTCTTGTCACAAAGAACTTTTTTTTCAAAAAAATAATCGCCCACCTTGTGAAATTTCATTAGATAACAAAACAACATCTTAATTGAAAACTTGTTGAGTAATTTCGTTTACTTATTGGGTATTTCTTTACTCGCAGTATGACACTGAAGAACTGTATGCTGTAATAAGACTGCAAGGCCAATCCACTTACCCGCGGGTAGACGCCCGCCAATCACCTTCCCCTTTACTGCTTCATAGTTTCTTTGTGATCTGTGAAGAGAAAAAAAAATGAAGACAAAACCATTAAGATTTTTTTTAAGTTGGTAAAGTGGTTGTAACGAAACTCGACCTAGAAATGCTAATGGATTAAAGAATTAAAAGGTGTTAAGTAGCATTTGGTGTAAAAGCACTGGTTTGTACCAAATAAAATAGGTCCTTTGGAGAAGGCCGTGATGTTGCCGAGTGCTAACCCCGCCACTTTTTGCGAACAGTTAAAGCAAGACAATGGAATTGTTAGATAAAAGGAATCACTGGCAATAGTGTTTGTGTGTTGGTTTAAAGGGCACATAGTTAAAGGCGGAAAAGTAGAAAGCCACAAAACTAACTGAGAATAAATCCAAGAGTTGTACATGCGACGCAAACAGTCAGAAATTGCTATAAATTGTTGGCGTTGTCGGTCCGATAAGCTGACACCAGGGGCTTCTCCATGACGCTGTCGGTCCGATAAGCCGACACCAGGGGCTTCTCCATGACGCTGTCGGTCCGATAAGCCGACACCAGGGGCTTCTCCATGACGCTGTCGGTCCGATAAGCTGACACCAGGGGCTTCTCCACCTAACCCTACGACACGTGAGTACACGATCCTGGCTTCCGTCGCATAATTAGGATATCCACAAGCCGTACTGTCAACAAACACGTAAACTGCACGTGATGAGGTCACTGAATGTCATACACGTGAACGTTCGATCATGAGATTTACCATGTACGAGTTTACCATGTACGTAACTGTTAAAGAAGTTGTCCACCAAAGATTGGATTTAGCCCATTATCGTTAAGATGACAATGCGACTATCAAGTTTTCATGGTTAGACGTCCCGACACGTTATGGGTGACGTCATATTTCCGAAACAAAATGACACAAACAGCCTATCGAAAGTTTGAAATCGACCCTACTTCCCGTTTAACAGTTATCATGTTCACAAGCCGTAACAGCACCACACACATGTACTACACGCGCTGACGTTAAACGAGTCACACGCACCGGTTTTGTTTACCACCATCTAAGAATCTTCCCAAACATTAATCCCAGTAAATTTTGAGTTGGTTTCCTTCAACCACCACTGAAGGGGTATTGCGAATATCTAGATTCAGTGGTGGTAAGACTTATATACCTCTCGTCGTCATCAGATCTAGTTCAGAAAAATTAGTCGTCTAGGAATACAATAATTAGCACTGGTAACAACATAATCTTTCTAGCATGTTGCTATGACGACGGCGCTCTGTATTTCATTTACTTTCACCCATATTAATTCAGATATCAGGTGTTTAAACACAAAATCCATCGAAGCTTTCCACATATGTCTGGTGCCTTAACGAAGTTGGGCTACACGCCCATGCAAAACGGTTGTTCTTCGTGTTCTCTCGAACGCTTTGACGTTATTTAATTGCTTAAACAGAATATTTTTTCGGCATTTTGTTTCGCCTGGATGGGGTTTTGGCATGGGGAACGTCTATGCCTTTCTTTTCCAAACGGAACAATGTTCGTGTAGCGATCTCAGTGTGGCATCGAAATGGATCGAAGGCCTTCCTGTACATTACAACGCCGCGATTTCACACGAAAAATGGGAAAATCTGCCCGCAATTTTACACGAAAAATGGGAAAATCTGCCCGCGATGTCACACGAAAAATGGCAAAATCTGCCCGCGATGTCACACGAAAAATGGGAAAATCTGCCCGATTAATTCTGCTGCGTTGCCTATCCGTTCATCTCGAGACCGACATTGGCGGTTTGCTGATTCCTAATCTGAATTGCTCGTCTCAACTTCTTTCGCTTCTGTCCACTCTTCAACTCCCTCAATAAAATGGCACTGATTTATTTCAATTTTCAACAATCGTGTTTTCTTCTGTGAAAAGTACATTTTTTTAAAATAATACCTACTACTTTTTCCTCCCTTACACGACCAACATTTTACTCACAGGGGCTACAGAATATGCACAATGCAATCCATTACTCTGCACCAACAAGATTATCCATGGACAATATCCCAGCTCAGGAGTGCTGATATCAAGATTTATCACCCATAAGCATAACCTGTAACGAAAATTTCCTGGCGTCAGTCATGATTTAATAATTACTTAAAAATGGTTTGTCGCCAATATATCCGCCAATTTTTGGCGAATCGTTAAAAAAAGCAATACCCCTGTAGGTAATAATGTCCGTTGCCTTTAAACAAAATGTCAAGAAAAAAAGACCATAACCTTGCATCAGTTAAGATCATAGGAAAGTGGTTTTTGCCAATATTTCCATTATTTTTTAGTAAACTGCCAATAATAATAATAATAATAATAATAATAATAATAATAATAATAATAATAATAATAATAATAATAATAATAATAATAATAATAATAATAGGCATGTCCAAGGACATGACTCAACCGAGTTACCCAACAAAGAAAGAGAGAGAAAAAAAATGAAGACGTTTGTTTCTGAACGTAACTTTTTCATAATTTTAATACCTGTACACAAAAACGAGTTTTCCCGGCTGGAAGCTACCCGACAAGGGATATTGCAGAGACTGGGTTTTGACGATTCCCGTATTTAGTGACATTTACACAATTTTACAACAACAAAAATTAAATTCCACCATTTCGGCATTTTTTGTCATTTGCGAAAAAAGCAAAGTCAAGGTGGAGAAGCACCTAAGAAACATTCGATTAAAATTTTATACCTATTTGAAAAAGACTGAGAGAAATGAACGGTTTGACAATTTAGTTATTTACTACCATTTAGAATGGGTATATTAGGACGCATTTGCTGAAGAAACACGTGGGGAAAAAAGAAGGAAGAATGAAGAGATAGTACAAGGAGAGTCAGAAAGAAAGAAATTCCCATTAGCCGCCTCTTACGCCATTAACGGAACAGACCGCAGTGGGCGTATTCTTAAGCTTCCACCCCCACCCACCCAACAGGGGGAAGGCAGTAAAGTCTGCTACCTTTATCAAACATTTCACGACAGTAAGACTATTTCCTCAGTCTTCATATTTTTATTTCTGGCGAATCAAAAATACATGTATATAGCCAGGTAGCAACAAATGCTCGCTAACTGTATTCAAAATCTAAACAGAGTAAGGCCATATCAATGGCGACACTTAAGATTTCAGTAAGAAAATGGTTTTTCGCCAGTATTTCTCATAACTGGGAGAACCAACAGCAACAAATATACTAGCCTGATGATACTAGTGTCCGCTTTCATTCTTCAACATTTTCTGACAGTAAGATAATATCCCTAGCGTTTGTTAAGAAATTGGTTTTTGATCAATTTCTGCCATTTTTTTTCAATTTTATTTTTCTGGCGTCGGAGATTCATCTAAAAATATTTTGTCGTCAACTTTTGGAGAATAAAAAAATAAATAAAGCCAAGAAGGTAATAAAGCCTGCAACTTTACTTAAACTTTTAACAGAACATCACTATTTTTCTGGCGTCAGTTAAGATTTTTATTCATAGTTCATATTTTTAGTCATATTTCCCACGTTTTTTTTCAGAATCATCAAAAGAATAACAGCCAGGTAAGTACCAACGACTGCTATCTGCAACTAAAATTTCAAGACAGCAAGGCAATTAATCTGGCGGCATTTAGGATTTTATTGATAAATTGTAGGTTTTTTCGCCAATATTTCTGTCAATGTCTTTCGAAGCGCCAAACAACACCAACACCAACAAGAAGGAATAGCCAGGTGGACATATTACACCACTACCTTCCATCAACATTTTAGGACGTTTCCATTTAAATCCAAGAAGGTACGTTTTCACGAAATTGGAGTTTGGCTAATATTTCCAGCAATTTTAAGCGAATCACAAACAAATAATAGTCAGGTGGGTACCAATGCCTTCCATCTTTGGTCAAAATGTCGAGGGATTAAGCCCAAATACCTAGGGCTCGTTGCGTTTTCAATTATGTTTTTGGCGAATCACCAGACAAGTACTGCCAGATCGGTACAGGGTACTGTACTAACTTCCGCTTCCCTCATTTAACATTTTCAGAAGGTAAGTTTATATCGCTGTCCCTATCAGTAACGATTTTAGTAAGAATAGGTTTTTCGCCAATATTTCCGTCAATTTTTTTTTCCGAAATGCGAAAAACAGTAATAAACAGGTGAGCATAAATGACCACTATCTTTAATCAAAGTTTCAAGACAGTAAGTTAATACTTTACTGAATTTTTTGCTTTTTCGACATCACAAAAAAGTACCATAAATTCGCACCTATAAGCTGCAGTTGGTTATAAGCCTCAGAAATTCATAAAAAATGTTCCCGATTATATGCCGCCCTCGGCTATAAGCCGCACCCAGATTGGAATATCTTTAAATGCCTCGATAACGCGTCGCAGCGAGAAAATTTGGCATTGATGAATCCATGATAAGAAGATGGATAAAGCAAGAAAACAATATTAAAAAGTTTTCTAAGAATAAAAACTGTGTTCACAGATCAGACGGTAAGTGGCCAGATTTGGAAAAAAGATTAGGAGACTGGGGGAAGGAGCAGCGACTCATTTAGGTTTTCAAACATTGCGTAAATCTGTGGAGTTCAACTGGAACAATGTCCTTGGGCAGACCAGGCTCACTTACGACACCTACCTCTGTTAGTTCCCACATTACACGTATTTAAAATATATGAACAATCCAGCAAGAAATATGATCAAGAAATTTAGGCTTGACAGTCATTCAGCCACCCTACCCTTCCCTTTCCCCACCATTCGCTTCTTCCCCGCACACCACCCCGTTCCACCCTTCCCCGCCACGGTATGCAGCCACGCGATCACTCTGCCAATTTTTGGCCGAGCGCCAAAATTAAGCTTCAGTGTGTTAACAGACTCATTTCAACCTCCCGCCACCCTCCCCCTTCCCTGACCACCATCCGCCCATTTTTGATCAATTAAATGACACCTTCATGAACCACAATCCACAGAATATTTATACCAAAACTGAAGTCAGTCGAGTTCACAGTCTTCAGACCTTAGGGTTCCGCAAATTAACCAATGAAAATTTTCAAAGGGCCGCCACTCCGCCAATTTTTGGCCGACCGCCAAAATTAAACGATAACTTTATAAAGAATCATCTACAGAATATTTGTGGCCAATATAGAAGTCAGCAACATCAATGGTCTTGGAGCCTTAGAATTTTGAATAATAGTTAAACAGACACACATACACACACACGGACGACGGACAAAAATATGCCTAAAAGAGACGAGTTTCATTTTGTCGGGACAATAAGAAACGTTATGGCCTAACTACTTTGCGACTTCAAACGATTTATCTGCAGTGTTACAGTACAACCCTAGAGCTTTTCCCAGAACTGGCTACATATTATAAAAATTCAAGAATCATTGATTTGCCACATTTTCTCCACGCTTAGCACGAGACAGACGTTGGTTTCCAGGAAACAGACATCACGCGAACCAACGGAAATACAGCCACTAAAGCCGGACATTTCGTGTCTGTTCATTGCAAACTGCCGAGCAAAAACGATCTTTCAGTAAGACCGGAATCTTCGGTAGCCGCTTCCCCACGAAGCCGTCAGTAATGATCACCCCCTCTCCCACCCTCACCTCACACACACAAACTCGTCTCAATTGAGAATTGCCCATATCACAAGAAGATGACTGGCCTTTGAATATTGACATAAATCACCTAAGCAATGGCCAGTTGAGAGACCGTTGGGCTGACTTTTTTTTTTTGTCATCGGCTGTTGTGGTACCACGGATGTCGATGACAGCCCCTGTCACTGCTGTGGGCAAAATTATGTCACTTTTATTACCACTAGAACGGAATAAGAGACTTTTTTCTTAGAGCTGTTCTCCGTAAACCCATTACCTGATTCGTGAAGTTCATGCATTCAAAAGTAGAGACAGAAATTCCTCCAAAGTCCATATCACTTTTCTTTATTCTCCTTCAACGGACGACACGGGTAACACTGAGCACGATGTGTACCAAACGACCACCCGGCCACCAAAGCTCTTGCTTGTAGGAATCACGCAAGTCTACAGGATGTCAGTCTGACCTTGCAGTATTTATAAATGCAGAGTTAGAGTAGGGCTAGTGTTAGGGGAATCACGCAAGTCTAAAGGATGTCAGTCTGACCTTGCAGTATTTATGAATGCAGAGTTAGAGTAGGGTTAGTGTTAGGGTTAGGGGAATCACGCGAGTCTACAGGATGTCAGTCTGACCTCACAGTATTTATGAATGTAAATGGCCACGCAAACAAACTGACGGTCAGACGCCTTATTTTTGTTCACTTATTAATTTATTTATTGCATTTATACACCTGCTGCACTTTAAGACGAATATTTTCTTACATTTGTTCAAATTTTTAATAAAAATAGGGTTCTAAGAATTCACAGAAAAATGAAATAAAATTGTCCAACGACATTGTGACCTGTGGAAAAATGGAGATCGCGAAAAATTGAAAGCCGTATCGAAGAATGATCTCTGTCTTTAAGCTTTTTAACGCTGCGGATCCGAACAGAGGTCACCTGGTTTAAAAATCACTTGTATCAGGGAGAGCTCGTAAAGTGAACGCCCTTGCTACAGTCAACTTCCCAACAAACACTTGCCTTCACGATGTCTGCCGCAGTCCCAAGATCATGTTACTTCAGTGTCTTCATTTAATGTACTACAAAGATGTAACTGCTTGGCATAAACCAGAACGCGAAAGAAATCCAGTATTTTGCGTCGCATTACACTTCTCATTTGGTGACATTATTTAGTTATGTAGAATATTAAATAAACCGATCAACAATCTTCGTTCCGGAAGCTCTTAGTTTAAGCCTTTCCTGTGTTTAACTTTGGACTTTTCTTACCCATTTCCGTGCACCTGAGACCCTATCAGTTTTTACGCAAGAGTGAGTGGAGTGATCTCTGTGGAATACATAAATAGCATATTCTCACTGCAATCAAATCTGTACCGAGTTCCAGGCCAATACGGGTTGTGGCCATGAAACCACGCTGCGAGGGTAAGAAAAACTAGACCGGTTTCGCTACAAAGTTGAGAAAATTACACTTGGCGGCCACAAAAAAATACGATTCTGAACACTTAAAATTCAGAATTGACCGTGAACGAAGAGGCCAAGGTCACCGAGCTACTTCTTACATATCGCCTTTTAGGCTCAAAGGGTGGAAAATAAGTTCGAAGTCGCTCTACCTGTAACCGCTTTCGAGATAATGGTCAATTTCCGGTTTCTGACACTGACCATGTCCGAAGAGGTCAAGGTCACCGAGGTACCGCTTACATGTCGTCTTTTAGGCCAAAAGAGTCAAACATAAGCTGAAAATCGTTTAAGCTGAAAAGCTGAAAATCTGCAACCGTTTTCGAGATAATGCTCTCGACATCTACAATATATATTCTTTCACTCTGTGAAGTTTCAAGGCTGTGCGACCAAGGCAAGTTCACAAAGTGACCCGAACAAAAGGGGGCACATCAGGGTTGCGGACTGACGGACAAGAGGCGTATCTGTATGCCCCACCCACGGCAGTGTTGCGGGGGATAATAATATAACGATGCACATCTACAAAATATGTAATTTCATTGTGGAAGGTTGCATGTCCCTACGACAAATGGTTATATCCGAAGTGGCGCGGACAAAACATCGCAAAGTGTAACGTAATTTTTCGCATTTTTTTTTACAAGTTGTTTGTTTCTAGTTGTTGAATTTTGTCTTTAAAGCATGTAAAACATTGCAAAGCTTAACAAGATAATCGAGGATTGCACATCCCCCACCCAGCAGTTACTGTGTTGGAACTTAATTAGTGCAGTGAAACCTTACCAATATAAAGAGATAATTTTCATCTGTCTCGATTAATAAGCCCATTCAGATTGCTAAAAACCAAATTAACTTTGTTCAGAGCACCATAATTCCCACAACTTTTGGTCAATCAAACTGAAATATATTCAATATATACAGGAGCCCCACGTTAAGTCGTCCTCGGTTATATACATATATACAGATGAAATCACTTAATCGCATACCGGTTAAACGCATAAATCGGTTAACTGCATATTATTCGCAAATCCCAAACCATTTCCAATGCTATCTTTTGGAAATTTAACCGGATAATTGCATACCGCTTAATCGCATAAACTTGATAAACGCATAGCTTTTTCACGTTAAAATGGGAAGCACAATCCCTACGTTATAGAATTATATATATATATATATATATATATATATATATATATATATATATATATATATATATATATGTTACAGTCAATGTTGGAAACCCGCCATTCCACGAAATGGCAAACCGCGTTGGGTAAATTTGCGTAATGCCTAAAATCTTTTGCCGTTTCACGAAATAACCTAAAAGTTAGGTTATTTCACGAAATTACCTAAAAATCTTATATTTTATTTCACAAATTGGCAAACCAAGATCAGGCAAATTGTGAAATAAGCTTTTTTTGCTCAAAATTACTTACAATCATGACAAATATTATGTCTTTTATCTTTTACAATTGCAATAAAATTATTTCAGTTTTCAAATACAATTAATACATCATACTTGGTTTGTTCCTTTAATTAATACATCACATTTCCTCTGATCCACAGTTGATTGCACTGATCACAAGCTTTTAACGCGATCATATTAATTGTAATTCATGGCAATGCACACAAGTGTTTGTGTTCCTTTTTGATTGATTTAATTGCTATTAGGATAAATTTTAGAACAACACACTGAACTGGGTTAAGATATGTACTTAGGAACTAGTCATCGATTTGCCGTTAACCTACTCTGAAAAAGAACATCCTATAACGCCTGCTTTTACCTACTCTGGAATTAAGCCGTTTTCATGGATTAGTTATAATAAGGAAATTTTCTGCACATTGGCCCTCCGGGGAAGATATATTTTGATATAAATTTACCTGAAATCTGGACGTTTCTATCAATTTTCCTAAAAGTGGGAGAATCAAATGAAGATAAATACAAACAGGAGCTGTACAAAGAGTTTGAACAGCACAAATCGGTTTCAACAAGTATGAAATTATTATTATTAATATAAATTTTGGTCATAATAACTCGGATAATATTTGAAAATTTCAATGATTATTAAAATAGAATTGGACAATAACGTTATTGGGATACAACAGCTTTAATATTACTCTTAACTCGAGTTTTAAAGATAAGAAAAATACTAGCTGTCTTTGAAGTTCTGCATTTTTGTTCATGTTTTTGTCTCAAATGTAGGTTAAAACTTGAAAAGATTTTCCTTTTTTTTTTTTATTTTCGGATACGAAATTTTGCAATGCGGTGACGTCGAAAACCTTATCAAAAACGCCAAAATCCGTAAAGGGTAAAATGCTCAAGTGGCTGCCATGGTAGTCTCGTTTGTAAGAATAAGTGATTTCCTAATGTAACGGGAAACCGACGAAAGTAAAATTTGTACATTGTGCGATTAATTAAAAAAAAGACTGGTGTTTTTGTAAAGTTCATACGACTGATTTTCCTGATTCTTGTGATAGTCTCTTGTTATAGATAACAGTTTGCCATTTCGTGTAATGGCAAACCGAAAATTTAGGTAATTTCGTGAAATAACCTAACTTTTAGGTTATTTCGTGAAACGGCAAAAGATTTTAGGCATTACGCGAATTTACCCAACACGGTTTGCAATTTCGTGGAATGGCGGGTTTCCAACATTGACTGTAACATATATATATATATATATATATATATATATATATTTATATATATATTGGTGTGTATGTGTGTGTCTGCGTAAATAGTCTTTAGCCAACGGGGAAAACTGCAACGTTGCAGTCAACGTGCACGCGCATGCTATAATCGTTCTCATTGTGGGCAGCTGGGTGATCATTGTGTCTATGCTGATACCATACCATGTGCCTTAACTGCCACATCAAAGCATTTGTGTGTCTTATACAGGGCTTCAATGACAAAATTTCAATGTCCATTTTCGCATTTAAAATTTTATTGAATTTCTGTCACATTCGAATTATCGGTAGTCTATTCCGGAAAAGCCAACCAAAAATATCTGGTTTCTTGTTTGCTTCAGAATTTTTATTGTAAATAATATGGTGTCTGAGATGGATCAACCAGACATGACACATTATGTCCATGCCAGATTTGGTCGTCCTAGTCCTAGCCATATCGGAGGAGTTCGTGTGACAAGGTTTTGGCGGGAAAAAAGAATAATACGGAAACACTTTACCGAATCGTACGAATGCAACAAACAGGGGGAATGGAAATCTCCAAGTGTAACAACCGCCTACTTGCTTATCAAGCCTGGAAGAAAACCGGCTCAAGAGGCTGTCACATTGCTGAAAAACAGTAAAAGTAAAACATCTGTTTGGCAGACGTCACGAAAACTTAACTGAAATAAGAATTAGAACGATCGAGTTTTTATTTATTTATCTGTTTATTGCCAGGGATACATCTGGCAATAATTGGAATACTGGCCAATCGTCAAAGCAATGTGTCGTCACCTTTATCTGAGCTTTCATGTTTACTGACTCAGAGGTTGATAAAATATCGTCTGGACAAAGAGATGGGTGCGTACCCCCCCCCCCCCCCTCCATCTAACCGAAGAAGGACCTAAAGGTACATATAATATCATTGCAGAAATCATTTAGGTTTTTCACAAGAAACTAGCATTTTGTGTCTGTTTGGGTCTGACTTCGATCATTTAGCGAAAATACACTATACCATAGCTGCAATTTATGCCTTGTAACAATTTCACTGCTAATGATGCTTGAGAGGTTTGTAGAAAACTTATTTCGGACGCATTAATTGCATGTTCTGTTCCAGTATTGCTGAGCACCAGAAGGGTTATTCAAAACGGCACATCCTTTACATCTTATGATGCCTTCTTTGTTTCTAACATCTCGCCATATTTCTCAAAGTGCCGCAGAGTGCTGAATACGTGTCAAACTCAATTATTCAGTAAAACGCAATTGTTCCCAAATCATACTGATAATTTCCTTGTAATTAAAAATAGTAACTCCCGAGGCGCTGTTATTACGAAAGTTATTACTGTTTTTTTTTTCTATTTTAACAGTATTCTTCCACAAAATAGTGACTACTTGACGGTCCTGGCTCATCTATAGGGTACACAGAAGGCATGTAGATAAACACAAAATCTCATTAATTTAACAGTAAGCAGCGAATTTTATTCTTAAATGCCAATTATTAGGCTTTTCAAATCACAAGTATCTGGTGTACTTTAGTTGAAGCGAAAAAAAAACAGACCGAAATCAAACACTTAGTTACGGCGGGTAAGCGGTATCGATTGAATAAATAAAAAAAAATAACAGAAAATGCAAAATTTTTCCTATCAATGGTAAAAGAAGAAAAGCTACAGACCTAGTCAGTCACATGGAAGAATTCTGTTCGGTCTCTTCGATTTGAAAATACATACAGTGTATTATAACTAGGCCTTCGATAACTCGAATTACATTCTAACCCGAACAACGTGAAGCGATCTTATGTATCTACTGAATAGGTAACTCGAATAATCGGCGGACCAAACCATTTGCTTCGGAGAAATTCGACTTATCGAAGCCCTACTAGGCAAAAGACCCACCGCAAAATAAGCTTGTATTATTTTTACTTCTAATAAAGAACACATTGTAGAGTGCACAGATGTACAATTCTTTGCGTCATTGGACCAATAATGTTGTCACTTACTCAACAGGACCCGGACCACAATATAATTAAATTCTGATTGCCCATATACAGAAAGTGTATTTGAAAACACAGGGCTATCGGATTTTTTTCTTTTTAAGGTAACTTAATATTGCATGAGAGACTTAAAACTGTGCCAAAGAATGAGGAAGAGATTAGACTACGATTTCAAATTAGTTTTATTCCCCGCATATTTCTAGCTTTTGAAATATAAGTTTTAAACTTCCGGTTGAAAATCGTTGAATTTTAGTGTTTGGATAAGGCGAGCCAAGGAGCACCATCTTTGAGAAGTTGTAGCAAATTGAAGCTCTATTTTAGTCCTTAACTTTAGTCGTCCCAAGGGTCAAACTCTGTGAAACAATCGTTGGTTTCGCTCAACGAGATGTACGGAAGGAACCAGCATGCCGGAAGTTATACAGAAAGTCTATGGTAAATTAATTGTTGTCCGTGGCCAACAATGAGTCATGGTTACAGGTGTGATTATATAACCAAATCGGAGTAATTGCACAACTGTATTTTTGACAGGTCTTACTGCATACTAATTATATTCATAAACAAAAGAAAAAACCAAAAAAAAAAAAAAAAAACAAACAAAAAAAACAAGATTGTCTACGGACAATGCCCCAGCTCACGAATGGTGATGTCAAGATTTATCACGTTTATGTATAACCTGTAAACCAAATTTCAAGACAGTAAGGCTATGCACTTGGCGTCAGTTAGGATTATAATGCAAAAATGGTTTATCGCCAATATATCTGAAAATTGTTGGCGCACCGCAAAAAAATTAATAAATAAATAAAAAAATAGCCACATGTTCGGTCAGTTTTTGTCGAATCACGAAAAACGCAACAGCCACGTGGGTACCAAAGCCTGCCAAATTTAATAAAAAAAAAATCAAGAGATTAAGGCCAAATACCTAGAGCCAGTTGTGTTTTCAATAATGTTTTTGGCGGATCATCAAAAAAGTTATAGCCAGACAAGTACTAATTTCCGCTTCCATAATTCAAAATTTTAAGAAGGTAAGAACTAAGTTTTAGCAAGAAGTAGTTTTTCGCCAATATTATTTCCGCCATTTTTCCAAATTACGCACAAACAGCAATAATCAGATAAGTAGCAATGACCACTATCTTTAAAATTTCAAGACAGTAAAGCATTTCTGTGGTGCGAGTTAAGATTGTGCTGATTTTTTTGGGTTTTCGCCAATATTTCCGCCAATTTTTGGCCAATCACCAAAAAAGTAATGGACAGGTATGCGTTAATCCCTCTACTTATACGTTAAGTTTCAAGACAGTAAGGTTATTTTCCTGCAGTTGCTTAAGATTTTACGTTTTATCGCCAATATTTCCACCAATTTTTGGCGAATGACCAAAACAAGCAATAGCCAGGTGGACACTTATGTGCACGTTTCCATTGAAACCATAGTAGGATATACGTTTTAATTACGTTTTGACGAATATTTCGAGCAGTTTTTGGTGAATTGCCAAAAAAAGTAATGAGAAGATCGGTAGTATTGTGTGCCACTATTGCATACAATTACAAGGCAAGGTTATTTTCCTGGCGTTAGTCACGATTTTTCGGAAAAATTGCTTTTTCGCCAACATTTCTTCTTTTTTTTTTGGGGGGGGGGGGGAGGGGGAAGGCTGTTCAGTAAAAATGTTAGCCACTTTTTGACGAATGGCAAAACAAATCACAGCCCGGTGGACACTTATACACCCTATCCTCCACCAAAAGTTTGGAACGGTTCTATGAAAACTCTAGGAGATACTTTTTCAAGAATTTTTTTTTTTTTTGGCCAGTCACCAACTACGTAATCAACAGCCAGGTAGACAGTAAGGCCAAATTTCGAGACAGTAAGACTATTTTCCTGGAGTTCGTTAAGATTTTACCGAAACAATTTTTAGTTTTTCGCCAAAATTTTTAAGACAGTAAGACTATTTTCCTGGAGTTAGTAAAGATTTTTTCCGCCCATTTTTGGCCAATCAGCAAACATTGCAGCAGCCAAGAAGATGATAATGCCCGATACCTTTACTTAAAATTTCAAGAAAATTGCCTATTTTCCTTGAGTTATTTAAGATTTTACTGAATTTTTTTTCGTTATTCGCCAAAATTTCCGCCAATTGTTTTGCCAATCACCACAAAAAGTATCCTGCAGGAAGGCAATGGTACCTGCTACCTTACTTAAAACTTCAAGTCAGTAACACTATTTTCCAGCAGTTAGTTTTACTGAGCATTGTTTGGTTTTTCACCTAAATTTCACTGATGACCAAAAAAAGAAACAGCCAGGTAGGTATTAACGCCTGCTACCTTTGCCTAAAATTTCAAGACAGTAAGACAATTCTCCAGCAATTAGTTAAGATTTTACTGAAAAATTTCAGTTTTTCGCCACCCAAAAACGTAATAGCCAGGTGGACACTTCTACACCCTACCTTCTACAAATATTTTAGAACGTTTCCACCAAAACGCTAGGAGGAGATACGTTTGAAAGAATTTTGGTTTACATCCAATATTTCCGCCAATTTTTGGCGAACTGCCAAAAAAAGTTATAGCCAGGCGGGTACTTATGTCCGCTACCACCGTACAAAATCTCAAGACATTCAGGTTAATACCCCAGGAGGAGCTAGGATTTTTTCAACTTAAAGGGATGCATACGCACATACTTTCATACTGATGTTCAGGTATTATAATTACACAATATCACATCCGAAGCTGATTTTGGAGCCTAGGAGTATTTTGGCACTTTATTTCCAAAACCGTCAACCATTGCTTAAAATTTGGTCGGATCCTCAAAAGGGCGACCACAAGCAAATCAAATCCCAATATAAAGTGGTGTTGTAAATAAACGGCTTAGTAGTTGTTGCCTTGTAGTTTTAAAAGTTGTTTATATTTCAATATTTCGCCATTTAGGGCGGAGCATCAGAAAGGTTCCAGCTGGCAGCCGGCCAAATAAGGAATCCTGCATTAATTTAGAACTGTCCACAATTTTAAAAACATAGTCTATTTTGGTGAAAATCTTGAAAGCCTCCCCTTCAAAATTAAAATGAAACAAGAGCACCGGAATATATATGCTAAATTTCGACCTCAATTTTGGCTAAATAGATGAAAAGTCGGACAAACTGGATACGAGGTGCACAACTGCAACATATGAGGAGTAAATCTGTATAGGCTTTAAAATGTGTGTGCTTACCCGTTCGTCGGAGTTGTGCATACAAGACCACTACCCAAAAGCGTGAAGGACGGACGGACGGACGAACCAAATCCTATATCCCCTTCGCCAACAAAGTTGGGCGAGGGGATAATTAAACCGGTTACCGTTCGAATATTTATCACAAATGCTTCGAGTTCGGAAAATGTGCTATATGCTCTATCACTAAACAATTTTTGACTCAAACAGCTTCACTAGAATGTTCCCTTGGAAACATCCACATCCATTTTGAAGGCAACCAGGAGAAAAGTCCAAAGCTTTTGTGTTTTGAAAATACAGTTCTACAAACACTGCTTGCAACATATTCATTTTCTACCATATACAGTTAAAGGTATGAAGACAGAAGGGCCTTGGACATAAGGGTTTGGACATAAGGGCCTTGGACATAAGGGCCTTTCCCAAAATTGTCCTAAATGAAAAGTTGGACGAAAGGGCCTTGAGAATAATTTTTTTTTTCTAGGATTTTGAGTTTTAATTATTTAATAAAATATGTAATAAAATAACAAGTCAAAAAACATACTTCATTGTGTTTTTTACAGGTAACTGCCTTGATGTTTTGTTTCAATTAATCCCCATCACAATTTATGCAAGTATCCGGTACATTCTAATACAGCAAAGAATGGTAACAGATTTTACTACAGTATGAAATTAACCGGTTTATGCGATAAACCTTTATGGGATTAACTGATTTCGTCTGTACTGCCAAAAGAGAAACAGCCTTGCAGAAATAGCGTGTAGGAAACACTTCCAGTTCGTGGGCTGGGCTCCCCCCTCCCCCCTCCCCCAACCACCACAACGCACAGTAGATGGACACCGATTATAAGCTCAAACTAGTCGAACCATTTTTCTCTTTTTTTTTCTGTTTTTCAGTTTTTGTTACTTTATTTTGTATCCCTCCATTTAATTTCGCTCTCGTTTCGTTTTGCGCCGATACAGACAGTGAGTTGTGGGTGTATCCCCTAATGACGTTCCCGGAAAGGTTAATACAATCCACAAGCATAACGAATAAAAATTGCCTGCCGATTTAAAGCAGCCAGTCTTAGGCAGCAGACCATAAATCACAGGACTTCACTAACCCAAGAGCATTAACGCCTCTCTATCAATTTGATGACACACTGTTGTGTAGCTGTAATCATAATAAAAGAGAGATCCAGCATGGGGATAGCAGCCCACTAACAAGGATAAAATTACCAGAGACCGCGAATGGGGGGCTTCCTCCTATACCACAAAGGAGATTGAAAAACGACCCCCCATGTAATGATGATTTATTCTAGAATTACAGAAGACTGAATCAAGAGCTATTTTGGTCCTTTCCAAGAACAGAGGACTGCGTGATATTCTCTTGCTTTCAAGTGAAGCTTGTTTATTTCAAGTATATCATTTCAAACAATCCAAATAAGAGATGAAATTAGCAGCACTGGTGTCTGTCATTATATTATACGGAAATGAAACAAACCTAGAAGGGCGTCTAACAGGGTTGAGATTTCGCGGTCGCCCGGTCGCCCGTGGCGACCAACTTTTGGCTCGGGCGACTACCTTTTTCGAGTTGGTCGCCCAAGTGGCGACTAACTTTTTTTCAGAGTATTTTCAGGTAAATACTGTTGATTATTTTGAACACCATTTTACGTGAAAATGACTTTTGTATAAATTTTGCTTTCAGGGCGATTTTTACATTTGAAATAAATTTCAAATAATTACAAATTATGGATACTTAAGACACCTATTTGTTGTTGTTTTTTCAAGTGAGACGGGCTAGACAATTTTGCAAAAATTGCGCTGGGCGACTAACTTTTGTGCCGGGCGACTAAGTTTTTAAAATTGGTCGCCCGGACGGCGACCAGAAAATTTTACGAAGTCTCAACCCTGCCGTCTACTGGAACACGTGTGCCCCACTAGACAAACAAAGACGGGTGCTTTAGTTGTTTGAGATGCTGGGGCGGGGGGTAGGAGTATCAGTTAAGCGGAATCACGCTGATTTTTTTTTTTTTATCTGCTAACATGAAATGACGAGTCAATCATGACCAGGATGGCGTCATTGCCTTACCTCCAGGGTTCATGTTTGCTTTGCAAGGCTATTTTTTTAAACTTCTTTTAATTGCAGGGTTCTCTACCACGAAATAATTTTCACACAAATCTGCAAAATTCACAAGTAGTCGTTTTGGCCAATGTTTCTCGCCCCAGTAACTGCTGTTATTGCGGGGATGTTAGAGATCTCTGGATAGGATAATTTCGGCGGACAGATGCTAAAAAATATCGCAAGAAACATGACATTTCTATCATTTCCGAGTGGGTAAAATGGTGGGGAATTGCGCTAAGGTATGAATAAAAGGCATGGAAAGAGGAGTACGACAGACGTACAGAAGAACACATGGTGTACCTTGCATGGCGTGGGTGTAAAAATGGATGTAAAACTCTTGCCAAAATGCATGGCTTCTCATTTGCACTAAATGCCAAACGCCCAATATCTGGATACAAAAAGCAAGCATGGCCTTGCTTCGACTGCAAATATCAGTTTTGATTTTGGTACAAGAATCTTGAGAACAACTTGATTAGAGCTCCCGGCACAATTTTCCCGATAATGCATCAACTCAGTTTATATTTGGTCCCGAGAGTCTATTTCATATTGCCGTAATTACTAACGGAGTACCGATGCCGTTATATGATCTCCCAGCAGGCCATGGTTGAGGTCACTCCCAAGCAAAATACCCTTCACAATCATTCAAGACAGAACCAATAAATATGGACGCAGTTAGAATCATACACACCAAACAACATAACCCATGTACAGCCATAAGGAAACCCAGTCAGGAAATTGATTTTGTGTTCAGTGACAGCAGCAACAATTCCGGAAACATACGTCGCAAGAAATGTGATTAATCATTATTTTACAATTCGAAAAAAAATCAGTTCAAGGGTAAAAACAACAGATCATTAACAGCATCAACATAAAGACGAACAGTACTGGCGCTGTATCATAAGTACTGGCGCTGTATCACAAGTACTGGCGCTGTATCACAAGTACTGGCGCTGTATCACAAGTACTGGCGCTGTATCACAAGTGCTGGCGCTGTATCACAAGTACCGGCGCTGTATCACAAGTACCGGCGCTGTATCACAAGTACCGGCGCTGCATCACAAGTACTGGCGCTGTATCACAAGTACTGGCGCTGTATCACAAGTACTGGCGCTGTATCACAAGTAGCGGCGCTGTATCACAAATATCGGCGCTGTATCACAAGTACCGGCGCTGTATCACAAGTACCGGCGCTGTATCACAAGTACCGGCGCTGTATCACAAGAACTGCAGAACCAAAATGGAACCTATGACCAAAGCGTATCTTACAGCAGGTCGGACTGTAACATTTCTTCTCTCCAGGGCAGGACTCATTTTTTCACACTCAGACCAAACTGTCTCTTTTGCCAAACCTTCCAGTGATGTGCAATAACGTAGCTACGCACTGGCTATTAAGTTATATGATACATTTAACTTTTCCGTGTTTTTTTTTAATACAATGTTTATATGTTGATTAATTCATTTAGCATTCAATTTTTGTTGTCATCCTTCATCTTCCGAAAGAAAACGTACGAAAAGTACTCTTCTTCTTCTTCTTCTTCTGCAATTGCAGCTGCTACAATTGGCCTGCTACAGCCGGTCAAATCGCAAAAATTTTTCAGATTGAACAGGACAGTTTTGAAAACTACGATTGACATTTGAGGCAAAGAGAGAGTTCTCACACATGCATCACGTGATTTCAAGGCAATTTGTACACATGTAAAAATAACATATTTAAGATGCTTTAGTTTGAAACGAAATCCAACGAACTCGAAAGCCACAGTTGTATTTTCGTGGACCGTGATTATGTTCCCTTACAGGATGCTACATCTCTCCCCGTGGTCTTCTACGCAATAAACTGTCCATCAAATGTTTGAACAGAGTATTTAGCAAACAGGAGACGTGTTTATTAGAGCATTTCAGAACATTCCATTAAGAACTTCATTTCCGAATGCTTTGACGTGATAGGCGAGATTCAATTTAATGCACGGCAGATCAGTGCCGTTTAGAAGCCATACAACATAACAATGATACCCATGTGTCAGGTCTTCATGATATACTCATACCGTTCTGTCATGTTCCGGGATGCTCCATGGCATAGCAATAAGGCAAACTCGACGGAACAGGAATGCCAATGACGACTGGCGCTGTAACCGGTTATACTGTTTTATTATTTTTTAAAAAGAAAATGTATAAAAGCGCACAGACCACTTTGATGGCTACATTCTGAGGGCGTCAATGAATCCCAGACCAATGTCTGCGCACTACTACAGTAAATACAACGACAAAAGAAAGAGTCGGTGTAGGATTTATTACTGCTTCAAGACTCCCACTGTAGGCAACGATTTCTACTTGAAAGAGCATGAAAACGGTGTAAAAATCGTAAGTAGAACTGAATGGCAAAAAGACCATTGATGTCGACCATGCTTTTGAAAAATACGCAACCAACTTAACCCGCTTTTGATGAGGTATTTACTACATTGTGGTGACATAGGCTATAATGTCACAGGCTATAGCGACACAGGCTATAACGACATATGCTATGACGGCGTAGGCTATAACGACATAGGCTATAACCACAAAGGTTATAACGACAGGGCTGTAACGACACCAGCTATAGTGACATAGGCTATAACGACAAAGGCTATAACGACATAGGCTGTAACGACAAAGACTACAGCGATATAACGACACGGGATATAAGGACAAAGCTATAACGACATAGGCTTTAACGGCGTGGGCTATAACGACATAGGCTATAGCGACACCGGTATCCCAACATTTAGCCCGGCGACATTTAGCCGAAATTATCATCTGTAACTTTTCCTCGCACAATCAAAGACAATACTTTTTGTTGATGATTAAGACAAGCGTTCCTTTAATTTAAGCATCGCTTGAGGCGATATATCGCTAACGTATTTTCTCAATTCCAGTCAGGTGGGGGATATAACGAGGTTTTACTCATCCAGAGTTGAACAGATGTTTTATAGCAGTCTGAATAATAGCTGTTCGGAGTTCTGCATGACACAGTCTGCAAGCAAATCAACACAGATTAAATGATGGGTCTAGACAGAACTAGACAGCATCAACTATGTTTTTTTTTATTCTATTCTAAATAACACACAGCAAAGAAATTCGGAATCAATTATTATCTATGGAACGACTGAAGAAATTTCACAATAATATCACAGTCAAGATGAGCAAAAAAAAAAAACAAAAAAACTCAGTATAAACATTGTTTGTGGCAGTAGAGTGAGGGCATCAGGTACCAAACCTTTCACGCACACATCAATGTTCATTAGAGGGTTCGTGCGCATCGCGGGCAAATCGGGACAATACCCCCCCCCCCTCGTGCCAATATCCCCCCCACCATCATTTTTACAATTTTTCATTTTAAAGATTTTCATCAATGAACAACAAACTAATATAGTTCTATGATCTACAATTAAAAGCTAAGCCATTTCGTTATGATCTAGATGAAATCTAAGCCAAATTTGCCCACTATATATTGAACATGCATGGACGTACGAACGAGGAGCTGCCCCGTACTTACAACAGTATCGAGGGATGGCATCGGAAGATGCCCGCCGCCGCACCAGCTTGCCATCCAAATTTGTGGCGATTTTTGGATGTGGTCCGAAAGGAGCAGGATCTGAACAACGGGGTCGTTAACCAGATCCTGGGTGGACACCTCCCGGAGCCGCAGGGCCACCAAACCAGTGTACGAATTAGGAACATTGTTGGCGACTTCGCAAACCGCAACACACTGGACCACCTTCGTGGAATAGCGCACAATATTCAGATGTGGACTGTGATCAGGTTTGACTGTGAATGGTATGCAGACTCGATATATCGATGTAAAGATTAAACATAGTGTTGGAGAGAAATAAAACATGTCGCTTGTTGTTCATCTTTTCATGTTGTTGTAACGTTGAAAATTGGAAATATTCTGGTTGGGAGTGGGGGGTATTGGCACGGCGGGTATGGTCCTGGGGGGGGGGGGGGGTATGGTCTGGGGGTATCATCCGTGGGTACTGTCCCGGGGGGTATGGTCTTGAACCCGGGCAAATCGCATAAACCCATTTTATGTGGGATTTACATTTAGTGAAGACAATGCCTACTCATCCCAGATCACGATATTTTCATAACTGTCATGACCAATAATCCTGGGCACATTTTTGCACTCTGCCGCAAAACACAGCGGATGTGCAAATAAACTTATTATTCTCTAAGTGTATAATTTAGGCCAATTATCTACCACCGACCCATTTCGTTTTTAGTAAAAAAAAAAAAAAAAAAAAACAGGCCAAACCCAGTTAATAACACTCCTGCATGTATCTTATATTTCATGAGAAAATACAGCACAACGTAATCTGAACAATTAAACACAACACGATTCTCCCTCCCATCTGAACTGCAACCCAATTGATAGTTCTGAAATGAGGAGCTACGAATGGCGAGTAAAGCATTTTAATTTTGCTACCACTGCCACGGTCAAAACTAATTCAGGACTTCAAGACGCCCGTGAATTTGGTCCTCCAAACTAAAACTAGAGGCTCAGTGAGGCAGGACCCCCCGTGTAACACATAATGCCATAACCCTACATTGCCTTACAATTTTTAGTCGATTTAAAAAATAAGACGACGTTGAGCATCTACAATATATATATTTTTACTGCATAAAATTTCAGAACGCTGGATCGAACAGTTTTGCAGAACTCGTCTGGACAAACCCTATCCTCCGTGCTAACAAATTTCCTGAAAAACAGCCATTTTTGACAAGTCGTATTTTTGAAATATTTTGGCCGATTTCAAAAATAATACGACCCTGCACACCTTCAATATACGTTCTAACCGAATGCCACAAGGAAAAAGCTATATGACAGATACTTTCGGAGATAGAGTCCGGACACGAGGGTGCACGAAAGCGGACAGACAGACGGACAAGCTGATAAGTGTATCCCCTCGTTACACGGAGGACAAATAGAGCGGTCCGGTGGGGAAAATGGGTGATCGGGGAACTATGACCTTTCAAACGAACAATGACAGGCCGTTCACATCGCTTCGTGTGAGCAAACGCATGTTGATTTTTACTCTATTTTTTATTCTTTTATTATAATTTCTGCATTAACCCATCTCGTAAAAATTAATAGATATCCACCCCACCCCCTTGTCACAACATTAGGAGATATCCACCTCACCCCCACGCCATAAACTAAGGAGATATCCACCCACCTTCCCCACCCCCTTGTCCAAAAAAGGGGACTGAAGCAGAATTTGGGCGACAACGTCCCACCAAGTGATTTGTTTTCTTAAGTCTTAAGCCAATCTCCTGAAATATCTGGAATATTTGTTCATTTCGAGACGACTGAAGTTTTCTGCAATACGCGTAGGTATCAGATTGCTAAGATACCAACAGGGTATCAACAACAACATAAGAAATAGAAGCTCATTCCGCTAGCGAAATGTTAAACACTTGACAAAAATTAAAACGCAAAAATACTTCCGTCAATGGGTTATTTCTTGAATAATATATTGCAAACAACACAGCTTGAATACGTCTTATAAGCCGAGTAGTGTTTGGTTGTTGTTGACTTAAAGTTTTATTGACTGATCAGGCATACGCCTTGTTATCTATTTCAGTGTTGCCAGTGCCTTTTGACCCAAAGGCCGTAGGAAACTTATCAAAAAGCCGTAGGATTTTTGATGCAAAGCCGTAGGAAAGCCGTAGGTTTTTAATAATTGTTTTTGCCAAACTTTACGTATTTTTTTACTTTTTCTTCATGTTCCTGTGATTGCTTTTTGGTGTTATTTTAACAACAAAGGAAAATTTGTCAATTTTAGAATTATAATCCAGCCAAAACAAATATATAAGCATACTCACAGTGGGGACTCCAATTTTCTTACCAATTTTCACTTCATCTGTCATGAAAGCATCTTCAGCATAACATGTGATGACAATAATAAATGAAATACTTGTATTAAAAAGTGTAATGAAACAACTTTGTTTAAATCATTTCAAAACAAAAGCTCGATCTATAATACATATATATATATATATATATATATATATATATATATTTATATACATATATATATATGTTACAGTCAATGTTGGAAACCCGCCATTTCACGAAATGGCAAACCGTGTCGGGTAAATTCGCGTAATGCCTAAAATCTTTTGCCGTTTCACGAAATAACCTAAAAGTTAGGTTATTTCACGAAATTACCTAAAAAATCTTACATTTTATTTCACAAATTGGTAAACCAAGAACAGGCAAAATTGTGAAATAAGCTTTTTTTGCTCGAAATTACTTACAATCGTGACAAATATTGTGTATTTTATCTTTTATAATTGCAATAAGATTACTTCAGTTTTCAAATGCAATTAATACATTATAGTTGGTTTGTTCCTTTAATTAATACGTCACAGTTGATTGCAACTGATCACAAGCTTTTAGCGCGATCATATTAATTTTGATTCATGGTAACGCACACAAGTGTTTGTGTTCCTTTTTGATTGATTTAATTGCAATTAGGATAAATTTCAGAACAACACACTGAACTAGGTTAAGATGATGTACTCAGGAACTAGTCACCGATTTGCCGTTAGCCTACTCTGAAAAAAAGAATATCCTTTTACCTACTCGGGAATTAAGCGATTTTCATGGATTGATCATAAGAAGGAAACTTTCTCCATATTGGCCAATAAGAGAAGATATATTTTGATATAACTTTTACCTGAAATCGCGACGTTTTTATCAAATTCCTAAAAATGGGAGAATCAAAAGAAGATAAATACAAACAGGAGCTGTACAAAGTATTTGAACAGCACAAATCGGTCTTTATGCCAAAAGACCAATATTACTCGACTATGGAGGAACTAAAAGCATGCGCCTTGAATACCGGCACAAAAAGCAGGCGTGAATATTATATTCTCAACAAGTATGAAATTATTATTATTAACACAAATTTTGGTCATTATAACTCGGATAATATTTGAAAATTTCAATGTTTATTAAAATAGAATTGGAGTATAACGTTACTGGGATACAACAGCTTTAATATTACTGTTAACCGAAATTCTGCATTTTTAACACTTGACAAGCCTTTGGCTTGCAAGAGTTATATGAATTTGTGCGAGCAAAATTCGTCCTTTTTTTTTTTTTCTTGACACTTTTTCCGATTTTTTGTGTCTTCTTCTTCTCTCACACTATGGGCCCTACGACCATGAAACTTGGGACTTATGAAGAGCTTGATCTGAACATGTGCATGTCACTTTTTATTTTCTTCTTTGATGTCGTTTTCTTTGTTAAAACGCCATGTGAAAAGAGTGTATTTTTTGCAAGTAAATGCGTAGCATTTAATCCACATCACACACAGTTGCTCAGTGAGCTTTGTGCGAGCTCTCACTGCGTAAATAGATAACGCGGCGCATGCTAGATCAGTCAATAAAACCTTAAGTCAACAGAAACCAAACACTACTCGGCTTATAAGACGTATTCAAGCTGTGTTGTTTGCAATATATTATTCAAGAAATAACCCATTGAAGGAAGTATTTGTGCGTTTTAATTTTTGTCTGGAGGTTCTAGTTTTACTTGCGATGATGAGCGATACTTATTTTGGACAAGTGCACAAGTTTCCTCAGGTTGCCTTGATGCGCGGTTCGCATTTCGGACCAGTTTGCATGTTTATTTAACTTACGTTGATGCACGGTGCTTATTTTGGACGTGTGCATGTGTTTATGAACACTTGACAAGCCTTTGGCTTGCAAGAGTTATATGAATTTGTGCGAGCAAAATTCGTCCTTTTTTTTTCTTCTTGACAGTTTTTTCCGATTTTTTGTGTCTTCTTCTTCTCTGACACTATGGGCCCTACGACCATGAAACTTGGGACTTATGAAGAGCTTGATCTGAACATGTGCATGTCACTTTTTATTTTCGTCTTTGATTTCGTTTTCTTTGTTAAAACGCCATGAAAAAAGGGTGTATTTTTGCAAGTAAATACGTAGCATTTAACCCACATCACACACAGTTGCTCAGTGAGCTTTGTGCGAGCTCTCACTGCTTAAATAGATAACACGACGTATGCCTGATCAGTCAATAAAACCTGAAGTCAACAAGAACCAAACACTACTCGGCTTATAAGACGTATTCAAGCTGTGTTGTTTTGAATATATTATCCCATTGAAGGAAGTATTTATGCGTTTTAATTTTTGTCAAGTGTTTAACATTTCGCTAGCGAAGTGAGGTTCTAGTTGTTCATGTTTTTGTCTCAAATGTACGCTAAAGCTTAAAAGATTTTCCTTTTGTTAATTTTCAGATACGAAATTCTGCAATGCGGTGATGTGATATTCATATTGTTCATCGTGTGGTGTGAAACATTCTCGTAGGATTTATTGTATTACCCGTTTTTTATCAATAAACAATTCAAACTAATGTTTTTTTCTGATTCCTGTGACATTCTCTTGCTATAGATAACAGTTTACCATTTCACGTAATGGCAAACCGAAAATTTAGGTTATTTCGTCAAACGGCAAAAGATTTTAGGCATTACGCGAATTTACCCAACACGAGTTTGCCATTTCGTGAAATGGCGGGTTTCCAACATTGACTGTAACATATATATATTTATATATGCATATACAAATTTATATCTAAAACACGAATTACCTATTTTGGCATTCTAAAGGCTGATTAGCATCAGAAGCTTACATGACAGATGAAGCGATTCTGGAATATAAAGAAGAGAAACGACAAAAGGGCAAATTATATACGGATGTTGAATGGCATGATACAAAAATTAGAAACTAGATTTGAAAATCAAATTATTTAATCAATTGAAATATCTTTAATACCCAATTTATGTCGACTAAAAGCAAAAAGCCGTAGGGAGCCTTAGTTTTGTGTCAAAGCCGTAGGAAAGCCGTAGGATTTTGGGATGTCTCGAAAAAAGCCGTATCTACGGCCGAAGCCGTAGGATTTGGCAACCCTGCTATTTACGCAGTGAGAGCACGCACAAAGCTCACTGAGCAAATGTGTATTCTGCGCTGTCGTTAAATGCTACGCATTTATTTGCAAAAAATACACTCTTTTCACATGGCGTTTTAACAAAGAAAACGAAATCAAAGACGAAAATAAAAAATGACATGCACATGTTCAGATCAAGCTCTACATAAGTCCCAAGTTTCATGGTCGTAGGGCCCATAGTGTCAGAGAAGAAGCAGACACAAAAAATCGGAAAAACTGTCAAGAAGAAAAAAAAGGACGAATTTTGCTCGCACAAATTCATATCACCCTTGCAAGCCAAAGGCTTGTCAAGTGTTAATGAAAGAATACTCGCTACTTTGAAAGAACCGCACAACAGTAGTTTCTTTAATGCAACTGCCCTCTTGTTTAAGACAGAAAAGAAACGAAAGTTCAACGCGACTCATTACCAACAAAATACCGAAATCGGTACAAAACATTGGTCTTTGCCCTAGTTTCTGAATTAGTTCTTCCCCGTATGGCAGGAGACACACTGACTCTACCGACATACTGGTCTGTTTGCAGACATAAGTTTTGACTAATTCATACATCCATCTTTATGAAACTTTCAGGAAATTATCGCAACGCAAAATACCTTGCTTTGATTAAGTTTTTGGTGACCTTGGCCCCAACATGAAGGCCAATAGAGGTCAAAAGTCAAACAACCGATATAATGTTGTTCGCGGTGACAACTGTATATCAGTTGTCACCACAAACGTATCTGGCGGTGATTAATTTCTGGTGACTCTGAGCCTTATACCTTGCTTTTGTTTTTAGTATAATCGCTCACGGTCATTTTGGCAACTATAGCTCAGCCTTGACAATGCATTAATGGCCAGTACAAATACTCACTGCATAGTGAAATCATGGATCGGCATTTGTTTACCAATTGTTTCAAATACCTCCCAATATTGTGCGATGTTGTAACGAACCTGCTGAGTTGCAGTTTTAAAGTAAAGACCAAGATGTTTTCTTTTTTTTTTTTTTTTTTTTGCATTTATCACCAAATGGATAAATTTCTTTGATATGAATATTGTAAATAAAACGGTGATCATTTTCATGTCTTCCATAAGGAAGAACGCTGACCTGCTTTCCTGACATCACGAACATGGAGCTGGACAGACATTCGTTTTCGTTCACTAAAACAAAGAAGCCATCGTAGGCAGCAAAGCTCCCGACTGGAACTGACAATTCACAGATAATGGCGACTGTGACCTTGAAATTGGATCAAGATCAATAAAATAAAAATAACGTGCACCTACCCACAATAGAGGTTACTATATACCATGTATGAATGGAAACGGGTTATCAGGCTGCGAGAAAAAGCCGGCAACGAACGACAACACCCAAGCTTATATTTTCCTTCCCGGCTGGCGGCTAATAATGGAAGTGTCAGATTTGCAAGTTGTTTTTTATATGCTGCTGTTAACTGTTGTACGTGTGCCCTGATGTTCTAGTTATCCTTTTGTTTTGTTAGAAGAGAAAACTAGTCCTTACAAACAGATCAGGTTCGATATCAATGGCCCAGCTCAACCAAATTCCCAGCCTGCAGGCAATATACAAAAATATAATTTGTGTGCTCAGGATAAACAATGTACAATTTTGAGGGGATGACAGTCTGGAGCTTAGCACATGTTAACTATCGCTTCCCGTCACAGTCGTGCATACTGTTTACGCTGGTAATGCACTCGTCTCACAGTTTACTTTTTGTTAGCTACGCAAGCCTATGGTTTTAAAAAACATTTTTTAATATACTTCACGCGACCAGCTCTTGCTTTAAGTTGAGAGCAAACCGATTTATGGTATTTGAAAAAACGTTAAATTATCTACCAACCCTTCTTTCGCACATATTTTAGTTCCAGTGGACATTTTCTGTCTGCTTGAAGAAGAAGTAGCCCCAAGTCTCATAAGTGAAATAGCCATAGATATAAAATCTACAGGATACCAAGGTCAAAGAATCGTGGCGTCTCTTTTTACACTTTAACGAAGTTCCTAAACTTGAGTAGTGAGTCCTGATGCGACTGATGTTGTGGGCCGTAACTGGAACGCCACGAAAGCAAAATACATTTTTGATTCACGGTAAGAATATATCACAAGGAACGCAACACCACACTCGAGCCTATCAAGGATCGAACTGCATCCTCTGAATTGTAAGCTATGCCAAAACCTGCAGCCAATGGCAGCAGCCACACAGCAGCGTTGAAAATGAATCACATACCATTTTTGTGCTCCAAGCCTCTGCATGTCATGTGTAACAGACAAGTATGTATATTTATTGGGACAATCTTGATGTTATTCATAGCTAACAACAAGACATTTCTTCTGTTTCATTGTAATGAATAATGCATAAAAAAATGCGTAATCAGCTGACTGATTGCTCCGATCTGGCTGCGGATACTCGTTCAACAGGCCTCAACATTTATGTCCCTTTCAATCACCAGACCACCCTATGAGGAAAACATGAAAAGTTTCCGTTTACATGCCTGAAATTAATGTAAACAAGAAAAAATAAACCAATTTCATTGATTTGGGGCAAGATGCTGTTTTCAAAGGAATTAAAGCATATTTCTGTAAAAAAATGTCAAACATAAGGTACTGTTTCAAACCAGGAAGTCCTATGTGTTTCGGCGCAGTCGCAAGTAGGCTGTACATTGCCAAATTCACCTTTCCATTTACCGCAGTTACCATCTTTTTCTTTTTATTATAGCATTACTTGAAAATACTTGTAGGAGCTTAGTAGGTAAGGGTTATAAGCGTTGTTAACTGTTCCTTTACATGTTGCGCAGTGAAATTGTGTGCGGTACATAAAAAACTTAGGCAATGAAAACCATAAGTTGTCTTCCAATCTACTTTCCTCTCCTCGTATAACCCAATTCGTACGTTCGGATCTTTCCGATTCATGTGTCGTTTCGACTTCAATTTTCTGGGTTACATTATTAAGAAATGATAAGGGAAAAACATCAAATTCTAATTTTCTTGTTTATGCTTATTTTTGAATTTAAAAAGCCAATATTTGATCTTTTAAAAACTATTTTACATATTCAGCCTTTTTAATAGCAAACTTAAGAACGTAAGTCTTGTAAAATAGACTTTTGCTGATTTCTGCCATTTTTTCATTTATTATACTGTTATCCTAACAGTACAATTTTACCAGATTTTACCAGGAACATGTTCACAGGCGGGCTATAAATACCAGTAACCTACGACCATCCGCAACTTTTAGGTTGTTTTTCAACGATTACTTTTTTTTTTCGCTGCAATGGAGTTCCCCTTTGAAATGTCGAAACTATAAAATTTTAGACATGTTTCCAGTGAATTACAAAGCAAACTGTAGTGTTTGTGTTGAGTTACAGGGAAATTAAATATTTCCGGGCAAAATATTTTAATCCGCCATATTATTTTGCCATCCCGAAATCTAAGAATTTTGCGAATTAATTTATTAGATAACTACATAAACCGCTAATATTAAATGAAAAAGTACCAGTAACCTAGGTCCCATCGGCCTGTACCTGTACCGTCGCCACCTCCCGAAAACAACAATTCACCCGGAAATGATATTTTTTGCCGAACCTACCGGCAACTGCCACTGGTTCTCGAATGCAAAATACTGAGCGGCTATAAGTAAACTGTCAGTATACACATACGAAGTTAGGTTTGTGCTCATGTGTAATCCTTATAGCTCTTAGCAGTCATTTTGAAAAGCGAGTTGAGTCTTACAGTTTGCACTTAAAATTTATATTTCGGGATGATAGAAGAAAGTGGCGAGTTACGGCTGGAAAATCCTGCCAGAAAAAAATACATCGGCCTCACATTTTCGTAAATCAAGAAATTTTACTTCGCGCATAACAGAAAACTTGTGTAAAATTCTGTATTTGCCACATACAAAAGCATATCCGGATCGCGTTCAAAACATGAAAGTTATTGCGCAAAAACCATTGAAAAGTGGCGAACGGTCCTAGGTTACTGGTATATCAAAATGCCGAACATGAACTGGTTTAGGTAGGTCCTACCATTTAAAGGGGTATCGTTTTATTAGCTCCGAGTAGCTCTGACTTGTATAACATCGTACATCTCTCTGTCAGAGCTACGAAGCCTTCCATTGCTACACTAATAGGGGTCAATTTAAGATTTTCTGAGGCTCGAATCCTGCATACCAGCCCCTATTATTCAAACATCTACAGAAAGTTCATGCCCAATATGCCCTTTTGTAAAACAGGCATAGTTTTTAGTGAGCTGTATATCTTTTATTTGTTCATAAAAATGCAGAAAAGTTAGCTTCCGCACCCACCTGTCAGATTTTTGTTTACATTCTGGCCTTTAAATGTCACGTGACCAAAGTCAAGGAACCGAAAATTTAAATAAAGGGGTCATAGTTTATTTCTAAAATACATACTAAAATAGTTGATAGACGCAGAGTTAGGTATAAATTTATTTTGTATATCCACAATATTTGACTTTTTACTTTCACGTTCTTTTTGAAAGATCAATTTAAAAGTTTTTTGGTGGATAATTGCAAGAATTAATGTTACTATTTCACGTAATAATGTATGCTCCCTGTATACAAACAAATGTCAATTATTGCGGGAGATTGGGGTTATTTCCGTATTATTTTCTTTTAAAGAAAGCGTAACACAGAAGTTGTATATGATTACCGTTGTACTTTGAGGGCCTTTGGCAAATGCCAATAAAAACCTATGGGTCGTTGAATCTCGCACAAAGTAGCCACAGGGGTGCCTCAAAGCGAGTGCAGTTGACTTGCTTATCGTTACATAGCGAGGCTTTGAAGCGGTGCCTGGAAACTATTTAGCGCGCCGCTTCTTGGAGCTATCGTTTTATTTAACCGACCTCTCTGGTGATAATTGGCGAGACAAAAATGACATTTTCCGGGATGGCGAACTTGCATGGACACTGGCGGAAGACCTAGGTTACTGGTAGAAAAAAGTAAAATAGTTTCTCAAAAGCTCATTTGATACTTGGATCTTATTAAATTTTAAAATGGCATATTGGCACAGAATTGTTTTTTATGTTTCCCCCTTATCATGATCGTGACATTTTAGATAGATAGATAGATAACGTTTTTTTATTCCTTTGAGAAAGAAAACTACATTAGGGTAAACAACAAAATAAATAAAAATACGAATAAGGAACAGGCGAAGCGAAGAAGTCCCCGAGGACTTGTAAAAGTTGATTCGCCCATTTACAATATTTGTATGAATATATATATACATATATATACACACTCACAAAGGACAATTAAATATGATACAATGAATCGAATTAACGTGTATTTGCAAGGAAAAAGACGCTTATATGATCAATAAGATAAAAGGAAGATTATCAGTATTGTTGCACATAATAAGCTTTCAATCGACATTTAAATATTTTCAAATAACGTAACACCATATATGCTCACACCTTTTGATTTTAATTTGGTTCTTGCAAATTTCCTTTGATATTTATCTTTATTTCTCAGGTTGTAGCGGTAGGTCTTTGGACAAAACAAGTTATTAAAGCTTGGTGGTAGATGTCCATTTCTAGCCTTAAACATAAACAAAGCTATTTTCAGCCGTACCAGGTCGTGAAATTTGAGCAAGTTTAACCGATGAAAGTGAACGCTTGTGCAATCATATTTGCGCAAGTTACAAATTAGTCTGATAGCCCTTTTCTGTAATTTAAACACCTTTTCTAAGACTGTTTGAAAAGGTCTCAATTCCCAATTAAGTGGCAGTCAAAACGAAACATGCATGGGAACAGTCCTAAAATACTTATTATGATCGTTTTCTCTCAAACACTCTTCTAGCTTACATTATCGCTCACTAATACATAGAGTTTCAAGAACTGAGCACAATGTTTTCACAGCTGACCACACAGATAAAATTGCATTTTTGTTATCAATTTTTTATTACTTTCTTTTTGTGTCATTGAATGATATTCTCAACAGGCGAACCGTTTTTTATCGTTACTTTTTCAAATAGGCTAAGGAAACCACGGTGGTGTTATAAGAAAAATTCCCAATGCTGTACACAAGCCTAAAACCATGATAATTGGATGTGGGAAGTAATGTCTTAAGTCGAACAGACGTGCGAAACTATCGACCACGGCTACACATTGAATTCCATGCAGAATCAATACGGTTGCAAAATTACACTCTCATTATTCGACAAAAATCAAATGGAATAAGCAGCGAAATATTTTACAAGGAACACCAATTCGCAAACTTATCAAAACTTTTGAATGATGCTGTATGATATCAAATGCTATTCGATAATTTATAATTTTCCCTGGAACGGCAGGCCTTTTTCATTGCACAAAGAAGTAGTAAGTAGATTTTAAGTACCACACTAACGCTTGCAAATAGTTGCTCTTATTAAAATGTATAAGGTTTAATCTCAGTACTGGGAAAAAAGCTTTAATCCCAGTACGAATGAAAGTTCTTTGGATCAAAAGATCCCATGAGCATATTACTTTTTATTGTCCGCTTGAAATAGTGTGCCATGGTTAACACCAAATAATTTTTCACTTAAAGCTTAAAACATTATTTTTGTATATGCAATGCGTTCCATGGTTTCATTCTGCTCTCGTTAAACTGAGAGCGGTTTAAATCCATCAGACGTGCAAAACCTGATAATAATGAACACATGTAAACTAGAAAAAACTTGTTGTTTAAAATAAATTAATGCAAGAATCAAAATATTCTTAAACACAACCAAGACTGCACAACATTCACCGTCGCTTGCAATGGAATTTATAGTTGCGTTTGAAATCATAGATATCTCTTGAAATACCTAAGGAGTGATGCTCAACGCTAGAGGGACAGATTCGGCGTTAAATGGGAAACAAAAATTAGTATTTAATTCTGAGTAAGTCTTGGTCGATTATGCATTATTGTCAGTCTCATTATGCCTTTTAATTCTTCAGACAGCCAAAATATCCTATCGGTTATATTTATTTTATATTAACCAATAACCAGACTTGTCAAATTTGTGTCATAAGCAATGGAGAAAAAACTTATTTCAATATAGCAAGTGTCAACCAATGTCATTTTAAATAAAAAAAAACTGTCAGTGATAAACACCTCACTGCACGAATGCAAAAAAAAAAAAAACAAAAAAACTCAGAAGCGATTGCTCAAGGAATGCAAGAGTCGTAATGTAGTTGTAACTTAAAATTCTAGAAGTTGATTTGGTGTTGTTTATATCACATGATAGAAAGAATATATCTGCCGCCTAGTTAATTCCGTTACTTGGGCTTTGTTTCTTCACAACCTACATGTAGATTTGCTATACTCAAAGTAATAACACATATGTAAGACACTTTTGCTTTATTTCCATACAATTAGGATGAAAAATACTGAAATTTCCAGTAAAACATACAAAAATATTTCTGCAGTTCACTTGATAAAAAGCTAAAAAGCAACACAAATCTACCATTTTCTTTCAGCAAAAAAAAATTACAAATTGATCCAGGTGTTCCTATCACATTCAACTTCATATTGATCAAATTCACAACTTATCATTCCGTACAAGGACTGAATAACAAAATATTTTATAATGCAGCATTTTCGCTCATAGATTCATATGTGTATAATGGTTGGGTAGGGTGGAGTAAAGTAACCGTTTTGTCAAATAGTACAACTATGCCACTGAATTTTCTTTCAACCAAAACACTTTGGGCGCTTCATTAACAGCGGCATTTCAAACATTCAAATAACCGCATCTTTTGAAACAATCGCTTTCATAATTTACTTTTAATTTTACTTGTATAAAGACGCATATAATTACAATGATATACAATGATATACAATGATGCTCATTACTCAATAAAATGTAAATTTTGTGGCATGGTCAAAGAACTGAAATTCAAGTTTTTCAAAATTTCACACACGAATAAAATTGGAAAATTGATGTTGCTTTTATTCAATTTCTTCTAATCCTCTCACACTTTTTTAACCCACTGCATCATTTAATTGATAACAGTAGGTCTAGTTCTTCACATTAACCACGACTGACTCATATTCAAATTTTTAGCAACCCACATGTGTATCACATTGGTAAGACATATCAAAGACATTCCACAACAACATTGTTCTGGTAATTTGGGATTACTTTTTGTAACTAATAGCGGACTACTTTTTCTTCTTGCCTTTCTTGCCTTTGCCGCCCTTGCCTTTGGCCTTATCATCCTCGTCGTCTCCTTGCGCCGCCTTGGCACGTTTCTTACCCAATGGTGTCTTCGCATACCATGACTGAATACAGGGACGAAAATAACAAATAAAAAAATACAAATATTTTAACGGACGAATTCAAAACTATTAAGGACTGTTTACAAAATATGGACCCATGCAAACATTTACTTCAGTTAATATGAATGACATATAAAATGTTTAGTGTGAAAATTTGCATATATTGTTCCAATTCTTTAAAGTATTTTAGAAACCAAACAGTAACCATCTCCACACAATTTTAACTTTTAACTGGATGACATGCGCAGACAAGCATCTCCACTTGCGTCCCGTTGTGGCAAAACTCTTCTACTGACAAAGAAGACATAAATAAAAGCCTCTCTCTTACCTTAAAAGCTTCCTCTTCTTCCTTATAAACAGGATCAAGCCGAGCTAGGGGTGTGATAAACTCAACAGACTGTAGCGGTTTTTTAGATAATTGGTTGATCCTTCGTTCGGTAAGAACCTGTGAGCACGCTTGCTGCATCTGACCGGGCGTATAGCCGTCTGTGATTTTAGCCAGGGAACTAATGTCGAGAGAGGGAGATACCAGGCCGCCATTCTTTTTAATCAGCATTCTCCACAGTACTGCAGACGAACAAAACCATACGGCAATGTTTATCGTTTAAAATTCATGCCTTTCCTCAGTTTTAAGCAAAAATACTAAACATATTTATAATTTTTGATAAACAGGATAAAAATCAGATTAACATGTTAAAACAACCAAGTATATAAGTTTATGTTAACCCCTATATTCCGTGTAACGCGGTGATCCCCTCCCCCACCCTCCTTCCACCCCAAGCAAAGCGAACAACACTACCCAGAGCTTTTACCCCAGTGAATACACTATATATTCACCACAGACACTTATGGAACGTTCAAAATCTTAGTTTACTCACAATGCCTCGAAGCATAGTCAGGACGAGGGATGAGCAGAATCTTCTGGTAACACTGGGCCATCGGCTTCATTTCACCGTCAAAAGGCACGCGCGTACAGCCCACTAATAGCAGACGATCTTCAGGCTTGATCGTTTTCAGCGCCTTCGGAAGCTCCTTCTTCAAACGTTTCGGGTCCGACTAAAAGAAAACAAAACAACACTGTCATTTATTTGCCTGCTGATTTGCTGCTATGTTCTTGACAAACAAATTGGTAGCAATGCTTATTTTTATTCTTATGTACTATATTTGAAAATATGTCCTGATATGGTATTATCTTTGACATCTTGAGTCTTCCAATGGAAAAATGTTAGACTTGGATAACGCAAATATCCATATCCACATCCTGATAATTAGGGCAAAGTCAACGCTGAAGGACTGCTCCTCTTGGGCAGACACTACACACGTAAGTATATAGGCGAGTACACGCGGTAAAGTACACATGTGAAGGTCTACATCTTTGGCGGAAACAACTTTTTTCTTTAAATTATTACATTCAAAATAGACAGAAGAATAGAAAATAACTTACGAGATCGGTTTTGGGTATTTTCTTCTTAAACATCTTCTCACATTCGCCGATGTAGATTACTGACGGCTGCAAGGCCCGTCCAACCTGTTGAAATGATATTACGCTCCAGTCGTAACCGAAAGTTCAAACACGTTATATTTTATAACAGGTGAAAGTGGAACCCTCCAAATCTAACCCGAGGAGTGCTTATATTCACATGGTTTGTGAAATCTTTCCTCAAACCGACCTCGTTCCAAAGCTAATTTTGATCAGCATGCAACATTTCTGCTACAAATGTAACTGGGTATTGGTCACGTTGTTACCTATTTTTGTGCTCAGATGGGTTTTGTTCGTTAATTATTCAAAGGGGTTTTGTTCGTTAATTATTTATTACTAAAACTTAACGACCGCCTAATACCGCCTTAAACTTTGAATTTTATGCGATTTTACACGTTTTAACAGGTATCAACAAATTGTATTCCATGTTATAAAAGGCAGCAAATAAGAAACAAGGACAGTGTTGTATCACCTTAAAGACCATGTGCATAAGCAGCTTGAGCCCGTCCTTGCCGGGGTACTTGCCCGCGATGTTCGTGGCCGTCAGGTCAAACATGTTGGCGCCCGTCTCGGTGCACATTGCATGCACCAGCATCTTCTTGCCCGTGCCGCGAGGACCAGCCAGCATGATGGATTTGACGAGTGGCGCCTGTTCGTGAACGGCAGGAGACCCTGTAAAAACACACAACAATGGCATGTAGCCATTATACCCACTCGTAGACGACAGGGGACCCGGTCAAAAGCACATAATATTGACACGTACCCATTCCGCCTCCTCGCAGACGGCCGGGGTTTATGCGACGAAACACGATAACAACGACATTACATGGTAAGCCAAAATTAAAGCGATTTACTAATCTCTTGGGCATTTCCACACTTCTTCATCCTCTTTATTTGTATGGTGACAAAGCATATTAATAACAGGCTCCTATATTGTTCCAACTAAAGTTTACTAATATTTTTACAGTATTGTACATTACAGCTTTAAATAACATTTCTTGAATCTCACATTTTTAATTATTTAAAGAAAATTCTTTCACATACTTAGTTTTCACACGCAATTCAACGCTGTGCTTGCCAGCTACAAAATGCTAACTTTGTCTTATTGTATCTTACTATTACTATTACTATGACAGAAGCTACTAACCAAGAGGCAAGATTCCAAACTCTGCAGTCAGCCTGCGCACATCACTGATGGAGGGCATGGGCTCGATACTAGCCTGTCTCAGGGTGGTGCCTAGGTAGCTGTACTCGCCCTCGTAGTCCGTCAGCGATGTCTTCGGGTGGCGCACGATGATGCCCTCCGTCACCAGCTCCTCATAAAGCGACTCGATCGTCCTATAAACAAAACACAGCGTTATCTAGAACAAACACATCTGCATGAACACACCGAAAGCCATAAAAAAATGAAAACACAATCACACCGTAGTTTGAACTATTGTTTTTCTTGATTTACTGAAGAGTTCCCTGAACTGGTTTTGTTGCTCTCGGTTGGAATCTAAATAAACAACTAAATGAGAACAGTGTTAGTTTGAAAACAATACAAGTCACGCTGTAGAACAGAGATCACGGCTTTTTATGTAGCATAGTTCACAACTAAATTCAACATATTCATAAAACGTTTTAATTCTTCTCTACCCTTTTCAGTTTCCAACAAAACAAGTAAAACAAACGTCGCTTACGACCTGACCACTGGAGTAGCCGGGGCTCTCGCCAGTCTCTAAGCCAAACTAATATCTAGCACATAAGATATCTTTCTGAGGAGTATATTGTGCAGCAAATTTTGGCATTAATACAACTAGTTGTTCTGAAAATATCAATGTATCTCGATGTTGTGCAAATACCCTAGCCTGCAAGCAGCTTGTTTGTGCTTAACGTCACAACAAATAGAGTGTTCTGTGTCTCTTTTCCTACAATGTTGTCAGCTGTAACTGTTAGTGGAACATGTAACGTTTGGTGTATCCAACAAGGATGGCTATATTTCTAAATAAGACACAATTCTCAAAACTTAATCTCTTCTACAGTTTTAAAAATAATACAAAGCCACCAACACTCAGCACATACAGCTCTGGGAGGTTACCTGTGGCTAGTTAAATCTTTATCCCGCCGCCTATATCTAGAAGTCGTCCTGCCGCGTTTGCGGGGTTTTTTACCCGAACCACTTCCCGCGTTATCCTCTCTTTTTTAGCAGCAGTAAAGTACGATAAAAGATATAAATGCCAAAACAGTGCATTTATACATGTCAAAGGTTGAGGTTAAGCAAGTATGCGGTGTCAAAGCCAAGACTGCCTGCCTAATGCTCTCATTTTGTAGTCACAGCTCATACTCTTTCTTCCTTTCTTACAAAACGAGCCAAAAATCTACTAACTCTCATTTTCTTAAGAGTTCACGTAGTGAATTAGAAGAAGGTTAAATAGAAATGTTGTCAAATTCATATTTTCCGTAGATAAACTGTTAAGCACAAAAAAATAATATTACTGCATTTCTGGCTTCTATAAATGCAAAGCAATAGAAAGTTAACTTCTGAATATTATCTATTTACCAATTAGCAACCTTAAAAGTGAACATGTCGTGGTTTATCTATTCCTTTATAGCTGAAAAGTAAAAACTACTAAACAAGGTTTCTACTGTCTATGTGTGAAAAACTGAACATGCTTCGCAGTTCTGTAGTTTGAAAATCACATAACTTAAAAGGCATAGGGGTGATGAATTATTATCTTGTTTGGTAGGTGAGACTAAATTCAAGTGTTTGCATGCACAATCTAATTAGGTTTCATATTCATTGCATATATAACTGTGCTCTGCAATAAAAAGAGAGAATGACCAACAAGTGAAAAGCATTAATCTGCCATCCAATAAGTGGCATAAATCTCTTCAAATGCCAAAAAAGTAGTGAACATTGGGTGGGAGACATCTCTGACGTCACAGATAGAAACAAACTTTTTCATAACAACTAGTGAGTTACCTAGTAATCCACGTGTCCTGTTCATTATTGTCTATGTTAGGTCCCTCTATGACGTCATCTTTCTCCGATATACAAGGAGAAAATTCAACCCTGTCCAAAATTCTGCGGCCACGTAAGAAGTACCATTTTATCAAATACTTTGTATTGGATTATTTGTTCCGATTACCGGCTTTAACATCCCGTCTGAAATCGGGAGATAGTTGTCGGAACTACGTTTTTCCTTTACCAATTACTTTTCAAAATTAACGTCTTTATGTGTTTTTTCTTGCTTTTTTTTAAAATGGTGAGTGTTTGTGTCCACCTGTCAGGAGTGAGATCCTTCTCTTTCTTCCCTTTCTTCCCTTTCTTTCCACTTTTCTTTCCTTTCTTCTTTTTCTTGCCAGATTTTCCTTTCTTTCCTTTCTTGCCCTTATCTCGATCCACAGCCTGGAAAGTAACAGAACGAAACATAAACCAAAAAATAAAACCTTACAATTTACCGAATTCATACATGAATTCTATCAAGCGTTTACTCAACAAAATAATAATGATAATAATAATAGTAATAATAATAATATGAATGTAGCACAACAGGAATTATATCTCACAAATTTAAAACATTTATTACTTATACAGGGGTGCACATAAGACCTTCGCATTTCGCCATACCGAAGGTGAAATCCATTTGGCGAAGGTGAACAGAGCCACCTTTGCCAATTTGGCGAAGGTGATTTTCTTCATAATCAAGCTTGATGTAAAGTTACACGCTTTACATGAAAGCTACAAATCGGTCAAGACTGAGTAACTGTCAAAGCTCTATAAAGACTTAAACTGGACAATATACTTAAGAAGATGTGGGGGAGAGGGGGGTAAGTTGTGCAGGTGGGTAAATTGTGCACCCACTGTTATCTCATAATGTACCCATATAAGATTATACTTATTTTGTCGCGAGTATCGAATAGATGTGTCCTCGTTTCCAGGTATTAGATTTACTCATCACGGATTTTGCAAAAAAAATATTTATTCATTATTTTTTACCGGAGAAGTGAAATTTTAGATATTTCCTTTGGAACGTTCTTAAAGGTAAGTTATTATAGATTATGATTTTATTTATGTTTTTAACAAAAAGGTTTAGTACTTCTTTGTAATTTTAAAAAGTTTCAATGTCCTTTCTTTCACACTTGATGGATGGCACCATGGAGGGCATCAAGAACGGGGTAAGTTGTTCAATGCTCATGGGGTAAATTTTTCAATTGGGCCAAAGTATGTGGGTTCGAAACCCGTATAAAATATTGTTCCAAATATTATTTAAAATGCATTTTTCTTGTTTTCGCGTGTGAGTATATGATTTACCGAAGTTCGTGGAAAAGGCTTATATGATTGCCATGGTGCCTCAAAATATTGTGTCTGGCTTCAAGGCAACCGGTACTTGCCCCTTCAATCCGGATGTTTTCGGGCACAGGAATTTGCCCCATCGGATGTAACAGACCGACCAAATCCTACCGAAAATGACCAACTATAGTTTCTATGCAATAAACAAATTAAGTTACAGTTTTAGTAAGAGGGTTAATCTGGCGAAGTTGAATTCGGTTTGGTGAAGGTGAGCTGAATGTCCTTCGCCAAACTGACAAAGGTAAAAAAATGCTTATGTGTACCCTGCTTATATAGGCACACACATACACAAAAATAAAACTGTAAAAACAAGTGATAACACGCAGACATAAGGCGTGGGTGTTATACCAGCTTGAGGTTTTTGAGCTCCTGCCTCATGAGTTCGTCGACCTGGACGCGGATCTCCGTCTCCACCTCCATGCGCTTCTCCTCCTTGATCAGCTCAGCGTCATGTTTCTGTGAGAAGTTCTCGCCCTCGTCCCGCGGCGCCCACACCGCTATCAACAACATGATGCGTACACATTAAATCCTGACCCACACCGCGCTGTCAACAACATGACGCGTGGACATTAACCCTGACATACACCGCTGTCAACAACATGGCGCGTAGACATTAAACCCTGACATACACCGCTGTCAACAACATGGCGCGTACACATTAAATCCTGACCCACACCGCGCTGTCAACAACATGACGCGTAGACATTAAATCCTGACCCACACCGCGATGTCAACAACACGACGCTTAGACATTAAATCCTGACCCACACCGCTGTCAACAACATGACGCATGCACATTAATAGAGGCTCACATTCATCACCATGACGTGGGAACCTTAATGAAGGCATACACTACTGTCAATAACATGTCGCCTGCACATTGAATAATGACCGACATCACTGACAACAACATGAAGCGTGCACATTAAATCCTTTCGTTCACCGCTCCCAACAATATGTATACACGTGCACATTAACAGGGGTCCACATCGCTGTCAACAACATAACGCGTGCACAATACCATAGGCCCACACTGCTGTCAATATGAAGCGTGCACATTGAGACAGGATCACAATGCTGTCAACAACATGGTGCATGCACATTAACAGGCCCACACATCTGCACCATACCACATACACCAAAAGTATTGACGAAACGGGCGTCAGCAACATGATTCTTAAAAACACTGATTGTCTTCATATTAAACTAATTACTGAAGAAAACAATGCTAACAGTGATAGGTGTCCGTTGCCTCCTTCACAGCGGGGACAAAGTTGGAAGGCTGCATCTTCCATCCTTCATCCTCTTCCTGAAACCAGGCATAATAGTGTAAACTCGTTTTGCGTTTAAAATGACACATTTTTCAGGGCAAGTCATCCAAAAGTCATCATTAAATAGGGTTATGTAGCACAAGACGCACTCTAGAATATTCAAAGGTACAGGATTACAAAAACAAACTGACTTCTTTTGAAACATTCCCACTTGAGGTTTCATTAATAAATAATAATAATAATAATAATAATAATAATAATAATAATAATAATAATAATAATAATAATAATAATAATAATAATAATAAAAATAATAATAATAATAATAATAACAATAATAATAATAATAATAAAATATTATAACTTGCACATCAAATATTTGGCCCCATCTGAGGAAAAAAATTATCGCTGAATGGGATTAAAACGTTACTGGTTTCAATACTGGTCTCGCTTGAATCTTGTTACTGGCATTAAGCACTGTGTATACTTTGAGCATTTGATTTTTTTTTTACAGGAAACAACATAAAAATATGCGGGAGTCAAATCTCATTTCTTTTTGCTTCCAGTTAAACTTGCACTTCTAAAACGATTCACGTTTAACTAATCCACGGTGCATTTCAACAGGAGAAAGTGTATCAAATGCCATACTGCGACATCCGACCCTATTGGTGTGCTGATTTCTCTGGGGTCACACTACTCACAGATAACCAAGGCCTATCCTAACATAATCACTCTTACCACAATTTCGTCCAGCTCAAGTTTAAACTTTCTCTTCTATTTGCCGCAATAAAAATTACACGCAAATAATTGTTCTCTTTTTTTTTAAATAACGTAGTAATATTAGAGCAAAATTGTCAGTAATTTCTTTTGAGTGTCACACTGCAAATAAAATTTCAGCAGTTGCAATCCCTTGCTCTTTCGCACATTACTTTTGCTATATATTTTTCAGTTGTATCTTCATTGATCTTTTTTTAAGTAAATACAAGTTTTGCCGGTACAATCTGTGTTTCTTTTAACCTTCTCATAAATTCATATTGCCAAAAAGACACAACCACATTGCCTCCAAAGATATAGCCATACCTACCCGAAAACGTACAGTTACATTGAAGAGAAACACATACTCAAGCCCTGCGAAAAACATGCAATCACATCGCGGGCGAAAATCACTCACCTCGTCATCACCTTTTCCTTTCTTTCCTTTTTTGTCTTTTTTCTTGTCTTTCTTTTCTTTCTTTGCGCTCTTCTTTCCTCCTTTCTTCCCTTTCTCCTTCCCTTCTTCCTACATACAAAGACAAAATAGTAGCTGATGGAAAGAAGCAGTTAGTATGTCCAAATTAAAGTGGGCAAAGAATTTGAACAGAATCTTAAAAGGAGGGTTTGCTGATACGGTCGTCTTAAATAAAAACGAGGCTTCATTTAGTGGGTGAATTCGGACAATCAAAGGCTTAAGTACAATACTATTAAACAAGAGCAACTGAATATTTTATATTCTCATTCGATTAATATATACATATTTTAAAGTCTATTCATAAACCAACTACCGGTAGTACGTAATGTTGCATTAGATTCTAATATAATTCACAAAAATAAAAAAAGAAGAATAAACAAAATAAAATGAAATAAACAAATGAAGTTATTAATTAAATGTGCACCAGCTAGATCTGTACCGTGTTTTGTTTGTTTGTTTTTTATACAGTTTACCCCATCTATCGCAGCAAGTAATCTTGCAAGACCTCGCAATGCCTGGCACAGAAACGTCGTAAATAATTTTATTCACGGTAAGAAATGACAATAACTAGGCTCCTTTTGTGTAAAATCCTGGTGGAATTACGCGAGAAACAAGGCACGTGTGGTAATATGGCGCCGATTGGAGAAACGCGAAATCATTGACGGTTATCTCATTACAGGCAGAACATATAAACTAGAACATGTGACCAACAAGTTTTTCTATCCAAATATAAACACGGCTTGGTCGTAATAGGTATACGAAGATCGGAGTGGGAGAAAGAACTTTTTGTGATTTTGAGATTTGTGGTTCACCTTTGCCTTGAGCTCAGCCTCCACTTCCGCCGGATCCTTCTCTTTAAAGATGGCGGCGGATCCACCCTCATCCTCATCCGGGTACTCAGGAAACTTGCCCTGCGCGTCACTACAAAATAAATTTGCAATTAAAAGTGTAATAGCAGTGTACAATGTTCTGAAAAGATTTATTATAATTACTTTGTTCACCCGCGTGCAATTATTTGAAAAATTCTAATAATCTCTTATCAATCCGATTTCTGTACATTTGCTCCTGTTTGTTTTTATTTCCATCCTTCACTCTCAGCTGAATTTCCACAAAGAAATGTGAAGCAAAAATATTGGTTCAATAAAAAAAAAACACCGTATACCACCCCTCCCCCTGAACTATTATACCACCGTTCAACTGAGCGGCTTAACAACTCCCATTTTTTTTTAAAGCTTAAAACACTCCGATGCATAAGAGCTGACCGGCACTCGATGAACCACTGTCGGATCTGGTCCATCATGCTCTCCTTGGTGTCGGGGCCCTCGTTCTCGCGTATCTTGTCTTTGATGGTGATGAGTGCCTGCTGGTACTCCTGCTCGTGCATCTCCTGCGTCACACGACGCGCCCCCTCCGTCTTCAGGGCCTGCCAATCAAACAAGTAGTATAGTTGGTATTACAGCACATTCCACACCCCCCTCCCCCTCCCCCGCCATAGATAAGAGCACATGCTCGTGCATCTCTTGCGTCACACGACGTGCCTCCCCCCTCCCCCCCCCCCCCCATGTTAGACAGCTTGTCCCCGGGCCTTCAATCTTCCGTTGATACCTTCCACATGATATTTTGAGACCCTCGCAATTCGGGCCTCAAATGCCATGTGGCATGCTTCAGATCTTAAAGGGCGAGCTTCAAATAAGAATGTCGGGCCCCAAGTTACATGAACAGCCAGCAAAACAATGTGATTGGTACATTCGTACACATTCAGCATTATGAATTATTTTTTGCATTATCGAAGTGCTCACTGTTAAAACGCATTATTTATAATTATTCAAAATTAACCTGCATAACTTTCTTTGAAAATAACCCTTCAAACAGATCGCTTAAAGCTTGCCCTTTAAATTATCTTTCAGTACATGATTTTTTTTTCTCGAATAAAGCTTATTTCCATTATCCTCAGTATATATCTTAAACGGAGTCCAGTTGATTTCCCGACAAATTACCTGGTTCTGGGGCGTTGCCTTGGGGTTGGCGGGCAGTGGAGGTGGCACCATGCCTATAAACATCATCTCGTTCTGTCTCTCCTCCCGAGTCTTACGCCTCTGTGCAAAACCTTTCCACAGCTGAGTAGAAAACATACTAGGATTTGTTAGCGTCGGTAGGTTGACATTGAATGCAGGAAACTAGAACAATATTTCCTTTAATTGCAATAAAAATTAATTTCTATAATACGTAGCTTATTAAATGTTATCTTCCGAATCTTGGCTAAATATTTATACAGCTGAACAAAGCTTACACAGGCTATTTTTAAAGTACTCGCACGAAGAACCAAGCTCTTGAGGCATCTGTGTGCTTCTGAGGAACTTTTTTTTGGCATGGGTGGAAATGATCACATAAATTCAAATGTGTTTCTTTGAGAACAAGCAATATTGCAACACACACCTTCTGGATCCTGGTGGCGGCCACATCTGGATCTAGCGTGGGCGCACCGCGGTTGAGGGCCTCTCGCTCGCGCTCCTCCTGCTGCCGAATCTCTCGCATGAACTTCGCGCGCAGTCGGCCCTGTCTGGCGCGCTCGTGGATCTGGATGAGCCGGATCGCGTCCTCCATCGACATCTTCATCTCCTCCTTTTGCTGTAATATCATTCATAATAATTCATACAATTTCCATTACTTTCGTGTTACGAAGAAATGCGATACATTTATTTTTTTTTATTTCTGAGACCTGCAATCAACATCTCAATTAGGCATTCATAAACATTTTGATCTAAGAGAAATTCACGTGACTTCTCATTCAAGGGACTGAATTATAAAGAAAACAAGAATGCCCATACACAGTGCCGCAGCTCATGTATGCCGATGTCAGAATTTATGACATAGAAGTGCAACCTTTAACCAAAATTAACGGCAGATTTTTCCGCAATTTTTTTCAAATAACGGAAAACAGTAATAGCCTGGTAAGTACCAAAGACCGATATCTTCAACCATAACTTCAAGGCAGTAAGGCCATTTCTCTGGTTGAGTTAAGCTCTTACTGAAAATTTTTGGGTTTTTCGCCAATATTTATAACAATTTTTTAGCGAATCCCTAAAAAAAAGGTAGGTAGTAATGTCTGCTACCTTTACTTGAAATCTCAAGACATCGAGGCTATTTTCCTGGCGTCAGTTAAGATCTTACAAAAAAATTGGGTTTTCCCATAATATTTCCGCAAATTTTGTTCGTTTGTTTGGTTTTTTTTTTGGCGAATCACCAAAAAAAAGTAAAAGCCAGGTTGGTAGTAATGCCTGCTACCTTTACTTAAAGACAATAAGACTATTTTAATAGAGTCAGCTTTTACGAAAATAAATTCGTTTTTCGTCAATATTTCGCCCAATTTTTGGCTGAAAAAAAATATATATATTCAGATGGATACTTATGACCCCTACCTTCCATCAAAATCTTAGGACGTTTTCATTAAGATCCTTGGAGAAGATATATTTCAAAGAAAATTGGTTTTTGGCCAATATTTTAGTCAATTTTGGGCGAACTGCCAATAAAATAATAGCCGGGTAGGTAAAATTATGTCCGCTACCTTCAACCAAAATTTCCAGACATTCAGGCTAATAACCTAGGAGATGCGATTTGTCAGCTTAAAAAGCGTACATGTGCTCACACTTTCAGCGACTTCTGTTGAGGCTGGGGCAATAAAAAGCGTTTATTTCGGATTACGTTTCATAGTTAAATAGTAAGCCTACTAATTTCAAACATTGACAGGGCTGCAATTTAATGAGAAACAACTGTTTGTCTTTCGTCGTAATCTGTAGTAACCTGTTACAAAAATGGTCACCAATGGATATTTTGAACCGTTTATCGTGTTTTTCAAAACATCGGGCACTAGTAGACTGATACAAAACACAATGACGTATTATAGCTAAAAAATGCCGCACATTTTTCTTTCACAGTACGCCCATGATAAAGCCCCGTACTGCTTTCTTCGTGCATACTTCAATTCAAGCTCAAAAATTCTCAACAAGCTTTTTGAAAATAATATATGAATGTAAGAATTACAACCACAACGCTAGTGTTCTTAACTTACAAATAATACCTGTTTTTTCGCTTTGCATTATTTTTTTCGGTTTCTTAAGTCTCAATTTTCAATGAACGAATTTCAGGAATAAAATATACTTAATAAGCTTATTCGATTAATCAAACCTCGTCAGCTCTCTAAAACACACACAGAACACACACAGAGCAGTTTTATTTCGCCGCTTTCAGCGCGAGTAACTATTGCGTTCTGACCGATTAGTAGTTAACCAGTGAAAAAAAATAGAATTATTATCAAATTCAACACAATAGTTGCTCTTTAAGTACAGAAACACGATTTTAGTTTTAAATTACACCCTTGAAGTTTTCCTTTTGAGCATATAACACAAAATCTTAAACAGATAATAACCAGTTAATTCGGGTTGGGACAATTCGGCACTTTGCCAACTCTGCCCTTTTGCTCATTTCGCCTTCCATTTCCTCCATTTCACCAAACGAAAGACACTCGCACACCCATTTCCCATATCGGCAGCCAATTTCCAAACTCATTATTTTAACAAGAAAATGTATTTAGCTAAAATCTGGTCAAAATGAAACAGAGGATGAAGGTCTTGAATCTTTACATTTGCAACGTTTTTCACAATCACAGGGATACAAATTAAAATCAGACACTGATGAAGGAGGCAATGAAAGCCTGGCGTGATTTCTTTACAAATGCAATCGGAAGCTGATAAAACAAATAATGAAAACTCTTTGTGACTCATTCAGAAATGCAATCAGAAGTCTTTCGGGTGGGTGCTTAGGTGGCACGAATTGGTGCCGAGGTGTCTTTCGCTAGGTGGGCATGTGCTGAGATGGCAAAGTGCCGAGTTGTTCCAAGAACGTTAATTCCGACAAATCTTTGACATCACATTAATAAAAAAAAATCAACGCTTATGAGATCATGCTGATAAAAGCATGACCACAGAAATAAGAACTTTATTTAGATTTGATCCCAAAGTCTAGGTCATTGATACATTCTTAATTCCAGGTAATACGATTCTTATGCAAATGTTATTTTGTTGGAATCAGGTCAAACACACGTTAAGAAATACGGGTTCGCTTTTGTCATTTTAGTAAGTTGGCTAAAAAAAAAAAAAAATCAGTGCACTTAAAACAATGCTTTCTTTTCGTGTTTGAATCGTCAACACAAGTCAGTTCAAAGAAAACACTTCTAACATCTCAAGAAAAAATCACTCACCGTTGAACAAAATGTTAAAAAACCATAGGGGCGAAACAAAAGAGGGTACATATGTTAATGCTTGTTCAGCTTATATGCGCTGCAAGTGTACAACTTATGAAATGCTCAAATACTTTATCTACAGTACCGCATATAACAAAAATATGACAGCGAATCCCACATCAAGTGATACTCCACAGCGAGTTCAATATGAGGACGAACAGATTTTACATAAACATAAATCAGAACATGATTCAACGCAAATTACAGAACAAATATCTAATACACTTTGTATTGTTACTGTAAACAAATAATAACTGATTTGTTTCTCACCCCATCTTTGTCTTGTGGTCCAAGTTTAGCGAGGATTTGCCCAAGAAGCTTTTCACGTTCCTTCAAGGCTTTAGCGCGCTCATTGATGAAGTACTTGGGAATTGGCATCTCCACATCTTGCTGAAATGTTATAGTAATAACTTATATTCCACACGCTCAGGAAAAATCTTGTTATCAGGCTTAGACAACTCGGCATTGACTCTTAGTAGCACGTATAAAGAAAGTAGATAAAATCACTTCACAAAATACAATGCAACCCTGGTGTCTGAATATTTTTGAAAAAATAAATGGGGGATTTTAGGAATATATTATTCTACATATCAGTTTTTCTACATTTAAGTGCCAACCAATAGCTAATTGATAACACGATTGCATAAAAGTACTGCCTTTGTGAGGTGTCATTCTTGTATACAGGCCCAAGCAAATTCTTCTGGAAGACGGATAATCCTCTCAGCATTTCAACATTTTACTGACAAGTGAAGGCATACTAACCGGTGTAAGCTTAAGATCCGAAAGCACGTCATCAAAATAGTGAAACTCGGAGAATTCAAGGTTAACCATCTCATTCTTGAGCTCCAGAATTCTGCCCATAGTGCCGTCAAGGACATGGCGCAAAACACGCCGCTTCTGAGGGTGGACGATCTGGTCGTAGCACTGCTCCAGGCGACGAAAAATCTGTATGTACTTGATGTACATCGTCGCCAAAAGCTGGAAGGCCGCCAGCCGATCCTAAACAAAAACACACTTCACACATTTCTGCGACGGCTCACTCACAGTTTAAATCATTTGTATCTCAAGCACATTCACCAGGCGTTCATTTTCTATTATACTATACAGGCAAACTTCTTACTTTTAGGTTAAAACTGCTTCATATTTGTGCGATTAAAAAATGATAAAAAAATGTTTTCAATATGAACATACCTTCTCGGGCTTTGGCGGCTCCGCGGGCAGCTCTTGCTGTAGCAGATCATGGATGGCAGCTTGTGCCTCCGTCCACTGCTTGTTGTAATAACTACAACATCCCAAGAATATTATCACGTAAAGTTGCTTCACGTCTATACTGCCATCTTGCATTGATTTACAGCAATGTTTAGCCAGAAAACAAACGGCACGATATGCTTAGTGCTTTTAACGCATTAAATTACGAAATGATGTGGTTAAAACCCTATTTTTTCTTTGAAAAAAGGCATTTATAGTTATAAAAAAGGGTTATCATTACTTTTATTTTTTCAAATATAGAAGATGCTCGTTAATCCAAACACGGTTTATCCAAAATATCGCTTTATCCGAACAAAATAGCCCGGTCCCGACAGATTTTATCGTACATTTATACCAAAAAATCTTTTATCCGAACAAAAAGAAAAAAATCTGTCAAACATTTTTTGATCATTATTTCGGTTAAACAAGAGTAAAAATCCTTCAAATTTTTATTAATGCATAGCATCAACAAGTGTTCCAGTTTACGCGTATGCTATTTGTGACACATTGAGGGTACATGTCTCTTTTGCTACTCATGCCTTTTGCTTTTTAACTGGGCCTTATTAACGCTCTATAAACAACTGGGGATCACTTCGGGGTTACTGCGCAACCACTGTCCGCAAAAATAATTCTTAATACTCGATAAGCAGATTATGGCATGTACCTTGTGCAGGGTTGGCAAGATATGGCCGGCCACATTTGCCCGGCAATTGCCGGCAAGGCAAAATCTCTTAAAGTGGCCCAATCTGGCCAAATCTGGCAGAATCTGGTTTTTTTCGCCCAATTTTGTTTAACAATTTTTTTTGTTCATTTAATTTTAATATTTAGTTTTCTTGAAATGTAGTAAAACTAGTTTTATTCACCTAAGCACGCGTTTATTTACATAAATAATGCACTTTCCCATAAATTCAATAGCACATAGTAGAGTATTTAAGTACATAAAAAGGGGACTTTTTGGTTATAAAGTCTAATCCGCAATTCTACAATGAATGTCTCTGCAGATGATGCACTTTGTTACTCAAAAGTCATAGACTACGCAGATTTCTGTGGATGCATTGTATGCTGGTAGAGTTATGCCAACGCAGTGTGTTAACTGACAACTTAAGATGAAAGTCCGTTGATAGTTATCCGTCAGTATCTGGTATTCTTGATGCCCAACTTATTTCTTATTTAAAAATTTCAAAACATGTGAAATTTTTGAAATTTTTACAGTGAAATATTTCATGAAATATTTCAAGAAATATTTCATTCGAAATATTTCATACCAGCCCTGCTTAATCTCCGGTTTCATACAGTGTTTTGACGTTTGATAATCATAACTAAACACCATTTTATTATACCGATAAAAGTTAGAAACTCGAGCATTCTTAATCTCTGGTTGAATACAGTGTTTTGATGTTTAGTAATCAGAAGTTCAACTGAATACCTTTGAATTATACATATCAAAGTTAGAAACTCCGTTTCCCCATTTATAAAAAACCTGGCGATAATTGATGATTTTAAATTTTGCCAGATTTGGCCAGATTTTCCCGGCAATTGCCAGATTTTGCCGCCGGCAAGGCAAAATCTAGATTTGGCCGCTTTTTTGCCAACCCTGACCTTGTGCCTGAATATGGCCCGGGTCTCACGTAAAATGTTTGAAATGCCAGAAAAAGAAACACTGCCTAATTAAGTGTTCAAATATAGCTAGCATATAGAAACGTAGTGAGTACACTCTCGAGCTAAAGTACAGAGCACTAAAAGAACTTGAAAAGGGTGTCAAAAAAACAAACTGGCTAAAGATCTAAACGTTACATCAAGCACTTTATCCACATGGATAAAAGACAAAGAAAAAAGCATTTCGACGTTTTAAAATGACACATTTGAACCGAAACGAAAAAGACTAAGACATGGTCAGCATGATGACTTGGAAAGTGCTTCATTCAAGTGATTTTTAAACGCAACAGCGCACAATTTACTGATTTAAATTGCAAAGGCTGATGATTTATCCAAAGCCCTTGGTCAAGACTTTTTCAGCAAGTTAGAATGATCGTCACTCCTATGATTTTGCTTCAATTTGTGTTATCCAACTTGCTTAGTATTGTCATATTCAACAGACTGTTTTTGGTCTCATTAATGGTTGAATTAAATTTAATGTATTTTATTTGTGTTTAAAATTATCACACTGCATCGAATTCCTGCCCATAGACAAAATATCGGTTTATCCAAAATACTGTAAATCCGAACCAATTTCGCCGATCCCGACTTGTTCGGATTATCGAGCATCTACTGTATCTAATATAATGTAATATTATTGTGCTATAATTGCAGTACTGTGCAAAGTGCTTAGAAAAAAAAGTTGACATAGCGGTACAATAATAACAATAATAATGGAGGGGTTGCAAACAACATTAATGAATAATCTGTGAGCTTTCTGGCCAGTCCGATACCAAAACACTTACTGTCACATTTTGCTTTAAGCCAAGTATTTACGGACTGTCACCATACTTTGCCACTAAGATAGTAAAATATACACTTTTTAACTGATCTGAATTTTGTGGTATCGCGACAGTTCACCTGGAGAAAACTTGGCAAGCGACAGCTGTTCTAGCGAAAACTGGTCTTAATCTTCGGGGTAAAAATCTGATCTACGCTTTCAAAACTACTTATTTATTTAGCTGAATCCTGGTTGAATCTTTTCTTTTTTTTAATTATATTTCCGCAACGGATGTTAACGTAGGTAAATTTGTAAGTACAGTTGCCCTTATTAGTTAAACGAAAGTACTTAACAAGTGAACAAAACAATTAACCTGCTTCTAGGGTACACAATACTCGAGCGATCTTCCAATCACGAAAAATACAACTAAATATATTTACAAGCTGGTTATCAAAGGATCTAAATAATATGTAAAATAGTTTTAAAAAGATCATATGGTGGCTTTCTAAATTCGAAAGTGTGCATGTTGAAAGAAAACTTTGATGTTTTTTCTCTTCTTATTTGTTTACAATTTATACCAAAAACAGTGCAGTCGAAATGACACCTCCATCGGAAATATGCGAAATTACGAACAGGCGTATATACCAGACAGAGATGGTAAAGTAGGTTAGTTCTGTCTAGAATAAATTTCTCATTCTTGTGTCGTTGTCGATTCTGGGCCTGTTACTCGTACTCTAGTTGAAAGAAGTTGCTCATTACTGGGGAATATGACGGAGCACATATGGCGTAAAATTTTCGAAGAGTTGTCTCGGAGCTACATGTACTCCAACTCCAAGAAGCGGTGTGTAATAAACTATGCTCCCCGTATACAAACAAATGTCAATGTTTGCGTTGAATTTTGCACAAAATAGTCACAGAGGTCCTTCAAAGCGAGCGTAGTTGACTTGCATATCATTATATAGCGAGGATTTAAAGCAGGTACGCCTAACCTCAGTAGCAAACACAACTCTGTGTCAATGTTGTGCAAAATTCAAAGACCCACAAGTCTTTATTGGCATTCGATAAAGCCCCTTAAAGTACGGCAATGACTCACTGCTTCAGTGTTCTGCTTTCTTTAAAAGAACAAAACACGGAAATAACCACAAATCTCCCGCAAAGACTAACATTTGTTTGCATCCAGGTAGCATGGTTTATCATGTGAAAAAGTGACAGTAAGTTATGCAATTATCCGCTAAATACTTTCGAACTGCCATTTTCAACAGCATTGAAAAAAGTAAAAGTTACAATATTTTGGGTGTACAAAAAAAAGTTACAACTAATTCTCCATATATTAATTACTCTGGTACATATTTGACAGAAATTTCTGTAACCCCTTTTGAATGTCAGGTCACTTGGTATTTAAAGATCTTAACGTAAACAAACATTTGATAGGTGAGTGCAAAAGCTAACTTTTCTGCAATTTAACGACGAAATTAAAGATAAGCCGCCCATAAAAATGTGCCTTGTTTACAGAAAAAACCTTATTTTGTGCACGAACTTACAGTGAATGTTTGAATATTAGGGACTAGTAAGCAGGATTCGTGCCTAATATCAAATAAGGTTGACCCATATTCACGGAACAATGCAAGCTTTCGTAGCTCTGACAGAGATTTACGAAGTTATTTAAATCAGATCTAACCTGGAGCAAATCTAGGACTAGCTCTAAAAAGCCATCCGCTACTGAGTTTCGTCTGATAAATAAATATACCAAGTATAAATAATGAATAGCTGACTTGGAGCTAATCTAGGACTACAAGTAGTACTACTCCTATCATGTCTGGCAAAATTAGACCTCTTGGGTTTTGGTGAACAATTCCATTGTACAAACCTGTGCGACATATTGTTTCAGTACTTGAGCAAATGCCTGTCAGTATTTAAGAAACATTACATGATAAATTACTGAAATCTACATTTCCAAGCTAAACCTGCCAAAATTAAAATGGCCACTGTTTACGCTACCATAGCTACGGGACTGGCTATATATCAGATTAACACAGTTTTTATTCACTGGAGCCAAAACGTAGTTATAAAACAGATGACCTCTGAAAAGAACTATCTGTTGTGTTGTTGTTGTTAGAAAGTCAACCGCTTCGGCCATTTGGTCTGTTAGGTATAACACCTTTTTACTCCACAGACCACTGAAGATTCCGCGAAAATAATACTCATAAAGGAGCGTAGTTATTTTTTAAAATATCTATCCGCTCTGTGTTTATACATAGCAGACAGATCTCATCACAGGTCAGCTGTTATATAACAACGTCTATTATTTACATAAACAGAGCAGGTGGATATTAAAAAATAATTCGTCTCCTTTATGAGTAATATTTTCGCAGAATCCCCCCATGGTTCTGCACAGTACAAAGGATTATTTTCGTAGAATCCTCGTGGATCTGTACAGTAAAAAGTGCTATGCACAACAGATCAAATTGCTGTAGAGGTTGACTGTTAGACAACAATGAGAAGTCAAGTATTCTGCTCCATTTTTACAAGATGGACACCTAACGATCATATATTTAAAAGTCAAATAGCTCAAACAGCTAGAAGATCAACATTAATTAAAGAATAGATAAAAGGCTTAAGGTATCAAATCGGACATGTCCATGTATTAGGGATGCTATAAATGCTATGAATAAACATTGAATACATGATCAATTTATGTTAAAGTGAAAATTGTAAGGCAATATATTAATAAAGCAACTGTGTCAAATTCAACTCATATTCTGTACCACAAATTTATTAGCTAAAATGAATAAAACGCTTGAAGTTTAATTTTTAATAAACAGTTAAAAATTGAACTTCAAGAGTTTCATTCAATTTAACTCCATCCAGAAACCAAGGATCCCTTTCAATTCCATCAAACCGGAACTAAGCACTCCGCATCGAAAGAACCCCTTTCAATATTTCTATATATCACGTAAACCCAAGAGCAAGCAGCAAACGAACACAAAGAGATATCTATTTTAAGGATGAATTATGATGGAGTACGATTAATAGAGCTGTCCTGTTACATTACGCTTCTGTTTGTATTAAGATAAAGGCCGAATGTAGATCAGGTTGAGAAAATATTTAAAATGTGTTCTCAGTTGCAACTAAACTGAATTTAAGTTATTAATTAGTGTACGAATTCTTCTTCTGTCTAAATAGCAAATAAAGCGTTTGAAGCAGACATCCTTGGAAAAGAAATAATAGGGTGGTACATAGTCAGTCCATTTTTTTTCCGAAAAAAAAAGACAAGACCTAACACAACTAAAACAGGTCTTCATATGACAGAAGTTTAGCTCGAAATTGTTCAAGTAAATATCACAAAACTTAATTTCATTTTCTAGTTTGAAGAGCAATGTATTCACGTAGCCATCTATTATCGCCCATAAATTCACGGTGTTTGGACCTGTCTATAAGCCTAATAAGCCAATTCGCACTTTCGGATTTTTCCGGTGGATGTGTTGTTTCGACTGAAAATGTTGGGGGATAAATAATAAAGAAATGATAAGGGAAAAACATCAAAATTCTAATTTTCTTTCAACATGCACACTTTCGAACTTATAAAGCCATCATATGATCTTTTAAAAACTATTTTACATATTGTTCAGTCCCTTTAAAAACCAACATGCGAGTATATTACTGGCAAAATGGAATTTTGTTGATTTTTGCCGTTTTTTTCCTATCATTTCTTTATATCCTTATCCCACCCGAAATCAGCCGAAACGCAAAAACTTTTCGGCAAAAGCTAAAAGTGCGTATTGCCTTATTGCAGTCCCGTATGCTCCGATAGGTATCCCGACAAAAGGCCTCGCGACAAAACGCCTCGCGACATAACGCCTCGCGATAAAATGCCTCGCGACATAAGGCCTCGCGACAAAACGCCTCGAAATGTAAAGTGCGACAAAACGCCTCACTCGTATAAACTCCCTATTTTCCCCCATTTTTCTTACTTTGACTAAATGACTTGTTTTTTAGCCAGTCTGGTAACTTTCGAGCATTAGATGCCATGCAATACTCCGATATCTCTGACATTCAGTGACTGTGATCGGACTACTCTTTGAATGCAAGACCAGCAAAGGAAGCATTTCTTTGTTTTTGCTCTTCTTCCTTTGTAGAATAAAATATATAACAAGCATCTTGGCGTAGAAAAAATGAGCAAAAATGTCAGAAAAAATGGAAAAAAACAGTACGAGCAAAAATTTAGAAACAAGTTCAATGACACTATAACTTACAGGTTTGTTTCTTGTTTCCTGCATTTCATCTCTCTTTGTCATCAGTGATGCACCGCCTTTTGTTGGTTGTTGGTTTCGCCCGTTTCATCATCAGACCATTTAGGCGGCCGGGCCACGGTAGTTGATCAATCCACCGTCTTAGAGAGATGAGGCACAATCATGATGGTAACCATTGCTTGTCGTGTCGTTTCAGCCAGATCCAATTTGACGTCTTTTCTGCTGTGTTTTGACATTCTTTACTTATACGTTTCCTGATGTTGCCACCTATACCGAGTAATTTACACGTCGCCCATACTGATTTTCCCATGAATCCTCTACACCCTACTTCGATAGGCATACACCACACTTTCCAGCGGGCTTCTTCACACGCGGTTTTCAATTCATCGTACTTTGTTCTTTTCCTCTCGTTCGCAATTTCTATGTTTTCCTCCCATGGCACTGTCAATTCTATCATAATTACTTGGCGTGTTTTTGTTGACCACAGCACTATATCTGGTCTCAATGTTGTAGCTGTGATCTCTCCAGGGAACTGCAGTTTTCTACGCAAATCTACGCGTATTTGCCAGTCTGTTGCTGTTGCTAAGACACCAACTGTGCTTCTACGTTGCTTCTGTTCTTCTCCTGCTTTGACAAATTTGATTAATGTTAGTGTTCTTTGTGGTTTTGTGTTGTTTTCTCTGTTAACGACTGGCACTAATATTGACGAGATAGCTTCTAATACTTTGTCATGTCTCCATCGGTACCTTCCTTGAGTAAGAGCTGTTCTGCACGATGACAGTACATGCTCCAGTGTCCCTCTCTTTCCACACAGTTTGCAACCGTCGTCTTCTGTCTTGTACCATAGTTTAAGGTTTGCGGGTGTTGGTAGTAGGTCGTATACACTACGTAGCAGGAATCCAAGCTGCATAGGTTGTTTTTGCAGTATTTCGTGCCATGTCACTTTCCTTGGTGTTGCACTTTCCCATCTCGTCCAGGCTCCCTGGGCGCCCATACCCACAGCCTTTACTCTTCGTTGATCTTCTTCACTCTCTCGTATCTCACGTTGTATTATGGACCTTCTCTCCTTGGTGTTTGCCTCGGTCCATTTCACTCGTGGTGTTACATCTAGGCCTCTTCTTCCTTGTCTCACAGTTCCGACTAATTCTTTGTTTTGTAATCTGCTCTTCGCATCTTCGATGCTCTTCTGCACTGACCAGCGCCCACGTTGACTCAGTTGAACTTTTGCTCCTCGTATTGTATCGTCTTTTGATTCGTCGAGCATCACTTGTCCTCTTACGCGGCTAACTTTGTATTCTTCTTTCACTGATGACAGCGGCAGCTGAAGCTTGTTGGTTTTCCCATAGAGTCCCACCGCAGAAAAACTCTGGGGGACACCGAGCCACTTGCGCAATTGCTTGCTTGCCATCCTTTCCATTTCTTCCACACTGCTCATTGGGATGTCGTACATGAGCATTGGCCATGATAGTCGTGGCATCACACCGTGCTGAAAACACCATGCCTTGTATCTTCCAGGTAGCGGGGCCTTTTCTATTTTGCACAGATGTTCTTGTAGCTGCTGGGCAGTTTTCCTGGAATTTTCCGTGTCGCGTAAGCTTCCATCGTACCATTTTCCAAGGCACTTCACCGGTTCTTCACTCACTGTCGGGATGGTAACGTCTCCTATCTTAAATTTCACGTTCTTTCCTATTTTCCCTTTGATGATGACTAAACTCCTACATTTTCGTGCCTTGAATGCCATTCTTGCCCATACTGTTAGCTCATAAAGTTTGTTTAAGATCCACCTCGCGCCTTGTGGTTGTACTGTATTTATAGTTAGATCGTCCATAAATGCTTTGATCGGTTTTTGTTGCATTTCATTCACCTTTGGTCCCTTGCATTCTTTTTCTGCGGTCTTTATCATGATGTTCATAGCAGCCAGGAATACTATAACCGAAACCGTGCAGCCCGTGATTATACCCTTCTCTAGTCGCTGCCAGTTTGTTGTAAATTCGGTTGTGGTGAATCTGAATTTGAGCTTTTGGAAGTAGTTCTTGATAATGTTGGTTAGTTTCTGTGGTACATGGTACTTCTCTAGTGCCAACATAACAAGCTCGTGTGGTACTGAGCCGTACGCGTTTGCTAGGTCCAACCATATTAACGTGATGTTTCCTCGTCTCGTTTTGGCATCTTGTATCAGTTTTGTTATCATACTGTTATGCTCCCAACATCCAGAGAAACCTTCGACGCCTCCTTTCTGAGTTGATGTATCAATGTACCCGTTCTTGACCATGTAGTTTGTTAGTCGTCGTGCTATTATTGAGAAGAAGATTTTCCCTTCAACATCAAGCAAAGATATCGTGCGGAACTGGTCTATGCTTGAGGAGTTTACTTCTTTTGGAACAAAGCAGCCTTCCGCTCTTGTCCATTCCTCTGGTATGTTTCCTTTCCTCCAAACTACTACGAGCTGGCGCCACAGCATGTGTAATAAACGCGGGCATTTCTTGTACACTAAGTATGGTATTCCGCTGGGGCCAGGTGCTGACTTTGCTCTTGCTTTCTTGACGACTTCTTTCACCTCCTTCCATGTGATATCTCCACTCTGAAACTCTGTCGCTGGTCTTTCTGGTGTTTCTAAGTAGTCAAAGACTGGGAGTGGATCTTCTCTGTTCTTATCATTGTGGACCGTCGCTAGATGTTCTTCAACTTTCCTTTGACTACATGTGAGTTTCCCGCTTTTTTCCTTCCCAAGTAAATCTGATGTATACTTAAATGGGTGTGAGATGAATTGCTCTTTTTCTTTAAGGCGCCTTTTACATTTCCTACGTTGTTGTTCCGCTTGTCTCAGCTTTTTGAGTTGTTGGCGTAGGTCATCCAATGCTCCTTTTTCCTCCGCTTTTGCTTGTTTCCATCTTTTTGAGAGCGCCTTCAGTTCTCTTCTCACCTCTTCTTTCCTCCTATCTCGTCGGTTCTCGTGTTTGTTACTACTCACAGATGGTTTCCTCTCAATCACACCAAATCTTTCCTTTGATACTGTATACACTATCTTCGTAAGGGTATTTATTTTCTCGGTCACTTTGCCTTTCATTGATGTTTCCAAGATTTTTACTAGATCTTCTTCCAGATGTTTCCAATCTAATTCCTTGCTACTTGCTGGCCATTTAATCCTATCTTTTCGCTGTTCTACTTCGCCTGCTCTGTCTTCAACAGCATGGTGGTCCTGAACACTGTGGTTTGCATCCGGGTTCTGGACCTCCTCCGCCTGACCAACCACTGGGGCTGTGCGTTGCTGCTGCTTTTCGTTTTTATGTACCCTTCCTTGGTGTATTCTCAAACCCTTTTCATTTTTCAACACTTTGCCACACTTGCATACTCGTTGTTCTTGGTTCGTGTTTCTCTCCGGAAGCGTGATCGTCTCCATTTGTTCCGTCCGTTCCGACGCCTCATCCTTCCCCCCTCTCGGGTCGCCGTGGGGATATTTTTTCTTATGTCTCTTTGTAGCGATTAATAACTTCACATGCGGGGGTGCCGACCCTTCATGCTGCTTTGTTTGGTCTCTGCCAATGTCACCCGTCTTACCAGGTCGTAGCTCGTCTTACCGAGTTGTAGCCGGCCTTTCCCGGCGGTCACTGGGTTGTATCCAGGTGTGGTAACTATAACTTACAGGTTTGTTTCTTGTTTCCTGCATTTCATCTCTCTTTGTCATCAGTGATGCACCGCCTTTTGTTGGTTGTTGGTTTCGCCCGTTTCATCATCAGACCATTTAGGCGGCCGGGCCACGGTAGTTGATCAATCCACCGTCTTAGAGAGATGAGGCACAATCATGATGGTAACCATTGCTTGTCGTGTCGTTTCAGCCAGATCCAATTTGACGTCTTTTCTGCTGTGTTTTGACATTCTTTACTTATACGTTTCCTGATGTTGCCACCTATACCGAGTAATTTACACGTCGCCCATACTGATTTTCCCATGAATCCTCTACACCCTACTTCGATAGGCATACACCACACTTTCCAGCGGGCTTCTTCACACGCGGTTTTCAATTCATCGTACTTTGTTCTTTTCCTCTCGTTCGCAATTTCTATGTTTTCCTCCCATGGCACTGTCAATTCTATCATAATTACTTGGCGTGTTTTTGTTGACCACAGCACTATATCTGGTCTCAATGTTGTAGCTGTGATCTCTCCAGGGAACTGCAGTTTTCTACGCAAATCTACGCGTATTTGCCAGTCTGTTGCTGTTGCTAAGACACCAACTGTGCTTCTACGTTGCTTCTGTTCTTCTCCTGCTTTGACAAATTTGATTAATGTTAGTGTTCTTTGTGGTTTTGTGTTGTTTTCTCTGTTAACGACTGGCACTAATATTGACGAGATAGCTTCTAATACTTTGTCATGTCTCCATCGGTACCTTCCTTGAGTAAGAGCTGTTCTGCACGATGACAGTACATGCTCCAGTGTCCCTCTCTTTCCACACAGTTTGCAACCGTCGTCTTCTGTCTTGTACCATAGTTTAAGGTTTGCGGGTGTTGGTAGTAGGTCGTATACACTACGTAGCAGGAATCCAAGCTGCATAGGTTGTTTTTGCAGTATTTCGTGCCATGTCACTTTCCTTGGTGTTGCACTTTCCCATCTCGTCCAGGCTCCCTGGGCGCCCATACCCACAGCCTTTACTCTTCGTTGATCTTCTTCACTCTCTCGTATCTCACGTTGTATTATGGACCTTCTCTCCTTGGTGTTTGCCTCGGTCCATTTCACTCGTGGTGTTACATCTAGACAAATTTGTAATAGATGAACAATGAGTGTACGATAAAAAGTAAGAAAAATGGGGGGAAATAGGGAGTTTATACGAGGGAGGCGTTTTGTCGCACTATACATTTTGAGGCGTTTTGTCGCGAGGCCTTATGTCGCGAGGCGTTTTATCGCGAGGCGTTATGTCGCGAGGCGTTTTGTCGCGGATTCGCTCCGATAATCTCAACGGTACCAGTCAATCAAAGAAGGAATTAAGGTCGGTCAGACCGGGAATTCTCGAAATGATGTACGCCAACTGGTGTTCCATGCAGTCAAACACACATACTAATAAGTTTATTTCTCTCTGAATAGTGACAAAAAATTTAGAATATGTGTATAATAATTACAACATTTGTAGGCATATAATTACATATCTGAGTATACTGGTAAACATACAGAACAATTTTCAGATAGAAAAGGCATATCTAATAAAGTTTTAACAATTTAGGAGAGTGATATGCTAGCTCCGAGTCAGCTCTGACTTGTATAACATCGTGTATCTCTCTGTCAGAGCTACGAAGCATTCCACTGTTCCACTAATAGCAGTCAACTTCATATGCTCTGAGACACGAATCCTGAATACCAATCAGGAAGTTCATGCCCAATAACCCGTTTTGTAAAACAGGCACAATTTTGGTGAGATGTTTATTTTTTATTTGTTCATAAAATTGCAGAGAAGTTAGCTTCCGCACTCACCTGTCAAACGTTTGTTTACATTCTGGCTTTTAAATATCGCGTGAGCAAAGTCAAGTGATCAGAATTTAAATGTGGGGGGTAGTAATAAATTTATTTGTAAAATATAGACTAAAATAGTTTATAGATGCAGAATATAAATAAATAGACGTATAAATTTGTTTTGCACACCCATAATATTTTTACGTCCTTTTTAAAATATTATTTCGAAAAATTTTTGGTGGATAATTGCAAAAATTATTGTTACTTTTTTAGGTAATAAAGTATGCTCCCTGTATAGAAACAAATGTCAGTTATTGCAGGAGATTCGTGGTTATTTCCGTATTATTTTCTTTTAAAGAAAGCGTAGCACAGAAGTTGCATATCATTACCGTTGTACTTTGAGGGCCTTTGACAAATGCCAATAAAGACTTGTTGGTCGTTGAATCTCGCACAAACTAGCCACAGAGGTGCCTCAAAGCGAGCGCAGTTGACTTGCTTATCGTTATATAACGAGGCTTTGAAGCGTTGCGTGGAATCTTTTTTAGCGTACCGCTTCTTGGAGCTAGTGATATGCCTTTTGACCATACATAAGTTTCAAGTCAGATAACAATACCACTACAGTAACTAGAACTTAATCGTGATTTAAATCAACGTAAAAATCACGATTTTTGATTTTTAATTTTTTTTATTTATGTACTTATTTATTTATTTATTTTGCATTTAAAACGTGTGTCATTTAGACCGGTTCACTGAAGGCACTTGGAGACGCCTTTGTTTGAACAATGCATTTTATATGGTACGCTTATTAGTGCGCATGAGCTTCCGAGGTGGGGAGAAGGGATTTAGCTAGGGGAAGCACCCTTTAAGCAGGTAACTGCCTGTGGTGTTTGAAAATAAACCCTTGAGTCTCATAGTATTTTAGGTTTTTAGGTGTCTTAATAGACGACAAGTTGTCGTGGAAAGCACAGATCGATAAAATCAAAAGTAAATTAGCGCAGACGTTATCTATTATGTATAAAGTGAAACACATTCTGAACGTAACCACTCTTCATACAACATAACATGCGTTGTTTCTTCCATATGTTACGTATTGTTTTGAAGTGTTGGGCTGTACTTATTACACAAAGGTGGAATCCTTTTTCATATTACAGAAGAAAGCAATACAGTTAATGTCTAATGTAACTAAATACACAAGCACTAATAAACTATTTCACCAATAAAGGCTGTTAAAATTAAATGAGCTAATAAAATTTAAAGTTTTGTTAATTATGTTCAAGGGGTATCATGAATTACTCCCTATACATGTCCAATCATTGTTTGTTCTCGGAAACGAAGGTATCACACACGAAGCGCAGCAAAGCAACAAGTTCAAAATATGTTATTCCCGAACAACTATTAAATCGCATTGTATTTCGATAAATGGTCCAAAGTTGTGGAATAAAGTTCCTCCTGACATAGCTATGTGTTATCAGCAACGTAAGTTCAAATCGTTATTAAAAGACCACTTCTTAGGGGAATATGTAAATTAAGTAACTGTTTTTTAGTAACACTCAAGCAAAACTTGGCATTCTACCTTGGCATAAAAGCAAAAATGTATGATATAATTGTAAATGGAAAGGGTGGGCAGTATATAAGTAACACGTACTTCTTGCCTTATCCTTCTGATTTCATCACTCTAAAATAGATGTAATTAAATACCTACTGCATATAATTCAATACCTCTATACTTCTGTTAAATTGTATGTAAATAGTAATATCTTCAAATTCTATTTTCCTTTTTCGCTCAACTAATCTTCAGAAACACCCGGTAGCATCGGTGTCTGCCTTTCTCTCAACCGCGTGTGCTTGTAAACAAAGTATTAGTGTTACGCGTCGAGCGAGGTTATTTACACCCCCCATATCACTGCTTTTTCAGTTGTTAATTGAGCAAACTTAGGAGTAACAAAAAAGGCTGGACACTGGAGTTTTGCTACCGACTGCTCAATAAATGAAGAATTGAACTTGAAGACAGTTATCTGAACATTTGAAAATTGAGGACAGTTGTCACAGATTTTGTGAAATGTAAATGTTTTTGTATTACAAGAGAGTGTTACGTGTCTTCAGTTAACTGTTAAAAGGGGGTGCTTTTGGATATTTTGTCGTTTTTTCTTTTTTTCATTTTGATTTAAATCAAAAACATAAAAAAATCAGAATTAAATAGAAAAATAAAAAATCATGATTTTTTTTTAAATCAGATTTTTTTCCAGCCATGTTGATAACCAGCATCTTCCATGTTTGGTCTCCCACTTAATAGACAGCCAGTGTTGGAGCAGGGATTTCAACGAGAACGCGTGAAAGCACATGATTTGGAATTCACGGCCATTTCTAAGCTCCATTTTCGTTGGTTCAGGGTTGTGACGTCACGAGGCTAGATACCAAAACAAACATAGATCAAAATTGTTGAAATTATCGGAAAAACTTGATATTTTTCCTTTGCAGTGTCTTAATAATTTAATATGTTCTATCAATTGCTTAGAAGTAATAGTATTTTGTCAAACCTCAGATTCGGGTAAGCCCCAGGTATATGATAAAAGTTAAGGTGTTTTAGGTCTGAGGTGGGCTTGTAGGTCAAGATATAGAGTCATTGTGGCAGTTTTCTAACGAACTGTCAAACATACCGTGCAAACAAACATAACTTTTTTCGCTAGGTCTGTGCAGAAATGCATAGGTGTGCCAACAAAGGTATCCAGACAGAAGGGCCTTGGACAAAAGGGCCTTGGACATAAGGGCCTTTCCCAAAACGGCCTTTCCCGAAAAGGCCTTTCTCAAAACGGCCCTAAAAATTGTGCAGTTGTGCCTGCGTTAAATGAATTAAAATAAATATGAAAACAAATTTGATTCATATGTTATCTTATTTTTATAGGAGGTATCTATTGTTATCTTCGGAGGGTGGAGGAGGCGTGGTTGAACAGCGTATCGTTTATTTATTTTAAAAGTAATAATTTCGCATGATGCTAATCATGCGAAAGCAAAATCAAAATCGAAACTAAGTTATATTTAAAAAGAAAGGAAAAAATTGGAAACTACCCCCTCCCTTGCAACGCCCCCCCCCCCCCACGTTCCCCTCTCGAAACACACATACACATGCACACATACAAGAAAAGCACAGTTACTGAAAACGATAAGATATCAACAATGACTATCATAAAAGTTTGTAAAATCCTTCATCAGTCGTGCAAAAAAATATGGCCTGGTCTTGATCTACAATCCCACTTTTTAGCAAAGAAAACCATTGTTGGTATGTTTGATTGAAGGATGTGTTTGATTGTATGAAACACTAGTTGACCTTTCCAGATTTTGATTGAGTTTGGGATTTAGATCGTAGTCCGTATTTAATTTACTGATAAGTTTCTTCATAAAACTTGAAAAATTTTGCTCTCTGCTGAGAATAAAGTTTTTTAGCCCAACCAACCTTTGTCGGTGGGCTATACCCATCACCTGTGGGCTATCCGTCTTCCGTGATGTGTGTGTAAACATTTTTTCAAATGCTGCTGTTCCTAAATTTCTAATCCGATAGTTTTGAAATTTGAATGGAATGTTAACCTAGGTAGTCCTCGACACAATTTTTTTTTTAGCGATTATGACCATAATTGGCCAAAATACTGGCAAAAAACTGCCAAATTTGAGAAAACAAAAATGCTACTCTTCTCAAAAATCCCGGTCCCGTTACGCTGAAATTTTATATTCCCCCCTCCTTTCTAGTGTGACTACAAAATTAGGCGTGCCTCGAAAACTACTTTTACCTCTTCTACGAAGTGTCTGTCAACAAACACTGTGTTTAGAATACAAGAATAATAACAATACAAGTTAAGCCAATCATTTTATAACAGAGAGAAATGAAAGAAAAACAAAAGCAAAAAAGGTTTATGGCAAATTTTCTTCCGATTTCAATCGAAAGTACGATAATTTCCTTTCAGTTTAGCTATGGATATCAAAGTACATTTAACTGTTAAGCAGCATAATATGTCAACAGGTGGTTTGTTAGATAAAACTAAAGTAAGGTCTCTATTCTTTAAATTCACTCCCATCAAATTTTTTCTGCGATAGAAACCAAAATTGAAAGACGTGGATTTTTTATTTTAAAAGAGATGGCCGAAAGCCTAAGTGGGCGTTAATTTTCAATTCATGATAGGTGATCTAACCTACTACATTCGTGTAGCTAAGGCAATATGAGCGAACGTCAATCCCCTGCTTACCACCCCGACCTGAAGTCGAACTCAGGACCTTCGGATTACCAAACTAACGCTCTAACCAACTGAGCTAACCGTCACCCCAACTTTTTTTTCTAATTTGTTGTCAACCTCAGAAAACGGTTTTGTGACAACTTAAACCTGACTTCACAAAGAGCGGCATTTTATCAGTGCCGGTTGTGTGCGTGTGTGCGTTTTTTGTTTGTTTGTTTGTTTGTTTGTTTTTTTTTTTTGTTTTTTTTTATTGTTTTTTTTTTTTTTTGTTTTTTTTTTCTGTTGATCTCGGATAGCAACATAACGTATAACTTTAAAACCAATTATTCTAACACTGTTATTTAAAATAAGAATATATCAAGCAAATAAGAATTTACATCTTTTTTGCCTTATTTGCGAAACAAGGTGATATAGTCAAAGTTAGTCTATTCCGGAAAAGACTAGCTTCGATTAAGGACAATTCAGCTTCTGTGATTCTTTGTATATTTCCTATAGACTGAGCCTAATGGGTCTATTTCGGAATGGACATACTTTGTCGATAGTGCCTAATTTCGCCTTCAACAAAAAGTATGTAGATTTTAATTTGCTTGTTGTAGTCTTATTTGAAATAATAAAGCGTTTTCAGTTCTTAAATTTTTTAAAAACAAAATTGCATGCTTAAGGATTTTTTATCATTTTCGCAGGATAAACGGTCATCTGCCCCTCGGTCAACTGCCCCCCCAGTCAACTGCCCCTCCCTTTTTTGCAACCCGGTCGACTGCCCCCCCCCCCCCCCCCTGCAATTTGACGGGGTCGTCATCTGTCCCCCTCCTTTTTTTTAGTAAAAAAAAAATTCTTGAAAAAATTAGGCAATTGTGATGTTTCCGTGTACTTCGTCTCTGAAACAATTGATCTTCATTGATCTAGTCACCAATATTGATCTTAGGAGAGACTGATCCGTAAACTAATTACAATTCTTACTGCAATTAGTTTCCTATTGGTGAATTGCAATTTACCGAGGTGCAATAAATTGAATAAAATAAATATAATTTTATTTATTGTGTCTTTGTAAGCCAAGAACCCAAGAAAAAATAGTATATGGAGGGGGGCAAATGACCATCCCTCCACTTTTAGGGGGGAGGGAGCAGTCAACCGGGTTGCAAAAAAATGGGGGGGGGGGAGAGGCAGATGACAGGAGGGGCAGTTGACCGGGGGGAGGGGGGACATTTCTTTGTGACGTTTGGGTGTTCCGGATGTCGGGATCTGTGGTGGGACTTTTCTTCCATGCGAGTGGGTAATAGTTACTCTGCCTTTTCCCACTTTTGGAGTAAACCACCTTGCTTATTAGACCACCTTCGGTCAGGTATTTGCAGTCATTGTTTCCTTTTTTTTTTTGGATGTATATGAAATTATTCAGGGACGAGAGAAAATTAAATAGGCCAAAAATGACTGTTTAGAAATTCTTTTCAAACAATTACATTGGATATTGAAATGGAGAAATTGTTTATTTTTTTCCATAATATTTTTTTTTTCATAATTTCCGCAGCTTGAATCGAAACTAGGATCCCTCGCGAACGAATGCGAGACCGTTATGCCAAAAGTTGCAACCGGTGGCCAGAGCCTCAGATCAGCCCATAGACTCACACTACAGGGCCGTTTTTGCAAAATATCGAAGAATATTTCTCACAAATATAATATGTTTATGATGGCCAGAGTCGGGTTAAAACTGTAAAATCTGTCAACAACCAGTTACTCTGCACTTTATGTAAAGTTTATTTTAGCATAATGGCGATATAGATTGGTTTAAATACTTAAGTACGATGCAACACCTATTTGTCTGTAATGTACAGAGAGCATAACCAGCAGTAGCCTTAAAACATAATAATGATAATAATAATAAATAAATAACTAAAAGAGATTTCTTGTTTTCAGGATGACGTCTGCAAACCCTGCTCGTTACGTTTTGGTGTGTCTACAGAAATCTCACGAGAAAACTACAAGTCCCGCGAGATTCACGGATGTAAGTGCAGTTCTTGAATCGACTGTTGTTATAGAAACTCTGCCAATAGGAATTTATTCCATTCACGTGTTCCTTGTCTAGATTTCATGTGCGTCTCAGAGATTCTTACGCTCCCAAACACTCAGAATTGTTGCAGGAAGTTAATTTTACTGAAAGTAAAGAGAAGTTGTGTTACACTTAACAACCTTTCTGTTGTCGGTGTTTGCACGAGCAGTCGGTGCTAGACGTGCTGTGTGGCGGCAAGGATATCGGCTCGGTCTACGCCCATGTGAACAATGACAGGCTCATTGTGTCGCAGGCATCGATTGTCCCCGGAGATACTCCAGTCCGGATAAAGGTAAATCTTTGCTGCATCTTCAGTCGCTGCGGCACTGTCTGATATAAAATCCTTTGTCTTTTCATGAAACGTTTCGAATTACATGTATGTGTACCGAGCAAAATGTGCCGGGTACTGTTTTTAGCCCCAGCTTCTTACAAAAGCAGGGGCTGTAGCAGTCGTTGAAAATATGTTTATATGTTTATATGTGCGCTTTTAAGTTGAAAAATCGTATCTCTTACTAGGCTTTTAGCCTGGATGACTTGAGATTTTGGTTTACGGTAGCGGACATTAGTATCTACCTGGCTTTTACTTTTTTGACGATTTGCCAAAAATTGGCGGAAATATTGACCAAAAACCAAATTTCTTTAAAACAGATCTCCTTCTAGGGTTTTAGTGGAAACGTTCTAAAATTTTGGTGGAAGGTAGTGGAAGGTAGGGTGCGAAAGTGTACATTTGCTATTGGTCTTTTTGTCGATTAGCAAAAAATTGGCGAAAATTTTGGCGAAAAACCAAACATTTTTCAGTTAAATCTGAACTAACTGCTAGAAAATAATCTTATGAAATCTTAACTAACTGCTAGAAAATAATCTTATGTCTTGAAATTTTAGGTGAAGGTAGCAGGCATGATTATCTACCTGGCTAGTACTTGTTTTGGCGATTCACCCAAATTGGGCGAGAATATTTGCGAAAAACCTAATTTTTGTCGTAAAATCTTAACTATATTCAGGAAAATAGTCTTACTGTCTTGAAATTTTAAATGAGAGTAGCAAGCGTTACTACCTATCTGGCTGTTACATTTTGTGGTGATTCGTCAAAAATTGGCGAAAATTTTGGTGTTAAACCAAAATTTGTTCAATAAAATATATAAATTCTGTAAAATCTTACATAACTCCAGGAAAATAGCATTACTGTCTTGAAATTTTAAGTAATGGTAGCAAACTTTGCGATCTACCCAGCTGTTACTTTTTTTTGGCGAAAAAAACAAAAAAATCTAAAATCTTAAAGAACTCCAGGAAAATAGTTTCACTATCTTGAAATTTTGAGTGAGAGTAGCAATCATTAATAACTACCTGGCGATTTCATTTTTGTGATTGGGCAATTATTGGCGAAAAAAATTGACAAAATTTTGACGAAAAACTTTTTGAAAAAATCGGTAAAATCTTAACCTACTCCAAGAAAATAGTCTCATTGTCTTGAAACTTTAGCAGGCAATATTACCTGACCGGCTATTACTTTTTTTGTTGGCGAACATCTTGGCGAAAAACCAACAAATGTTCAGTAAAATCTTAACGAATTCCCGGACAATAGCCTCATTGCCTTGTAATTTTCAGTAATAGTAGCACGACATACTACCTAAGCGGATATTAGTTTTTTTGGCATTTCGCCAAACTCTAGGAAAATAGTCTTACTGTCTCGAAAGTTAAAGAAAGGTAGCAGGTCTTACTGTCTTGCTGGCTGTTACAATATTTGGTGATTGACCAAAATTTTGCGAAAATTTTGGTGAAAAGAAGCTAAGCAAAATTTCAGTAAAATCTTAACTCTAGGAAAATAGTCTTACTGTCTTGAAATTTTAATTAAAGGTAGTAGGCAATATTAACCTGCTGGATATTAATTTTAATTGTATTCTTTGTGGGGAAGGGGGTGGGGGGGGGGCTAGAGGGTGGGGGATCGTTTGAACAAGTTTTAAGGCGGTCAACTCTGACGGTCTCTTGCTATTTTGTCAGTTGTGCCCAATGTTACCAGCTTGTAGAGGTCATCTATAAACTGTAAAGTCAAGTTTCTTGTTGGATGATAGCTCTGGGTACTGGCCAAGCTCATTTCCTTCAAACTGTAATGTAAAAGACAGTAGGTGGAATGAGATACACTACACACGCCCGTACTGCTTGCAACTGGACAAACTGGTTATCCGATAGTTCGAAAAATCAGAATGCGTAATGCGAAAGAAATAAGTAATTGGGCCAGAAATTTGGTACTGACTAAGCTACACAACAGGTTGTCCCTGGCTGCTTGAGCAAGCACATACTGTGTGCATATAGCAAGCAGAGGTGTGATGTTTTCAGAGACCAACGTTTTGTCCCATACACAACATCACAGCCGAGCAGGTCAAGGCCTTGCCGGAAGCGACTCGGGAGCGAGGCATCAACAGCGGCGCGGCGACGTTGTTGGAGACGTGTGACGGCAAACTGCTGTTGACGCGCAGGGCCCACCACCTGAGCACCTTCCCGGGCGTGTGGGTGCCACCTGGTGAGTTACGCTGACGGCAAGCTGCTGCTCACGCGCAGAGACCACCCCCTGACTACCATCCCCGGGGTGTGGGTGCCACCTGGTGAGTTACACTGACGGCACACTGCTGTTGACGCGCAGGGCCCACCGTCTGACCACCTTCCCCCGGGTGATCACGCTCACCACCTGGCAAGCTTCACTGGGATGTGGTTGGAAAGGCGGGCGATAATACCAGCTCACTGCTCTTGTTCTGCGGGCGTTCGTTTTGTGTGAATAAAGACAATATATGAGAAAAATGTTCTCATCCCCTGAGTAGTTTATATGCACGGCTATAGATTTCTTTTGTGATCTGTAACGCCAAAGTGGCTATTAAAAAAATGAACTGAATACGATGGATGTGTTTTTTTTTTCTGGGAGTTTTAAGTAATGTGATTGCTTTCAACAGTTTTTTAGCCGTCCAGGTCGTGTGTACCAGAGACACTGCACTCTCATTTTCAGTCTTTTTTTAGCTATCTCTTTTACATTATCAGGTGTCGAAGAATTATTTTCTGTTGAAATCTGCAAGTAGAGTGTTCCCCACCCAATAACATCGAAAGTGGTCAACGGTAAAAGAGTAAACTGAATATAATTTTTTGAACATAATGTCGTAGGGGTTAAGCTGCCGAAAAGTGAGGTGGGAGAGGGGGGGGGTGAGTGCAATTTATGTTTGTCCTTGGATTTTTACTGGTACTGGTTTGTAGGGGTGGGGGGGGGGGTGGGGAGATCTGACGCACACGAGTTAGCTTTCTATTTTGTACATTGCAGGTGGCCACATTGAATACAATGAGACGGTAAGTATTACTCAAGAACTTGTGCACGCTGGAAGTGACTGTAAAACGTGCTCTCATATTTCTTAAGGTTCAAACAGAAAATAAATAACTATGAACAAAATGAGCACGTTTGAAAAATAGGTATCACATTAAAAGTTCGTGGACGTGAAGTTAAAAAAAAAGATGTTAATAAATTGCAATAATTTTTGCGTTCGAACGCGGGATAATAAGACGGGCGTGGACATGATGGGACTGGGATGTGAAGACCAGGGACGTGCAGCCGTTGGATATAATGACCACGGATGGTGGATCACCCAAAAGGGGCCTGATCAATTACCTTGTGAGAAATTTAAAATATAAACACAAGTTTTCATTTACTTTATAATTCATGCCTATTCATGAAAAATTATTAGATTCAAAATAGCTGCACGTTCTCGATCTTTAGTTCACTGCACGAAAACAGAAGGCTGCTCGTGAGTAAAACCATCACAGAGCGCCATCCAGGGCAATTCCAATGAATGTCATTCGGTGTTAATATTGACAGAACCAAAATGGTTAAATCTGCTTAGAAAGAGAGAGAGAGGGGACTCGGTCCTAGAACCTGATGATTAAATCTGCATAGGAGAGGGAGAGGGCACTCGGTCCTAGAACCTGATGGTTAAATCTGCATAGGAGAGGGAGAGGGCACTCGGTCCTAGAACCTGATGGTTAAATCTGCATAGGAGAGGGAGAGGGCACTCGGTCCTAGAACCTGATGGTTAAATCTGCATAGGAGAGGGAGAGGGCACTCGGTCTTAGAACCTGATGGTTAAATCTGCATAGGAGAGGGAGAGGGCACTCGGTCCTAGAACCTGATGGTTAAATCTGCTTAGAAGGCAAGGAGAAAGGGGGGAACTCGGTCCTAGGACCTCATGGTTAAATCTGCGTAGAGGGAGAGGGGACTCGGTCCTAGGGCCTGATGATTAAATCTGCTTAGAAAGCAAGGAGAGGGAACTAAGTTCTAAGACCTTATAGTTATATCTGCGTAGAAGGAGAGGGAGAGGGGACTCGGTCCTAGGACTTGATGGTTAAGTCTGCTTAGAAGGCAAGGAGAAGGGGGGATTCGGTCCTAGGACCTCATGGTTTAATCTGCGTAGGAGAGGGAGAGGGGACCCGGTCCTAGGATCTGATGGTTAAATCTGCTTAGAAGACAAGTAGAAGGGGAGACTCGGTCCTAGGACCTCATGGTTAAATCTGCGTAGAGGGAGAGGGGACTCGGTCCTAGGGCCTCATGGTTAAATCTGCGTAGAGGGAGAGGGGACTCAGTCCTAGGACCTCATGGTTAACTCTGCGTAGAGGGAGAGGGAGAGGGGACACGGTTGTTGGACTTCATATCTAAGGTCAGTTAGTATGGAGCTCCTTTATCTGGTGACCCTTACGTTCACCTTTTGCATGAATGTGGCGAAATCGGACCTTGAATTAATGCAACACAGTACATAGCTGGTGGTGCGGGGGTGTGATGGTTGTCAAGCGCCATTCTTTTCACGTGCTGTCAACCAACGACCTGGTAATCCAACAGCCTGTGACATAAATTAGGTAACCTCTTCCCACTACTCTCCCTTTCCAACCCCCATCCCCTCCTGCCCACCCAGCCAAACCCAACCATGCAGTGAGAAAGAGTCGATTAGCAAATACTTCTTGCTTCAGTTTTTGGAGGCGGCGATGAGGGAGATGAAAGAAGAAGCCGGCCTGGCCTTCACCCCGGACGATTTCCATAGCATTCAGCAGTTAGCTCTTTGGGAGGTATCTCACCTTGGCCAATTTTGCTTCCTGGTGTCTTTGAGTTAACTTGACTCATTGTTTTTTGTTTATGTGAAGGATAGTTGCACGCAGTCTTTAGCCATGATAAAGTGTCCTTTTTCGGGAGCAACGTTCTTGAATTTGCCTTGAATTACTATTTTTCGTTCTATGCTCAGTAGATTCGTGACTTTTTAGTTCAAGTCATACAGTAATATGTTTTAAATTTGTCAACTGACTATCACTAAAGATATGAACCCCGCCCTTCACCCTTTCAAAAAATTTTGAAAAAAAAAAAACGGGCAAATGACCACCAAGTATGGTTTGTTCATTTATCCATATCTGTACAAGTAAAGGAATAGTAGAGGTATTCACTAATGAGCGGTGTTCACTAACGGAGGTTTTACTGCAGTAGTGGTTGAACACCTACCCTTTATAATAAATCAATTTCACAAGAAGCCAGCAGCTCCTCGAACAAACAGTCCTACACCTAGTTGTTAACCGCATACGGTGCTGCTTGGCCTCGATAAGAATATCCACAGCATCCCCTCGAACATAAGCTATCGCCGTCTAATAATGCCCCGCGAAGTACTGCCAGTGTTGTTGTTTGTTTGTTTTTTTTTTTGTTTTTGTTTTTTTTTTTTTTTTGTTTTTTCTTGTTTTTTTTTTTTTGTCATCAATCTGCTGTATTTAGTGATTCAGTATCCAGACATTTTGTCGAAGAAATTTTTTTCTCCGAAAAGATCGTTATTAAACATGTCATAAAAATAACTGGGTGCTGAAATAGCAATTTTCGTGTTATACGGATTGCGTGTTGATCGGTAGACAGTTAGACGGTGGCGACTTGATTGGCGGTCAGTTGGTTTGAATTACTTCCTTGCTTGCGTTGCGGCTACGGGGGCCAATGCCCGTATTCAGTGCCATGGCTCAAGCTCAAACATACGCTCAAGCTCAAAATTTGAGCTAAGCATGAGCTTCAGTCATTCAATAAGTAAAACTTCAGCTCAAAATGAACCTAGACTAGACGGTAGCTTAAAAGAAAGAAAAGTCAAATAAGATATAAAGTACATAAAGTACTTTATTTCAGTCATTATTTATTTCGTCATTTTGAAGTATACGCGTAAACATTTCTCCCGCTGCCCACAAAAAGGGTCTAGGGTTAAGCGGAGTTTCGACGCTGAAAAGCTTAAACTCATACTTTGAGCAAATGCTTAAGTGAGTTTGAAACTCAAATTTTAGACTTAGTTAGAGTTTGAGTTTGAGCTAAGTTATTCAATACGGGCCCTGGTCTTGTCCTTTTCAGTCCGTATTCCCCACCAAGTTGTCCATCGGTTTGCCGAAGCGACACCACGTCGTATGCTACATCCATGCCAAGCTGCGGGAGCCGCACACGGCCGAATCACTCAACGCCTGTGTCCGGATGGATCCGGAGGAGGTCGGCGCGTGCACGTGGCTGGATAGACAGATGGTGGAAGCCATCGTGGCCGCGTGTGAGGAGGATGGACAGAAAGATGAAGAATTAAATAAACGGCTGCCAAAAACGTTTCCGTAAGTTAAAATAAAAAACTCTTTCTGATAATGTACTCTGTTCTTATAATAACAGTGACGGAGAAACAGTGGCGGGGAGAGGCAGTTTGCGTTGTAAATAAATAAGAAATATATATATAAGAAATAATGAGTCTGGTAAAACCCCCAGAAAATCCAGAAGCCAATGCTGTGACGTTTAAGCTCGGCGGACCGCATGAAAGAATAAACTAAACTTAGAAACTCTGTGTGGAAGGTTTATTACCCTTTTACTTCCCGAATACTAATTCTTTGATGTACCTTGAGACCCAAATTTTTGGCCCTCAGCCATAAAATGGCAAAGGGCTATTGCTATGGCCGTGTCTGTTGGCATTTGGCTTGTGAACACTCTCTAGCCTACAGTTCTTTCGCAGTTGCTAAGATATTTCAGATATAGCTAGTATGTGGACTAATTAAGATCGGTATTGCATATGAGCCATATTCGCCCAAGGACAGTGGCTCAGCTGGACTTTGAATTTTTTTTTATTTGTGAACACACCTTGATACTCTGGAAAGGCCTTTATTACCACGCCTTGCTACTCAGAAAGGCCTTTGTGAACATTCCTATATACTCAAGAAAGGCCGTTATGAACACTCATGGAGGCTTATGAAATAACTGAATGAAAACTTGTGTATTCTTCGTTTTATTATTAACTATATTTCTGCGCAACCGTGAGGATTGCTTTCTAAAGACAACTATAAACTCGTTAATCTCCGAATACCTACTTTGGTTAATAGCACAAATAGTGCATTAGTCATATCCGCCCATGGACAGTGGCTCAGTTGGACTTTGAAAAGGACAGTGTCTCATGGTAACTGTTTTTGGTTTTTTTTAACCCAGCCGACTTTGTCGGACTGGGGTAGTCATATATTGAATGTGTGTGTGTATGTTAAACTTTTTCTTTAAAATGCTACTCCTCCTACCGCTTTGCTCCAATCGTTTTGATATAACGCAGAAATGTTCCCTGGGTGGTCCCCTACCTGGCTATTACTTTTTTTGACGATTGACGAAAAACTGACAAAATGGCGGCACTTTTTGTGCCTGTTTTGACCCATTTTTAAAATGCTACTCTCCTACAGTTTTGCACCAATCGTTTAGATGTCGTAGGGATGTTCCCCAGGGGTTCACCTACCAAGCTATTTTTTTTCGCGGTTCGCCAAAAACTGCCGGAATGGCGGAACTTTGAAGTTTGGCAAAAACTTGAATAAATGGTAGTAAATAACTGAATTGTCAAACCGTTCATTTCTCTCAGTCTCTTTCAAATAGTTATAAAATGTTAATCGAAAGTTTCTTGGGTGCTTCTCCACCTGGACTTTGCTTTTTTCGCAAATGACAAAACAATGCCAAAATGGTGGAATTTGAAAAATTTTGTAAAATTGTGTAAATGTCGTTAAATACGTGAATCGTCAAAACCCAACCTCTCCAACATCCCTTTTTAGGTAGCTTCCAAATTCGAATAAATGCACACTTCATTTTTTGGCATAACAGTATTCGTTTCAGAGTTTTTCTCTCTTTTCTTGTTTGGTAACTCGGCTGGGTCATGTCCTTGGACATGCTTGTTTTTTTATCTTAAAGCACTGTTATCATATTTCAGGTGCTCTAAGTACTTGATGCATTTTTATCGTAGGTTTCAGTGCACTGATTGGTCCCCTCCAGTTTTACTGTTCCTTTTTTCGAGTATGTCCCCCATGGCTGAGGGCTTTGCATCTCTGATGCCTATGTTTCAACATCAAGAACGTTGATTGGCTAACGCCCAAAGTTTACTTCCTGCTGTTGATCTGCAGCTCAAAATCCTTTATAATCTGAGGTATCACGTTTTGTGACGCACGACTGCAACTGCGGTATATATTCGTGTTCTTTTGCTTCAGGGCTACTGTGATTGACAGGGACGGCAACACCAGGGAAGAAATGATTGAAACTCGGGTCTTAACCAACATTTGTCCAGGAGAACAAACTGACTTGGAACGAGTCAGCACCGGTAGTAAATTCGCCCTATCGGAATGGCTTGCGCGTAACTAGGGAAGAGCTTATGCGTTAATATATACCGGTAACCAGTTTGGCTGTGATCTTGTTAAGATTATGCAATCCAATAGTTTTTGTGTTTTGTTTCTATTCAATAGTCTAATGTTTGTGTTGAAGTTTAATGCTCAGCCGAAGTTGTAGAGGTCGTCGTAGGTTAGTTCGAAGCGCGTAGGTCTGATAATCACGAAGTCGTGAGTTAAGAACCCGCTCTGGCCGCCAAAGGGTTTCATGTGCTAATGTTTGCATGTAATTTTTCTCAAGCTGGTTTATTATATATACATATATATATATATATGTTACAGCGAATCTGTAAAACCAGCGAATCTATAGATTCGCTGAAAATTTTCGCTGTTTTTCTCACCTTTAAAATTATACAGATTCGCTGAAATTGCCAGTCATCTTTACGGACCGGATTAGTTGTGTTGGGTGATATTTGAAATTTAATTGCTTTTGTGTGACTTCTTTACTCCAGAGGTGTTTTACACACCCTTTCCTTGTTTTGTGGGAATGTGATATATTGCAATCGGAACATTTAAAATTGCACATATATTTAATTAAAATGCATTGTTGAAATGCGAATTTATAGTCTCAAATGAAGAACAGTATTGGAAAGCGTTCGAAAATATTTGCTATCAATCTTCACAGATGCTTAAATTAAGTTTCTTGTTTTTCGGAATAAGATATATTGCAATCGGAACTTTTAAAATTACACATTTTTATTTAATTATCTTTACAATGCATTGTTGAAATGCGAAATTCTAATCTCAAATGAAAAACAGTATTGGAAAGCGTTCGAAAATGTTTGCTGTCAATATTCACGAAGGCTTAAATTAAGTTTTTCTCTTTGTGTTATCGACTTTCATAAAGTGATCACAGCAAATCTTAATACTTTTGTTTCTAAATAAATTGCAATCATTACTCCCCGTTCTGAGTATCATTCAAATTGCTATTAGCCACATTGCAATTATTTTTCCGTGAGTGCAACACGAAAAATCTCTTCACCTCCGGGTGATATCAATTGCAATTGAATTACCGTACGCTTATCCAATCAGTGTTAATTTTCGATGTTCCGCATGCTCATAGTTTAATTTAACAGAAACTGATAGGACAAGGATTTCGACGAATAGAAACTTTATTCCAATGCGGAAGCTTATAAATTGCTGCGTCTTCATCAAATGACCCCAAAACCTCAGCTACATGAAATGAGTTAATAGCAATGGAAACAGAGAATGAAGCCCGATTTTAATATATTCCCTTCACACAAACCCAGAAAAGGTGTGTAAAATACATCTGGAGTAACGTAATCACTCAAAAGCAATTAAATCTCAAATATTAACGAGAGCAAGTGATCGTGTCGGTAAGATGGCCCGATCAGGCAATTTCAGCGAATGCGTATAATTTTTTAGGTGAAAAACCAGCGAATCCAGCGATTCGCTAAGTGAGTCAGCGAATCTACAGATTCGCTGAAATTTTCAGCGAATCTATAGATTTGCTGGTTTTACAGATTCGCTGTAACATATTTATATATATATATATGTGTGTGTGTATGTTTGATAGCAATGTTGGCCATGGAGCCTTCTACCAAATCTAAATTTTGTCAAAAAATTGTTGGGTTTCTCCTGTATCCTTTGTAACCATGGTAACAACGCGTGGGAGCGGTACAGTGGCAAGCAGTTAGTTCTGTGTTAATTATATAGTAAGCAACACACAGTTGTATATGTGCGTTGTTGCTTTTTGGAATTGAGAAATAAATAGTTACTGTATTAGCGTTGAAATCTCAGGGAACAGATTTATGTGTGGGTTTTAAATCTGTAACTAGTACTAAACACTCTTTGTACAACAGCTTGAAGCTAAACTGCGATAATTATAAAACACAGCTATGGCTGTTATCTGGTGCATAAAGTGATAAAACCACAGGAGCGGGCGAACCATTCAGGAACAAACCTACCACAGTACTGGTAACACGAGCCTGAAAGGCGAGAGCGAACAAGGCTCAAAGCTGAGGGAGAGTGTCGGACCGCTTCAAACGCGACTGTGGTTTTATTACACCTGGGGATTTTCAATCCCCTGGTTTATTGCTTTCGTACGATTCGGAAAAGTGTTTCCGTATGTTTCCTTTTTTCCCGCCAAAATCGTATCACGCGAACTCCTCTGAGACGGCTAGGGCTTTGACGCCCACATTTGGCAGAGGCATAATGTAGCATGTCTAGTTGGTTCAGCTCAATTTTTTAAAAGAAATTCATTAATATTTTACATGCAAAAATGGACATTGAAATTTAAAATTTTAAAAACCTTGTCACGCGAACTCCTCTGAGACTGCTAGGGCTAGGACGACCAAATTTGGCAAACGCTTTGATATAAACTGGCGTGATATCAGCCTCGGTGTATTGATCGCTCGTCTCCCTACAATGAAAGCAATCACAGCATGCGTGTGCAAGTTTAAGTTGGCTGCAGCGTTTGGGTTTTCCCAATTTCTAAAGAGTAATGAATTTTGGCTCAATGATAGAGGGTGATTAGACGCCGTAAAATCAGCATTTTTTTATCCATGACCTTAGAGAACGATTGACATCTTTGGCCAGGGTCAAAGTAAAAAACCGGAAGTGGGCCATTATCTCGAAAACAGTTAAAGATAGAGCGATTTTAAGCTTATTTTCGACCTTTTGGGCCTAAAAGACCATATGTAAGAGGTACCTCGGTGATCTTGACCTCGGCCATGGTCAAAGTGAAAAACCGGAAGTGGGCCAAAACGGTTAGAGATAGAGGGATTTTGAGCTTATTTTCGACCCTTTGGGCCTAAAAGACTATATGTAAGAGACACCTCGGTGACCTTGACCTCCTGGGCAATGGTCAAAGCCAGAAACTGGAAATTGACTATTATCTCGAAAACAGTTAGAGATAGAGCGATTTTGAGCTTATTTTCGACCCTTTGGGCCTAAAAGACTATATGTAAGAGACACCTCGGTGACCTTGACCTCCTGGGCAATGGTCAAAGCCAGAAACTGGAAATTGACTATTATCTCGAAAACAGTTAGAGATAGAGCGATTTTGAGCTTATTTTCGACCCTTTGGGCCTAAAAGACTATATGTAAGAGACACCTCGGTGACCTTGACCTCCTGGGCAATGGTCAAAGCCAGAAACTGGAAATTGACTATTATCTCGAAAACAGTTAGAGATAGAGCGATTTTGAGCTTATTTTCGATCCTTTGGGCCTAAAAGATGATATGTAAGAGATACCTCGGTGACCTTGACCTCCTTGACCATGGTCAAAACCAAAAACCGGCAGTTGACCGTTGTCTTGAAAATGGTTAGAGATAGAACGATTTTGAGCTTATTTTCGATCCTTTGGGCCTAAAAGACGCTATGTAAGAGGTTAAGAGTATTTTTTGTGACCCCTAAGTGTAAATTTTGCTACTCGGTAGCGAAAACGGTCCAGTTTTATTTCCTGATTTTATGCACAAATATATTGTTTTACAAATTTGATGTATTTTTAACTCCTCTGCGATGCTTTCTGTTGTGTAGTTACGTTGTTAATGACGATAGCAAGGACACACTTTCAGTAACGCCTACTGTGACGTTTTTTTATGCTTGAAGAACCGGCGACAGGGCTGTGCGAAGTTATCCGTCATGTTTACCGCAAAAATACTACTCTTTCCCTTGTACGGGCAGTGGCAACCATACAATAAAATGCCAATCTCCACTCTATTGACTTGTTTGTAGTCCGTACTCTAATCAAAGTCTAGAGGTAAAGCAACGGCTAACCTGTCCCATACCGAAGCTGAAAATCAAGAAATATTCTAGTTACTGATTTCAAGAATTTAGCAAAAATTGAACAAGAACTGAACAAAGATAACACCAAATGTTTTCGGGTGGGGGTTGGCAGGGATTAAACTATGTGCTGAGTGAACACGCACATGACCAGGCTGTTGATTATGATGCTGGCATTTGTTGCAGCTGCCAGTTCACAGATCTATTGTGTGTAATAAATAAGGGGATAGACTTGGTCATTGGTTTTCCGCCCCCCTACCCCAAAGGGCCCTTAATTATAAGCCTGTGTATGTCACAGCCATGGCATGGAGGTTTTAACCACGTAACATCTGCGTCACAACTACGTCATAACACTCAGTTTGTGATTAAATATTTCTCACATTGATATGGTCACACTGAGATAATCTTACACGTGTAATTGTGAAACTCGCTATGAAATGCTGTTAATGCGTGCCGCTATGAAAGAGGCCATGTGTTTCTTTCATGACAGATTTGTCTATTAAGTCCTACAAGTCACTGACTTATTGTTTCTTTTGTCGCACATGTTATAATCAAATGTGATTTTCACGTTTTTCCGGTTTTTGTTTGTTTTGACATTTTTTACTGTACTTTTGCAGGGTGTTGAGACTTGACTTAATTCGAAACAATCAACCGGACGTAATCTTTAATGCAAAATAAATAATAAGAGACGATTATCATCATCTTAATCCGGTGCTGTTACATATATAATTTCAGTTAATATGTGAAGTCAACCACTGTTATATCTATTAAAAGAAGATAAAATAAAAAATATATATGCTTTAAAAGTGTATGATTATGAAGATTCAGTAAGGTGAAGGTCAAGTCTCAACTGCTGCAAAACGTAAAGTTAAAAATGTCAAAACAAACAAAACCGGACACATGTGAAAAGCACGTTTGATTTTGACATACGTGACAAAAGAAACAACCCGTCAATGACGTGTGAGACTTGACAGAGAAATCTGTTATGAAAGAAATACAAGGTATGACAGGCGTCCTGCGAAAGAAACACAGGGAGAATCAAACGAAATCTTATTCGAGCAGTTCGCAGGCCCGGGTTCGCAGGGGAGGGGGAGAGGAAGGATTGGTCGGTATTGAGGGACGTGCTCCCTGGGTGGGCTGGGCGAGGGAGGATGGGTCGGTATGTATTGAATGACGTGCTGTCTGGGGGGGGGGGGGGGGAGGATGGAGCGGTATTGAGGCACGTGCTCCCGGGGGGGAAGGGGGTAGAGGGAGGGTGGAGCGGTATTGAAGGACGTACTCCCTACAGGGGGGAGAGGGAGGGTGGGTCGCTATTGAGGGACGTGCTTCCTAGGGGGGAAAGGGTGGGGCGGTAATAAAGGACGTGCTCTCTAGAGGGGAGAGGATGGGTGGGGCGGTATTGAGGGACGTACTGTCTGGTGGGGGGGGGGGGGACTCAGGTTGTGTCGGTACTGAGCTACATGCTCCCAGGGTGGGGGAGAGGGGGGGTGGAGCGGTATTGAGGGAGGTGCTACCTGGTGGAGGTGGAGAGGGAGGGGGGCGGTATTGAGAGACGTGCTCCGTGGGGGGAGGAGGGTGGGTCGGTATTGAGGGACGGGCTCCCTGGGAGGGGGAGAGGGAGGGTGCGTCGGTATTGACGGATGTGCTTCCTGGGTGGGAGAGAGGGAGGGTGGGGCGGTATTGAGGGACGGGCTCCCTGGGAGGGGGAGAGGGAGGGTGGGTCGGTATTGAGGGACGGACTGCCTGGGTTGGGCAGAGGGAGGGGGGCGGTATTCAGGGACGGACTCCCTGTGAGGGGTAGAGGGAGGGTGGGTCGGTATTGACGGATGTGCTTCCTGGGTGGGGGAGAGGGAGGGTGGAGCGGTATTGAGGGACGTACTACCTGGTGGGGGTGGAGAGGGAGGGATCGGTATTGAGAGACGTGCTCCGTGGGGGGGGGCGAGAGGGAGGATGGGGCGGGATTGAGAGACGTGCTGAGTGGGGGGAGGGGAGGTAGAGTGGGTCGGTATTGAGGGACGTGCTACCTGGTGGGGGGGGGGGGGGAGGGTGGGACGGTATTGAGAGACGTGCTGCGTGGGGGAGGGGGAGAGTGGGTCGGTGTTGAGGGGCGTGCTCCCGGGGGAGGGGGGGAGAGTGGGTCGGTGTTGAGGGGCGTGCTCCCGGGGGAGAGGGGAAGAGGGAGGATGGGGCGGTATTGAGGGGCGGGCTCCGTAGGGGGGGAGAGGGAGGGTGGGGCGGTATTGGGGGCCGGGCTCCTTAGGGGGGGGAAGAGGGAGGATGGGGCGGTATTGAGAGACGGGCTCCCTGGGGGGGGGAACGATGGGGCGGTATTGAGGGACGGGCTCCCTGGGGGGGGGGGGAGGAACGATGGGGCGGTATTGAGGGACTTGCTTCCTTTTCTAGCCCTGTCATGCTATTTTCAGCGCTTTAGTTTTAAACGATTAACAATAAAACCATTGAGGTGAACTAAAATATTGATCAGAACTGTGTAAAGATTTAAACTCACAGCACATAATAAGAAAGCTTTGAATTTTAAGAAATTTTGTGTATTTGGATTCTTTAGTTTATGTAGAAGGTGGCGGTACGGGATAAATGATGACCAGAAGGAGAGCTATGTACGAATAAGCTTTTAAAAAGTTTCCATAACTAAATGGAACTTAAATGTCCAAATGTAAAATGAAAGATCTGTCACATAAAATGACGTATGTTCTAGGGTGGTGTTGTGTGACCATTGTCGGAGGGAGGCAAATGCCGAAAAATATAGAATTTTGAAGTATAATACATTTCACATAATATTACTGTGTTCACAAAATCGTTAAAAATATATTTAAACTACCTCTCAGAAATGTGCTAGTCAGTGTTTCTTAGTTATATCTCACATGGGGACATTGTGTATAATTCCTAGACACGTCACTGTGTTCTGGAACACTACGGTCACTCTTAAATCAAATGCACATCGATGGCAAGATACGGCCGCAGAGGTGGTGGGTCTTCACATGTACTCACATAGTCATAGACATAGTCAGTTGCTGACGTCACACCTGCTTTGTTAAGGGTCATGGATGACAAATTGAAAGAATTCTTTTAAGCAGCGACCAGGAATAATCCTTCCAGCTGATATTTGGGTTGGTGGGATCCGTAAACTCGGCGTCGTCATGAGACATGTGGGTCGGTGGGATCCCTAAACTCGGCGTCGTCATGAGACATGTGGGTCGGTGGGATCCCTAAACTCGGCGTCGTCATGAGACATGTGGGTCGGTGGGATCCCTAAACTCGGCGTCGTCATGAGATATGTGGGTTGGTGGGATCCCTAAACTCGGCGTCGTCATGAGACATGTGGGTCGGTGGGATCCCTAAACTCGGCGTCGTCATGAGACATGTGGGTCGGTGGTATCCCTAAACTCGGCGTCGTCATTCGACATGTGGATCGGTGGGATCCGTAAACTCGGCGTCGTCATGAGACATGTGGGTCGGTGGGATCCCTAAACTCGGCGTCGTCATGAGACATGTGGGTCGGTGGGATCCCCTAAACTCGGCGTCGTCATGGAACATTTGTATCGGTGGGATCCGTAAACTCGACGACGTCATGGGACATGTGGGTCAGTGGGATCCCTAAACTCGGCGTCGTCATTCGACATGTGGGTCGGTGGGATCCCTAAGCTCGGCATCATCATGAGACATGTGGGTCGGTGGGATCCCTAAACTCGGCGTCGTCATGAGACATGTGGGTCGGTGGGATCCCTAAACTCGGCGTCGTCATGAGACATGTGGGTCGGTGGGATCCCCTAAGCTCGGCGTCGTCATGGAACATTCGTATCGGTGGGATCCGTAAACTCGACGACGTCATGGGACATGTGGGTCAGTGGGATCCCTAAACTCGGCGTCGTCATTCGACATGTGGGTCGGTGGGATCCCTAAGCTCGGCATCATCATGAGACATGTGGGTCGGTGGTATCCCTAAACTCGGCGTCGTCATGAGACATGTGGGTCGGTGGGATCCCTAAACTCGGCGTCGTCATGAGACATGTGGGTCGGTGGGATCCCTAAACTCGGCGTCGTCATGAGACATGTGGGTTGGTGGGATCCCTAAACTCGGCGTCGTCATGGAACATTTGTATCGGTGGGATCCGTAAACTCGACGACGTCATGGGACATGTGGGTCAGTCGGGTCGTCATTATTTGCTTGAGCAATATTTTGAAAATAACATCTAGTTTGTTTTTGCATCGTTTCTATGATGACTACGTGCTGCTGCGGCGTTTTTTGTTTTTTTTATGTCGCTTCGGGAAGACTTCCATTGCTTCAGAATCAAATGCACATTTAATTGTGCATGGCACACTGAAATAATGCAAATGTTTTGAAATACTGCCAATTTCACATGTAATTTTTCAGAATGGTTTGTGTAATATATTCGTATTTCGAGAGTTTATGCTTTTTACCGGCAAGTGTCCTCCAAGGCAATTGTCCTAATCCGGAAGTTGTCCTAAGGGGCAGTTGTCTTGTTCCCGTAGGCTGGATATTGGTGGGGGAGGGGGTGGGATTGCGAAAGGCTCGCAAGTCGTTGATGCTGGTTCAAACCCCAGATGTCGCCAGGCAGGAGACACTAGTGTGCTCGTTGGAATAGGTATTGTACGGGGAACAATGCTACCTAGAATAAAAACTACCCTTGAGATTTCATATCCGTTTTAATGACACCGAAAAGAAAATTTTCATTTTTTTACTTAAAAATTCATCATACCGGATGACATTTCTTCAAGCTGACATTTTCAGCACTCCCATAAGAAAAGATTTCATTTCCTTCGGATGACATTTTTGGGGACTTTTAATATTTCAGTGTAATATAATATAGTAATATATAAACAATTATTAACAGATTTAGTTGACTGTTTATTCATTTCACTGTATGTCAGTCTATTTCAGCTGTTATAAACATAGCAGAGGAAAGAATCTTTGTGGAGAAGTTTCTTAGCAAAGTCATAGCTCAGTGCTACAGCATTGGGCTGATAATCTCGTGGTCGTGGGTTCGAATAAGGCCAGGTGTAGATGATGAGGGATTTCATCGGCGTACAGTACAGCAATGGGTTAGCTCTTTGGTGTGCTGTAATCCAATTATCGCCAGTTACCACAGAGTTTCGAAGTTGCCATTAAAAATAATGTTAGACCTGTATTTGTGTAAACAATATTTAACATCTGAAACTACTTTTATCTGATTTTTAGTCCCTCGCCGCTTTTCGGTTCTGCCGTCGGGTCGATCTCTCTGTCGACACTTTTTTACCAATATGGTTACATTTCGTGATCGAATGTTGATTTTTCTAAATATGAATAGCATAGGAAGCAGTTAGGATCGGTATTGTAAATGAGCCGACACAAGGATGGTTGCCCAGCTGGACTTAAGAAACCCTTGAGCAGTTGACTGAGATGTTAACTCATTCAAGCAAGCATTTCTTGATCGATTGAAGAAAATAAAGAAAACACCTTTTGCTTTACATTATTTCTGTCTATCAGCCGCTGTCAATGCTCATTCAGATCATCAAGTTTCAGTCAATTTTATTTCAGTCAGTTTTCCAGTCAAGCTCACTCCGTTTGCCCATCTAAAATGCAACAGTATTCTTTTAGAACGTATTCTACCATTCAACGAGCACCCCGTTTTACATTTTATGCGATGTCCAAGGTGTTCAGTAAATAATGAGAACTAATAAATTTAAAAATAAGAATATCTGTTGTTTTGTTAACCTGTTTGGGACACAAACTAATGGATACGTTTTGGTGGAATTTCTCTTTTCCCATTAAAGAAAGATATACCAGCATTCTGTTTATATATGAATTATATATATATATATATATATATATATATATATATATATATATATATATATATATATATATGTGTGTGTGTGTGTGTGTGTGTGTTCTTGGGCTAATCAGCGTAACAAAAACCTTGAAAAAATGTTTCAAGCGTTAAACTTCTGTAACACTTTATTTGTATTTTGAGAAATAAAAAACTTCATCACAAAAAAAACCGCATTACATTTATTGTCTTTGACTCACGAAAAGGATCACTCTCATTCTAAATGTCCGTGCTGATAGAAAAAACCTGCAGGTTTTTAAGGAACCAGCGAAAAACTCTTAAAAATCTTTATTTTTTTCAATACCCTTTCAAAATTAAAAGAAAACCCTTAAAATGTCTTTATTTTTATTTTGAGCTGAAAAGCCCTTTTTAAAAAATCTTGTAAAGATCTTCAATTTATATAATCTAGACGTATATTGAGAGTGTTCTTTATAGTTTGCACTGCAGCAATATTTTGGTTCGTTATTTGTAGGTATCTCTGGTATTTTCTTACTTTATGGTATAGATTCAGGTATTCATATGTGAGTTGTATTTTTTTTCAGTTATAGAGAGCAGTTGCGATGGCAAAATACATTTTCCTATGGGACAGTGCACACCAAAGTCCGATACATACAATCCCTGGATTTTGGCCATGCTTATACAAAATCTGTTGCCGAAGGTTTGATCAGCTGTTTGCAGAATTTGAAATTGCATTACTCGCCATATCAGCAGACGGCCGGAATGTTAATAAAAGCATTAAGAAGAAAATAGATGGAGCGGTAAAAAAAATGCTGGCTCCAAAGGATTAGTAGATATCGGATTTTGTTTTATACATGCCGTGCATTATGCAAATTAAAAAGGAAGGGAAAAATTTGGATCGAAATCATTGGACTTCGCGATAGCAATCTATTCGTGGTTTCACATGTTTCCAGCCCTTGAAGAAGATTTCAAGCTTATCCAAGACGATAAGACGGAAAGGCCATTAATACATGTTTTATATGCATCTTTAGTCGACATGCTTCGTATGCTCATGAGAGGTTTTATCAATCATGAACTCATAGGGGTTGTCTGGGGCAGAATTGACCAAAGTTGATTGAACAAAGCGTGTCAATCAACGCTCCAACCAAGAACGGGATGTAGGGCTACATTGTAGGAAGACCTTATGGAATGTTCCGACATCACAAAGAAAGGAGTGTTTAGAGGGTATACGGGCGTTTTATGCTACATCAGCAGCCTATCTTCAAGAGAAATTACCATTTTAGAATTCTCTACTGAAAGCCGTACAACCCAAGCAGTGTAAATAAGATATAAGTTGTTGCTATGTCCTTGCCGTGTATCCAACCAGAGGATGTGGTTTTCGTAGTGGAAAAATTTGGAGATGTGCTGGGGACGTGTTTTAGAGTTGAATGCGCCCATAGCAGCTCAAGAGATTCAAGATACTCCCTTTCAGTTTCTCATGGAAATGCAAACACTTAGCGGTCTCTTTCAGAAAATAAGAAAATCATCACTAAGGACGTGCCAAGCTCTCTGAAAAAACTATTGGTATAAGACTGACAAAAGACGCGCTTAAATCGGCCGGAGGGCAACTAGGATCAATCCCGATCACAACGGAAATGATAGCCCAATCCCGAGCTGCCTATGACCTATATCAAAGAGATTTGGAGGATATGGCAAAGCAGAAGCGCGAAGAGAAATGAAAGAAGGAGAAAGAAAAAGAAGAAAGCGACAGAACTGAAAAGTACAAGCAAGATTCTGAGGAGCGACTTAGGTCAATTAAGCAGAAGAATCGCGAATTAAATTTTGAAATTAGCTCGTTACAAGAACGATCCAAACACATAGAAAAAATCTCGATGAAGCAAATGAGAGGGTAGGTTCTGCAATAAAATCAGATAACAAGATAGCCACTTAATATGAACACGAGCTCCGACTTTTGGCTACTAACCAACAGAGGACGATTAAGGAAGAGTTTGAAAAACTTAATGACCGAAAACGGAAAATTGCATCTCAGATGCAAAAATTCGTTTACAAAAAATCAAAATAAGGGTTACCAATCGAAATAAACAGTATTAGTAATTTTGTTGAATATGTACAGAATTTTGTGCATATTAGAAATCTGAAAGTAACGCAGAACATGTAACGTTTGCAACTGAAAATAAGTATCCCTAGTCAGGCTAGTTTCAAGTCTTTTTACAAAAAAACCTATTTGGGCTTTAATATCATTATTTGTGTCTACCAGATCACAATTAAAGTATACGAGTTTCTGTTTAGATTTAATACCACAATAAACCCCAGAAAAACCCTTTAAAAACCTTTATTTTTGAAATCGGAGCCCTGAAAAAATCCTTAACTTTTTTTAGACCACTTGAAAACCTGAACCTGTCAACAAGACTTAACAGGCAAAAGTGGCGCAAGATAAACTTGAATGTTCACTTCTTCTGTTTTGTACCTTACTTTTTTCGTGATAAAGGCTTGCTTTGCAGGTCATTATTTTTAATAATGAAAACCCTGCATGGAAACTAAAGGCATGGCAATTAATTTGGAATCAGTCAATTTAATTCATCCATACTTGGTCAAAAGTTATTTTTCGTGTGGAAACTTCGCATGTATGAAGAACAACCATTTTTCAACATTCTTTCACAATTTTATTGAATTCTAATGGTTTCGTGCACAATAGCAAGTCAAACAATGACCTAGGGGTACCATCACAAATCTTGCAAAATTTGATTTAGGGACAATGTGTGAAAATCAAACAAAACCGCCCAGTGATTTCAGCGCTAACCAGAGCACTCATCGTTGGTCAAACTCAGACTGGACTTTCCCAAAGGACAGTAGCCCAGCGCTTTGGTGTATCGCAGTCTGCTGTGTCGAAACTGGTTACGAAGTTTCAACAAACAAACGATGTAAAAGACCGTCCCCGTCCGGGTAGACCAAACGTTACTACAGCCAGAGAAGACGCATGCCTGGTTACCCAAATTTCACGAAACCATATATATATATATATATATATATACAGGGTTTTCATATATATATATAGTTTCTATACAGGGTATAAATATATATATATATATACGTTACAGGCAATTTGTGTATTCAGGCAATTCGTGAACTGCCTGTATGGGTCAGGCAATTCGTGAATTGACTAAAATTTTCAGGCAGTTCGTGAGTTGCCTGAAATTTAAGGGTTCCTTGTTCACAAATTGCCTAAAGACGTTTCAGGCAATTTGTGTATCAAAATATTAACTGTTTAACAGAGCCAAATTTGTTAATTTCTGTCTTTATAATCGAAATAATTGCAATTAAGGCATGTACTTGGGGAAATATAATAGGGGGTCTTAGTATACGTGTCTTACCTGACCATGTTTCATAATTATGGCCAGAGTAAAACATTGTCCTATGGGGTCCAATTTCCGGAATAGGTCAAAGGCCAATAATGTTTCTCACCAGAGTAGGGAATCAATTAAGTAGTCTGTCACCTCCGTCCAAGTTACTCCGGGGTTTAGGTCTTGTACTATAAAAGTAACAGCAAGCAACAAACTCTGTAATTAAATACAATCCAACTGTTGTGGAAGCTTACGGTTTAGAATTGCAATTATAAATTGATGTAACCGCTATTTAAGTATGGTGCTATGATTTTTACGTGATACAATTGCAGTTAACGGGCATCGGAGTGCAGTGCTTTTATGCAACTGAGTGCGTGGTAAAATACATGCAAACTGATTCTTTGATTTACTATTGATGTAAAGATAAACACTAATTACTTGTTGCAATTGCAATTAACAAGCAGCGGAGTGCTCTTTTATCATGAAACTGATTGGTAACGAAGTGAGATGTTTTAGTTCAAATACCCAGCAGATGAATGCAATTTATGATAAAAAAATAATTGTCAACGGAGTTTCTGATGTACTATTGATGTAAATATGAACGTTTAATTCTTGTACATGCAACTATTGCTTTATAACTGCCAATGAAATGTAGAAATAAATAGAAGAAACATCAAAACTTGTTCAGCATCTCCTTTAAAACATGTTTCAGGCAATTCGTGAACTGACTGGACCCTAATTTCAGGCAATTCACAAACTGCCTGAAAATTTTAGTCAATTTTCAATTGCCTGACCCCTACAGGCAGTTCTCGAATTGCCTGAAAATTTCAGGCAATTCACAAATTGCCTGAATACACAAATTGCCTGTAACATATATATATATATATATATATCACTGCTGCCACTCTAACGTTTTTTGAAAGGTTTAACCTTTGTTTTACGTTGCTTCCATTTTAACCTGTTTTAATCCTTTTTTGGCGCTAAATTGTCTAAAAATCTCTATTTAAAATTTTTTACTGATTTTATTTTATGCACACTCTTAGGTGTTTACCATTTACAATTCAGTTGTACCCCTTTCTTATAAATACATTTTTCGACCTCTGTTTACCTCTATTAACTTGGACCTTTTGTTTTAAATTTATCTTCTTCCAATTAACTGTCAGTAACAATCTTTATTGGAATCTTTACATTTGTGTGAGCTGAAAAGATATGTTTGACGTTGTTAAGGGCGTGTTAAGTTGCACATTATTGTGTATATTTTCTGAAAATTAGGAATTCGGAAACCTTTTTTTATCCTTTTTTAACCATAAATGAACCTTTTTAGACCAGCCGACTATGTCGGGCTGGTCTTATCTTATCAATAGAGGGTATCCGTCGTCCGTATGTACGTATGTACGTATGTATGTACGTGTGTAAACTTTTACTTAAAATGCTTCTTCTCCTTCAGTTTTGATCGGATTTCTCTCAAATTTTACACGAATGTTCTCTAGATATACCTCTCTTTAAAAAAAAATTTTTTTTGGCGATCTGCCAAAAATCGGCCAAATGGAGGGCATTTCAAATTTTTCGGTTGCCAATTTTCAAAATGCTTCTTCTCCTTCAGTTTTGATCGGATTCCTCTCAAATTCTACACGAATATTCCTTAGGTGGACTTCTTTTGAAAAATTACTCATTTTGGCGATCCGCCAAAAATTGGCTAAATAGGGGACATTTTTTAATTTTTTAATGTCAAATTTTCAAATTGCTTCTTCTCCCACAATTTTGATCTTATTCCTTTCCAATTTTGGATAGTTGTTCTCAAGGTAGACCTCTCTTGAAAATTTACTCTTTTTGGCGATCCGCCAAAAATTGGCTAAATGAGGGACATTTGTAATTTTGTGGTTGCCAATTTTCAAAATGCTTCTTCTCCCACAATTTTGATCAAATTTTCTCCAAATTTTGCACCCATATTCCCTAGGTAGACCTATTTTGAAAAATTACTTATTTTGGCGATCCGCCCAAAATTGGCCAAATGGGGGACATTTTTTAATTTTTTGGTGTCAAATTTTCAAATTGCTTCTTCTCGTACAATTTTGATCGGATTCCTTTCCAATTTTGGATAATTGTTCTCTAGCTAGACCTGTCTTGAAAAATTACTCTTTTTGGCGATCCGGCAAAAATTGGCCAAATGGGGGACATTTGTAATTTTGTGGTTGCCAATTTTTAAAATGCTTCTTCTCCCACGATTTTGATCAGATTTTCTTCAAATTTTGCACCCATATTCGGATTCCTTTCCAATTTTTGATAGTTGTTCTCATGGTAGACCTCTCTTGAAAAATTATTTTTTTGGCGATCCGCCAAAAATTGGCCAAATGGGGGACATTTGTAATTTTGCGGTTGCCAATTTTCAAAATGCTTCTTCTCCCACAGTTTTGATCAGATTTTCTTCAAATTTTGCACCCATATTCGGATTCCTTTCCAATTTTTGATAGTTGTTCTCATGGTAGACCTCTCTTGAAAAATTACTCTTTTTGGCGATCCGCCAAAAATTGGCCAAATGGGGGACATTTGTAATTTTGCGGTTGCCAATTTTCAAAATGCTTCTTCTCCCACAGTTTTGATCAGATTTTCTTCAATTTTTTCACGAATACTCCCTAGGTAGGCCTCTTTTGAAAAATTACTCAGTTTGGCGATCCGAAAAAAATTGACCAAATGGGGGACATTTTTTAATTTTTTTGTGTCTAATTTTCAAGTTGCTTCACCTCCCACAATTTTGAGTATGGCCGCTCATTTTGATTCGATACGCTGTGATGACAACTATCTTGCGTGTGGCATTATCGCATTGGCTGAAAGCCGTTTAACAGCCGATGATGATAACAAAAAATTTTTAATAGATGGCTTTCATCCCCCACTGAGATGTGACCAGTTCGTTTCAACAGAATGTCGACGACCTCCGCATGGCCTTGCTTTTTATCTAAAAAACATACATGAAGTGTTGTCCAAGGAGTTCATTTCAACTGCACTCTTTGAGTTTTTACACATTAGAGTTAAGACCAACACTGCTGTTGAATTATTCTACAGCATTGTAGTTATTTACAAATCACCAACGTGCAGTTACGAAAAATTTTTAGAATATATTCGGGAAGTTGCGAATTTCCATCTTTTTAAAAGCATTCTTGTTGGGTACTTCAATTTTGATACATCTCAAAACAAAAATAAAACTTTTCTGCAAAACATGAAAGAGTATTTTCCTTCAACTAATCAGATTGTATGTAATCCCACCACACACTCTAACACGATATTAGATCTTGCATTTGCGTCTTCTACCACTGCTTTTCCCGAAATTATTACCTGTGTTTGGTCTTTTCACCACACGCTTGGTATTCTTGTCCCCTTATGAAAGAATTGAAAGAATGACTCCTCATCAGCCACAACTACACCGAGCAAGTGAGCGAATATTTTCTCCATTCAGTTACGGCTTTTTTCGTAACCGCTGTCTGTGAATTTGATCATGATTTCGTCTGTGATTCTTGGATATATATTCTGTAGGTCACGGCTAGTCACCATGTCCCTGGACATGCTTGTTAAGCAATTTTGGAACCTTTTTTTTAATTTGGCGTGGCAGCACTGATATATGCCTTAGACATATGTAGCAATGGTCCTGTATATATATATATATATATATATATATATATATATATATATATATATATATATATATATATATATATATATATCTGCAAACTACAAATATGTCAAAGTCCTGTAATTAAAAATCATTTGCAAGCACTTTTCGTAATAAGTATGCCACCTTCGTAGTACTGGCGACTAGAGAACCGGCAGTACGACGGCGGTGTCGGTTGGGGACGTCGATCGTGGGTTGATTTTTTGTTGGTTACTACCCCAGTTAGCAACACGACCCAGTTTCTCTTGCTGTCCTAAGAGTGGCAAAGGTACGCTTTTCAACTCCTGAAAAGCGCCATTCTTCCAGCCTTAAATATATAGAAATATATATTAGAAAAGGCGCACTTTTTGCCAGGTTAAAAAGTGCGGCTCTCCTGCGCTGTTTCTTTCAGAAAACTTAAATAAAAAAACTGAATTTGTAATTTATTCCACAAGTTTTCTTTAACAAATTTTGCAGTTTCTACTTCTACCTACTTTGTTCTAATATTAGCTTAAGTGTGTCAGTGGTGTGACCTGCTGGAGGCTAAAGAGTGTTGTATGAGTCTGTACAAGTCGGCCTACTCCGGCCTCTCCGGGGGGTTTATGCCCCGGCGATTCAGAGAGGGCATCCCACCCAGACAATGACCAACCGAGTTCACCCACGGATAAATGTGGGCACGAATTCAAATGGGTTATAAAGAAATGATGGGCAAAACATTCAAATCTTTTTTTTTTTTGTCGAGGGTATGTCCAAACACCGAGTCTGCGGGGCTTGTATTTTAAAATCTTTTTCAGACTTATTCACAATATTTACAAATGAAAGAGGGCGACAACCACAAGATATATTGGGAGTTACATGTGAAGTTGTACAGATTCTGTACATATTTTTGCCGGTTATGTCCCTATTAGCTGGAAGCTTGCCAAATCCCGCTTCGAGCCTTATTTACTACTCACAAATTTTAGCACAGTTTTTATTACCTTTTTTTTTTGTTTTTACAAAATTGTGCAAATTTGCTAAATTTTGACTGTGACGCATTACAGTAAAGCATTTAAACCTAAACTTGGTAGAAAGGAAAAACCCAATGTGACATTCCTTTTATTGACAGTTTCGAAATGACTTTAAATTTTTGTACCTTCTCCTATACATGTGATTGAATGTTGGGACAATTTCTAAATTTGTTTTCCTAGCTCATGAGATTATGGGTTTTGCTCTAAATAAAATTCACTGATGTCGAAATTTTCGATATTTAGCCTTAAATAATTAAAAACAGTGCTTTTACTTTAAAAATGTCTCTCCTCGTTTGGCCTTTGATGGCTCTTTTCCGAATATAACACTCTCTCGAGGTTACCAGTCTGGCGTGTTCTTTTTCAGGTTCTTAAAAATATCAATTTTTGGGAAATTTTTAACGATTTTGTGGAAATGGGAACAACACTTGAGTGAACTCGAAGCTTTAAAATGTAACTTCTGCAGAGATATTTCTTATGTAAATTATAATACATTACTTCCTCAGCATATAGTGATTACTCATCACCAAGTTGTCAAGACGTTGCTCTCCAAATATTTGGTCAAGATGCCGCCTGAGTAACGAGACGAATTATGTAACACAAGTCAAAATTTTCGGACAAGAAAACAGATGTGAATGGCTTACGTATCAGTATTCATGCAATACACGAAGTAACTAGCTCATAATTGTGGTTAATTCATGAATTAGCTAACATTTTAGGAAATACACTTATTTGCCAGGCATTTCATGCAATACACGAATTAGCCGGATACGTTTAGGCAATACACGAATTAAACTACTCAGGAAATATTTATTCTTAAATAAATTTACAAAAGCGTACACATTTTTCATAGAGTGTCTGGAGTTTTGTTCAGAGAAGTTCCCATAAACTGTAAGGACCAGCCTTTTGAAACTTTACATACTACGAAATATATATATTACAGATTGCAAAGTCATGTTTTTGAAATCAACAAAAAAACGTTGAAACTGCAACTTCCGATACCAATAGCAACACCAAATGTGAGACTGACCCCACCTGCAACCCATCACTTTGGATTTGCCCGGAAGCAGTACAAATTACTACTTTTTTCGAGCTTGTTTCAACCGTGTCTGGAGGGGTGGGGGAGGGTATGGTCTTCCTATGAAGTACCGCTGCAAGCCAGTGTTATTCGTGCTGTTTTTATTCTGACAAAATAGTCTCGTCCAGGAAAAGTTCACACTGTGGAGAGTATTTGAGGGCTATTCGTCTGGCTGGACACAGAAGCTACGTTTTAAATTTTTACTTTCCAACCTTTTTCACTTGCATTACTATTTGAGGAAGGATGCAGTATCATGGAAGGTCTCTTCTTGTCAGAGCGTGTTTTAAAAGTGATTATCACAGTAAAATAGTAAGTCACACGTTCACTATTGCAATAAAACTAGACCGATTTTCAGTACTTAGTAGCGGTAAATTTATTTCGGAACTTGACGGCGGAAGTTTTTTTCGGACCATGGGCTGCGTAGCACGATATAAAATTGCACGATGTAAAAATTGCTTTTGCGGCGATCCAAATAATAGGTGCCGTTTGGGGCCAGCTGCGTGCCGACCAATAGCATTAAAGAAGTATATGTAACTATATAATGTTTTAAATGTTCAAAGCTTTTCTTGTGTATAAAATATGGCAAATAATCGTACATGCGTGCTAAACACAAACGTTCTTTTGCATATGGATTATATACATTTGGGAGGAGTTATTACTTACTTATTACGAAGAAGTCCGCAAGTTTTATTCTCTTTATTATCCTTTTTTCGTTTTGTTTATTTATTTATTTTATTTTTTTTTTTTTTGTGGTTACCAGACATCTCTTCCAAAATGCCTGGAACTAGGCAAACGAGACTTGACACACTTATAGTGGGCCACATAGTCTTGATTCACTAGACAAATGGTTGACATGTGACGTCATTCGCGTCTTAATATCTCAGACACGTCATGATATTTTGTTCTGCAAATATCGTTGTGACCTATATTTTGACCTGTCACGTCAGGATGACGTAATTTCTCTGTTTTCTGTCTCTGGTCAGTTTAATGCGGGATCTGAGCCCATTGTGTGCTTTGAAGAATAAACATGGGAGGTAAAAAACAGAATTTTGTAATATACTGGTCCCCTCTAACACGCCCCTACACCGCCCAGCAAAGCCCCCGTTTAACGTCGAGCCAATGTTAAGCATAGCTATATTGATCCTAGTATCGTGCAATGCTTGGAGGGGCTTTCGCTTCAAAGCCACAGTGCTTAATACTGAAATATGAAATGCATAGATCTTAGAGACATTGGCCAAAAGCAATGCATGGCAGTTTAAATTCTCTGTACTTCTGTATTGAAAAGGTCTTGAACGAAAGTGAAACAAAGTAACCTTTACTTCAAAATTTAATCAAAATTAAGTTCTACGGTTAATTATTATGATTGAAAATTAAGTTAGTTGTGTTTTCCACGCATTCCAGTGGGAATTAGCCCAGATGGTGTACAGCCGCATGGGCTATACCTTTCGCGATCGGTCTGTACGGGGTCTACGACGTTATCCCCCCCCCCCGAGACAGTATCCCCCCCCCGATATGATACCCCCGGGCGGTAGCCCCGAGACAATACCCCCCTCCCCCGTAGAACCATACCCCCCCCCCCACCGTGCCAATACCCCCAGTTCTGTTTAGACAATACCCCCACCCGCATCATTGAAACAAAATTAAAAGAAAAAAGTACAGTTGCATGCTTTATTTTCTCCAACACTTGACAAAATACTGGATATGACCAAAGACTACCGCATATGTAAACATTTATTTAAATTATAAACCACAGCCATATATCGAGTCCGTTGCTCAATCACAGTCAAAACTGAAGGGATGAAGTTCATAGTTCATATCAAAAGTGAATGTTCCGCGAAGGTAGTCCAGTATGTTGCGACTATCTAATTAATTAACTAGAACCTCACTTCGCTAGCGAAATGTTAAACACTTGACAAAAATCAAAACGCAAAAATACTTCCTTCAATGGGTTATTTCTTGAATAATATATTGCAAACAACACAGCTTGAATACGTCTTATAAGCCGAGTAGTGTTTGGTTTCTGTTGACTTAAGGCTTTATTGACTGATCTAGCATACGCCGTGTTATCTATTTACGCAGTGAGAGCTCGCACAAAGCTCACTGAGCAACTGTGTGTGATGTGGGTTAAATGCTACGCATTTACTTGCAAAAAACACACCCTTTTCACATGGCTTTTTAACAAAGAAAATGAAATCAAATACGAAAATAAAAAGTGACATGCACATGTTCAGATCAAGCTCTTCATACGTCCCAAGTTTTATGGTCGTAGGGCCCACAGTGTTAGAGAAGAAGAAGACACAAAAAATCGGAAAAAGTGTCAAGAAGAAAAAAAAAAGGACGAATTTTGCTCGCACAAATTCATATAACCCTTGCAAGCCAAAGGCTTGTCAAGTGTTAATTAAACTAGAACCTCACTTCGCTAGCGAAATGTTAAACACTTGACAAAAATTAAAACGCAAAAATACTTCCTTCAATGGGTTGTTTCTTGAATAATATATTGCAAACAACACAGCTTGAATATGTCTTATAAGCCGAGTAGTGTTTGGTTTCTGTTGACTTAAGGTTTTATTGACTGATCTAGCATACGCCGTGTTAGCTATTTACGCAGTGAGAGCTCGCACAAAGCTCACTGAGCAACTGTGTGTGATGTGGGTTAAATGCTACGCATTTACTTGCGAAAAATGCACTCTTTTCACATGGCGTTTTAACAAAGAAAACGAAATCAAAGACGAAAATAAAAAGTGACATGCACATGTTCAGATCAAGCTCTTCATAAGTCCCAAGTTTCATGATCGTAGGGCCCATAGTGTCAGAGGAGAAGAAGACACAAAAAATCGGAAAAAGTGTCAAGAAGAAAAAAAAAGGACGAATTTTGCTCGCACAAATTCATATAACTCTTGCAAGCTAAAGGCTTGTCAAGTGTTAACTATCTAATTAAGTTTGAGGGCGGGGGTGTTGGCTCGGGGGGAGGGTTATTGTCGTCGCGGGGGGGGGGGTTCGGTCCTACGGGGCAAATTGTCTCGGGGGTAACGTCAGGGGGGGTAACGGCCAGGTGGGGTATTGTCTCGGGGGGGGGGAGGGTACGGTCCGGAACCCGTCTGCATGTACTATAAATTGTACTTAGGTGCTGTTTTACTTTCATTCTGCATCGAATTCCAATAAAATTTTATGGAAATATGGTTCACTGGGTGGGGGAGAGGGGCGTTTGATTTTATTAATTAAATTACTTAATTAATAAATTGATTTTGGCGATTCGCGTTTTTAACCAGTTTCTCGAATTCAAAATCTGTTTTGGTTCAAATTAACCTTATTCATCAATTTTTAGAAATATTTAAAATTTTGCAAGAGGATAAGCAAGTCTTATAATTTTTCAACAAAGTTCAAAGAAGAATCCTGTACTTTAAGATTTCAGGAGAGTGATTTTGGACTCCCAAGTGTAAATTGCGCTACTCGGTAGTTCTGCTATTCGGATTTACTCGGATTCGCTTTCTACAATATGGCTCAGTCATGCTTCCCACCATAATGTTGTCGTACTAATATCTAAAAGTCTCATAGGTATATCTCCTGTTTTCGTACTGATGCAGTTTTATACGATGCCACTGTGTCAGAGACCAAGAGTGCTGCAGGGGAAATGCGAGGAATGTGTCACGGGGCCCCCTGCCATCCCCAAAGCCACATCTCTGCAAGAACCAAAAGGGTGTGGGTCGACGCGTGCGTCAACCTTTTTCCAGGTGCCAAAAAATCCGGTAATCAACGGCACCTCAAGGGTCAAGGTCAAAGTAAGGTTAAAATATTGTTCCAAACGCGAAAAGTGGCCATAAGAAATGCTTAAAGGGAAATGAATGTATCTCTGCGCCATCTGGCGATTGAAATGAGCATTACATTGAATATCGCGGAGTTTGATTCCATGTTTACATAGTATAAATAACAGTGCATAGTCCACATATTCCCCGACCTCCCCCCCCCCTATCAGTTAAACACGGCCATCAATAGTCAATCAAGAGCTGAAATTTTCCAAGTCCATTTGGTGCATTTTCCTTGAACGAACCTGGCCCATATACAATACCGATCTGTGTTTATTCCCATAGAAGCTACACACCAAGTTTCATTAAAATCCCTGCAGTTGTTCTTGAGATATTGCGTTAAACTCATTCCGATGCTGAATAATTTCCAGGATTTGGTAATTTTCAAAGTCCATTTGGTTAATTTTCCTTGGGCTAACCTAACCCATTTACAATACCGATCCTTGTTAGTGCCCATAGAAGCTACTGACCAAGTTTGATTAAAATCTTTGCAGTTGTTCTTGAGATATCGTGTTAACAAACTCATCCGATGCTGAATAGTTTCCAGTATTTGGTAAATTTCAAAGTCCATTTAGTTGATTATCCTTGGGCCAACGTAACGCATTGATAATACCGATCCATGTTAGTGCCCACGGAAGCTAGAGTCCAAGTTTTATTAAAATCCTTGCAGTTGTTCTTGAGATATCGTGTTAAGAATAGTCAATCAAGAGCTGAAATTTTCTAAGTCCAGTTGTTCCATTTTCCTTTGACGACTCTGGTTCATTTACAATACCGATCTGTCTTTGTTCCCATAGAAGCTACATAACAAGTTTCATTAAAATCCTTGCAGCAGTTTTTAAGTTATCGTGTTAACAAGCTCTTGATGACAGACCGACCGACCGACACGCGGTCGATCGCATAAATTCCCCACAGGTACAACCTATGGAGAATAAACTACTAAATCCGTCTAGATCGAAAAATTCTTTTCAAGGACAAATAGGGTCGTGTCCAGAAATGGTCTGTATTGATATTGTGTTCCTAGAAGGGCCTGTCTTGATATATTGTCCATTAAAATCATATTACACTGCTTTCACCATTTATCCATTGAGTCAGTGGGATTTTGTCAAAAAGATTGTATAATTCTCTTATTGATACGGTGACATACATTTTTTATTTGCTTAAAACATTTCGTATGACGTGTTTTTCAAACAGGGAAAAAATGAGGCAATTGTCAATTGTGATTATGTGTGAATTTTGCATTTAGATTGAAATTTCTTGGTTTTCCCAATTGTTTCTATAGTAAAAGTACGCTACCTTTCAGTGTCTTTATTTCTCTTATAACATCGGTGACCCCCTTTTTTCTTTTCAATTTTTGAACGTATACCCTCAAAGCATTAAACTGCGAAAGTATGAAGGAAATGTCAATTGTAGGCATTAAACTGTGAAAGTATGAAGGAAATGTCAATTGTAGGCATTTGCCTTTAAATCCCAGTTTGAACATATAAAACTTACAAAGCACTGGGTAGATTTCCATTCTAAATCTTGACTTTGGGTCAAGGACAAACGTGTTGTGACCTCGTGCACCATTAACGATAGGCCGACTTATCTCGAAAACGGTTAGAGAGCGATTTCGAGCTGATTACTGATTCTTTGGGCCTAAACAACGTCACATAAGAGGTACCTCGGTAACCTTGACCTTCCAGGTCAAAAGCCGGAAGTGGACTATTATCTCGAAAACAGAGCTAATTTTAGGCCCTTTGGGCCTTAACAAGAGGTACCTCGGTGACCTTGAACTTCTCGGTCAAGTTCAAAAACTGAGATTGACCATTATCTCGAAAACGGTTGGAGACAGAGCGATTTTGAGGTCATTTTGGACCCTTGGCGCCTGAAAAACGTGGCCTTGTCGGTTAGGGTCACGGCCAAACACCGAAAGGTGACCATTATCTTGAAAAAAGTTTGGGATTTTAGGCTCATTTTTAACCCGTTGGACCAAAGTGACGACAAAGAAGGATTACTCTGTGAGTTTGACCTTCTCGGTCATAATTTAATAAAAATATTTTCTTTAGTGGTTTCTACAATGAATCATCCTGCTATCTGGCGGAATTTGGTCTAGTTAATAATGAATTTGCCGGCCAATACACATTTGCAAGGCCTATATGGGCTCCAGAACTGAGTCTTGTCTTTAATACCTGCGAAAAAAAGAACTCATTTTTAGCCATTTTTGATGTGTTTGCTTCTTCTCTTTGCTTGTAAACAGCGCCACGATTAATATGCATCTATGGCTATTTATACTCTGTTTACCTAATTCATTGTTTTCAATAGCAAAATCTTTTTTCAATAGAAAATGAAAATAAATTCGGAAAAATTGGGGTGGGGGTGTAACTAGGTTTAACTAGGCGTACTAACGCATGCCTCCTTAATTGCGTTATCTTTGCTGAAACTAGCAAGCCTGGCGAGCCAGGGGTGGTGAAGATAGAAATCGGATAGTAATGCATCGTAGGAATTCAATAAACAAACGCGATTCACAAATCTCAATTTCTAACAATCTAATCATGTTTTTGCAATGCTAAAGTATTATTCTTTTGACCATTGTATACTTGCAAACTTACAACAAACATGGTAAATATATTTTCTGTGTATCAGTTATTACACCGATGGCTCTCATCGCTTTATGGATGTCCAGAAACGTTCATGAGCTATTATTTACTGTTGTATTGCATATTTTGCTTTAAGTTTTTATGAAAGCTTTAAACACTTTTTACTAGTTTGTTCCATAAATTAGGGCATGGGCAAACAACAAACAAAGTTCAGTTCAGTGGGGTAGGAGATGGGTGGGAGCGGGAGTTGAGTTCAATTCTTTGTAGTACACGTACGTTGCAGGGAGATTTATTCAAGGCAAAACAGCCGTATAAGATGATTGAATATCCCTCAATGCATTAAAAGAATAGTTCTATGATATTTTTGTGGTAATTGAATGTTTTGTACATTCTGTTAGCCATTTCCTTTTACTTTTTCCTTACCACATTTATGGATGAAATGTAGCTTTCTCCACTTCATTTCATATTAAGTGCCAGGATACCGCATAGAAAGTTTAATAGTCATCTCTTCTGTGGTCTTAGTGTTGATGACTATTCAATTTGTCTTTTTATGCACGATATATGAGAAGCTGCCAGCCAAGTGGTCTGCATAATGAAGAGGCTCAAGAATATGAATAGAAACATGTTTGTTGTCCTAAAGTTCTAAAAGAATTCGTAAAAATTATTGACACAAAATATAAAAATAATGATTTTAAAAAGTCCCTTCTGGTTGGATTTTTAAGTAGAAAGAAATAGAGGGGAATCGTTTTTTTTTTGGTTTAGCTCTTCTTAATGTTTAGTGGAGCGGCAAGGACACTCACACTCCCGGAGATGATTGATATCTTGTTAAAAAGAATCAGTTTATTCAATAAACTACGAATTTATCAAAAACATATGCTGAATTTTGATGATTTCTTATAAATATGAATAATTAGAACAAGTAGATTGTAGGCAAGTCAGTATAATGTTCACCTGAACTATTATTGGACATGCATTTTTAGTGATTATTTGTATGTCGGAAATTTCTCACTTGAAAAAATGTATCAATTAAAATACTCACAAATCAATCAACGTAGACCTTTATGGAGCATCGATTGGATTAACGAAATAAAAACTCAATCGAGTCAGACCTACCAGCTCAAATTACGTTATAAAACTAATTATTAACTATTTTTTTGACGCACTCAAAAAGGTAGGTCCCATCTGTGCTGGCTAATGAAACAAGCTTTGTATTTCAGGTTTACAACCTAACTTGTCCAATACCTAATAATCTAATAATACTATTTTTTATGCAAAAGGTCCGAGGTTAATAAAAGTTATTAATTGGCTTGCTAAAATTAGCGTGTTATCTGTAAATTGCCCTGAATTGTATTACTCGCGCTGTAAACCTTGGTTAGTAAGTCTTTGTAGCAAAATAGAATACGGTAGATATTAGAGTCGAAAAGCGAAGCGGGTCTCAATCGATGAATTAAGTAAAGAAGAAAAAGATGTTATGCAATTGATGTGAAATTATGTAACCCCCTCCCAGTTGTCTGATTTATTTATTTCAAATTATCACATAGTTTTAGATTCATCTATATTTGGCGTGTCATCTGGTATCACAATTCTTTTAAACACACTATTTAGTTTAGTTAAGTTAATATATTTGTTCTTTCCACAGGGCTTACCTTCTATTTCCTCATACTGAACAGAACTTGAAAGATACAATAATAACTAGAATGACAGGAATATTTATTAAATATACAGCGGAACCTCTGAAATCGGACCACCCTTGTGACCGGAAAAAATGTGCCCTATTTCAGAGGTGGTCCCATTTGGGAGGTTTGGCCATTCTGGCGTAATATTTTGTGGGTTGACTATGGATTCAACTTTGATGTCCAAACACAATGAAAGTAATTATTCGTTTACAATAATATCTATTACGTCTCAACTGATTAACAATCTGTATGTTATAGACACACACAATTTTGCATACTTTCGCGACTATATTTAGCAAACGAGTCCAATGTATATAGCTTCACGTTTTAAACACCATGTTTCAAAGAATTAGCTGGGACAGGAACAGTGGCTTAAGGATTATAGCGCGCAAGAAGTACTCAGAGGGTAGGAGTTTGTATATTGTCAGGTGCTATTGTTTAGACAATAGATATCAAAATAAAACCCCTTTCTGGTTACACACTCGATACCACAATCCATAACAGCAACATATTAAGTTTTGTCAATAAAGTGCTGCACAGTTACAGTGATTTTCCTTCTGTCTCTCAGTGGTCCGATCTCAGGCATTTTGAGTGCTCGGGAACGAAAAAAGTGGCCCAAAATGGCCCGAAGTGGCCGGAAGTCTATGGAGCGCATTCGGGACCGAAAAAATGTGCCCCATTTCAGAGGTGGTCCCAATATGGAGGTGGTCCGATGTCGAGGTTCCGCTGTACATCTGGGTAAAGATATTCCAATTGAAGTAGGAATGTAGGTATTGCACGTTAAAGTGGTGTAACTGGGAGTTAAGCGATGACTCGATAGTTGGGTATCTGACATAATATGTAAATGAAAACTCTCTTTCCGCCTTCCAAGCTCTAACGCCTTCCACTCCCGGCTTGTCCTCCCACCATCCCTCCATCCACTCTGTCTCTCTCTCACTCTCTTTCTTTCTTTCTTTCTTGCTTTCTTGTCTCCTCGCAACATTTATACATATATAATCCTTGGCAATTATCTATTTATCTGCTCATTGGCAATAAATAAAACGTACTAATAAAACGCTGCAAAAACCCAGCTTTTGAGACGGCGTTCTATGTTATTTCTGTTATGTACCCTTGGGAAAAACTTGAATTGCAATTCTGTAACGTCCTGCCTTGATGTAATCGGACGATGTAAAAACTGCTAGAAAAATGCCTCAAATGTTGCACGAACGAGTTCAAAATTTAAATTTTACAAATGTCAGTGTGATAAAACATAGTCGTTGCAATGAAAATGAAACGAAATATGTGTCCAACGAAGTATGAAATTGAAGTTCTACTAGGCTCTGTAGAGAGCATACCACGATCCTTATATTTAGTGTATTTGTATTTGCTACAAGTGGCTAGCTTTTAGAAATAAGATATCAAGTTTTTATGCCTTGATTTTATTAAAGACTGATCTGGACAGCATTTCGCTGATCATTTGAAATGGGTTAAATTAACGGGCAATTTTATGAAATAAAGAATTATTGGCAATTTTTAAAATAGCTTCAATGCGATTATACATCGCCTTTACATGTTATGCCATTGGCTTTGATTTATTCAGGGTTTGACTAAAGAGGTTTTAAACTTTTGCTCAGGTCTGTAATATCATATCGGTGTTTGAAATTTCAGCGTGTGTGTTGCCAATTTTATTCGGGTACTCTCGCTGTGATAGGGGAAAGTGAAACAATTGTATTAACCACATGTTTTTTGTGAATGGCATAAATATCGAAAATCCAAACAATATTTTTAACACTGTTATTTTATAATGTTATATTTAACATGATAAATACAAATACAGTTATGGCTTGTGCAAGCAAAACGAAACATTATGGAGAAAGTAATTAAATAGCGTCGTTTATAAACATACAGTATAGTTAAGTTATTATCAATAGACGCACTGTGATATTCGCATTTACATATGCGAGTTTATAAACAAATGAATAACTGAGTTTAATTTTAAATATGTAGATACAATTCCGGCTTCGCTCCCTCTCCAAGAGTACCGCCCTTACAGCAGTTTCAGAAACAATGAATGCCCCTTCCCTTCCCTAGTCAAGCACAGGATAGATCATGTAACAAACCCAAGGATATTGCTTGCATACTGTGAGGTCAAGTACCTTCTTCAAGTGACAGAATTTCTTGGACTTTATTTAGTACCGGAAGTCATGTCAGGTTATTTAGATTTTCCTGCAGGTTTAAGGGAAATAAAATGAAGATATTGGCATTTCATTGATTTTAAAAACATTAACAAATCTTCAAACTCAACGACATATGTGATAATGATATGTGGCATCTATATGCTACCAAATATAAAACGTCATGATCAAGCTTTGTTCCGGTACCACTGTATAAACATATTGTACAACTAGATTCTCGAGCAAAATAAAGAAAAAGCGCATAAAATGCTGCAAAACAATTGGATCTTGGGTTTTAGGTTTTAATTACGGAGCAGGCAAATTGGCAAAAACTTCAACCATAGAGCAGAATTGAGGAGCGACTGCTAACCTAACTTTTAAATATTTAATGCAGAACAATGAGTTTACTGAGACGTTTTTTGCATGGCAAGAGACATCCATCACAACCTATTAGTCTTATTTGGTCGATATTTCCCAATGATTTCAGGCTAGAAGCAGTAAAGAAGAGTCAAATTGCTTGCGCCGGGATACAGTGTCAAGAACTGTGAATCAAAGCCTTAACGTGTTAACTCAATTTCCTTTTCCATTAGTTATGAGCGTGACGCAAATGCGTGAGCTGTGTGTTGCTTAAGTTGAATTTTCGATGCCGAAATAGTAAGATAGTCTCGCATGATATTTTCATTCTTTATGGAAATAAATTCCCAGGAGGACATATGGCCTTGTTGAAGATTCATAAAGAATAGCTTAGACCACTGGACAGATCGTCTCGATGTTCGACTGTGTGCAGCCACTCTTTCGTCTCCCGTCCCCTGAACAAAGCAGCATGGAAAGTTTGACTTTTGTACCAAGGAACCGAATACACCAAAAATGTTGAACTTACATCATTTTAGAGTATTAGCTTTTGAACCAGTCGATCTATGCAATTTTGTAACTGAAAAATCCTTCGCTTGAATCTAAAAGGTAGGATTCCAAATCAACAATCCTTTTAATCCTTCTTTAAAAAATATCATCTTTAACTACAAATAACTCTTAGTCTTTATCATATTTAGGAAATCACCAAGTTTTTGACCTTTCTCTAAAATGTGTTACTTAATATTTATGGTATTGGTACGCAAATCCCGTGTAACAGGTTTATTTGAACTGCAAACTTAATTATACACTTTAAAGGCTGGGGTAGGTTTGGCAAGTCATGGGTTGCGATGGAAGTATGGATAAAGGGCTATGCTAATTAATTTGTGCTTTGAACATTTCAAAGACCAAATCACGCACAGAGCTGGGACTTAATTTACTTCTTCAACTAATGAAATAAAGCTATAATTACATTCGAAGCAGCAGGACATTGTATTAACAAAATCTATTTTATCTCCAGTGCAGAATTGTCTTTTCTTGTGCAAGTAACGATTTTCAGGAAAACAGTATTCATTTAACTTATTTTTTTGCTACACTTAAAACATATTTTTAAAAATCACTTTGAATTCAGTTATGCTTAATTTGTGCCTAGGTCCCTAAGTCTAAGATCTGACGAATACGTGTCCGTATCGGTTCTCAACATCTGAGACAGGGGTTGTGTTCTCTAGACAATTAGATCAGCCTTAGGCGTCATCTTTGCTCTGCTTTTGACTTGGATGTCAGACTGAATTTACACAGCTTCAAGCGAAATATTACTGGGTCCTTTTAAGTCAAAATCACTTTTAAGGCGGACCCCCCCCCCCCCCCCCCCGCCACATGAAACCACATTATCTGAAAAACTGGTACCATTAAAATTATCATTGTTTTGTTATTTCGTTTTCTGTAGGTTTCTGTTCTATTTATGGCATTTAAACTGAAGTACATCTCATTCAATTAAATTATGAGTTATTTATAATGGTTCTTGATTTTAACTCTTCTTGAACACACTCTCAGAACACGGAGAAATAAGTGATATTCCTGTCAGACAGACTTTATGTAAATCGTTCGTCAAAATGCTGACACAAATAGGCCATATAGGCCACAATATTTTGGCCACAAAATACAATTGTCATTTTTCGGAAGAAAAATAATTAAAGGCAATCGGATATCAGTTTTTAATATTCCTTCGAAATATTTTAAAACCTGACATCGATCATATAAATACTGATTACATCTTCAGCTACATATTTAATACATGTTTTGTTTATGGATATTCTGTTCTATCGCATTACTGGTGTAACAAAATAGGAAATATATTTTTGCTTTTGCTAACCATCATAATGAAGGAAACATATGGCTAAGCGTGTGACACAACATTCGTATTATTACACTATGGCTTCTTTCAGCAGAAAATGCTGCTGTTTTTCTCCTCGCGATAGTATCAAAACATAAATGCCAATCTCCAGAAGTATCTGACGCTGAAAGAGAGATGTAATGTAACATTAGCCTCTCAGCAAAAATGGAGAAGAGGGGAAGCACAGTGTTTGTTTAGAAGAAACCTCAATGTAAAGAATTTCACTGCCACTACTCAACTGATTGAGTTGGAATTCACTATATTTGCTAAGTATTTTATACGAAATGGATTACTAAAAAGTGTGACATGAGTAAGCGGTGTATTTTTAGGAGCATAGCATTATGTTCAAACCGTTACACTGGAAAAGAAGAAGAATAATATATCAATCATGTCAGGGTGCTAAGAATCTATCGTAAATATTATTCAAGGTCTTAAAACTTGTATTTCTTCATCATTGAAGACTTGTGCTCAGACTAATTGGACATGAGAGAAATCTCTGACATTAAGTTTATGTCGAATAGTTATTACGTATTAGCGCAAATACAAAATATTAGATGGATAGTCAAAGCAAAATATTAAAATGCGGTGCATTGGTACAGCCTATTTTGTCATTTGTCACCAAGATGTAAAACAAATGTAAACTAGCAAAAAATGGAATAACTAGAATAGAAACCTATGAGTATAACAGCATGGAAATTGGCATGTATCGTTGGATTTTTGTTATTTTCATTTATAGTTGGCAGACATGCCGCATTATTTCAGCTTGTCCAAGCGTGGTTTGTGATTGTGCAAAAAACGGGATTATAAACTGCGCTAGTAAGCATCTGGATAGAATACCACCTTTTGGAGAGTATCATTATCATTATTTTGAATTACTAGACCTAAGTCATAATCAGATCTACAGCACCCAGCCGTATGACTTTAAAGGTGTGCATGTTTTGGGCATAGATCTTAGCTCCAACCCACTGATCGGAATCTCTCCAAGGGCATTTGTTGGTCTCGAAGACACGTTAGAGAAACTGGATTTACACGGAACCGATCTTCATGTCATTCACTGGGGTGTGTTTGATAAGCTTTGCAAATTAATGGAATTAAATCTAGCAAATAATGGATTATTTACTATTCAACCCGAGCTTTTCCAGCATCTTATTGCTTTAGTGAAATTAGATCTCTCATACAACCGCATTAAACGTCTCAAAAATAAATGTTTCCGTAACTTAGTGAATTTAAAGAAGCTTAATCTACAGGGGAACCAGATACACAAAATTGGAAACGACACGTTTAGGAATTTGTTAGAGCTGCAAGAAATAGATCTGAGCCGAAATCGTTTAACTGAGCTCGATCCAATGGTATTTAGAGGTTTGTCACGACTGGCAATGCTTAACTTAAGTGGAAATAAATTTCAAAGTATTCCAAGCAAAACTTTAGGCTTCATGACATCATTACAGAAGCTCTATTTAGATAGTAACAACATAACGAAAGTGCCAGGACACTCTTTCTCACAACTCCCGAAACTGACTACTCTCTCGATGGCAAACAATAGCATGATAAATGTATCTTTAGACGCATTTAGCGGGTTGCATCGTCTGGGGGCACTAGATTTAAACAACAATCAGCTAGAGTCATTAGGAAATGGATGCCAGCTGAAAGGAACAGAGTATCTGATAACGCTTAAATTGGACAGTAATCCCCTTGAGTGCATGTGCAAATTGGCTTGGATCCGTCGCATGGTGTTGAAGGGTGCGGATGTGATGGGCACTTGCAACACACCTTCCTCTGTTAAAGGACGCTTATTATCAAAAATAAACTTTACATTGTGCGAAGAACCACAGTGTTAATGGTACGAGTGCCAAGAAGATATTGTCTCTGACCCTTATCGCTGTTGTGGGGACAAAAAAATTTAATAAGACGAAACGAAACCACTAAGCTCTGAAATAAGCAATAAGCGTTATAGTGTAAAAACAATAAGAGTTATGAATCCGCTATTACTCAAGTTTTTTTTTTTGAGGTAGCGGGGAGGAGATAAATTGTGGATACTAAGTTATTTATATCAAAGTGTAGCGATGTTGTGACTGTTTAACATGCCTATATAACTTTTAGTTAACATGAACCAACATAGATGCAAATCGTTCATTGCCAACTCTATTTAATCGGCAGACCCTCTGCCAGAAACAATGAAATCATAATACCAACTCAAAAAATTACCTTCTCCTTTTTTAAATGTAGTCACACAGGAAATTTTAACCCTTTGAAAGCTTGACCAAAAGTCGTCGTATACTCGGTGTTTCTGACAAAAATCAGGTCATATTTAAAAGGTCATCAATAAACATCAGGCAATATTTTACTTTGTACAGTTCAATACTCAGATACATCAACGATATGAAAATTGAAGAGATACCTAATGCTACTTCAAATATTTTTTGCTTTATAATTTTTGGCAATTATGTTATATCTCAATGAGTTTTTAACATCTTGGAACTCGAATGGAATGGTATATAGGCTAATGCAAGAACAAAGTTTGGTAAATGATATTATGGCAGACTTTTGTAGTCTTGTTTCATGTGAGTTCATTCGAACTCGATAAGCTTTATTATTGAGAAGGTCTCAAAAGTATGTTTTTTCTTAAGTATACAAAAAAGGTGTGGCTCGAAAGTCAGAATCGCTTGCAACATCAATAAACAAGTAAACAGTAATGGCAAAATCGAATCAGTATCCTGTTACTGTATTTATGGCAAATTTTTAATACTGAAATATCTTTTATTTAAAATCTTGAATTTCAGATTTTCATGATTTATACATGCTGGAACGGTGTGTGAAAATAATTTGGTTGACTAGTTTCTAAATAGTTTATTTCAGGAAAAAGAGTTTCTGGCATCCCACAGGCCATTTGTTTGATCATCGTCATTTTGACGACTCCATTTGTAGGTATATTTATTTAAACTTAACTCTGTTAACAGAATCATTTTAAGTTGATAGAACTATATATTTATGTTTCTCAGCTCCGCTTAGGACGTATATTATGGTTTGTATATACGTAAACATGTGCAAATAACTTCCTTTCTGTTTCTCATGCAGTGTTTGGTACAAAATGTTGAACTTGGCAAAAATTACAGTGGTCTTTAAAGTGATGCATCCAAGCCTGCTTTTGAAAGTTGTAATATTACATATTACAACACGTGACAAGCCCTTGCCTTGAAAGGGTTATATGAATTTGTGCGAGCAGCCGTTCGTCCTTTTTTTCTTCTTGACAGTGTTGAAAACAACGAGCTTTATTTCAGTGTTCAAAATGCCTTGCGCCACACTACTTTGGCACACTGTGGCTGCTCCCATGTCTTAACGCTTGAATGCAATCCCGTTTCCTTTTCAAATTTCAGCAGTACTACTTTACAGCTATGACAAATGTTAAAAAAAACTATTTAATTAGTCAATTATATTATTAAAATTGTAATTATAGCTAGAATATTCCATTGATTAGACTTTTTAATATATGTTTGTTACTTAAGGCACTGGAGGTAAAGCTGACTGATATTTCACAAACACTGAGACGCCCATTCAACGTTAATTTTAGATCGGTCAACTCCAAACGTTTGTAAAGGCGTCAAGTTGGATGTTTAAATAACAATACTCCAAAAACGTCACAAACTACCACTGTTTCAGGGTTTTCTCCAACATCTCTGACCTAAGCTGCAGAAGCGTTGGAAAGCCAATGTCTGTCTAACGTGGCTGGTTGTACAGTGTTCTTTTGATATCCATAAAGAAATCCAAACCTTGGTCAGACATCTTGTGAATGATCTTCGAAAGATTGGTTTGTTTCTAAAAATTTTGCATCGTTAAGTCTTTTGAAACAACGTTATCTAGAATTGACTCAAATTACTGAGATGTTCAATTCAGAGCAAATATTTTAAACCACACATACCTTATTAGAATCAATGCTTAACCAGATATAAGGATATCTGAACGAAAATATAGGGCGAACTGGCATGTATCCTAGTCGAAATCCTCATTTGCAATAATGTAACTTGTTAAATATAAATAGCATCTGACTGTTATTGACATTTAAAAAAAGTCAATGACTTTCAAGTAGTGTATTTTGTGTTTCTCTATTTAGCGAGAAGGTCATGATATGTATGCCTTATCAAATTAGAGCAAAATGTCCCTTTCCCCACCAGTACAGGAACAACTTGTAAAAAACTCCTTCAAACAAATTTCTAAATAAACCAAAAGTTATTTGTCCTTTCGTCTGACTTAACTAACAAATTCTAGAGGAGGAACCAATGATTTCTGTTGAGTTTATGTATAAAAAGTCAATGTGAAAAGTTAAAGACGGCCAAATTTTATATTCTTTAGATTTCTGTAAGAAAAATTCGTTTAAATTGGAGTTTTCGAAAATAATATTACAGCTTAAGCATTTCATGAAATTACTAAACTGAAGGAGAAAAAAAGTTTACACTAAGAACTTCAACATTTTTTAAAGACTTAATTGTTTTTCAAGATACTGTTCCAGTTTCAAATGAAATGTTGTAGTTTAATATTTTGTACCTGATTTTCTAAGATGTTTATGAAGGGATTTGATATGTAGCACATTACTCTCTGTGGATCATAGCTCTTCGAATGTTTTTCTTTTCAGTTTTCTTGTGGATATCTATTATTTTATAATACTTAAGTACGAAGCGACTCAGTGAGAATGAGCACTCATTAAGATTCAGAGACGCCCACATAACTGTCGCAACCAAACCTTGTTCGCATTGCACTCTGGTGTTTCAATTTCATCATTGGTTTGACACTTCAGATAAAGAAAACTTGTTTTAAAAGCTCGTGAGGCCTTATCACGACACGGAAGATATCGCAACGGCCGCCCTGGCAATACTTAACCTTCAGTAATTCTAAGCCTTTCAGTTTCATTTTTGTTGAGATGTAGAAAGAAAAGTGTCGTGAGTTTGTTTTATTTGGAAGAGGTTGTGATACAATTTGTATGCTGAAAGTTTCGAAAGAACTGATAAATTTTGCGACTAGCAAAACTTTCTTTTGTCCTTCTGTATTTTCTTTTAGCTTTAAGCAACCTAAGCAGAGTATTAACTTAACAGATACATATTACTCATGACACCTGAGGTAGGCCATAGACTTAGGAAACAGCGGAATATTAAACTGGACAATTCACTTTACGCTGAGACCAATTCTATTCTGCATATCCAAAAGCTCCAAAAGCTGTTCATCAAGGACATTTCTTGCATGCCAATAATGCACACATGTATACTTACCGTATTCACTTGATTTGCATGTGGGCAACCTATTTTATATATTTAACTTGATGAACACTATTGTGAATAACACACTTTTCCCTCAGATGATATAGGATAATTCCTAAAACGATCATTTTACCTAGAACTCTGCTTCTTAAAAAACTTGCACGTTTGATCAAGTTTTATTCTTAACTGAGATTCGTAAAGCCTGTTATTATCAATCACTTAGTATCGAAATAATGATGTCCAAAAATATAAGTGTTCAGGTAACGTTTCACATTCTTAAATGTAGGTTGGCTATACCGTTTGGTATATTCCTTGTTAATAATTAAACATGGTTTTTGTTCAGCTTTCTTTGAAAGACTGTTTAGCTTCAGTTCTTAACATTTATGTAAAGATCATTTTTTGCAACATAGAATACATGGTAATAATTGTAATAGGAACAAAAAGACATTTTATCTACTTCTTTTACAGGAGAATCAGGCATTTCACTATTTCAAAAAGTTTATCACTTATCACTTAGATTGAAATCCTTGATTGTTTAAACTCAATTATTAAATTATCAGTTCCTCATTTTTTATAATATTACTTCAAATTGGAACTTTCATACAAACAAACTTTTGATTTTGCTGTCATAGAATAAAAATGCAGGTATCATGGGAAGTAAGCCACTTACAAATTCCACAAATAAATTTATTTTACTGTGTAAGACAGATAAAACTCTTACATTTCGCCGTTGTTGTTTCTGATGTGAAGTTATTTTCCATCCTTTTTAATAAATCAAGACATCTTCTGTTTGTTGTATAGATCAAAGAAGATATTTCTGTTCACATTGCAGATCCTTGCTTCTTTGACATTTGAAGGAGAAGCACCTGTATACTTTTTTTTTATGCATGGAGTTATTTGTGATCACTTTCTGGTTATACGAACTTTCGATGCTTTAATTCAAGACACTTTTTTAAATAGGCCATCCTTGCAAAAAGAAACTCTGTGCATGGCCTGTTCTGTCTATATATGTGAGCTTGTTAAAATTTTACGAGTAAATATTTTCTGATAGTAATAACATTGCCATATATTTTGTTAACTTAAGAATGTACCTGTATTTTGCGTTCGTTGAAATATTATCAATTTTAACTGTTTGTGAAAATGGACAATTAGCAAGCAATTTTTTTACGAGACTTTATACAAGGTTATCCTCTTTATATTATATCCTTAAAGTCACACCATGTTTCTAAATCGACAAATGTATTATATATTTGATGTTTTACATAGCTTTTTGTAATGACGTGACGTGTATATATATTTACTGCAGTTATAGAAATCTTTAATTGTAGAATCACAGCAATGTTTTGGTTGCACATAAACCGTAAAATATATTTCAAAATACGCATATATGCCGTGAAATATAAGTAAGGGTTGTACGATAGCTTTTTTATTATGGTGAAGATTGGACAATTTGAGGAAACTAAACTACGCGTTAATCCAAACACCATTAAAAAGCACATATCCTTTTAATTTGATAATTTACGGTTCATTGACTCAATTGATGGGAGTATATCTACTGACATCAACCTTTGAAAACATTAACTGCACGATTTGTTGCTGAGAAAAAGTGTGTACCCATATGATTTTATGGATGGACCTGATAAATTTCATTTATTAAGTCCTCCTCTACAAGAAGCATTTTACAGTACACTGAGCGAGGAAGGCATCATTGAGGAGGACTATAAATATGAACAGAACACGTGGACACGTTTAATTATGATATATTAGGAGACTTTCACGGGAAGCTATGCTCCGATTTACTAATGTTGCACCATCTGTTATCAATGAAATTGATGTGTATGAAATGATCCGGCATCATTGGTTGGATTTTTTGATAAGTCATAAGTACCCCAAGGCAAATAATAAATATTAAAGTACTTATGGTTCCCCTCAACTAGACAGCTACATTATGTATCTTGATGCAAACATTTTCAGAAGGAAACTTTGCATGGGTAGCAGATTTAGATGCCATTGATGTCATGGCTATTCCCAAAGATGGGAAATATCTTATATATTATAAGTGGACTGAGAATATCCAGATCACCTTCATGCTCTTCAAAGTGACTACCAAGTAGCTGTAGGGTGACAATGTGTTGAAGAAGAGGAACTTTCTCCTTACAATATGGAACTAAAGAACCAATTACACTTGAAAGGAAATTGTGTGAAAAACTAGTCACTACTCTGCATCAAAACAAGTTATGTATTACATAACTGGAGTTTGCAGCAGTGTTTATAATTAGGTTAGACATGTTATGTTCAGACAGAGTAAATGGTTAGAGTCATACGTTACACTGAATACAGAAAAGCGTAAAGAAGCCAAAAATCCCTTTGAAAAGTACTTTTACAAACTCATGAACAGTTCTATATTTGTGAAAACAATGGAAAATGTGCGAGAACGCACTTAATGAGAAATGGTGAATAAAGAGACACGCTTTAAGAAGTTCGCAGCAAAACCAACATTCCATCGTTTTAAAGGTTTCAGTGAGCATTTAACTGGAGTTGACTTGAAAAAGGCTGAACTCCTGTTGAACAAACCGATTTATTATGGATTCAGCATCTTAGGTCTCACCAAAACTTTAGTGTGTGCCTTTAATTATCTTTATATATTAATCAAACATCCCGAAGCAAAATAGCAATTAAGAATTGTGTTGTCGCTTCATGAGCTATTTTTTCAGTGACAACTGCAATGAGTCTTAATTCTTTTTTTTTTTTAATGAGGCGCTTCATGAGCTACTTTTTCAGTGACAATTGCAATGAGGTTTAATTCTTTCTTTAAATGAGGGGCAACCATTTTTTCACCAGATACAATTTGTGGTATAGCCTTTCTAGCCAATGCACCCAGAAAAGAACTATATTACATTCTAAGTGCTCGAAAACCCAGCGGTGCGCGTCCCACTTGGTACTGAAAACGGTTTCGATAAATATTTGGATTGTGAATATAGGGCTTCCTAGTGATTACTGATAACTTTACCACTATCAAATGGTACGTTTTCTCCTTTTATCGTTCTTCCTATTGATTCCAATGGTGTCAAACTTGTTAGTATTTACAGAAACATAATGAGGCTGCCCATAAGTTTTAGTGATTATATCACCATCATTTCCTTGCATAGCAACTGCGCGTGATAATGGAACATAGTATTCACGAACCACCTCAGGATCACTGATACTACAGTACACATATAAGGTGTAAAATCCGCGCGAAATGTCAGAGATATGGTCCGACTGGTACATTCGTTCAGTGTTAACGTCAGCCTTGAATAGTGCTGTGTGACATAATCCTAAGACGTCTGCTAAACCTCATTTCAGAACTGCGTCTTGTCCATTTTTTACAATAAAGCGGGTTCGTCGTGTTGTTGTTTTGTATTAGAATTTATTTTTAACAACGTAATGGTTGATTTACTTGTTTCTATAAACATTTGCCTAGTCAAGGTATCAACTAATCCCTGCGCTGTGATGTTTTGTCCTCGAGAAATATATATATTTTAACTAACTCTTCTCTTCCGCTATACCAAACGGTTATTCTTTTTCAAATGTGCCTCAGGTATGAGGGTATTTAAATTTATTTTTAAATAAACTTAAAATGTCGTTTTTGGCATGTGTATTTGCAACATGGAAGCTGTCTTAATTGGATAAATATCAATGCTAACATTGCTTGGTAAAGTAAAGTAAAAGCTTGCTGATTCCATGACTTATAAATTGAAACTGACGGTTCAAGCTTTGGTATGACGTGATTTCCACAATTGTAGTTTTTTCTACTCTTCTTCCACAACATCCGCTCAAGCATCGTCATTTTTTGAAAGGTTTTCAAAAAAACGTAATGAAGGTTTTATGCATTTGCTGTAGCTTCAATGAAGTCTTTCCAGCCAACTGGTACACTTTCACGTTCTTTCTTTCGCGACCTCACAGTAAGTCTGCAATATTTGAGTGTGAAATGATTTCAACCGTGTTTACCAAGGGTCATTCTGTTCAGTCAAATGAATCCCATTGTTTTGAAGTTCATTTAAAACGAAAGTCACCTTTTGATGATATGTTGGTAGAAATACTAATATATGTTCATTTTCTTATCCGGATATATGCGACGTTTTTACTTGTAGCGTATATATGCTTCCAGCAGCTGTGAAATTTACTTAGCAGCTTCATGATTCTTTGTACCTTATGTTTTATTTTGATTTCAGGTCACTTTAAGGTTTTTAGCTGTGGCAAAGTAACGCCATCTTTTTTATTAATTACCTTCTCTTTATGCTGTAATGATATGTTTTTATTTCTCAATGTTCCCAGCAAGTGTTTATGACTGTTTCGCTTTTGTTAAGCTTGAGCGTTGAAAGGTATATGTCCTTTTAAAATGGTTAGACAAAAGTCTAACAAACTGTTTAATTCTTTTGTTGCTTGTTTGACCAAAGCCTGACGTCGCTGTGGTCCACTGCGTGCCAGCAAATGAAGGAATGGTTGATTGGATTTTAGTCTTTTTGACATGTTGCTTCGTTCTATGTAGAAGCCAGAAATGACCAGTATGTTGTGGATGTAGCCTTATTTACATAAATAAAACGTATCTCATCAGGTAAAATACCAGTACGAATGCAAAGGTGCTCTTCTGTTTTTAGTTCAAAGTCAATAAACAAGTACCCAAAAAGTTTGGTTGTAGCGTCCCAAAACGATTCAATAAAAGAATGTGGTTTGCCGAGATACATTTGATGCACCAGTGTAGTAATTTGTTTATTATCTCTGCGATTCTTAATCAAAATAATACGCAGAGGGACAAAAGAAAATGAATGACTGAAAACCAGATCCAGGTCCAGAAGTGGTCCCCGCGTGTTACGTTGCAGAGCCAGGACTTTTGTATTCGTTTAGTTCACCTCGCGATCGCCTTTGGACTGCCACAACGACCGCAGCGGCGACACGTGGAAGAACCAGGAACCGAATAAGTGCGAAAACGATCATTAGACGATTGCGTGAAAACATATTGCATGCACGTTGACCTCACACTGTAATGGCACTTAATGAGCGTAGGCGCCGTAACCATGATTACTTGCAAGCGAACAACATTCAAGTTTTGAAATGGCCTGCGCATAGGCTCTATATGAGCCTAAAGAACACGTGTGAGACTACCTGGATAGAAGGCTGCACACCAGGATTCCGGCAGCACAAAATGAAGCCCAGATGCGACAGACGTTGATCGAGAAATGGTACAGGTATCTTAAATATCGCATCTATATCGCATAAGCATATTTTAACGTCAGTGCATCGTTGGATTCAAGCACTAGCCACTACTGAGTCAGTGTCCGTTGTATTACAGTTTCATAAACAGCGAAAATGTGGGTTCCAAATTGATAAAGGTTTGTCTTTGAAAACAACTGCAAAGCTTTGATGTCGGTGGTTATTTCCTTTTGGGGAAACTGATAATCCTTTGTTAGTTTTAAGTTTTGAAACAAAAATCAGAAATCTTGGGGACTCTAAACTAGACAATTTTTGCAAGCGTTTACTTTCTTTTGTCCTTCAGTATATAATTGGACTATAAACCGATATTTTGCCTTCCTTTTATTTGATGGAACAGATTGTGTATAAACAGAATGCTTGCATTGTTATGGCTACTTGTCACGCTAAACAGACGCGTCATGCGTTCATCGCTCTGACACTATGTCATTCAGTCATCGATTCGTTATTTTAGGATCAAACCGGTCTTTAGTGTCTTATGGTATACTTTTATGAATCTTCACCTGACGCATAGACTTGTATAAAGGTTGTTCTGTACCATATAACTGAAACAATGTTGTGGAGGCTAATCAATTAGTTTATACTCAATAGTAGATTTTTTCCACTATCATATTCATGAAATTGTAGTGCGAGTGACACTAACTCAGTAGAATTGCATGTTAAAACCATTGCTTTTTATGCAGCTATTTAAATTTTTGGTCAGATAATCCACTTATCAAATGGCCGGTTGCTCTTGTCTTTTTTGCGTTTTTACAACCTTTTCCACTTTGAAAAATCAGCGTCTTTTGAAACGTTTGAACAATCAGCGTCTTTTGAAACGTATTGTAATTCTTTTTTAGAAAAAACTGACCGTCTATAGGCTCATCCATGACGCCTTTAAGTCTGTATATGTTAATGCCCTGTTTTTCGACACCGATGTATAGTGATAAAGACTTCATCAGTTCATTTCTGTTGATATTCATGTTGAGATGTATATTTCAGGTGGGAAATGGGTACTTGAACTTTTATTTTAAATTGATACGACTTGATTTTTTACAGAAAATTTAATGGTGTCCATGTAGATACGTTTCCATACTTCGGCTTCGTTTGTTTATAAACAAGAGCAGGTGGTAGGCCACACAATGATGTATTAGGTCTGTTGTTGCCATTGGCTACTAGTTGTTGTTAGGTGTGAGTATACCTGTATGTTATATTTTGAAGAAAATAGCGGTGTATTAATCCCTTTTTGGTACGTATGACACGTTCAGCATAATTCGCTTTGGTTTCATTTTTAGTTGTGTAGACATGAACACCTTGTTTATTTTTTTCAGAAATTGTTTCACCCATCGGTCAGAAAGTTCTGTCTTTTAGCCGACTGCAACAACTTACATCGTCTGTTTGTTCACTTGTAAATATTTTAAGGGCTTGTACCACAGAGTCAGGTTTTTATTAGGTAATGGTTCCTTCAACAGATATTTAGAAAAAACATCAATGACGACTATGAATGAAAATGAGTGCATTGGTTGTATGGAGAACCTCATTGTTGGTAAGCTAGATCCGTATCCCATAAACATCTATACCTTGCGTTATGATACGGTTCCGTTTGAATTTGTGCTTGACTAGTTGTAAGAGTGTATACACGTCTTGATTACGATTCCATTTTTTTTACATTATGATAGGAAGTTAGTTTTTCTGTTTCTTTTAGAAGTTCATATAATTTACATGTTGTGACAAAAGCAATAAGATGACTTAGATCAAAATAAATTCGATAAATTAATCTTTCTATGTTGCCATGTTGGTAACGAAAATTTGTCAAGTAACAATTACATCATTTATTTTACAATGACATAAGAAACATTATAGACATGCTTTGTATAACAACCATAGCTTGCCTATGAGAACTTAACCCGTGTTCAGCTTTATACAATGCTACTATATACTTAGTACTTATGACCCAAGCAAAAACGCTTCAAATTTTTCATAAAAATAGAAAGTTCTTAGAAATACTTTTCTCGCTGTAACTAATGTACATCCAGTATGCATAACGTTTTTTAAATTCAAATTCTACCACATGATACGATCTCACGGTATGTCTTTAGGAGTTCGCTATTAGTCCCTTCTAATTTTTGTGGAGGGTTCAACACCATAAGCTCACTGTATACCTAAAAAAAATACCTAGTTCACAGTCTTTACAGTTGTATCTACGACAATATCACTTGTTCCCGAAGAACTCAGATCCGCCACATTTGTCACAAATGTCAGCAAGTTGGTTGTACACGTGTTCGTTGCAATTTCTCACTTCTCTCAGACCCCCTTGACTCAACTCGGTTTCTTTTATGCGTTAGTTGATTTCCGATGTGCCATAACATTTCACTGGCTTTCCTTTCAACAGACATTTTTGACTTCATTAAGGTTCGTTTAGTTGCTTTGCTGTTCATTTTTCGAATTCAGTGGAAACGTATTTCTTTTCAGCAAACATGATTGCAGCAATGTCTTTATCATCAGAGTCTGAGTTCTTATCCCTCCTCACGCATGTGATAACTATTTACTCTTATCTACCATGACCCGCGTAAAAGACGCACAAAGTGTCCAAATTTCCCTTCTTCGGAGACCTGCTGACTTATGAATGCGTTCATGGTTGCTACTGCTGACTGATGCTAAAATTCATTCTCTTATTCATACTTTCACAGGAAGTAGAATTTTTAACCAGTCATATTGCAGCAGCTATTCAAATGTTTGAATCCTCACCAAAATTGGCAATGAACTACTTTCTGACAGGTTCTTTTACTTCAGGAAGCCGTTCATTTTCGTGCATAATAAATCCCCCGGTAAGGAAGACTAAGTTGTTCACATTCCTCCTTAAATCCTCGAAAAACAGTATCTACGCAAATTGAAGCATGCGCACCTAACTATTTGTGGTAGATTTCTTCCGGCCATCGATTTGGGATTTTTATATGAACAAGTGAAAACAACCATGTAGCGCTCCATTCCATAAATATTTTCTCCATAGCTCTATCTTCCTCCATGCTTAACTTTTAATGAATGTTATATGTTACCCCTTTTATACCCTTGGCGCTAATATAACCGTCTGGTGAACAGAACTGGACTTTGATTGGTTGAGAAATTGATGACCATACGATATTTATATAAAATGAAATATAGATTTACAGGTAATGGTACCTATTTTGTTTTAAAACGGCATTTTTCATTTTGCACAGCCCCTTCCAATCTATATTTTGATACGATGGTTTACCGCACGCCTTTTCAAAGTATGCGCTTATTTTGTTTGCTTTTTTTTTTGCCCTTAAAAGGGCCATTTTATTCGTTTTCGCTGCTGCTGAAACCAGCTTTCCAGTGACTTGCCTGCTGACTGCTTGATGCTGGCCTCCGGAAAAAACCAACTACTTCGGTTGCTAAAACTACGACGGCAGAGTTGATGGAATACCAGATAACAACTGTGGTAGCAGATGTGACGATGGCTGGACTTCGTCTGCTGCATTCAAAACCTGCATCCATGAATGTCCGTGCCTCCCATTGTATATACTTAGTCAAGATGTAAAGCTAAAACACGCTGGGATGACGCTGGATCCGGAGATCAGGCTCCAGATTTAAACGTGATTTGTGTTTCTCGTGTTTTGGTTTTAACTCATAACTTACACGGTTCATAATTTTTCCCATAATAAAAAGCGTTTCATGAAACATAACGATGGTTTTTATGAATATATTCATTGAAACAATTTCTTCATGAATTTTAACAGTTGTTTATAAAAAATCACCAAAAAAAAAAAAAAACATTAATACGATTGCAGTTTCAGTTATTTTTTGGATTCGAGTAATTAATTTTCGTTTGGGTATTGTGAAACAATATTTATGAAACTCTGAATAACTAAGTCTATGTGAATGTAATTGAGAAATAATGTTTTAAAGGATTTTAAACCACTTTATTTGTTGACATGGGGAAAACGGAATTCTGGTTTCTTTCTTATTGATTATTTTCAATTTTGACATATTTGTGATGGGGAATGATAATGGGCCACCAGACGGCATGTGGTTTCCATGGTCAAACAATGCTGACAAAAAGATGCGAAGGTCTCAATAGAGATGTTTACACAGCGTTTGACGAATTGCTTTGGTAGAGAGACAATGACCAAGAGTGGGACAACGACGCAGAAATAAACTTGCTCCCAACAATGCCGATCCCACTCACTTTCTCAGCTTTTAAACTTTTTGTATCTTTCCCCAAACACTCAAAATCATGCCCAAACTGTTATGAAAATGAGATAAACAAATTTGCTTATTTGTGAAAAATGGATTGATCTGATAAGAGCCGGGGGGTTTCTTTTTCTGTTTTTTTTTTTTTTTGGCTTTTTTGCTTTTCTTTAACTGCTCCCATTTGATGACGGCTAAAACGCAGGATTCTTGGGTTGGTTCGACACATCGGGCAGGCCATATCACTCTTGCGTGAAGGCCCTGGTCTGCTCCATCTCGTGTGTCACAAATACAGCAGGGTGCTTCGTACTTTTCCAACCATGCGTTGGCCCGGTGTGGATGCTCTTTTATTTCCTGCCTGAAGGGTACGGTGTACCACTGGAGAATGTGAAAGAACAATGCAGCACTGTGCTCTCCTATTTCCAAAGCTTGCGGGTGTAGTGTTTTCCGGTGCTGGTACAGCATTGCTATACGTGTCTCCGCCAAGGCGCCATTCTCATCCAGGGAGTATGCTATGGCCATATGTCTTCCGCCCTTGGTCTGCCTGGCTCCTAATAAAACGTGCCATCTGAACACTGTAGGACTCCTCTTCCTCATTGCTTGCTAAAGCAACACGGAATGGCTTTTGATACGCCATTTTCTCTAACAACCATAGGTTTCAATTTTTTCTTTCCATGTTAATTTGGTTTTGCCCCTCTCACGCCAGCCTGTCAAACCCTGGCAATACCCGCGTGGGTTATCCCTCTTACCCATAGCCCTCCTGATGTCGTGCTGCTCCTCCCTTCCCCTCCCTAGCCTAAAACTAGTTGGGAGAAAGGGTGGATTAGGGGTAATCTGACAGGGGTTGTTGCCTAGTTACTCACCATAAATTTCTATTTCAGGTATGGCGGAGACAGAGACCTCAATGCATAAGGCAGAGTGTGGGCACCCATCTTTCGCAGGCAACTCCGACTCCGACTGTGAAAAGTATGGAATCGCAGAGGACTAGCTCCTTGTCAGGTGCACAACACGTGTGGGGAATATGAACATCTCATCCAGGGAGACTAAAAAGCAATAGAAACGAATCGCACAAAAAATAGAGACACAAGGAGCTGCGTCAGAAACTTAAGAGACGGAAGGCGCTTTCACAATCGAAAAAGGCACCACTAGCCGAATCTGCCCCAGCTTTATCCTCGTTGGATAACCAATAAGGGGCTTCGCCATCAAGCATACACACAAAAAATCTAAATTAACCCGCTCTGTATCCTCAGAATGGTAACAGAACTGGATGCTGAAGACAGAGAAGTCTTCAGAAACAAATGGTCACCCCCCTACCAGGAGTGCAACGCTCAAAAGCGAGGCTGTATCCGTTTAAAGCATTATTCGCAGCAGTTCCCCAGTACTGATTTTACGGGAAGAAGAATTAGGCATCCTCCTATCACAGGATCTGAAGCCAAAAGCAGCCACCTCCTCGAGGGCACCGGGAAATCCAAAAAGTAGGAACCCGAATGGGCAAAGGAAATGGGTGCTATGAGGACTTTGCAAGAGCAAGCGCAAGCTCAGTTAGCCTCCCTATGTGCTGTCATTAGTGTCATTACACTTGCCGTCCCTTCGGCGAAGGGGACAACCTCAAAACCTCAACCCAGCGAGACACAAGCCAGTGATGAGGAATCAACAATTATTCCCTCCACAGGCCACACATCTTCACTGCATCCCCGGGATTCAGATATTCAGTCAAGAACTAGCTTCCTTATCTCCTGCAGACAGGTATAACTTCCTACCAGCAAAAGACGACCAGAAGACGGATAAGGATAATGCGCCATCACATAGGGCTTCAGGGGAGAGGAGGGAGACTCCGAGAACGAGTTTTAAGAGGGGAGGGGGAGGCTTTAACTCAAACCATTAGTCTCCTGAACGGATTGCGGTCACCTTGGAAAGGACAGCAACACTGACGAGATCCGGCAGCCGCAGACAAAAGCCCCATCCGCACCCCACCTCCTCCCACCCTACCGTCCCAGGATGCTCCGATACACCCGCCTACGACAGAAACATCGCGAATACTACCTGAAGACATCACATTCAAAGATGTAATAAAAGAAATCACACGTTTGGCAGGGGTAGAGGCAGGCAACCCATGCCCCGACAAAGAGAAGCCACCCACCCGCTTGACCTCGCAGAGCCAAGAGCCAGAGCAGGAGAAGTTCCTGACTCTAGCCACGAGTCCCGGAGTTGTCAACACTGTAGCGGTCATGCAGAGGGAATTCCAGCTGATGGATATGAGAGATGGCAAAGTCATGGCATGCCTCCACCCGTCTAAGCAACTGGGGATCAGAACAAACAGCTATAGATCTGCTGATAACATCATCTCCATCGAATCCCGCGTGCAACCCACAAACAGAACAGTGTAGATGCCCAAAGTAAAACCAAACTAGAATATCTCCCTTGTGGAAAAGGACGTTAAAACGTTAGAAGGATTATCCCGTCACAAACTAAATATCACCTCAGTGCAGGATCACACACAAAAGGCATCAAAAAAGGCTCTAACCCAGAGGGTATATCCGAGCCGTAGTGCTAAAACTGTAAGAGTGTATCAGCAAAAATAGTAGGTAACCAGCTAACCTCAACGATACAACTATGTGGAGACGCAGTTCTGTTACACTGCTGGTCTTCAGTCAAAGAGAACCGGGAAATAAGGCACCAAAGTATTCTCAGTCAGTCTGAGGTATTCCCACCACAAGGGATCGAGGGAGTAAACGCAGAAAACAGAGCCTTATGCCAGGATTTGGCGTTGATTTAACGTCCTAGACGCCCCTTTGGGAGGGCTTCGAGCACCGGGGGCCGCTCCATGAGGCACCATAGGGGGAGAGGTCTGCACCCCTGTGATGTCATCACTCCCAACCAGCCAAGAGGCAAAGGCAATAGGAGGACAGTACCTGTAGTAATCATGACTCTCATCACCAGTACAGTAGCAACCAATCAACCACGGTACCGCGTGAATATAAAGGACTCATGTCCAGGCAATACCGTCATTTTATCTCAAGAAATAGAGGAACTACTGAACTGCAAAGACTCTTGGTTCGTAGGAGGAAGGCTAGGCTATTTATATTTACAAAATTTGGGCACGAAGTGAGGCGCCACGTCGAGTAGTCAATTGGCTCCAACAAGGCTATTCCCTTCCCTTGAAGAGGGACAGCAGGGGCTGATGCCACGAGGTGCATCTGCATTAAAGGGCTCCGAAACACATATACCACCTCCTACAGCCAGGGATCCGAGCAGAATCAGGCTCTACAGCAACCGTTAAGAGAACTCGTAAACAAAATGGCTACACAGCAAATACCAGTATTCAAACAGGGTTTTTTCAGTCTCGTATTCTTAGTTCCCAAGAGAACAGGGGGTTGTGGACTAGTCATAAATTTATCCTACCTGCACAAGTCCCTACTCACACTTACCTTTAAAATGGATACGCCCAGGTAATCAAAGAAATGAAGGCAGTTGGGGACGTCAATAGATCTTTCAGACGCATACCTTTACATCCCAATAAATCAGGAGAGTCGCAAATACCTGTGTTTTCAAATAGGGCGGAAAAGATATAGGTTTCTGGCACTTCCATTCGGGCTCTTCATAGCCTCGTATGTATTCTCAAAAGTAATGAAAGTCCCAAAACCATGGGTCGGTCTTCGGGGTATCCTCGTATTTCAGTACCTCAAGATTGGTGTCTAGTCCACAATGAAGAGACTCAGGTCAGGCTCCAGCCACTCCTCATAGTAAGACAGACGCTTCGAGCAGGTTTAATAATAAATTTAGTAAAATCAAAACTTATACTTAAAAAAGCTAATGACCTTTCTAGGGGAAAAGTTTGACTTGGAATTTGCCCGAGCCTACCCCACAGAGGAAATGTTTCACCCATCCAGAATATCTCCTCCCACATTGTCCCATGAAGCTATACCCAAATTCAGTCTCTACTGCGGTTATTAGCAGCCAGAGAGAAGACAGTCCATCTGGACAAGCTGCAAGGCAGAAAGTTTGAAATGCAATAAAACTAGCAGTAGCTCGAAAGCAATAAGGGACCTTCAATCGCAGAATTACCCATTCAAGCCCCCCTTCACCGCCGTGTTGTAGATCCAGACAGACGCATCATCCGAAGTCTGTGTGTAGTTTCTGCTTCAAAAGTAAATTATGGTAAGGCACCCACAACACAACTTCTCCCCAATCTGAAAAACAGATCGGTAAAGGTCTTTAGGACAATTCGAAAGCAATGGCTTACCTCCGCAAGCAATGGGCACTTACGGTGCAGAATCAATCCAGCCGACAAACGAGATCCTTTGCCTGGCGAAAAAGTCATCGGATCTGGGTCTCCGCCGACCACATAGCCGGAAAATTAAACGTGTTGGCAGATATGACTTCCAGAGAAGGCAAAGTAATCTAAACGGATTGATGCTTAAACTGGAGCTCCTTTCACTGAATAGTAGTTTGATCCCATGCTTTGATCTGTTTGCCAATTCCTTAACACACCGTCTGGCGAGATATGTCTCCAGCTGCCCAGATCTAAACGCCTGGGGGTAGGACGCCCTCAGATGCCAGTGGCCCGAGCAAGTGCTGTATGCATCCCCTTAACAAACCATTCTAAAACAGACACTCCTCAGAGCCCTAGTATTTCCAGGGAGCAAACTCATCCTAATATCCCCATGGCAGCCAGAGGCTCCGTGGTTCACTCTATCACGATACAAAGTAGAGAGGTGCCTTCAGATCCCTTGCCATCCGAATCTCCTACACCAACAACACTGGAACCACAGTCACTCATCCTCACCTCCCATGCCTACGGTGTGGTACCCATACCTACCTTCCTAAAAGAGCATGGGATTTCAGCTAAATAATAAATTAATGACTCAAACGCACAAACCATCTACATCTAAGATCTATGATCTCAGTGGAACAAGTTCTCGACTTAGTGTAAGAAGCAAAGACTAGACCTATTCAAAGCTTCCCCAGGGGTCGTAGCTGAATTTTTGAATTTCCTACACAAAGATTCCAAATTAAGATCATCTTCCGTAGAAGGTTACAGGTCTGTAATCGCAGCTACACTCAAACTAGTTTCGATGTACAACCCAACGGGTTGTACATCGAAACTAGTTTGAGTGTTTTGATAAAGCATTTCAAACTAGTGTCACCTGAATCAGTGGCACAATGGGATCTAGAACTGGTTCTTAACGGACAGAGAAACCTTTGAAAAACCTTTCTGCTGCATCTAGCGTCAGGTAAAAGAAGGGGGAACTCCATGCCTTGGAACAAGTGGTCTTTAAACTAAATGGCTCCTGGGATACAGTGATCCTTAAACCGAGTCCATCTTTTATGGACAATACACACATAGCCACAAAGGGGCGGGGATATTTGAAGAAATAAAAGTCACATCCCTTCCAAATCCCACACTACATTAGGAGCCAACACCCATGTTGTGCCTCGTGTGAGCTCTTAGGAAATATATAGAGTCAGTTAAAGATTATAGGGGGCCTAGGCGAAATGGTCTCACCGATACTAAAAGCTCTTTCGATACTATTCATTTTTTTTAAAATATGGCAGTATTATTCACGGAGATAAGTTTATTGTTCTTCGGTGTATGTACGGCTTGTATAGAAACGAGAAATTGCTTTCGAAACCTAGTACATTTTTTTAAATATTGTCATATCAAAAGCTCTGTGTTGTAATGACATCGTAGTAAAACTGAAATTCAATCCATTGGTTCAGGATATTTTTATGCGATCAGTCCATACTATACCAACATAATTTCACCATATCTGTGCTTGTATCAAAGCTTTGAAAATCTATTTTGCTCTCTAGTTTGTTTTATATAACGGGGCACTGAGTTTTATCTCGTCATATTTGGTAACTTGGATACCAGCTTATTTTAGAAAAGGGCTATACTCGTCTATGACCTTTCATCAATCGATCGACTTGCAGAAGTTAACTTCCGGTTAGATCGATCATGGCTGCACTGGTGGAAGGAGTTGAATATGGCCTGTCTTCTCTCGGGTCCACCAGCAGCAACAAATCTGTACTTTATGTCAAATTGACTGATTCAGCTTTGAAAGCTATAGAGGAATATAACTCATTTAAGGTTTGATAAAAATATGAGTAACTTACGTGATAGAAATTTTAATTTTTGTATTTTTTTTTCACTCTTGCCAGACAGCAGACCAAACAGATGGTTCATCTGAATTTTTACTTTCAAACTTTTCATTAAGTTCCTACAGAACGCGGTTGAACCGACATTTGAAAGAAGTAGGATATCGCATTCACCAATATTGTGTGGTGTATATTCATTGTACTTGGAAACAATCACTAAGAGTGACACTATGATTGAAACCTTTCGCCCTACCAAAAAATTATCTTCCATAAGCGTTCGAGAGTAACGCTAAAGGGGTGCATTTTCAAAACGAGCCAATTCGGACTTTGACTTTTGCCGAAATTCAGCTGAATTCGGCTGAATTCATTTGGGATAAGGATATAAAGAAATGACAGAAAAAAACGGCAATAATCAACAAAATTCCATTTTGCCAAAAACATATTCACATGTTGGTTATTAGAGGGACTGAATATATGTAAAATAGTTTTTAAAAGATCATATGATGGCCTTATCAATTTGAAAGTGTGCATGTTGAAAGAAAATTAGAATTTTGATGTTTTTCCCTTATCATTTCTTTATAATTTATCCCCAAAAAATTGCAGTCGAAACAACACCTCCACCTGAAAGACCCGAAAGTGTGAATTGGCTTATACCCGCAGATGCTATATAGGTCATATACCTTGTTTTAATTTCAATTCTTCACCCACGTACTCGAAAACTACACGAAGTACGAAACAACCAGTGTTGTGAATTTGCATTGTTATCACAACTCCCACTGTCTGGACAATAAGCCAAATCACACTTTGGTCGTTCCCAAAAAATGCACAAAATGTCTGCGTTTCGAATAAAATAACCGGATAAAAAATGAAACAAATGATAGAGAGATTTCGCCGAAATGTCTAGTTTCTCTTGCACAAAAGAGCAATCAGGTTTTTAACAACCCGTATGCCATTTAAAAAATTTGTTTAAAGTGTTTACAAATAGTTTCAAGTTTCAATTTATTTTATGATCTGAGTATGAGCTGTTTTTTACGATATTTCTTCAACATTTTCCTGTGATTTTTTTACCCGGTTCCCTCCCAGTCGAAATTCTTGCGCATTTTATTAGAAATACCCAAAGTGTGATTTGACTTATCCAAAGTTGAGACCGGGCACATGTAAAGTTTGACAAGATATCTTGCTTATGGCAAATCAGTGAAAGCAGGGCTTTCAAACGAGTCTTTACCACATATTGTTTGGCTACTCAATAATCTAAATGATTGAACCTAATGACTGAAACTTTTTTGTTGGTGAAAAAGCAAGGTTAATTTTTAATACAACACTTTCATGCAGTTCACAAGTTTGGTTTATCTACGGTGGTTCATTTTTGACAAACAGTCCTTTGTGTAATTCATCTCCCCACCCCCTCCTAAAAAAATGCTTGTGTGATTTTTTGAGCTGGTTTTAAGATCTCTGTCGATTTTGATACCAAGAAAAACAATGGATAGCTTGAAGTTGTTGTCTTTCTAACGTTTGAAGTTTGAACCGGGCTTTTGTCATTGGAAAAATAGTTAAATGGTTACGGTATTAAATTTGAAATGGTTTCCTTAAGAGAGATCGATTAGTGATTACGAAGGCTATCGTTAGATTCGGGGGTGGGGAAGGGGGGGGGGGGCTTAACTTTATATGCCACTCCCCCCGTCCTTCCCGCGGGAAAATAAAGTTGTTTCGATCATTCTGGTCGGTTCTAAGTGGTTAGAGTCAAACAACATGTATTGTATACCGAAGATAGCACTTTGTCTCTTAAACAAGCTGTTCTCGGCGTTGATCAGCATATTAGCGTTCTGTTGCTAAGGAACGTCTAAAAATGTATTCTTCCTTTTTCGGTTTATAATGTAAACTTTTGTTTTGCAGGAAAATCGAACGCCGCAGATTTCATTTGAAGGACAGCAAGGGGTAAGTGGTCTTCAGATTAAACGCAAATGTACTTCATTCTAAAGCAGAATGTTGGAAAAGATCTCGGCAAGGGAGTTAGCATTGCCTATCATTGTGTTGCATGAATGTTCTGCTACTGTGCAGGATATATCATGGCATTTTATTCAAGTTATCAGTAAGAAATACTGCTCGATACGATGTACATACTCTGTAAAAGGTGACCAGCATGTCGCTGTGTGGGGTCTAGGACAGATCCCCCCGGGACTAAACCCCCCGTGACCAAACCCCCCGATCGGACCAAACCCCCTCTCAACCTAATCAAAATGCCAATATAATATGTCAAATTTAAACACACGCTTATTGCATCATGAGTTTTTGACAGTCAAATGCCTTAGCGTACTGATTGGCCTCTACAGTAATATCGTCTACTTCGGAAAGCTCGTCAGATAATATGACTGCAGTTATGTACCTTTTATAATCAGTAATCATAAAGAAACGATTACAGAATATCGGAGGCTGCTTAAAAGTTCAAATATAATTGTTGGAGGAGGGGGGGGGGGGGGGGTTGGTCCTCTCCAAATGGGGGGGGGGGGGGGCTGTTAGCATGGGGGTTATGCGCGGGGGGGGGGGTTCGGTCGGGGGGGTTTTTTGTCCAGAACCCCGCTGTGTGTACATATCACACTGTTAGGTGGTAAAATTCAAAGCCAAATATCATTTACGTACTTAAATGTAAATCGATGACGAATCATTGTACTGGAACAAAACAGTGGAGGGAGAAGGTTTTTCCCACACACATTCATAAAGGTTCTTTGTAAGAACAAACATTAGAATATAAGCGTTTATGAAGGTATTTTCCTTGGTCAGTCGACATGTGGTTAACGAGAGCTTTCAGTTATGTAATTCCCCAAAGAACGGCTTTAGTATCTGGAGTGATTTATATGGACTAGCTTACTAGAAATGGTCCTATTGTTGAACGTTTTTACTTCTTATTATGATCTAGAAGATATCTATGAACTTCAAAATTAGTGATACTTCGCAAAGTCATACAATAATGCAAGCACAGCAAAATCATAAGTGCACTGGCGAAGTGACTGACGATTGGTGAAGTTTATTGACTGTTGTATAACTCGATAAATATGTATTTTTGCATCAGTAAAGCATGTTTCTAAATGATAAGGGTTCAGCAGGTGACTTCGGGAACAGTACATAAGTGAATATTTCTGTTAACAACCCCTCTCCTCCGCTCCGTGGCCTCCCTATAATGTTTGAAGTGCACCGGGCCTGTAAAATGTGTGGATTTTGTGACGGAATAAGGTTTCGTTAGGTCGAGACGTATTATTCATCATCTGAATAAGTAAATTACAACAGTGAAATAAAATAATACATTTCTCGTGCGGGCAAGTGAGAAATATGCGTGTTTTACCGATTCAAATTGCTGTGGATGAAAAGAAATTACCAAGTGCCCCTGTATATTTTTGCCCCCTCAATCGGGGCTTTAGACGCGGAGGAGTGCTATAGGTTTGGGTGCTGTCCATCCGTCCATCAGCGGCTGTTACTGCTATCATGATAATCCGTTTCATGTGATGTTTAGTTTGCAGTCCACCTATCTTGGTGGGACATGTTTATTTTGGCATTTACCCAATTTCAAGTTTACAGTGGCCGCCATCTTTGATTTTCACTCAAAGTCCTTGTTAACACGATAAAACAAACTACGGGGTTGATCATCACCAAATTTTAGACAGTGTTTTACCAGTTAGAAAGAACGGTCAAGAATGATTTTAGGAGCAATCAGAAAATTGAAAGTGGCCGCAAGCCTTCATTTTCCCACTATTTCAGACTTAACCAACTTAAAATTACGCTCGAGGTTGGTTATCGGATGAACAGGAAAATTCAAAATAATCACCAGCCGCCATCTTTGATTTTCATCCCCAATTTCTTGTTAACACAATAACACAAAAACTACTTAATGGATAATCACCTGCGCTAAAGTTCCGCCTACGTGGACAGGGCCATCAGACACGCTTTGCTGCCATGCCATGAAGTCGTGTTGCACACAGTTTTCACTAATTTAATGTCCATTTCCGACTGGGAGGCTGTGTTCTACGATGGGCTTGTTAAGCGTGTTAGCTTCGCGGCATTATTGATGGCAACTGAATGTGTTGCAAGACACGAATTGTCCGGTTTGTAGGTCATGAAATGGCAGTGCGGGGGAGGGGGGGGGGGGGTGTTGCATCCGTATTGTTTGCAACGGCACAGTTTATTCGGGAATCTTTGTTTTACCATCTGTAGATGCGTCTGCGCTGTTGGCTGAAGCCTATCGTCTTGCCGTAACCGGGTTCGCGATAACTGCGTTGTTTTGGCCCGGTTTTCAGGTGTTGATAGTGCTCTGAACGCGAATATTTAGACACACAAGACTTAAGCTCAGTGCATCAATATTCTAAGTGTTGGCTAATTTTGTTTTATTTGCCTGTAAGCTAAAAGTATCTGGTACATATTGTATAAATAACTACGTCTACTGTGCACTTCGAAATGTTGAAAACATCTCTTTTCTCAATGAGCACAAGATTTTGGAGTTTCATTTTTTCTGACAACCAGTCTCGTCAGTTTCCCCAGCTGCCAAGTTAGTATTGGTCCGGGAGAACACTGCTATGTAAAATTAATTTGGGGACATAACTTAAAGTGCAAGTGGTGTTTAGGGAGTGCTGTAGAATGGTACTCACAAGTGATTAAATATACATTTTTTGGAGTTCTTTCTTGTGATTTAAAGACATCAATTGTTCACAGGCTGATTTTTTTTTCAAAAGCCGAAGTATTTTGGTTAGCTCCAAACGGGGGCTTTAGGCTAGTTTGGGTGTTTGTCGCGGGCTGTTAATCCAGCCCTTCTAATCTGCTTCCTATGATATACATTGTATGTTGTATGGGTAACCTACAATAGTTGTTGTGTGCCGATAATTTTATTTTGATCTTTGCCCTGTTTCAGGGTCGAAATGGTGGCCATCTTGGGTTCCGTTTTAGGGGTGTGCTCTTTACGATGGCTTGTTATAAATGCCGTGAAAATGATTGATTAAGTGATAGTAAGTAGTAGTAATAAATAAACTAGTGTTCTGGATTGTGCAGATCAGCCGGATATATTTATTGCTCTGGTTAAAAATTTTTTAGGTGGCTAACAAAAATATCCGGCTGATCAATTCCTTGCGGATATGACAAGACCTTCAAGTAGTACCACTTGGCTGTATTGAAAACGCGTGAAAGTGAACTTGGGAATGTTGGTGTGCGATGTCCGTGGTTGGAAATTCCCAGCTTTTGTCGCGTTAAATCGGAAATCCGATTCAAAGTTGACGTCATAAAAAATTTCCTGAATTTTAGTGACAGTAAAATAAGGTGTACTGCTGTTCCTGTGTATATGCTACAATGAATCTGCAAAGCCGTGACTTTACAGGCATCGAACTTTCAGTTAGGAGAGCTGGGAAATTAACTATTTTAAGGCATAATGCTCAGAAAATGGTGTTTATAATAATAAACAACACTGTGTGTTAGTTCTCAACGTTAAAGTAAAATGTGTCGTTTAACCAGAAATGCGTTATACAGCATTTCTTAATATGTAACAACTTTACAGATAGTCCACCAAGTTAATTCTGCAAAATAAAAATTTCTGTAGACTATTTAAAAAATTTTGTTTATGAAAAAAAAAAGAAGTCGTAAAATTATGGAATGCCGTTTTCACATTTATTAAGGAATTATTGATATCAAAAATAATTTTTGATCTCAAAATTTGATTTTGTGATATCAAGAATTAATTTTTGATATCAAAAAATCCCTATTTTGATATCAATAATTAATTTTTGCTATCTGTAATTGTATTTTTGATATCTCTAAATATATTCTTGATCTCAAAAAATAATTTTTGATATCAATAAATATTTAGAGATATCAAGAAATATTTATTGATATCAAAAATGACTTAATGATATCTAAAATTGATTTTTTGAGATCAAAAATTCAATTCTTGAGAGCAAAAATGAAATATTTGAGATCAAAATATTAATTTTGAGCTCAATAATTCATTTTCCTTTTATTGATATCAAGAATTTATTTCAGATATCATTATTTCAGAATGGAGCTATTTTAATTTGTATTTTGAAATTTGCAAATGATTTTTTGATCTCAAAAATTGATTTTTGATATAAAAATATCAGTCTATTTTTTAAATAAAAAATTCAGAAGCACACACCTGTAAATTAATAATGACTGGCCCTTGTATGCAGAATCTTTGTTTGAATTTTTTACTGTACAAAAAGGAAGCAATTCTTGAGATCAAAAATTGTGTTGTTATTATTGATCTCAATAATTCAAGTTTTCATCTCCAAAATTTAATTGACGATTCGTTAAATTTTATGTAAATGTGTATCTTATTTAAGATTTTTTAAGTTTGTAAATTTTATTTTTTGATCTCAAAAATAAATTTTTGCGCTCTACATTTCAATTATTGATAGCAAAATATAAATTAATGAGATCTACATTGATTTCTTGATATCTTCAATTATATTTTGATATCAAAAATAAGCATTAAATGTTAAGACGGCATTCCATATAAAATTAGCAAAGTGTATTTCTGAAAGCTTTTAAATTGCAAGGCTACAACTATCTCAGACCAAACTTTAATGGGTTTGTAAGCTGAAAACATCATGAGTACTATATTGCACACAGATATTTTGACAGATTCACTGAAAATTTCAGTGGTTTTGTGAAGTCACTGATTTGATTAATTTACTTTAAGACATATCTGAACAAATATTTAAAGAAATGGATGGAAAGGTGTGTTTTTGACTTCTTGTCATAAGAAACAAGCTAGTTCAGCCCGAGCTGTTATTCAGCATAGTTATTCGAGTTGTCCCATGTAAATATTATATATATTGTTGGTGGAAAGGGACTTAAAAAATGTGTTTTTTTTTTAATGGCGTACTGTCGTGTATTGTGTTGAATGTAATCGGAACCAGCAATGTTGACATGACAAGTGGTCGCGAATATTTGAAAGAAATGGAAAAAAACCTTGGTATTGATTTTTGGCAACGGTCCATGTTTGATAAGATTTATTCGAATCGGACGTAACTCTGTACATACACATTGTTCATAAATGACCCCCATCTCTCACATAAACACAATCAAACTTCAAATTGGCCCACAAAGTTATTTAATTTCCTGCACTGTGAATTAAGTTTCATTGAACAATAAATAATTGCTGTCATTATTGGCGCATTGTTTTCATTACGTTCAAATGAAATTTCCACTTTAAAACAGTTTGCTTTGCCGTGTAGTTGTTATGTGAATGTAAGTGTACTGATTACCAGTCCAAACATTTGGCATTTGACAAGTGAACACATTTGACAGTTAAAATATAGCCAGGTCTACGAGTTTTTTTTTCACTATGTATGCACTGTATGATAGTTCGAGGCATTCTTTGTTGATTATGTCGCGTGTATGAAATTGTTGGGAGAAAAAAAGAACGATATTTTTTTTAAGAGTAAAAGGAACAGATTTTTGCCATGTTTTACTTGTCGGCATGTTATAAGATATTACGAACTCGAGAATTTCTCGCTCATATTTGTTTTGTTTATGCAACGTTGTGGATTGACATCTCATTTTGTTCGGGAAATTGTCGGGTTTTCAAACACCGTGCATATTGGGTAACTCGAACACAACTCGATTATGTGGAATTTAGGTATCTCGGACATTTATTTCAATCCGGCGAGATTTGAGTTTTCGGATACCTTGTGTGTTTCTTGATGCGTAATTTTGACTGTCCTTTACCGGTGGCACAAGAAGGGATAGGAATAAAGTGATGGCCCCTCCCCCTCAAAAAAAAAAAAAAAAAAAAAAAAAAAATGAGCACTGTTGCTGATATAACAACAAATATATTCGTATCGTTTATTTGCGTGTTAACTTTTCTTTGAAAGACATCAGACGAAACAGCTGATGTTTTCTTGAATCAATATTCTGCCCATTTGCACATACCTGGTTCAGAGACTTTGTTTGCCTCTATTTACAGGTTATAAGCATACCGGGCACGAAGTCTGGAGCCGAACGGCAGCGCGCATTTAACTTCACATTGGCTACGATACAGGGTGACCCAAAAGGAAGCTTTGACTGTGTTCAGCAAAATGCATCAAGGTATAATTGCACTGGCACCCACTGTAAGATCTCTTTCAGGGACAACTTCTGACGGAACAGGAATCAATAAAATGTTTTTGAGGTTGCGGCTACTTTAAATAAGTCCTTGTTTTTTTTGTTTTTTTTTTTCTGTTTTTTTTTTAATTTGCTTGTGATATGATCAGAAAGATTGACACACCCAACTCACGGTTTGGAGACTCTAGCGACTAAGTTGTCGCACTCCCCTTTCGGGCTCACTTGCCCTTTTTTCTGCACTGTTTAATATTCTGATCTGTAATAATTATAATGATTGTGATGTTAATAAAGGGAAAAGGAGGGAGAACATAGTCGTCCGAATTTCTTACGCTCTGTCAGTACACTTTTCAATCTCTCGATGATAATTATCTCCATCAAAAACGGGTTGTCACTAACTGATATTCCCAGTTCAAAATTTCTGGTTTTTTCTAAGTGGAAAGATCATCTGTGTCGAAAGAAATGGTTTCTTTCTTGTCTCAAGTTGCGATTTCATGAAATAATCAGTTACTTTCTTTTACGATATATATGTGTGTGTGTGTGTTTTTTTGGTAATTGCTTAAGCTTTTTTTGTTCTGCATGCTGGCGTTAATTCGTGATCAAGGCACGCCTTCCAGCGGCGAACTGCGCATGCGTGATTGTACACAGATCTAAAGCACAATTGTTGCGCATTTCCTTATTTGGGCGGTGTATTGTTCTGTACCCTGTGGATTTTTCTGGAGAGAGGGAATGAGTAGGGGTTGGCTGAGCGAAGGAGTAGGGGTTGACTGAGCGAAGGAGTAGGGGTTGGCTGAGCGAATGAGTAGGGGTTGGCTGGGCGAAGGAGTAGGGGTTGGCTGAGCGAAGGAGTAGGTGTTGGCTGAGCGAAGGAGTAGGGGTTGACTGAGCGAATGAGTAGGGGTTGGCTGAGCGAATGAGTAGGGGTTGGCTGAGCGAAGGAGTAGGTGTTGGCTGAGCGAAGGAGTAGGTGTTGGCTGAGCGAAGGAGTAGGGGTTGGCTGAGCGAAGGAGTAGGGGTTGGCTGAGCGAAGGAGTAGGGGTTGGCTGAGCGAAGGAGTAGGGGTTGGCTGAGCGAAGGAGTAGGTGTTGGCTGAGCGAAGGAGTAGGGGTTGACTGAGCGAAGGAGTAGGGGTTGGCTGAGCGAAGGAGTAGGGGTTGGCTGGGCGATGGAGTAGGGGTTGGCTTGGCGAAGGAGTAGGGGTTGGCTGGGCGAAGGAGTAGGGGTTGGCTGAGCGAAGGAGTAGGTGTTGGCTGAGCGAAGGAGTAGGGGTTGGCTGAGCGAAGGAGTAGGGGTTGGCTGGGCGAATGAGTAGGGGTTGGCTGGGCAAAGGAGTAGGGGTTGGCTGAGCGAAGGAGTAGGTGTTGGCTGAGCGAAGGAGTAGGGGTTGACTGAGCGAAGGAGTAGGGGTTGGCTGAGCGAATGAGTAGGGGTTGGCTGGGCGAAGGAGTAGGGGTTGGCTGAGCGAAGGAGTAGGTGTTGGCTGAGCGAAGGAGTAGGGGTTGACTGAGCGAAGGAGTAGGTGTTGGCTGAGCGAATGAGTAGGGGTTGGCTGAGCGAAGGAGTAGGATTTGCATTGCCATATGGGTGGGGCGTTGTTTTACATATAGCAGGACACATGGGGTGAAGCGGCGGCCTCTTTATAATAGGTATGGTTAACAAAATCCTTTGAAAAATAATTGAGCATGTTTTGCTGTAACATTCATCGAGCAACAGCAAAAGACACGGGCCCTGATCGTCGTATTTAAATTAAAGACGACCTACCAGTCTTTACTTACGGACATAATATCATGCACTGTAGTTCAGTCACTAACTAGTCCTGGCGATATCAGTCGATAGTTGCGATGCGATGGTTGATATCTTTGCGATTCTAGCGGATTATGGCGATAGTTTATCTTGAAAGTTTTTTTTCACGCAGGGCAAAATGAAGAAAATATGAACTGAATTTACTCGAGAATGCCAGAGGATTGTAATTCATGCAGGCAGTGTCTTGTTTGCACTCAGCGTACATTTAACAGGTTTTAGCTACACCATGTTTCCGGAAGGTGGTAGGGGAGGGGGGGGGGTTAGGTACTTGTGAAAGATGTATTATTTGTTGAATTTATGCCGCTAGCAGCGAAGGTTGCCGAAGATGTCTATTGCGACAGACCAATTGCTGTCGGTAGACAGCTCTAGTCATAACAGTGCATGATATTATGCCTAAAATCCAAACATGTAAGACAACGACTTAACTAACCAGCAAGTAATACAGCCCGAATGTTGAAACTGCATTGAAAACGTTCAAATTTCTGGCTCCTGGTTTCGCGGGAAAACGCCCCGAAAAATAATCTTTCCATGATTGTACATTGGTACACACATGAACGGAACCTATATTTTTGAAGTGAAGATGAAGATGGATGACTTTGAACTATTTCCAGTTAATGAAGCCCGCAATTAAAATTGACATAATCATAGCTGTCGTTGATGTGCGTCAGAAGGTGAACTTTTCAGTGACGAAATATTATGATGACGAGTGGGTTCGGGAGTGGACTTAAAATGATTGTGGGAGGTGGAGGGGGGTGGGAGGGTAGGGGTACGTTGAAAATGATAGCATCACTAAAAATACAAGCCGGTCACTTCGGGAATTCTGAAAAAGGTAATTTCCGAACTTTAGGAACAGAACAGAAAAAGGGGTGGAGAGAAAAAATCTCCAGTTACTTACATTTCAGTGTATGCAGTTGTTTTTATTTAAAAATCAGGTTTTATTACAAAAAGTTGTTTGATATTTGAAAAGCCGTCACGACATGACACTTGTTTTTAGTTTACGTGTTCCAAAACACATTTTCCACCCTCCATATGTACTTGTGTTACTCAAGGACAGTGATGTTTACAAAGTCTACAAAAGAAAAAAACTGTTTTCTCTTAACAAATGGCACAATTTGTAATAAATGACAATACGGCAACAATGGTAGTTTCGAACATTTTATATACTAATACGTCATGTTGGCTCAACCAGTGTCGGTTTTTGTTTGGTTGCCTAAAATTTTAAAAAATTAATACCAGCAGCTGTGACCTTGGCCGTTGCAGGTCAAGCGGAGGGCTGGAGCTGCTTGGCAGCATGCAGTACAAGGTGTCCATCCACGCGAACGAGGACAGCTACAAGACGACGCGCGAGCGCATGACCATAGCCGAGGAGGAGAGCAAGAAGTCATGGTAAACGCAAAACACACGCAAATTAAAAAGGGGGGAGTGAAGGGGGGGGGGGGGTGGGTGGGTCTATCTCCTCCAGGTTATTGTTTATCTAATAGGTTTTATTTCTCGTAGCGCCGTACTTGTGTTTCAGACCAGCAATACAAATGTCGCAGGACGTGATTTACATCCGGTGGCTACAGATAAACTGACCCCACTTGGTCTGATTTGGTTTGAGCGATAAGAGACCCTGTCTGGCTTTACTGTCCGTGATACGGTCTTTGGACAACTCGGCCCTTTGCCAACTCGGCCGATACCAACTCGGCCCTACCTGAAAGACGACTCGGCCCTTTTTTGGGACAACTCGGCCCTACCTGAAAGACGACTCGACCCCTAATTTCCAACTCGATCCCTACTTATATTTTTTTTAAAATTTAACAATGAGTTAACCGTTTCAGCAGCATGATACATATAACACCTGTAGAAGAAAACCAGAATACGACAACTTTTTACTTTACTTCCAACAACTAATAGCAATTCGCTCTTAACACTGCTCTCTATTCAAGGATCCTATTCATAAAGCGCAATGGGTTTTCCACACATTTTATACTGTTGAAAAGTCGTTTCTTTTTTGTACTCGTTTTCCTGTTACATTTTTTTTTTGTTTTAAAGACACTGATGGTCATTGTTTTCACACTTTACTGCCACTAGTGGTTAAGAATTGTTCTACGGTGCGGGGAGGGGGGGGGGGGGGCTATATGCGTCTAACGGTTTTCAGAAGCCTAGACGCAGATCGGGATCCATTTCGATATTCATCCAACAATTTAACTATCTTTGCGGAAGTCGCCCGGTACTTGCTGTTTTGAGAGCGGTGAAGTTTATACTCGCTCGAACCACCCATGGGAACCTCAGCTTCTATATACTGATTGGGACCCTGCACCGAGAGGCTCTCATCGCGAAAGTACATGTTCAGCTGGCCTCATAAGCTGAACATGTACTTTCGTGATGAGAGCCTCCCGTGCAGGGTCCCATTCAGTATATAGAAGTTCCCATTGGTGGCTCGCGCGTTCAGACAATCATGCCACCCCTTGACGACGTCGTGTAGCACAACGGTCTCGATGAGATCGAATCAATTCTCGAAATTGCAATTAAGTATTCCTTTTATGAGAATGTGCATTGCACAGTAAAAAATTTCAAAAGCCTTTTATGTCAGTTCTCGAAATTGCAATTAAAGTAGTCCTTTTGTGAGAATATGCAGTAAAAGAAATTTCAAAAGCCTTTTATGTTCCTATAATGAGTCAGAAATTACCAATATCAAAATTGCAATTCAGTATTCCTTTTGTGAGAATATGCACTGCACAGTACAATGTCCCCATAATGATTAAGAAATTAATAATATCAAAATTGCAATCAATTATTCGTGTGATAATAATATGTATTGCATTTTAATGGAAATTTTAAAAAGCCTTTCATGTCCCTGTAATGATTCAGATATTACCAATCCCGAAGTTGCACTTAATTTTCACTTTAAGAAAAATGGGTACGCCTTTGAACTAAAAATTCAAATGTCATCAAATGTAAATTTTAGGTAAACTCTTTGTTGTGCAGACGATTGGTTTCATTTGAAAATATTTAAAATTAGGGTCCGAGTTGGCAGTTAGGTGATGAGTCGTCTTTCGCAAGGGACCGAGTCGTCCCAAGGATTAGGGGCCGAGTTGTCCAAAAAAAGGCCGAGTTGGCGAAGGGCCGAGTTGTCGCAACCCCCGTGACACAGATGTACACACACACATACGCACGCATAGACACTGGCGGACAATCAGGCCCACATGCATACACAGACACTCACAGATGCAGTCACAGCGCCATTCGAAAATGTCTCACTGATCACTCTATTGCGTGTCATCACCAAAAAAAAATCTAAAGTAATCTTCGATTTTGTAATGAGAATCCTCACAGTACATATGAAATTATAAATGAAAGGTTTTCGTATGGAAATAGTTGGGGTGACTTATCAGGTTAAACTTCTATTTCCTTCGTTCGACGTAAATGAAACACAAAGCTAATTGCTTGAAGTCATAAAACCAGGCCATCAGGCCGCACAGTTGCAAGCCTGTCTTGCAACCCGATATTATATCATGTCTGTACTGCTATTTGGCAAATTGTTTAATCAAAAATTGATTACAGAAGGGTATGTTTGAAAATAAAAAAAATGTTTTAGGATTTTTTAAAACGATTATTTTACTTATGTTGCCAACACTGATTTCGTACGGGTTCCTTCTTGTCGATTCTGTTGAAATAATGTCGGACTTTAGTTTCCAAACAGATAGATTTCATTGCCTTGCCAGGCCATGCGCGTTGTTATAACACAACTGACCTCTGGTGAGATCTATCTGTTGTGAAGAGGTTGGCTGTTGAACAACATCGGGCCTGCAGAGGTATGATAGATGCGTGGCCGTTTTTATGTGCGGCTTTCGCACTTTTCTGGTTCAGTATTGAGTGTGACACAGTCTGAATATATTTCCCAGAACCTGTTCTGTATGAAAACTTCACATTTGTTTGAAGGTTTGGAAGGTTCTGGGTCTTACCCATGCTCACCGAAAGACCAGTTGTACTGATACGATTACCGACGAACAAAGGGAAAAGTACTCTCAGGGATTTTTGACAATATAGTATTCTCAAGCCTTTTAAGTCGAAACTGCAGCTAGAGTAGTTTTCTCTTATGTGAAACTTTCAGTTGTTTCCGCTAGTTAGCGTTGCTAGCAAACGCGAATATCGTACCATTATAAAAACAAGCTCTGGCAAACAGCCAGTAACCGTCAGAGTGCATATATAACATGCAAAACATGACTCCAATAGAATATTCTTTTTAAGTTCGAAAAAATCGATGGTAAAAGATTTCTGTGTAGTTTACCTGATGAAAGAAAAAAGACGTGTGTCGTGATGAAGGCTACCTCGGACTGTCCAGTTGTAGCGAGAAAAAGGGAGAAAATGGGGATTTGTGAAAATTGTGGCATCGTACATAGAAATTTGTCCATCAGTGGCACATATTTTGTCTGTATTTTTTGTTCTGAGAAGAATAAAAGTGCAGATATTCTCAACAATGCACTGTGCCGTTATTGAAATGCTCTTGTGAAAAGAGAAGTTACTTAGGTGCGGAACGATTTCTTATCGATGTACAAAGCGATACCACTGCAGGCGTTGGTGTCTTCGAGGACGCTCCTCTTGGGGGTCATCGCCGTACGATCATAAAATGTGTTCATATCACGTCTTGTGACTATCCCAGGCTGGTAATTTTTGAATTGATCGCGATGACCGATATCTATTGGGAAACAATTGCTGTTCCGATAATGGCCCAATTAGGAATACCGGCTAGTCCGTTTACTACCTCAGGAATATGAAAGACGGAGTTAGAACAGAACTTTTATTCAATCATAACCTCCATTTCTTTTTCTGGTCAAAAATACCCGGATTTGTAACTTAATAGTGACAATCTTTTTCGAAGTTATAACAATTACGTATGTTCGTTGATTTCCGCGCTTGTGTGACGTGGTCTTGTTTATATGAAGTCACAAATTGCTGGTGGGGGGGGGGGGGGGGGAGGATGTCACTTTCCGAGAAATCCTGTTGTTAGTTTAAATACCCACAAACATTTTAAAGGAACTCTTTCTGAATATTAACACATTTCAGGGACCATTTTGGCGGGGTCCATGGCTCCAAGATTCTGAAAATGGCTCCCGGTATTTTTTTTTTTTTTTTTTTTGGCTATGGGCTACGGTTCAAACTCTTGTGTACTTTGTTATCAAACATTGTTCATCCAGTTAAGCAATCAACTGTGTTTACCGTTTGTGAAGAAAATATGTTGCAAAAAATCGACCCGATTTGTTTCTTTTGGTAAGTTCATTTTATGGCCCCTAAGGCTTTAAAAATGACCCCCGCAGTTTTTTGGCTGGGCGCCATCGGTCTCCAGTCGCAAAATCCCAGAAATATTCCTGCATTTAATGCATGGTTGGAGGCAGACAATAGGTGTTGTGTCTGCAATTTATTTAGTGTTTTTCTAAGAAAACATCCCCTCCCTTTATTTAGTGTTTTTCTAAGAAAACATCCCCCCACGATTATCGCTCAGTCGTGCTTTGACCGTCGTGGTTACGTGTAATACTTGATGTTCCTGATAAGTATTCCATTTTATGACCATTTCGTTGTAAAAGTATGCTTCTTAGAGTCCTTTAGTCCTAGCTGCATGACTTGTCAGTGTTTTTAAAACAAGTCCCGACTTGTGTTATGTCTGAAAACGTAACCACACTTCCATTCCTGTCTGATATCACAAAGCAAGAATTTGTACTGTGCTGGATTTTGTAAGCTTAAAGCCGAGTTTCATGTTAATGGATCCAGGTCTCTTATGGGTTAGGGCTGCTATAGATTAATTGATGTTGGGCTTTTCGCGGTACCCAGATGATATCCGTGTGTGGGCCTGAGGTATGCTTGTGGGCATTTTCAAACATGGTGCCTAGGAGGTGACTAATCGGAACTTCTTTCTTCCTTTCACTTTTCCCACTTGTTCCTTCAGCAGATGCGCCCAAGTATCATTCATTACCGCTGAACGAGACGTTAAACACCAAACAAACATACAAGCAAATTAACCAGCCAATTAACATGCAAACAAACGGAAATCATCGTGAAGATCCAAAGATGGTGATTCAGACTGCCACCCATCTCCCCTTTCATAATTCTTTCCCTCGTTGAGGGGAAACATTTTGTTTCTATACTTTCGGTGGGTGCATGAGTATGTATGTAGGGTATTCATCTGCTGTAGACACTTGATTTTGTCAACACAATAAGTCGGGAACGAGATCAGCTTCAAACTTGGTGGGATTATGTGTTGGGTTGGTCCGCCAGTTTGAATTGTCTTTGACGTGTATTGAACAACGCATGACGTCATTTGGCGTCATCACGTGATTGCAACCTCTCGGCTCATCCACTTCTCCTATGTATTGGGAAGGGAGGTTTGGTAATACCCAGAAAGGTGGGCAGGTGGGGCGTACCGATACAGATGTGAGCGGACGAGCAAGTGGGATTTGGGGTTTTAATCAGCTGCGGGGGGGGGGGGGGGGGGGGGTAGAGGATACCTTTGTTAACTTGTTAACCAGTGCATAAATTGTCGTGGCTGGCGGGACATGGCACGACAAGAGATTTTCTCAGGACTGGCCATTGGTTTTACTGGGCTGATAGTAGAGTTGCGTTCAGAGCCGTAACTACATTATATGGGGAGGGGGCGTGACTGAAAAAGGGGTAAAAGAGTTAGGGTTGTGTTTGGAGTCGTACCTCTATTGGAGGGGAGGGGAGGGGGATGGCGTTTGCCAATAAAAAAAAGAAGAAAAAGCGCAAATGACATAGGGAATTGGTGATGCAGCGACCACCTTCCAGACTGCGGTAAAAGCTGTTTGTAGTGACCACCTTCACGACAGGATAAAAAACATACTCTAAAAACTTTGTAGTTCCGAACTCCTTGACCGGATAAAGATGTACAGTTAAACCTGTTTTAGCGACAATCTTCCAGAATTGGATAAGAAGACGAACAATAAAAGCTGCGTGTCGTGACCCAGATAAAAAGACTAACCTCTGTGTTGACCACCTTCCTAACCCGGATAAAAAAGACGTAGAGTATAAGCCAGTTTGTACCAAGACGTAAATAGAAATTAAACAAAAAGATACCCACAGGTAACCTAGCTTCCCCCCGTTCAGGAATGGGATACAGGTGTTCCGTAGCCCGACTTCTAGGCACATTATGTATATCTCTATCCATCCATCTGTCCGTCTATTTATATGTACATATATTCAGATATATTTATAAGGTATAAATAGTACAGAATTGTCAAAATAAACAGAAGTCGGGGTGGGGGTGTCGGGACAAACATTTGTTTCTATTTGCTAAAAAAAATATGCCAGTTGCTAGCTAATAAAAAGGTTTGACATCTTCGGATACACTGTACACTGATGTACCCTGATGCACTTTCCGCTGTAGTTATTATTAGTCCCCCGCCGGGGGACTATAGTTTTCGGGTTTGTCTGTCCGTCTGTCCGTCCGTCTGTCCGTCTGTCGACACTTTTTTGTTATCTTAACAATCATTTTTTCACCGATTGTTAAGATATTGTATATATGGGTAGTACTGGAAAAAGCAAGGATCGGTATTGTAAATGAGCCATGTCGGCCCAAGGACATTGGCCCAGCTGAACTTCAAAAATGTTCCCAATCCTTACTCAGGCGAATGAGTTTGTTAACACACTCAAGCCTACATTTTTCCACCGATTGTTAAGATATTGTATATATGGGTAGTACTGGAACGAACAAGGATCGGTATTGTAAATGAGCCATGTCGGCCCAAGGACATTGGCCCAGCTGAACTTCAAAAATGTTCCCAATCTTTACTCAGTCGGATGAGTTTGTTAACACACTCAAGCCTACATTTTTCCACCGATTGTTAAGATATTGTATATATGGGTAGTACTGGAACAAACAAGAATCAGTATTGTAAATGAGCCATGTCGGCCCAAGGACATTGACCCAGCTGAACTTCACAAATTTTCCCAATCTTTACTCGGTCGAATGAGTTTGTCAACACACTCAAGCCTACATTTCTGGATCGATTGTTGAAATATTTTACATATAGGAAGTATTGTAACCAGCAAAGGTTGGTATTGTAAATGAGCTCTGTCGGCCCAAGAACATTGGCCCAGCTGAACTTCAGAAATTTTCACAACCCTTACATACTGGAATGAGTTTGTTAACACACTCAAGCCTACATTTTTTGAAACAATTGGCAAAATGTTATACACCTAGGTAGTATGGGTGGTAACAAGAATTGGTATTGTAAATGAACCATGTTGGCCCAAGGACATTGGCCCAGCTTGAATTTTAAAATTCACGAATATGATACGAAGGGTTGTAGTCCAACCTAACAAAATCAAATACTGGGACTGTACGCCGGCGGGGGACATAGTCAGTTTCACTGACCCACTTGTTATTATTATTATTATTATTATTATTATTATTATTATTATTATTATTATTATTATTATTATTATTATTATTATTATTATTATTATTATTATTATTATTATTATTATATTGTTTGTAAATTACCCGCCTAGATGTTGCGCACAGTGACGTTAATGGTACATGTTTAGGGATTGAAATTTTGGAATCTTTTCGTTACATGTAGTAGGTATTTTGATCGAAAAAAAAACTACTTCTTATTAGAAGAGCAGCGAGGCCTGGATTTTCTGTTATTGCAATCCCTGCACTGCAATCTGAATGTTGATTTCTGCCTGTTCTTTAACTAGAGCTGCGTACCTGGTGTTAGCCGTGTACCCAAGTTGAGACGACACCAGAAGAAAAATTGTACATCATTTGAATACACACGGCGTTTCCAGACTGCCAAAGAATGTTTCTATATACACACTTTGCTTTAAACTTCGGTATTTTTTGGGCCTTAGGAAACATGCAGACTCACCCGTTTGTCCACAGCCATATAACGACATCCACATGATGTTAGAAATACACTATGTAAACAAAGCAAAAAATAAATAAATAAAAAAAAATCAAATAAATGAAATATAAAAAAATTTATGTGTATTTCGAACAGTGCTAAGGAAATCAAGTACGGCAACGTGGTTGGCAAACGGGTGAAGGTCGTTAAGAAGCACGATGCGATCCCTCCGCCAGCCTCCAGCCGCTTCATTCCCATCAATCCTAGTCCGCGCAGCTCTCAGCAGAAAGCATCGTCTCACAGCAGTATTGTGAACTCTTCTCATCATTCTAATCATGTCAACAGTAAAGCCTCGCCTCAACCCGACACCAACTCGCATCATAGGTGAGTCCTTTCCTTCTTGGGTAGCTGTTATGTTAAACCTCAACCCCCCCCCCCCCCAAGGATTGTAAATCCCACGTCCTTGCTATTTACCACACATCTCCCAAGGTAAAAACACACACACCATAATTACCTTGACAATTGCTAGAGACATGTTCACGATATTCATAAGTTTGTCGTTCGTAATTGTCGAGCAAAATAAATTAAGACTATCTACTCTAGCTTCCTAATATTGGAATGACTTGACCAGCGTCCTTGCACCAGTCGCATTTAGTAACAGTATCTGTCATTAAAACATAGGTATATTCATTTATTCCCCACAGCCAGAATATATGCGATCGACCGCGTGTCTGTCGATCTGCCATCAAGAGCTTGTTAACATGATAACGTAAAAACTGCTGCAAGGATTTTAATGAAACTTGGTATGTAGCTTCCATGGGAACAAACACAGATCGGTATTGTAATTGGGTCAGGTTCGTCCAAGGAAAATGAGCCAGCTGGACTTAGAAAATTTCAGCTCTTGATTAACTATTGATGGCCGTGTTTTACTGATGGGGGGGGGGGGGGGGGGGCTACGCACACTGCTCTAGTTTCTGCAAATTGGAAATCACGCCATTTGGGAGTATCTGATCGATGTCCAATAAAACGCGGGACAGCAGTACGAGTTAATGTCATGTTTGGATTTTCAGAAGTAGCGGTGGCAGTTCAGGCGTGACGTCACGGCACAGCGCTTCTCAGCGCATGTCTCCCAGCATCAATCACCATGTCAACGGTACCACGAAATGTGCTAATCCAGAAGTGCTCAAAAAACCTCTCCGGTAAGAGCTGCCTGAAAAAAAAAAGAACGCCTTCGATATCGTATTATTTCTTGTCGCACGTTACTGTAATTTTTTATTTCTTATTTTTTCCTTAAATTTTTGATGAATTCGATGTTGTTGTTTGCTATTATTAGTTGATAGCTTTGTTATTTATTTAGCTAACGCTGTGACTAATGCGACTGCTGCCTTCTGTGGTCCGAGCGATTTAATTTACTTCAGCAAGTGAATTAAACATAAATTTTGCAGTTACTAGAAACCACGGCTCATTCAGTGCCGCAATTGGGTTATTGTGTGACGTAAATCGGAGAAAATCAAGCAGCCATTGTTTATGGCCGGCGTTAAGTTCAGTGGCCCCAATGATGGCTGTCTGTCGCTGGCTCGCTCCAGGCTATTGACCAAACAGTCCAAGAAGATTTTATAGTGCCGTGCTCGTTTCCGTGGCAATTTAACTGCAATGTTTTTGTTTCATTTTGTTTCGCCGTCTATGCTGTCTTTGGTGTTTGTCGGAAAGGGATGATCTAGTTAGCAGACACACCTTTTAAGTTCTATTGGCGTTCCGTTAGGTTTGAAGTACGTTTAAAATACACCAGGCTATCGCATAAAAGGATAAACGCCTCACGTCCTTCGGAAAGAAGTCTGGGAAATTTTCCGTTTTCGAGCGTACACTTTTTTTCTTTCTCCATGCGAGACTAATATAGGATCAGTTTCTTACGGGGTAAGACAAGTTTTCAAGCAAGTGTTGTACATCTCGAGAGTTGGTGAAGCAATCGAACGACTCGATAGAACTGTTCTGAAGCATTTAGACCGAGGTATTTTTATTCACGTGTTTACATAGCAACTGTTTATTGGCTCCTAAACCGTTAAAACGGATACATTTTCGAATATTGCGGTTCTAAATTTAAAACGCATTCGAAATATATGGGTTGTTTCTACTTCCCTGTTACGCTTTTGATTTCGGTTGCCCCGTTTAGTTCATAAAAAACTTCAGTGCAATAAAATTATATTTTGACGTGTGCTTTTAGAAACCAAAGTCAACATGTATTATGATAATATTATTGTGAGATTTTTAAAATAAATAATGAAGTTTTTTTTCCACAGTTAAATGCTGGCAGTGATCTTTCTAGCCCTCGGAGTTCTGGTATCAAGCGTTTATTTTCTGCAGCAATAGTATATGGGGCTGGGGGGGGGGGGGAGGGGGGGAGGTGTTCGTTCTGATATTACAGAAATGTTAGCGTCAGTCGGTAGAGCGGAAGGTAAACATGTTTTACTTGTTTGAACGTGAAAAAAAGGGTCTTGGGTCAAGTCAACCCTCGACCAACTCAACCCACCCTGAAAGTCAACTCAACCCAGTTTTTCATACCAACTCAACCCACCCTGAAAGTCAACTCAACCCACCTTGTTTTATTCATTGATTAGTCATTTTACTATTAATTACTCTCATTTTGCAGGGAAATAAAAACAATGACGTTTATTTACAGCCTAAATTTATGTCTTTTTACGGCAATACACATCGTATTTTACACAGGCTGTGTCTGGTCAACAACACTGCGAGCAGTTGCATGATAATTAATAAATTTATTTACGTGTGTATCCTTTTAAAATAACTAACCAATCTTTTCACACATTATTAAAGAATTTAAACACGAGTCTTGCACAACAAAATATACACCACATATACTCAGAGTCAATGAAAACTTTTAGGTAAATGTTTTCTGTTTTTTCTTCAAATAAAAAATATTTTTTTATATTTTATCATATGGTGAACTTTCTACACCCAGTTCTTTCCATAGTCGATTATGTTCCAACGATCGCACGCTTCAATGCACAGCGGTACTGTGGGTCACTGTTAGAGCGATAATTGGCCTTGACACATAACCCATTCGGGGTAATTAATGTGCAACACGTGTTTTGGAAATCGGGTTTTAGTGCTAACGAAACGACGCAATTTCTTCTTTGATATCACGTTGATATGCCGCGATTATCGAACGACGAACGCATGCGCGCGCTGGGTATGGTTGACGTTGCTGTGAATTATAGTGCGGTCGCGCGATTTTTCAACTGTTCTCAGCCAACCATCAGAAATCTGGTTGAGCGCCACCGACAAACGGGATCAGTTGGCGATAGACCGCGCCCAGGGCGCGAAAGAGTAACGACACCGGAGCAGGACCGCTATATCAGGCTTGTGCATTTGCGAGACAGGTTTCGCCCAGCAACGCGAACAGCACAGGAGACACCCGGGACCCATAATCCACGGATTAGCAGCTCTACCGTCAGACGGCGTCTCAGGAACAGTGGTCTGCATGGCCGTCGCCCGTTTCGAGGCAATCGCTTAACTCCGATTCGACGACAGAATCGACACCGTTGGGTTCTGCAACATGTCCGCTGGACACAAAGACAGTGGAATACTGTGTTATTCACAGACGAGTCGAGATTTTGTGTGGATCGCCCTGATGGCCGCGAACGTGTGTGGCGTCGCCGCGGTGAAAGATACGCAAATTGTTGCGTGGGTGAAGCTGACCGCTGGGGTGGAGACAGTGTTATGGTTTGAGCCGGCATATCTGTTCGCCATCGAACCCCATTAGTTTTGATAGAGGGCAATTTGACTGCACAACGTTACGTGGATGAGGTAGTGGAAAGTCACGTTGTGCCGTTCTTGGAAGAACATCCGGATATTACGGTTTTGCAGCAAGACAATGCGCGGCCACACAGTGCCTACGTCACTCGCGATGTGTTACACGCAGAAGGTATTGATGTGCTTCCGTGGCCTGCTTTTTCACCCGACTTAAGCCCAATCGAACACCTTTGGGATCAGCTTGGTCGAATGATTAGAAAGAGGGATAATCCTCCCTTAAACAGGAACCAACTGTTTCAAGCGCTTCAAGAAGAATGGCAGAATATTCCACAAGATCGAATTCGACGTCTAATTCGGAGTATGCGCCGACGTTGCCAAGCTTGTCTGGACGCCAGAGGTGGACATACTCGTTATTAAACTGTGCAAAGTTCCATTTAGTGAGTGCTGTTTTGTTTCATTAACAAATGAAACCATAATTCAAAATGTAGCCAGATTTGGTCCTTTTCTGCTTCCAGGTATGTCACAGATTCTATGGTCTAAATTACAACAGGAAGCTTTAAACACAACCGGAAAAAAAGAAAAAAAATTCAACTGAAAGTTTTCATTGACGCTAAGTATATATACAACGCTTAAGTTATTTGCTGACTTGACAAAATGACAGTTTATATGTCACGTTTTACACACCACAAACTGTTTCTGGTCTGGTCAGATTTACAGTCTGGGCACTACACATTTGGGGCGTAAAGCCTGCCCACGGCTTTCAACAACCTGGAAGCGGAACGCGTTCCGTTTTTGTACTACACATTATACATTAAAGAGGTGATCCCATATCAGTTGAAACCCCGAGAACACCCTCCCCGTCTCAGATAATTTTTGTGATTATAAGAAGACTACATAAAAGAGCTGATCCCAGTCAATTGAAATACTCCATTAACCCAAATGCAATTCATTGTGACATTGTTAACTCCAATCCCCGATTGCCGAGTTCATACTCCATACAAACCTTTACAGATCAATTGCAATTCAGTATCTGTGTCGTCTTAAAGAAATATTTCGAATTATATGCTTTGAAAATCTCCCGTCTCAGATAGTTTCTGTGATTGTATAAAGACAATACATGAAAGAAAAGACCGCACATTTGGTTAAGTTTCTTTCATCTGAAACCAGTAACTCATCTTAGAAACTGATTATTTTGCTTTTCATCAATATATTTTGTCCTTGGAAGGATTTCATTTAGGTGGGTTGAGTTGACTTTCAGGGTGGGTTGAGTTGGTATTAAGGGTGGGTTGAGTAGACCAAACATAGATGGGTTGACTTGACTAAAATGGGTTGAGTTGGCAGAGGGTTGAGTTGGTCGAGGGTTGATTTGACCAAACCCCCCAAAAAGTATAGTGTTTGTTGAAATTTCAAGCCCTGAGGCTCCGTTTTTTCATATTTATTATGAACATTTCCCTACGTGCTCCTCTTCGTTATTAAAAGCAGGATATTCTGTTTTGACGATTCGCAAAGAATTTGTAGAAGGAGAAATTTTTAAAATCCTATGGTCATGAGTTTTTCTACTCCATCGCTTTCAAATTGACAGTGAATGTGACGAGGCGATACCCAGCAGTGTTGTGTCAACGTTAAGATAAATACAAAGATGGCGTCATGGGTAAACCTCAAAAAATGAGAGCGAGGTTCTCCGCTAAGTCAGTTTTTGCCACTAGAATATCGGAACACACATAAAGTCCTTTTTTTTTTTGTCATATCTAAGCCAGTTTTAAATATATGACTGAAATCGGCATGCATTTCAGGAAATTCTGTCGAGGGGTTGAATAAAACGATTGAGGCCATATTTGGTGAAGGTTGTTTTTTAGTTTTTATATTTACCTGAGTCGATTATGCTCTGGGTAAAATTCGGAAGAACTTGAGTCTGATATGGTACGCGTTGTGATTATGTTGGCACTGGGGTGAGGGGGGGGGGGGGGGGTGGGCAGCTAAGTTTGACATGTGGTATGATATAAAAGGTATTGTACATGGGATTGCTATGCAACAATACGCCATCTGGTGTAACCTGTTTTAAAATAGTTACAAGGTATGGGCCAGGGATAACCAGACATGGAAAACCGGAGACATGATGTCAGATGGCCGTATAAAATGAAACAGCTTTAAGAGCAGCATATCTGTACTAAGTGCCTCATGTTCGGACCGTAATAGCTTTCAATGGGTTAAATACACATTGGACCCATTAGTCTTGGTCTTACAGTATTGTAATGGCGCTAAAAAAGTTTTCTTATTAATTTTGAATTACGTACAGTTTTGAAGGCCAGTGGCTTTGTAGGCGGGGTGGGGGGAGGGGGGTGGGAGTAGGAGCAGTTAGTTGAAAACCATGCTGTGAGTATAGTTACCAATCGGTGTTTTCTTTGCATGCCTATTTTAAAAAAACACGGGACAAAAAATCCCCTTGGACATAATAATAAAACAGTGTCGTGAAAAATGCATTTGTTTCACGTACTGGATTGATGGAAAAAGACCTTTTCTGTGAACCTTTCAGACTCGCAATGAACATGATTTGAAACAAAAATTTCCAGCGTCGCTTCTAGCAGATCGATGTACAAAGTCAACTTGTTACACTTGTCAGTTTATTCCTAGGCTACATTTTGTTAAGCATTTTACGGAATGACTTGTGGCGGAAAGCGGGCTGTAATTAGTACGCCACGGTGATAGAAAAGCCAATTGGCTAAAGGTAATAAAAGTACTTTGTCGGAGGGGTTCTTCCCTATGTCCATTCAAAAAAAAAAAAAATTCTGTGTCTACTAAATTGCTGTAAAAATGGATTAATTTACTAAATTAAAGTGACCTGAGTTTACACGTTGCCGTCGCCTGGACTGTGCAAGTTTGGATTTTCTGATTTGGCACTTTCTGTGCCAGTGCAGACGATTCGTTGTTCTCAGGCCCCGTCAATTTTTTTCCCATTGCAGTGTGGCTTCTGTTAACAACCAGCTCTTTTGGACAAAATATTCATTGTAATGCTGATGTACAGATGTTTTCAGTATCGACGTCCATACAGGAAAAAAGTACCTTATTCCTTCCACCAAAATGTATGATAAGTGCATAATTGGTTAGAATTTTGCTGGCAAATAATTTGAAAATTTTACGCCCATTTGCTGTAAAATATGTCTCCGTTAACCAGGTGCGTCTGTTTAAGGCCTCCAAATCCCCAAATTGTTGCAAGAATTCAAGCTTCTCAGTTTCGGATCACCACTTTATATGAATAGAATTGATCATGCTTACGTGAAAGGTTTCATAAATCGACGTTTTTATCACCTTACCTCCCAGATAACTGTTGATTTGTTTCTGTTTTGTTTGCATTGCCCTGCTTTTTTCGGCTAACAGTAGCGTAGCCTGATCTGTGATTGATGGAATTCAACGGCCTTCAGTGGATTCTGTGCGACCCACCTCGTGCTTGTCCCCATCCATCTACTTGTGCTGGTCCCCAGCCTCCGACCCGTGCTGGTCCCCAGCCCCCTTCTCGTGCTGGTCCTCAGCCCCAGACTCATGCTGGTCCCTAGCCCCCGACTCGTGCTGGTCCCGAGCCCCCGAGTCGTGCTGGTCCCCAGTCACCGACTGGTGCTGGTCCCCAGCCCCCTTCTCGTGCTGGTCCTCAGCCCCCGACTCGTGCTGGTCCTCAGCCAGAAGTGCTGCCGTATATAAAGTTACACTAGTATCGAAGAGCTTATGGGAGCAGATACCTAGCACTCGTCCCGTAAATAGAGATTGTACTAGCGAACGACAGCTAACCGAAGTTTTAGCAAACGTTTTAAACCGAAACGAAAAAAAAAACAAAAAAAAAAACAAAAAAAAAACAGTTAATTCTTTTCAAAAGGAGGGAAACGAAAAAAAAAATGGTCTTGTTGATCAGTTTCATTTGTACACGTGTTTATATTTTAAGGGTAAGGAACATCAGTTGCGTGAGGCAGCCATCCAGACATAGGGACTCCGTGTCCGTAAGGAGATAAATACGTCTCCAGTCGCCAGTCGATAGTTGAAGCTGTTGTGACATTATATTAAGTTGTTATTGCCGCGTCTGAGACGGAACACAGTGTACTGTTGTTGTCAAACAGAACGCGAGTGCAGCAGTAATTTCCCGTGGTTTCTTTCTTTCTGTTTTTCTTTGTCTTTCTTTCTTTTTTAGTATCGCCTACAAGACATGACGCAAAAGTACAGGAAATTGTTTTGTTTTTTGGAGTGGCTGGTGGCTCTGAAATGGAGAATGTTATCGGTGGCGGTTTTTCTAAAAATGGCCAGCAAAGAAAGCATTGTTTCCTGAGAAGAACGGGAGGTTTCTCATTCATTCCATGTTGTCACCCCCAACCCCCCACCCCCTCCCACCTCCCCCTCCCACTCACTGAAATTGTCTAGTAAATTAATCGTCTGAGCAGCATTGTAGCAAGAAAAAGTGCCGGTTTTTTTTTGGTGCATTTTCCGTATCGATTCACTCACATATTTCATTCATGTCAGCCGGGTATTGCTAGTGATTAGCTCCACGAAACGTGACCAATTTCATTTTATTTCTGTATTTGCTTGTCGGGGGGTCTGGTGATATTTTACTTATATCTGTGATTCTCCAACCTACTGAGTGGACCTAAAAAGACGGGAAATAGTCGTTATTTTTTTTTCAAAACTTGCTAAAACGTTGTTGGGGTTCACCGTCCAAGTTTTGAAATTGACAAATAAAATGATTAAAAAAACTGACCAAAACGTAACACGTATTGAAAAACTGAAAACCAAGAAATAATTAAGCAAGTAAATAAATACGTGGACTAATGAAGTAAAGCTTCGTTCAGATATTTTTTTTCTCTAAAATGTCTTGGCTATAAGTGTGCTTCTTTCTGTGTTACCACTTTCATTTTCCATATGGGGAAAATCGTGTAATAAAACCGTGAAGTTATATACCCACGGGATATTTATGCTCCGAAGACATTGTTATCACATGCACTGAACAACTCAATAGTTACACTCGCCAACTGATCAGAGTTCATACAATAACTCGATAGCAATCTGTTACCGTATTTGGAAATGTTCTCATTCTCTTTTTCTCTGTTAGAAACCAGTGTGTGGATTCAGTGTATTCTGTAACAGTTTGTCGCACATTAAAAGGCTATTCAAATCAATGTTCCTTTTGTATACCGAGTTATAATTAATCTCAAACTATGAAGGGCATGCCACGCCATGTTGTTTTAATTGCGGGCCTTTGTCAGTTTTATAATATTACTATAAAAGGCTTTTATCCGTATTGCCTTGTCGGTTGCTTAATGGGATAACTAACAAAAGGAAAAGAAATTAGAAGGCAAAATCTGTTATCTCCCCTGTAACGGAGGGATACTGTTATATTCTTGTTCGTCTGTCGTCTGCATGCGATTCCGGACTACATCCCCGAAACTGTAGGCCAGATTGTTTATTCCCCACATGGGGAATATATGCGATCATGCGGTCGGTCGGTCTGTCATCAAGAGCTTGTTAACTTAAAAACTGCTGCGAGGTTTTTAATGAAACTTGGTATCTAGCTTCTGGGAGCAAACACAGATCGGTATTGTAAATGGGCCAGGTTCGTCCAAAGAAAATGAACCAGCTGGACTTAGAAAATTTCAGCTCTTGATTGACTATTGATGGCCGTGTTTAACTGATGAGGGGGGGGGGGGGCTATGGGAAATATGTGGGCCACGCACACTGCTCTAGTTTGAAATTTCACTCACAAGCACATATTGAAGGTGTGCAACGTTGTGTTTTTATTCCGATTCGTGAGAAACTGACACAATGACTCTTTCGAAATTTGGTAAAATTTAGCGTTTATGTGATTTTATAGTGAAACATCGTGTCCGGATTATGCCTCCGAAACTATAGGTCGGATTGATTTGAAATATCACAGACGATTTCATGGGTCATCCGCATTGCACGGGGAACGCGTCTCTGCCTTAGCACCGATTTCATAGGTTATCCGCGTTACACGAGGGATCGTGTCTCTGCCTTAGCAGCGATTTCATAGGTTATCGGCGTTACACGAGGGATCGTGTCTCTGCCTTAGCACCGATTTCATAGGTCATCTGCATTACACGGGGATTGCGTCTCTCCTTTAGCACCGATTTCATAGGTCATCCGCGCTACACGGGGGATCGTGTCTCTGAATTGGAAATTTTTTTTTCGGAATTTAAAAAAAAATGTAAAATGAATCCTCCTACAGTTTTGATCCGATGTCATTTACTTTCGGTGTGAGGCATTTTTAGAGGGTTGTGCGTACGGCTTGTGATTTTTTTTAGTCGATCAGAGATTTTTTTAATTTTGGGGGAACTTCAGTCGATCCCGGAATTTTTGAAGAAAAAATTTCAAAATGCATTTTCTCCTATAGTTTTTGTCCGTTTTCATATATCTTTGGTATGGGGCATTTCTAATTGGTTGTGCATACGGAATGCGCTTTTTGTGATGATCTGAAAAAAACTTCGAAATGCATTTCTTCCTACAGTTTTTATTCGATTTCATGTATTTCTGGTATGAGGTATCCCTAAGATGTCGTGCATGCAGTTTTTGCTTTTTGACTCATTTAGGAAATTTTGGATTTTTGGGGGAATTTTTGAAGAGAGTACCTCAAAATGCAGCTTCTCCTACAGTTTTGATCCGATATCATTTATTTTGGTTGTGAGGCATGCTAAGGGGTCATGAATACGGCCTGTCCTTTTTTAGTCGGGCAGGGAATTTTTGAAGAAAAACTTCAAAATGTATTTTCTTCCACGGTTTTTATCAGCTGTCATTTATTTTTGGTATGAGCCATCTCTAGGAAAACAGCGACATTTTTTTCTGATCAATTCTACACCTTCTAAGTGCCGCTATCAACATAAAAACGAAGCGCCAGGTTCCTTCCTGAATGCGATTTAATTGGTCACTGGAGTGCATTCCGCTTAAGAAATTCTCAACAGATTGAAGTCGAGTTAAAGTGTGTTATTGTTATTTTTAATAGGAAATTTGAACATTTTTCTATAGATAGTCGAGGCGAGAAAGAGTTAGGATCGTGTTGTGATTTGCTCCACCTTCCACTCCCAAGAACACACGCGTCGATAAAACCTGCTGCTAACTAGAACCTCACTTCGCTAGCGAAATGTTAAACACTTGACAAAAATTAAAACGCAAAAATGCTTCCTTCAATGGGTTATTTCTTGAGTAATATACTGCAAACAACACAGCTTGAATATGTCTTATAAGCCGAGTAGTGTTTGGTTTCTGTTGACTCAAGGTTTTATTGAGTGATCTAGCATATGCCGTTTTAGCTATTTACAGTGAGAGCTCGCACAAAGCTCACTGTGCAACTGTATGTGATGTGGGTTAAATGCTACGCATTTACTTGCAAAAAATACACTCTTTTCACATGGCGTTTTAACAAAGAAAACGAAATCAAAGACGAAAATAAAAAGTGACATGCAAATGTTCAGATCAAGCTCTTCATAAGTCCCAAGTTTCAAGGTCGTAGGGCCCATAGTGTCGGAGGAGAAGAAGACACAAAAAATCGGAAAAAGTGTCAAGAAGAAAAAAAAAAAGGACGAATTTTGCTCGCACAAATTCATATAACTCTTGCAAGCCAAAGGCTTGTCAAGTGTTAAAAATGGTTAATTGCATAATTTATTCGTGCATGTTTTCCTGTGATTGCTGGAGTTCAATCAAAGCGAATGTCAAAGTGTCCGCGCGTACAGTGATGGCCAGTGCACTGTGATATCGCGTGATGAATGCAGCACCAGAACAGATGTCATTTCAGTTCCTAGTCAGTCAGATAGCGTGACACGGGGCAGTGTCATGCTACTGGTATTGTGATCTCTCTCTCACCGGTGTTGGCCAGTTTCCCTCCGCAAAGGCTCCTATGCGAGTTTCCTTTGCTTATATTCTGACATTTTCTCCGATCGTGGTCTACGGCATTTATTCCTCCAGGAGCGACATTTATTCCGTTCTGGCTCACCTTGTATATAAAAGTCCAAGTTCGAGATTCTCTGTTACCGGGCGTGAAGTTTGCCCGCGCTTTGTTGCCGTTGCAGCAATAACATACGCCAAGGAGTGTAGTGTATGTTTCCATTTTTTTTTTGGAAGGTGATTGTTATTATAATTTGTAATGTTTAGGGATAATTTGGCTGTTTGTGCATGGACCATTCATAATTTTCGCTGCAGTGTGGCAAAATGGAAGGCAGTTAGTGTTGTATGTACTTTGCTCCAGCAAGTCCTAACCTCCCCCCGCCCCCCCCCCCCCCCCTCCGCCACCAGATCACATATTAATACAGATTTGGATGAAGCAGAAGAAACAGAGTACCACTGGATGCATTTTGTGACTTGTTTAATCAGGAACCGTACAATACTACCGTCGCTGTTTTTATACGTCTAAAGCTCACTGGGTCGTGTTCCAGTATGGGCGGGGCTAAAAATAACTTCGCTTGCAACATGTAGAATGAAAATCTGATCTTTCACATAAAACAGTAATAGGGAACATAAACATTTGCGATTATTTCCAGTCTGGACAGTGAAAAAAACCTTAAAACAGGAGGGTTTTGTTTGGAGAGAAAATAGTCACTGCTCTGTAGTGATGTGCCGAACAGTGGTATCGAGACAGAATAGTCATGGACAGAACGTCCACGGAGTGGCACGGACAGAACGTCCATGGACAGAACGTCAACCAAGTGGCACGGACAGAACGTCTACAGAGTTGCTGAGAGAACATCCACGGGATGACACGGACAGAACGCCCACAGTGGCACGGACAGAACGTCTACAGAGTGGAACACACAACATCCACGGACCGAACGTCCACAGACTGCCACGGACAGAAATTCAACTTATATCTTCTAAGGATTGACCAAAAAATTTAGTCCTGTTGTATCAAATACAGAACGTGATTAAAGTTTATACAAGGTAAGGTTTGAATCCTTACATCTCAAGTGATTCTCTGAATATATATATATTTTGGTAAAATAATATTGGTCCCTGCTGTACAAACGTAGCTGGCAGCTGAAAAAACCGTTAATATCGTCTGAGTACAGAAACGGAATGCGAAACGTGACAGTTCTGCGGTGCAAAGAGAAGCACCATTTGTCTTCTGTTACATGTAAAATCTTGTCATTAAATATCACCCCTGAGGGGCTGCCCATTAGACCACGTACTCATTTATCTTGTAATTGTCTGATATTAGGCCATCTTTATTTAATATACTTTAATAATATTGACTAGACGGAAGTCGCGGGTGAATTTTTTAAATTTGAAACTGACTCTTTGAACAGTTTTGTAATGCAGTTCCTTGTTTGTTTTAAATTATCTTGTCTCCTAACATCAAAAACTACAACTGTTTTAGATATGCTTCAGAGAGTATAGTTGGTTTTTTTTCTCATGTTTCACAAAATATGGCACTTGACGGTAAAAGTCCGAATTGTTCAAGCCTGTCGAGATATTGGCTTGCGTTGAAAGTTCACCACTTTTTTGTTGTCGATCGTTCAGGCCACGCGACGTTAACTGCTGTCATTTCTTCGCAGTCGTTGGTTAAGAGGAAGAAAATGAACCTTCTGCACATTTTGTCTGGTCGACGAAAGAGCTGACAGCTTGTAACTAGCCGGAACGAGGCAGAATTGGAGAGAATAGAATCTTGGCGCTCTAGTTTAGTTCTGTTGTTGTTGACTTGTGATAGAAGCCTGTACTCTTATGTTTTGTGTGCACTGGCCGCTCTAGTTTTGACTTCTGATAGATGGACATTCTGCAGTTGGACAAGTGCACATTCAGGTTCGACGTCGTGCAAGAAGACTATCTTTAGGTAGTCATTTGTATGGACGCCTCACAATCATTACTTTGCCATTAACTTGGCATATAATGTTGATTATGATACGGAGTGCGGGCATGTGATTATTGTATGGCTCTGCGTATTACACATAGCCATGTTTTTATCACTCTCTTCAATTTCAGATTACTGTGATTATAGATATACCGCGTACATAGCTGACGCATACCCTATTACATAGCTGAAAGATGCCATGACGTCATTGTATGTTTCAGGGAGAGGATCATTCACCTGCTTGCCATGAGGCCTTACAAGAAAATCGAGATAGTGCACAAGCTAAAAAATGGTATGTCGCAGCTGTCACAACCGCCACCTTCACCCCCACCACCCCGGCTGCCCAGCACCTATCCAACTCTCTTGTCCTTCCCACCTAAAAAAGCATTTACTTTCAAGGAGAAAACCTTGAAGGAATTAGAAAATGTTTCTCTTAAAAGCTTCGAAGAAGTTCAAAGAGAAAGTGCAGAAAAAAAGATAAACAAGAATTCCATGTGGGGAAGTTCGTATAAGATTGCTGTGCCTTAATAGGGCAAAACGTAAAGCCTAAATCTTCATGAAGAAAAGTTTGAAAAAGCCAAGAGGCCTTACTTTGGAATGTATTCGTTAAATATGAAACGACACGTACGAAAAAGTAGGTATTTAATTTTATTTCATGATTTTTTTCCTAGCAAGAACAGTAGTTATGCCATACCTTAAATCGAGTCGAGCTGAATATTTAATGCCTGACATACAAATTTCGAGCAGGAACATGAACGACAAAAACAAGGAAAGAGATATGGTTATAAATTTTGGCACCACTGGTATTGTTTAAGTCATAGCGTTATCGATATGTGGGGGGGGGGGGGGGGGGTCGACTTATCGAACCTGCACTGGATTAAATATTTCTGTTGGATGTGAACCAAAAATAGGAAACATACCGCACTGTTTTCCTTTCCAACAAACGAAACCTGGAAGAAACACGAGACGGCAGTTGTGTGGCATTCACATAGATCCGTATTGACAAGTACATGTTTTATGTAAAATTCTACCGAAAAAACAATTCCGTTATTTTGCAGTACGAGTCGGTCCTCTGAAGTAAAAATCGATTTTTATTTTATTCGCTCTTCTATCCGAGTCCGGCATTTCAGTTTTAACTCATAAATGCCTTTTTATGGGGGGAAGAGGGGGGAGGGGGGTCGCCAAAGTGTTTTCATTGTGTCTACATTATGTGGTTTTAGAAGGCGTCAAGGAGAAAGACAAGAGTCAGATTACGTCAGTCCTGCAGCAGGTGGGCACCTTCAACGCCAAGGAGAACGCCTATATTCTGGCAAAGCACCTCTATAGCCAGGTCAAGCTCGACTGGCCTGATTATAAGGAAGAAGATATAGTGAGATTAAAAAGGTACGCATGCGCATATCACATCGGCTGTTCTAGTTGGAACCCCCCCCCCCACCGATCCAGTTTTTGAGGGGGTTGGGGTAACCCCCTCCCCCCCCCCCCCCACCGATCCAGTTTTTGAGGGGGTTGGGGTGAGATTTACCAAAATCTATGAAATTCTTGTGTGAGACGTTTGACATTCTTAAAACCGGGTTTTTCTTATTGCTCTTTGAGTAATCAAAATCGGTTTTCTAGAATGGCAGTCCTTTTCCGTAAGCGGTGCATGACGTCACAGTTATGCCTTGAAAGGTATAGGAAAAATACCGGTTATTTGCTAGTAGTGGGTGTATGATTTATTTATTCGCCCGACTTGAACTCACCGTTGTGGGCGTAAGGAAAAGGCGGATGTAGAGGAACGCCCTCCCCCCCCCCCCCGAAGATAAAAAGGTAGGTATTCTACCCCCCCCCCCGAAGATAAAAAGGTAGGTATTCTACCCCCTCCCCCCCCCCGAAGATAAAAAGGTAGGTATTCTACTAATGCTGTATTCTGTTTCGAATTGTTCAGTTATTTGAGCACCGAGCCCTTTCACGATTGGGTGCAGTATTTGACAACTGACTTTCATAATTGTCATTTAAATTGACCCCCAGTTGCTGATCGTATCTGTGCATTGTAGTGATTAATTGGACGTACCGTTGAGAAGAAGCGAGTCGTAAATCGTAACAGTTTTCTATGTCATGCAGTGAAAGTGTGCAGAACCTATCATATAAGCTTGTCAGTAGGACAGTTTTAATTCCCAACCGATTTATAAAATATAATTAAATAACAATAACTAAACAAATGAAAAAAAAAATGCTGGGAAATGATGAATTTCCCTCCCCCAAAAAATGAAATAAATAAATAACATAGAAAAAATGAACATGGCATTTAAACAGTTGTCAACTCGTTGATTTTCGAAGTGCTGAATGTTAGAGCTGCTAAAGCATACTTCGCGACATGCGAGACAAGTTCTATAGACCACGCTCGGTGGAATTGTGCTGAGAAGAAATTTCAAGAAATATATAGTTTTGCTAAGTTCTTATGGGTTGCGAAAGCAATACTTGCAAATTGATCTCCCCCGCCGCAGATTTCACTGACACCCAGTTTACATTTGAATCTGAGTGAACATTGTACTCTGCGAAACTTTCAAACCTCCATGGAATTTTACCAGATCAGGAACCCTGTTATGTTGGTGGCCCACCTCAATAGTTATTTCCATTGCAAATGAGATAATGGCGTAAAAAGATTGACAAAACCTCGTGACGTCATTTTTTGAAACTGTATATTGGTGTTAATTTAATATGAAAGCTTCTCATCAAAACAAATAGAAACGGTGAATGCAGACATGATAATCGCAGTATAAGATTGTTACAAACAGGAATACCCGGAAAAGAATACGAAAAAAATAATACGAAACACAGGGGAAAAGCGACAGGGCTTGAAATAAACGTCAAGTGATGTTACACTTTGAAGATTTTGGTGATTTTCCAGCTTTCATTTTACACGTCACAATGCGTTGAAATGATCACACTGTGTGTCCGTTCCTCAGTTAAAGCAGTGACGAGTCACTGGCTAAGCCTTTGACCTATTTTTTTTCTCTTTCATTTGTGTGGACGGTGAACTAGGACACGTGTTGTGAGCCTTTTCACTTTAGCTCACTCGTTCAAAACAGTTTAGTCTGTGTGGCAGGCACGCCATATTGCTCGCTGTCTGCGAACATTGACAGTGGAAAATGTCCAGATAGAGTAATGGATACGGAATCATTGCTTGTCATAGAATGGCCGTATACTTCTGTCTGCAGTGCACCATCGCATTATGCCATAAATGCTTACAGGATATTACACTGACACTATCAGCAGGGGTTGCTAAAACTTTAAAATAATAAGACAAATAAATAAATGTCATGATACTTAAAAATTGGAAATATATTGTAGGAAGATGGGGGTGAATAAGCAGACTTATCTTCCTTATCTGTGGTTCAGGGTAGCATTATGCACTGATAGCATATTTATCTGGTCGTGTTTTTTTGTGAACATGAAGTGACCTATTTTATGTTTTAGAATTATAAGGGGAACCATAAAACTACAAATTACGTATATAAATTAAAGAAAATATCGTGCCTAGGCAGACTAGACAGAGATATATTATCCTAATAAATGCTTACAAAGATGATTAAAACTCAACTAAGTGCATTTTGAAATTACGACTGTTCAGCTGTTGGCTGTGACGGTGGTATAACGTCAGTCTCGCAAGACATTCATTTCTCACCAGTAGAAATTCTTCACTTTGATTAACATCTAAAAATTGGACTCGAGATTGCCAAAAGTCCGCGTCCAGTTGTAGGCAGAATTTCAAAACCTGACGCGAACCCTGCCGCCAGATTATGGGTTTTTGCATCCATTGGTAGGCAGAATTTCAAAACTGTTTACGAGTTCAAAGGGGAAACAATTTTTTCTTCACTCTGAATGGAAAATAACTTTAGGTCTGCCAAACAAAATGTGATGTTAAAAATATGGTTTTGTGATGCATCCGGCGCCGACTCTATAATAATAGTTTTTGTTGTCGTGATGTTGATGAACTTCAATAGGAAAAAAAAAAAAGAAACATCCAAGTATTCTGAAAAAAAAAATCAGCCGTGATCGATGAGGCACTGTGTAGAGCTTCTATCTATTTCACTATGAAAAAAAAATTAGCATTAAAGAAAAAAAAAAGAGAGAAAGTGAAATAAAAACAATATAGTCCATGAAGAGGAAGCAAGATTTTTTATGCTGTGCGAAGTAGGAGTGTTGCCCTGAGTGTTTTACCCTCCAAATGCAGCTCAGACCGAAGAACCTATTGAAATATGTGGCTGGTGTTAGTGTGGCACTTGCTGGTGAGGGCTGTGATCATTGGGTAAAATTGTTGAGATTATTCACAGATTGTTCTGACGGGATGTGTACTGTGTAGGTTTCTATGTGGGCAGATACAGCGTGACGTCACGTCCGCTTTGTTTGGTCTTGTTGCAGGAAGTTGGCGCTGGAGAATCGGTCGTCGACGCCGCCTAGCGTCTCTCCAGCCGTCTCGCCCGTGCACAGTATTGGTAGTCAAGGCAGTCCCACAAACCAAAACCAGTCACAGGTGCGGTGTATCCCTCATGATTTCCCGCCTCCCGCTGCCCCCCCCTCCCGCGCACACACACCCTCAATAACGTACCTTCATCGTTGCTCTTTTTACATTCAGATATCTATGATATATGTCTCTGGTCCCTTCGTGCGTAAAAAAAGACCAAAAAAAATAAATAAATAAAATAAAAAATAAATAAGACATGTATCAAGTGCATGTAGGCCAATATTTCAGCAACAATAGAAAAGGGTAGATGTGGCATACAGCTGTGTTTTAACAGCCTATGTTAATTTTTCACATGTTCGTGTTTTTTTACGTGTTTGTTGGCAGGTCACATTGTGACTTTTGCCAGACTTGTACCTTCGTTCTCCGTCCATGTCGACGCTCGCAGAGGACGGAGGCCTCATTTTGTGCTGCACAGTGTTGCCCGTGGATCTCGACGTGCTTAGGAGAAGTCCCAACAGCGTATTGCGCTATCGCTTTTGTCGAGCTAAAGGGGAGATCGATAAAATACACACGCAGGAAGGGATGGGGGAAGGAGGGGGGGAGGGGTCTGGGGATTGGTGTACGGTCATGCTTTAGTGAACGGGTGACGTCACAATTCTTGCGTAGAAGAGAAGGAGTCGGGGAAAGGGGGGGGGGGGTGGTAAAAAAACTGGAAATGTTGCGTGTATACTTCATGTGCGACCTCTAGTTTGACGAGGTATATAGAAAAGGGAAATTATTGAAAAAGAGTGCTAGTCGGGGTGAAAATTAACAGTCCATACGGTAATATCACCTCAGCCGTAATCACTCAGCCTGCCCTAGCTCTGTGCTTCATCAGCCGTACTCCACACACTTGTTTTCACGCATCACTCACCCTGCCACAGCTGTGTGCTGCATCAACCCTACCCCACACTCTTGTTTTCGCGCATCACTCAGCCTGCCCTGGCTCTGTATTGCTTCAGCCCTACTCCACACACGCACACACACACACTTATATTCGCGGATCACTTGCCTTGCTGACATCCTTCCGTGGCACCCTGTCTTGCGTGTGTGACGTCACAAAATTGACGCAGGTAAAACATCAGTAAAATACTTGAATTAATAAGAAACCATGCAAGTTCAAATGTTTCGTTGGTTATCTTCGACGTAGTTTCCGATCTCCGACTGAAAATGGCGCTCGCAGCCCTGAGTTTTACTCAGTCGACGTAAATCTGGCCTACTGCCATACGTCATACTCAGTTATTGTTTACACGTTATTTTTATTTATTTATTTATTTATTTATTTATTATTTTTTTTAAGAAGCACTTCAGATTTGAACGGTTATGATGCATGGTGGTTTCAGGCGCATTAAAACTATGGAAAATCGTTATTTTTTCACGGGAAAACTCCTTGGTGAATCTGATACATCTCATAGAGACGCTCACATTCATCACAAGAATTGATTTTTTTTGTTGCACTTTCACCAAAAAAAAAACCCCTAATTTTTGTAATCTTATCTTGAACGATAATCACTGAGCATTGATAAAGCACTTTTGCGTCTGGAGCTGAATAGAATTGCTTAGTAATTTTGGTGTATTCTTTTATTTCTTCTTTTATTTTATTTCATACGGAGCTGAAATAAAGAAGTCGGTTAATAAAATCCTGTATGAAGCTGCTGTAGTAAGATTGTTGGCTCCAGTTGCCATTGTTGCAATATTTTCCCCATTTTTTAACTTGTAACTTTTGATCTAGACAGGAACACATGAATTTCTGCATGGTCTTTATCCAAGTGAGGCTGATTGGTTTACCATGTGAACTTATTTTAGTATTCGGTGACGTGTGTACGAGTTTACGCGTTTCTGCTTACGTGTCCCTGTTTAGTGACGTGTGGGGGAGTTTAGGCGGCCGTGCTTACGTGTCCCTGTTTAGTGACGTGTGGAGGAGTTTAGGCGGCCGTGCTTACGTGTCCCTGTTTAGTGACGTGTGGAGGAGCTTAGGCGGCCGTACTTACGTGTCCCTGTTTAGTGACGTGTGGAGAAGTTTAGGCGGCCGTGCTTACGTGTCCGTATTCAGAGACGTGTGTAGGAGTTTAGGCGACCCTGCTTCCGTGTCCCTGTTTAGTGACGTGTGGAGGAGTTTCCGCCTCCGTGCTCACCTGTCCGTAATCAGAGACGTGTGTAGGAGTAACGGGGACTTGTTGCGCTTGGTTTTGTAGAAGCGGTCGGTGGACTCTGGTGAGAACCAAGGGCCGCACCTGAAGAAGGCGCGGATCGCGCACAGCAGCAGGAAGCCGCGCCACGGGCCTCCCGGCGCCTCCTCTCCGCGGCCCCCGTCCCCTAGTGTTCAAGCAGCCGCCAAGCATAATAGTGATATTAACCCCCTTGTCAAGTCTAGTCGTAGTAGTAACCACAATCAAATAGCAGGTGAGCCATCCACTGCTTCCATCATACTCCCACCTCCCACCCCCTGCCCTATCACATTTCCTGAACAACGGATATAACGCCGACGGTTAAAATGTCGACAAAGGTCGATGGATATAAGCCAGAATTCAACATCAACAAACTACTTCAGTTCCAATAATAATAATAATAATAATAATAATAATAATAATAATAATAATAATAATAATAATAATAATAATAATAATAAACAGGCCTTTTACACAGTTTACATGGAATGTCACTAAGACATTGCACACATCCAAAAAGTCTATTTGATTTTGCCCATAAGTATGTTTAAAATCAACAACGAAATAAAACTAATTATTTAATTATTATTTAGTTTTTTGGCAAGTAAAAATGCCCCCTTGTAATGGGAGGGATGTCCATGTGTGCGCACACCAGTAGTTGTATTAATTCCAAGACTGGCACAAGAACCAAAATGATTACTTGTGTGTTATTTTTTTTTCTTTTTTTAGAAATCGGGAAAGTTTCCGAGACGAACAATAATCTGGATGATACTGATAGGAGAAGCAACAACATGGATGGCATAGAAAACCAGGATTTTATCAAGTGAGTTTTGGCAGTTTGTAGATAAAAGCTGAGTCAGTCCGCTTTTTTGGTGCTTGTGAGCTTGTTTAGTTTTGATATATAAATGCAATCTGTATTTTCCTTAGATTATGTGCGTGCCGTAAAAAGGAAGGGTTTTTTTTGGGGAGTTTTAGTGTCGGCGTTATGGCCAAGTAAACAGATATAACGGATATCCAACTCCTATATGGGGTTAGAATCTGGAAGTGAGGTCAAAATAGAACCTTCCTACAATAAACCGAAATCTTTTACTCGATATGTCACTTAGTAACATATGAACTCTGAATTGCTCTGTCTCTTAACATTTTTGACAGTTATTTCAAAAAACGGTTTTTCGGAAATTTGACCTTGAATCATAAGGTCAAGGTCAACCATTTATACGGATTTTTCCAGTTTCGATTACCCACCACAGGTGAACCGACCAAGTTTCATTTCTCCAGCCCAAGCCGTCTAGGAGGAGTAGGCTATACCGACTTGGGAGTGAAAAAAAATGATAATATGAAAACGGGAAGAAGAAGAAGAAGAAGAAGAAGAAGAAGAACTACTCAGTATGACAGGGTGCACATAATTAAGGGTTCTTTACCTTCGCTAATTTGGCGAAGGACGTTCAGCTGACCTTCGCGAGATCGAATTCACCATATTCTTAACTATATTGTCCAGTTTTGAGATGCGTGCAATTATGGTGTGTGAAAATAGACAAATTGAACGAGTGTCGTCACTGTTGGCGTTTGTCATAGGATAGCTGTGCATTCATTTCGCGTTCACCTAAACCAAAAACAAAACATAGTTTGATTTTATTATAATAATGTTTGCCTAATATTCACCTTCGCCTTGTCGAAATGCGAAGGTCTCATGTGCACCCCCTGCAGTATGAAATCTTTCTGTTGGGAAATATTCAGTCGCGTTTTGTTTCAAATTAACTGCGATTTACTTTGGACCTAAAGCTGTGAAAAATCGCAACTTTAGGATGCTGTAGCCGTGGGATGTTAATGCTTCACGTTCAGGGTTTCGTCGGTGCCATGCATCAGCTTCACATTAGATTCGCCATGAAGGTTAAATGACTGTGTAATTGGCACATGTGACACATCCGCAATTAATGAAATTTTTCACATTGTTTGAGATAAAACCATGCATAACAAAAAAAGAATACCACTTGTTTTACTTTCAAATACATCAACTGTTTTGGCTTTTCCAAATACGGGGACGGCCGAAGCGGCGTAATTGTGCATTAAATTAAAAAAAAAAAAACCGTTGACGCTGTATCGCCAAGAAAAAATCCAACAAACATTCTTATCATCCATAGTCCTGCGTGCACATTTCGTCTGACGTCTAGTTGCTCCTGTTTTGCTACTTGTCCAATGTTGTTTCCAACCAAAGCATGCAGCACATTTCCCATGGCCGTGGGACAGGCTTTCTAGCACACCATTTGTCCAATGTTGATTCCAACCAAAGCATGCAGCACCTTTCCCGTGGCAGTGGGCCAGGCTTTCTAGCACACCATTTGTCCAATGTTGATTCCAACCAAAGCATGCAGCACCTTTCCCATGGCAGTGGGCCAGGCTTTCTAGCACACCATTTGTCCAATGTTGATTCCAACCAAAGCATGCAGCACCTTTCCCATGGCCGTGGGCCAGGCTTTCTAGCACACCATTTGTCCAATGTTGATTCCAACCAAAGCATGCAGCACCTTTCCCATGGCAGTGGGCCAGGCTTTCTAGCACACTACATGTCCAATGTTGATTCCAACCAAAGCATGCAGCACCTTTCCCATGGCAGTGGGACAGGCTTTCTAGCACACTATTTGTCCAATGTTGATTCCAACCAAAGCATGCAGCACCTTTCCCATGGCAGTGGGACAGGCTTTCTAGCACACCATTTGTCCAATGTTGATTCCAACCAAAGCATGCAGCACCTTTCCCATGGCAGTGGGACAGGCTTTCTAGCACACCATTTGTCCAATGTTGATTCCAATCAAAGCATGCAGCACCTTTTCCATGGCAGTGGGACAGGCTTTCTAGCACACCATTTGTCCAATGTTGATTCCAACCAAAGCATGCAGCACCTTTCCCATGGCCATGGGATAGACTTCCCAGCACACCCGTGACATGAGATCAGGGAGATCAGGCACCTGTTCTCATTGGCTTGCCCAGTCAGCAAACGTTTTTGCAAACTCTTAACTTACTACTGATAAAAACGAGGGAGCTTATAATACAGGAGCCCCTCGTTAATTCGTCCTCGGTTAATTCGTACCCCCCCCCCCCGTTAATTCGTATCAAATTCGTCGGTCCCAAGTTTGGTACCTATTGGTTCCTATGGAAAAGTATGAATAAACGAGGTTCTACTGTATCATAAAACCACATCGGTTTTAGAGCACGTCCATTGCCAGAGCATTTTCTTTTATCAGTGCTTCCATTTTACGATGATTGGCAAAACATTGTCTCCTATGCTTACATTGTTTATAAATTATGTCACAGACAACCTCTGTTATCCACTAATTCCCGAAATGATTAGCGAATTCGTGGATTGGTTAGCGGATTCGTGGAATGATCAGTGGATTCGTGGAACAGTTAGTGAATGGGTTAGTGGATTCGTGGAATCATGGTTAGCGAATTCAGGGAATGGTTAGCGGATTCGTGGAATGAATAATAAACGATAAATCTCTGCTGAATATTTCTTTCGGTGTTATTTCTTCGGTATTTTCCTGTTTTTTTTTAACATACACGAAGCAAGCGTATTTCATATGCGGTGATCTTTGCAGTTCAGTCTAAATCGTTGCGGCTTGATATGTACACCGGTTCAGTGTGTCACGGAAACATGTATGCAAAAATGTTCACAAAGGATTTAAGATACAACATTACCAGTGCGCATTGCTGGTTAAATGATAAGTAATTGATTACTTCACGAATAAAAAATACTTGAAATTGTAAATAAAGTGTTCTTCAATAAGTGCGTTAATGGTTTTGTAGTAGTGGTCTTGGAAAAAGTTGAGGTTAATATACAGCATCGGTGTTCTGGCACTGCCTACCCCAGGCGCCCACCCCAGTGAACCCACCAATAAAACTTACGACTTGCTGTTTTTTATGAGCTAGTTGGAAAATAAATTGTGTTTATTACTTTCTGGCCCTTGAACTTTCAAAGAAATACTTGTGATGTAGCTTAAAAATTCAGAGCAAAGTTGAAGGTCGGTGTAAAAAATACTTGTTGTTACGAGTTTGTCTTTTAACCGTGTTCTTGTTTTTTTTTTTTTTTTTTTTGTGTTTTTTTTTTTTTTTTGATAGTTTTGTTTTGGTGTAATAAAAGTAAGACAAGATGATTAGTCTTTTTTGGACTGGTTGTGCCAAAGCCTGTTCTAGTTACGCATTCAAAGTGCTGACTTGTTGAGATGCTGTGTGTCCCAGTTAGTACACAAGGAATAATAGTCTCGCTTCGTGACTCGGGTGCCGGACTAGATTTTGTATTTTAGCGAACAGTTTGTTATATTCGTAATATTAAATATAAATAAGCGATCTCCGTTTTTTTTCAGAATTTGTACTCCTTGTAAAATCATAAATTTTCAATCTCGCAGTCGTAAAATTTATCCTTGTATAATAATAATAATAATAATAATAATAATAATAATAATAATAATAATAATAATAAAAAAAAATACCCAGAAAACAGAAAAAAACGTAGCTCATTTTCTCATAAAATTCAAGGCCAAATAACTTTCCACCTTAGGACAGTCTTAGTGTAAAAGATATTTTGATATTACCATAAATAATCTGATTATTTACATTTAAAACGGGCGAGTGGCGTGTAACTCTGCCTGCCCACCTTCACAGTTAATTCTTGTCTAAACACTTGGCGTCTCCGCCGAGTGGTTGCTAATCTCACTGGTCATCTCTTGATTCTTATCTAAACACTGGGCGTCTCTGGCAGTTTACTAGCCATCTCCTAATTGTTGTTTAAACACTGGGCGTCTTCGCCGTCGAAATATTGTTTGTTAAATGTCGCTGACCATCTGTTACTCTTGTCAGTACGGATTAATGCGTGTGTTTTAAAAAGGGGCTTCCTTTCTCTCCTTTCTCATTCGCGATCTGCAAGCGCAGCATTAACAGCTTTTAGCAGAGAAAACTACCATCGCAATCTGCAAGCGCAAAAAAACAACAGTTTTTGAAAAAGAAAAAAAAAAATAAAAATAAATAAAGCGGCTACTTAATTATAGGATAATTGTCGGGATAGACAAAGTAAAAACTGCGAAACTTTCGGAATTAAAACTGAATTACGATGGATGAAGAACATGTTGCTAAGGCTGTAAGTGAACTGAAGGCTTGGGCACTTGAAAAACACCTCACTAAGAGTACGGTAGAGGCTTTAGTGAATGAGGAATTTCTGTCCGTGGACACAGTCGCGCACATCGATGCAACAGTTCTGAAGGCTCTAAAGCTTTCAATAGGGCAAACCAAAGCCCTCCAGGCAGCGATTAGCGACCTGCGCGACGCCAAAGCCGACAGGAAAGCGGACAGGCTAGACAAGGGTGTTGCGCCCCCTGAAGCGTCCAGCTCGCCAAATGCTGACCTTGCTACTGAAAAGGACACGGAACCGGTCACCCTCGCGACCATTCCGAAGACGAGCGATACGGAGATGGCAGCCTTCTTAGAGTCCCTCAAGGACAGATCGACGACCGACAACGACCCGTGGCTCACCGGTAAAACGCCAGGTAATGTGAAACCATTTTTCGTCCAGGACTTCTGTGGCTCTTTCCTCGGCTCACAGAGCGAAGAATCGGTTCTCTCGACGCAGGGAGACGCGCGCATCGTCCTCTCAACCAGCGGGCGCAGACCCAAACCTGAAGACACCACTCTACAGCAATGGATAAAAGGGCATGGGCGCATCTATGAAGCGCTGGGACGTTCCGGACACTTCAAGTCCCAGGAAGATCGGGACGGGTACAACCTGTACGCCATTAAATTCGCCGACATGTGTGAGCACTACCCGATAAACCGTTGCATGCGGTACGACTTCGAGTACCGGCAGCGCGTACACACGGGTCAGCTCAGGTGGGGGGAAGACGACACTTACCTTATGGGAGTGTGCATCTTCTCCTCCCGCTTCCAGGCCTCAGGACGCAACGACGGCCAACCCCGCCACCCACATCCCCGCACCCGAGCTCAGGTTACCAGGGACCACAACGGGAAGGAGATTTGCCGGAACTTCAATGGCCGCCGGGGGTGCACCCTCCAAGGGTGCAGGTTTTCACACGTGTGCCTGAAGTGCTTCCGAGATCACCCCGAGCACACTCACGCCTAGCAACCAGACGTCTCTAACCCGCTTGCTAACAAAATCACGATCTGGGAACGATTATTGTGTTCAGATAGCGACAAATGTTTCATTCTAAACGGCATAAAGAATGGTTTCGACATCGTAAACACCAAAACCCAGTCTATTGAACCTTCCGAAGCCCCAAATAGTCGATCTGCGGAACTCACATACAGAGACTTAGTCGAAACAGAGATAAAGAAAGAACTCTCCCTGGGAAGATACAAAATTGCTCTTGAAAAACCGGTAATAATCTCCCCGATATCAGCCGTGCCTAAGGACAAAGACGGTATCCGCCTCATTCATGATTGTTCCAAACCGGAGGGAAACTCAGTCAACAGCTTCGCCTGCCCGGACAAGCACAAATTTACGTCTGTGGACACTGCGGTCAGCTTGACCAAGCAAGGGTCATTCATGGCCAAGGTGGACATTAAATCGGCATATAGGCACGTGCCCTTAAGCGCATTTTCACAGCAGTTTACAGGTTTGAAATGGAAATTCAAGGGCGATAAACAGCACACATTCCTGGTAGACACTAGACTCCCCTTTGGTGCGTCCCTCAGTGTCGGCATCTTTCACCGCATAACACAGAGTGTGTGCCGCATGCTTTGCCGGAAAGGTATTAAGGCGGTGATCTGCTACCTTGACGACTTCTTTATCACTGCGGACACCTGCGAAGATGCCCAGTCAGCGATGGACTATCTCCTTGACACCCTCATCTCCCTCGGCTTCACCATTAATTGGAGCAAATGCGTCTACCCGACTCAGTGCCTCACGTTTCTGGGTGTGTTAATCGACACCATTAACTGCAAACTCTCCATCCCCTCCGATAAACTAGAGGATACGCAAAACACCTTACGCGAATGGTCCGTTTGCGAGCACAAACGCTTTACCAAACGGGACATCCAGAGCTTGCTTGGGAAACTAAACTGGGTCGCCCGAGTAGTTCGTGTCATACGCCCAGCAATGCGCCGCCTCATCTCGCTGATGACGTCACTGCGCCGCCCCCACTTCCGCGTCCGTATTTCCGCTGATACACGCCGCGATATCGCTATGCTAAATCGCTTATGCAGCTCTTTCAACGGCACGTGCCATTTCATTCTCGAAAGGTCTTTGCCCGATCCTGCATACATCGTGACGGACAGCAGCTCTGCCGCTGCTGGAGCAGCCCTGGTCCGCGGGACCCTCGCTTTAGACTGGCTCTATTGCAATTGGCACGTCGATGCTCCGCCCCTCGAAAAACACCACATTAATGTTAAAGAGCTGGCCGCTGTACACCTTGCCCTGAAACGCTGGAAGACCATCTATACAGGACGGAAAGTGAGGGTATTCACCGACAATATGGTCACGCTCCATGCCCTCAATAACGGCTCTATACGGAACATTGCGGCATCGGATATTCTTATTGATATCATGTTAATATGTCTTAAGTATAATATAAGTATTAACGCGTCGTTCGTAAACACGCGGGAGAATAAACTAGCTGACAGCCTATCAAGATTGAGCAATTTAACGCACGCCACCTACGCATTCGCGCACGTGCCAGTATCTGACCTTCGTAATCACATGTCTCACGCCACAATGCGCTTCCTGTTTCAGGAGTGGTCAGGGAAACAGCGCTGCTGGATATGGAGGTAGAACAGCTGCGTTCGGCTGCTTATTCCGACAACACCCATGCCGCCTACTCCACCCACATCAAGGCTTTCCTCTCATTTTGCGCGTTTTTTCGCTGTCGACCTGTCCCCGCTGACACAGACACCCTGTTACGCTACGCGTGTTTCCTGGGCCGCACCCTAAAGCCTCACTCCGTCAGGTGCTACCTGTCCGCGATCCGCTTCTTACATTTGGAATACGACCACCCGAATCCGACGGAGGACAATTACCGCCTTAAGACACTACTTAAAGGTTTAGAGGCCAAACGCGGCAGCCCACCCAAGAAAAAACTCGCGTTGTCACTGGATATTCTAGCTCAATTCCTCCACGTACTGGACCTCGACCGGTCACTTGACATGTGCTTCTGGGCGGCTTGCTTGGTTGGGTTTTTCACTTTCTTCAGGAAATCCACCCTACTCACGCGTTCACAGGATAGTCACGACTGCCGCAGAGACTTATGCCGTCGCGACGTGACCTTCCTCGCCGACGGGGCCCTCGTTCATGTCAAACACACGAAGACCATGCGGAACTTTTGCCATCAACTGGTCGTCCCACTGCCCCGTATCCCCGACTCCCCACTTTGCCCAGTTTATGCCCTAGGTCGCCTTCTGACCACGACCAAGTCCCCTGAGGACTCCCCTTTGTTCTCATTTAGGCGCGAAGGCGCCCTGGCCACACTCTCCCATGCGATTTTCGGCGCGTTGCTCAGGCGGAACCTCCAGAGTATCGGACTGGATGACACCCAGTTCAGCGGCCATAGCCTCCGCCGAGCTGGGGCCAGCTTCGCCCTGGCATGTGGTCTCCCCTCTGAGGTCATCAAATCACAGGGAGACTGGAAATCGGACGCCTACCTCCGATACACGGACGTCCCTCTCGGCTTGCGCCTGGAATGCTCCCGTGTCCTTGGAAGAAATGCCGCAAAAATTCCAATCAACCCCAAGAATACTTAATCTACAATACTTTTCGGTTTGGGTAGTTTGGGACAAAGTTATGTTCAACACCTACTTAAGGTTTTGAAATTGTTGCTATGTTTTGTTGCTATTCGCGAACTTTATGCCATTAAAGAAATGACTACCCAAACCAGTCTTTGTTTTATTTAGCAGCGTGTTAGAGACAAGAAAAAAAAAAAAAAAGAGCGCGCCTAGCATAATCGAACCGTGATTTAATTGCTAATGTTACAAGGCGGGCGCCCAAGAAGTTTTAATACCATAAATAATCTGATTATTTACATTTAAAACGGGCGAGTGGCGTGTAACTCTGCCTGCCCACCTTCACAGTTAATTCTTGTCTAAACACTTGGCGTCTCCGCCGAGTGGTTGCTAATCTCACTGGTCATCTCTTGATTCTTATCTAAACACTGGGCGTCTCTGGCAGTTTACTAGCCATCTCCTAATTGTTGTTTAAACACTGGGCGTCTTCGCCGTCGAAATATTGTTTGTTAAATGTCGCTGACCATCTGTTACTCTTGTCAGTACGGATTAATGCGTGTGTTTTAAAAAGGGGCTTCCTTTCTCTCCTTTCTCATTCGCAATCTGCAAGCGCAGCATTAACAGCTTTTAGCAGAGAAAACTACCATCGCAATCTGCAAGCGCAAAAAAACAACAGTTTTTGAAAAAGAAAAACCCGCCACCCACCCCTGTCCCCTTACATTTTAAGGTTTTTTGTCTTATTGGTAGTATGTGTAGTGGACAAAGTTATGTTCAACACCTACTTAAGGTTTTGAAATTGTTGCTATGTTTTGTTGCTATTCGCGAACTTTATGCCATTAAAGAAATGACTACCCAAACCAGTCTTTGTTTTATTTAGCAGCGTGTTAGAGACAAGAAAAAAAAAAAAAGAGCGCGCCTAGCATAATCGAACCGTGATTTAATTGCTAATGTTACAAGGCGGGCGCCCAAGAAGTTTTAAACGTCTTCAGTCTCTTTATACGGGCTTTATTGTTATGTCGTGTGGTACTCTGTCGTGTGGTACTGTACCTCGCAGTTTATGTGGTGAACAAAATTTATTGCGCGGGCTGTGGCCCATTTTGTGAATGGCGTTGCACAATAAATTATATAAATCACACCTTTTCATCCCCCCCCTACCCATGCCTAATTCGTTGCCGTTTCACCCCTTTCCCTAGTGTCTTTTCTCAGTGTCCCGCTGATCCTGAAGCTGGTTCTTAGAAAAAAAATGCTGCCAAGAACTGGTGCCATTTACAGATTTTTTGAAGCCCTTTGATGTTGGCGGCTTCTACATTGTCCGGATCCATGCCTCATGGTCGGCTAAAGCGGTCTGTACATTGTCCGGATCCATGCCTCATGGTCGGCTAAAGCGGTCTCTACATTGTCCTGATCCATGCCTTATGGTCGGCTAAAGCGGTCTCTACATTGTCCGGATCCATGCCTCATGGTCGGCTAAAGCGGTCTCTACATTGTCCGGATCCATGCCTCATGGTCGGCTAAAGCGGTCTGTACATTGTCCGGATCCATGCCTCATGGTCAGCTAAAGCGGTCTGTACATTGTCCGAATCCATGCCTCATGGTCGGCTAAAGCGGTCTGTACATTGTCCGGATCCATGCCTCATGGTCGGCTAAAGCGGTGTGTACATTGTCCGGATCCGTGCCTCGTGGTCGGCTAAATAATGCCGCGCTATTCTCCTTGACGCAATAGTCTCCAAAATGCCACCTCCGTTCTAGACAGGGAAAATTCGCACCAAGAGAACAAATAATTATTGATAAATAAGTAATAGAAAACAATAATTGACTCAACCCATTTTTGCATGTGGTTTTTGCAGTAAGTACAGTCGGATTGACAGTTTGGAGCAGCGGCAGATGTACAAAAGTGACTTTAACCGCGAGTACGAGGAGTATCGGGAGCTGCATGGATGTATAGAGAAGAGCACGCTCGTCTTCCAGGAGCTCCGGGCCCGGCTGTACCAGGAGGAGGAGGGCTCGCAAAACTACGAGGTACGGTGAAACGCTGGTGAGGACTACCACGGTTTTGCTTGCTCTACGAGGGGGGGGGGGGGGGGGTAGGGCTCGCAAAACTACGATGTGCGGTGAAACGCTGGTGAGGGTTAACACGGTGATGCGGGCTGTACCACGGGGAGCAAGGTTCGCAAAACCACGATGGAACGCTCTAAGAGTCAGTGCTAAGAAGGGCTCGCAAAAATACGATGTGCGGTGAGAGAGAGAGAGAGAGAGAGAGAGAGAGAGAGAGAGAAACGGGGAGGGGAGGGAGAGGAAAGGGAGACGGGGAGGGGGAGGGAGAGGAAAGAGAGAGAAGGGGAGAGAGATACGAAACCATCAGTATCGTTGCCAAGAGTACTCGGGCTACACCTGAACTGTTCGTATGAAAAGCACTAAGTAAACTCGTGTTATAACCAGGATTAGAAACTCTAGACTGGTTTGGTTTGTTTTTTTCCCACAGAATATCAAAGAGGAGATCGTGGAGCAGTACAAGGCGTTGAAGAAGGACGCGGAGTACAGCAAAAACCGGAAGCGCTGTGAATACCTGCACAAGAAGCTGGGCCATATCAAGAAGCTTATACTAGACTACGACCAAGCTCATCTCATCAAGTCTTAGTGCCTGTGTTTTTATGTCATCGCGGCGTACCACTCCCCCCCACCCCCCCGTCGAAATTGTTTGTTTTACTAGTTCTTTCATAGTTAGGATGATTTTCTCAGCATGGATTTTAGACCCGGTTTTCTTATAATTAAGGTTATGAAAATTGGGACTAAATCACAGGTTGGAACATTCACTCCAGGTTCCTATCTGCATGCCTTATACTGCACGAACATATAATAGAATCCATTAAACTTCTTAAATTGAACAGAATTAGAAACATGTTTTGCGATTGTCACTTCAAGAGTGCGTGTGTATGTGTGGCTAAAAACCTGATCACGTGGTTTTATGAACGACCGGCCCTGGAGATCTGAATAATTTCAAAGAAATCTGTTGATGTATTTTTTTTGCTGTCAAGTCTGTCAACACACCTGACGCATATTTATGTCTGAAACCAGGGGCGCCCTCATGCGGTGGACTGGTCCTAGCTTTGGTTCCGTCTTATATAATTGCTGAAAAAGACTGAAACCCTATTTTTTTTTATTTGGATGATGCTATTTGGGTAAGTTATTACCTGCAGATTACTCCCCCTGTCAATCACGGGTATCCCTGGCGTCACCCAGTGCTGACGTAATTTAGCTGAATGACATTCGAAAGATCTGAATGCAATAGGCCAAAAATGTGCCGTGTCAGTACGGACATCAGTGACAAAAATGACTATTTTCCCAGGCCAGGTTTTGTGGTGGATACGTGCGGATAATGCTGAGTAGAATGTGCAGTGTGTGCTTCCATTTTCGAGAGTGAAAATCCTGGAAATGAAAAATTTGGGGTGTTCCTTATACAGATATATATATTGGGCTTTTGAATATTTTTAACCACGCCGAAATTCCACCCTCTAAAAATGGGGTGTATTTAAGGCAGGGATCAAGTACCGGTACGCTATTTATTCTGTTACATGCGGCCGGTGATTTAAAAGTAAGATTTGTGGGAAATATATTTTCGTGCTAAATAAGATCTCGGGACCCTGCATTTACCCTGAGCCATTCCGGCTGTTAAAATTTATTTTGGAATGGAAAAGGATTTTACGTCATTTTCATTATCTTTTACTATTTTCCCGATGCGGCGAAAAAATCTTTATGAGTTAAGACATCTAAAATTTGAATTGTTCAGAGCAAGATTGGCTGTGGTCAATTATATCGCAAGAAAAAAATAGCGCCTCGGGTTTTTATCCTGTATTTCCTATAGGCAGATGTAAAGAAATTCCCATTTAATTAATATTTAAAGTGGATTAAGCCAATTCGTAGTTTCGAATTTTTTCAATGGAGGTGTCGTTTTGATTGCACATTTTTTTTTATTTTGGTTTTGAAAAAGCCATGACATGATCGTTTTAAAAACCATCGCCTTTAATAGCCAACTTGTGAATGTTTCTGACAAACCGGAATTTTGTTGATTCTTTTCCAGTTTTTTTTTTCTATCATTTCCTTATAGATTTATCCTGACCGAATTCGGTGGAAACGCGAAAATTTTCGGGCAAAAGTCTAACTACAAATCCGCTTTTTGGCGATGAAATATCGTCAGATATGTAACTGTCGTGCTTACAGTATTTGATAACATTGCCGACCCCTGATCTGGAAGTATCCTCCTGATACTACGTATATGATCTGGGGCTGTTTTCCTAATACTATGCATATGAAACGTGAAACGTGTGCGGCTCATAAACTAAACCGCGTATTCTAAACCTTATCGAATCAAAATCAATGGGATTACGTGGAGTCGAACAATGTGCTGATTTTTTCCAATGATTTATACAGTAACGGTTTTTTTTTAGAGGAGGGAGGGGGTGAGGCTTTGAGTAGCGCTTGCCTACCAACCCAGTGCTTGTTTGGCATCGACTACACTAACATCTCACATAAAAACCGTTTCTTTTTGTCCTAATGCTTATGACTGGCCTGTTTTACATGTTTTCTAGAGCGAAGTCATATATGTCGGATTCAAGCGATTGGGGCGGGAGGGGGGGGGGGGGGGGGAGAGGAGGGGAGTAGGGGTTAATACCACCCCTAATTTATCACGGGGTCAAAGAAATAATGTCCCAACCCGAAAAAAAAAGTTTCGGAAATAGCATTGGTGGTGGCAGACTGTACCAAATTTTGCTCGTGACGTGACAGGTGTGATGTGATTGGACGATGCCTCAGTTGCCCGGATGTGTTAGTCCGCCTTTATTGTTTTAGTATTTAAGAGTGGTTAGGACCTGTGTTATCTATATCTCAACCTGTTTGTGTGTGCGTTTGTATATCTATTTGTGTGTGTGTGTGTTATAAATTATTATGGAGCTAAAGCTTTGTTAAATTTTTATGACCAAAAGCACAAGCGTGAAATAAAAACCATATAGCAGATGTAAGTTACAGTACAGATTTGTGTGTTCTAGAGTGGTACCTTCTTATCAAACAGATGCAGTGACACAGAAATACCGGTTATTTTCTTGTGAAGTTTTGTTCACGCGGTGTCGTTGATGTGTGAAACCTTTGTGTATATTAAGCAACACCATGTGGGTATGCACTTGCGCGTGTGGCGACTACTTCTGGTGTCGGTCCGACTGTTTGTGTGTAATCGATCGATCATGTGATTTGCGTACTTTTATTGCGAGGTTGTGTTATGGTTTAAAAGACGTTCAGTTGTGTGTTTTTTTTTCTCTCCCCTGTGTGTTCAATGGATCGGAGCGTTCGACTGCTTGCTGGCCAGGAATAGTTCTAAGCTTTTTTGCGGACAATCAGAGATACCCTAACCAGAATTTGACCGTTTCTGGCTGTTGCAATGGTTATGCTTCACGATAAGCTTATCTCTCGCTCTTTGGTGACTGTAATTAATGTTGAGATGTTTGTGATATTGATGGGGATGGAATATGTTCGATGTTAGAAACTGAAATGTTGGTTTTTTTCCCATCTGCTGAAAATTCATGAATAAAACCTTAAATGTGGTGGATGAGTGGGACAGGAAGTGTGGGACGGGAAGGGTTGGACAGGAAGTGTGGGACGGGAAGGGTGGGACAGGAAGTGTGGGACGAGAAGGGTGGGACAGGAAGTGTGGGACGGGAAGGGTGGGACAGGAAGGTTGTAAACGGTATATCGCTTTTGTGTGCTGGCTATGCTTATATGTTGCGCTACTTTTGGGTGGAGTATAACCCGTCATTAACCCTCAGCAGTTAATGCCCTTAGGCATGTACAGAACTGTGTCAGGAGCACAATGAGTTATGCAGTTATCCCGAATCTGATAGCCCGAATACCGTGCTGTTTGTTCCCAATAAAAGCTTTATTTTATTCGTAAATAGCATGAAATCACGCAGATTAGTCAATGTTTCGTTGCCTCAGATGTTATTTGCGACTCCCCAGTCTGTCAAATAAAAAAAGAGAAAGTATGGTAGCAAATACTACATCTGTGTTCAGTATTTGTACCGTAACTCAAGGTCAAAATGTTTTATTAAGTTTTAATTTTTTTATTTAATAGCAATTCTACACAAACAAACTTGAAACATGTGTCATGACTGAGGACATTTTTTTTTTTAAATATGCGGGACTTGAAGAGCAACAATGGCGAGTTGCAAACAAAATTATTTTATGTCGTCGTAGTCGTAGTTACTTTTGTGGGGCGGGGAAAGAAGTTTGTGTGTGTTAAGGTGGAGTGTGGAATTAAAGGGGGGGGGGGGGGTGTTGTGGAGCTTCCGTTGAATGGCCCATGTGTGGGGCGAGGAGGAGGGAAGGGGTTGTAATGACATGCAGCGCCCCCCTGCTGACGCTCAAAAGGTGTTATTTTGCTGTTGATGTGTACAGAATTCTCCACGTGCTTCCTGTCATTCTGTCCGTAATGCAGAACGACTTACGTGTCAATTTGTTTGCAACTCGCTGTATGGCTGAAGTAACAGGTTCTCCTTATTCTGTGTAAAATGTTACGGTAAAAGCAACGGTGATACGTTAGAATTTAATAGAAACTAGATTCCAGAATTCCTGCATATTCCTCGACATCAACGTAGTGTAAATGGATATGCTCCTGTTTTAGCGAGTAAAACACTTAAAAATGCGCAACACGCGTAAAACGTGGAAAATTGCGCTATTTTGAAAAGTAATCCGCAGAATGGCTTTCATATTCCATTAACTGTATTTTTCGTTTTGCTGCCAAAGTTTAAGGTGCGGAAAGAAATTTGAAAAAAAAAGGCTAATCGCAGTCGCAGAGTGCGCATTGGGGAAAGACGAGGTAACAACGTTCAGAGGTGTTCATTGGCATATCAAGCTGTGATATTGATGCTAAGAAAGTAAATAACTCATTTCAGTTTGAAAAATAAATTGGCATTTCATTATATATATATATGTATATGTAGTATGTAAACATTACATTGTTCATGGATTAATATTGTAAATAAATTTTCTTTCGGTTAGTGAATAATCGTATATGTTGAAGAACAGGGTCTAGGAATCACAGTAAATTAAACCAAAATCAGGCTGTGTGCATGAAAAAAAAATGGGGAGAGATTGAGACGGTTTAGTTAGGAATATTCTTCAAAAAAATCTTCAAATAAATGTCGGTTTAAAAGGTACTAGAGTGAATGAAAAAAGGTTGTTGAAAGAATGTTGTCTTCGGTTTGTTTTAACGTGCATAAGGACGCCTTGCTGCAGACATTTTTGGCGTTATTGCCTGGCAGTGAACAAAAGCATACACGATGTAATCTGCAGAGTCCTGCGTGTATCGGGTGCTTCTGTCACGCCGGTGCACGTGTACTCAGATGTCACATGTTCTTTCCAAATGATTAACTGAATTCATTAATTGAATTTAATGGAATTAATTACCGTAATCATAACATGCTGTGATAAACTTTGCAGTTATTGAACTTTTTAAGGCTGAGAGTTACGGGGCGGAATTCCTTTCCATTTACAAAGTTACTTTCTAAAGGCTTCCAGGAAATTGCACAAAAAAAATTTTTTTGAAATTATATGTTCAGTAGCTGATTGCAGACGGTGTTTTCGGTCTCTGTTGTTTATTGCATCGTAAAATAGGTTTATATTTGTTGGTAAATTAAACAAATTCTTTTGGTGAAACTGAAACTAATGCGCTATTTTTTAGCAGTTAAGTGCAGTACGGTCGCGCATGCGCTCATCACGGGTCCCGGGGGTAAAGAAATCTCGTAATACAGTGGGCTAGATTGTGATTTTCTGCAAGTAATAGGCGCTGTAGAGCGTGCCCGGCGGTATCGGTACCGTTCCCATGTCAACGCACGATTTTTGGAAATAAACCAAACAAGAATTAGCTGAAGAAAACCAGTTCTCTTGTCCGCAAAACACACATGGGAACTGCGAAATCTGATGTAGATGAGGCAGAACCAGTGTAGTATGTTCTGAAACAATGCAGGAGAATGTAAAATATGGCAGTCATAGACCCGTTAATGTAGATCTCTTTGTGATTCGTGATGAGCGCGTGTGGGCTTTGTACCTGACCGAGCTGGTGACCGCTGTGATCGGTGGGCATTTTACATGTTGATCAGATGTTTATGTTCTTATGTTGATGACGAGGGAAGACAGGCCGCTTTTCCTTGTGTCAGTTGCAACCGCAAATATTTATTTACACCCACTCCAAATGCCCCTAATTTACACCCTTACTCCAAACCCCCTTTTGTTCTGTGTGATTAAGTGACTGTATTGCCTTCAACTTAATTACATGTAGACCTGTCATTGAGGGACATGTCACTTAATTTGGCGTTATTTAAGTTCGTCAATCTTAGTTTGTCTGCTAAAAAAAAAAAAGATAATTTCAAAAGTTTAAAGAGTTAAAAATGAGTGCTTTATCGGTCATTTATTATAAAGTGGAGGGCGGTCCAAGCAGTGTATTTATAAATGAAATTTTAGCATTGTTTTGGACGTAAAGAGTCCATATTATCTTATCTCTGCAGGTTCAGTGCTGTAATGTAGAGCTGTGACAAATTGATAAAAGATTAAAAGAATAGAAAATAGTGTGTTGTAAAAGTGACCAATTATGGGCCATGTTTCGGGTACACATTTTGTGTACTGCGTATTTTATGCAGAACCGTGACCCATTGCAAGTATTCGGTGCCGATCGTCAAAGAACTTGTGACCTGTCGGACAGTTGTAGGGTCAATGGGGAAGAAACCGACCAGTTGTGGGTGAGTGGAAAAAGGGAAGTTTCTGCACGATGGGCAGTAAACTGATGGTATGAAACAGGAAATAGAGGCTATTTACTGTCACCACCGTCCTTTGGCGGGGGAGGGGGGTTCTGTAACATCTGCTGGTCGGAGGAAGTGAAAGTTATTGCCTGATGCTGATGGGGGGGGGGGGAATTGGGGATCCAAACGTACGCCTTCCGTGTAAAGACAGAGCGTAGCCATGGCCAGTGACGTCATCCCAGTTTATAGCCTGAACGCCCTTTCTGATTGGTTCGTGGCTGCCAGAATAGGTCACGTGTTCTCGCTTGGACTGTTGTTTCTCCATTGTGCTACGGTGGCGCCGCCCCGTGGCCGTGCAGGAGCTTAGGGGCGCCCATTTGATTTTCACAGAAGGGCAAAGCCCTGCTAAGATCAAATAGGAGCCCCCCCCCCCCCCCCCCCCCCCCCCTCTCTACATCACCGAAGTACATAAGCTGCTCACGTAGATATTTGCCTGTGTATGAAATACAACTGTATATTTTATGTTTTGTGTGTGTAAAAACCATTGAATGTTTTTAAAATTTAAGTTTGCGTTGACGCCTTTTGTACATGTATGTACACGAAAGAACGCAAGCCTAGACCGTGACTTCAGTGTTCAATCTTGCGTTGATTTCGTGTATAGAGTATATATTTTAACCAGTTACATGTACATTCTGTCGATCGCATGTATTGTCTGTTTAATAACATATATATTTGAAAACTGGACTGAAACTCACGATGACGACCGTATGAACTAGAAAACAAATCTATCTGTATTTTCCAAATCATTCAAGCTGGCTGAATGTTAGGCAAATTTTTACTTGTATTTTAACTGGACATCTAAGTTTTAGAAGCTACTCTGTTGATATGATACTTGGAAAGTGCAGAGATGTTTATTGCACAGATAAAGGGTGATAAGTATATCACTTATACAGGTTTTCATTCAGAGTTTGGTGTCTCGTAAATTATAAGATATCGCTTCGAAGAAGCCATGTGGGTGTATTCACATTTGTCAATTTTTTAGAAGCATGTTTAGTATATATGGTACCATTGATATTCCCAGACGAAACTGTCTTAAAATATGTTGGAAAAGCAATGAAGTGGTTGTGGTGATTTGAAAGGATTTAGAGACTTTACAAAAATTAAGTTTTAGTTAAACTTTTTTTTTTTAATGCCCACTCTGGTCAGAATATGTCAGACAGAATGAACTGAATTGAGAGTATGTGGGAGGACATTATGAAACCGAGTGAAAACCTGGAAGAGTGCACCATTCATCTGTAGACGCTGGGCAGTCCCAGAGCTGTCAATCATGTAACCGAAGATTATTGCGAAATAAAAATGCAACAGCAAAGTGAATACTTGCCATTTCATTGCTTTTAAACGAAATTTCCGTGACGCTCTTCGAGACAGGTGTTAGCCGACTGGTATCCGTCTACCAGTACTACCACATCATCCTTTTTAGACCAGCCGACTATGTCGGGCTGGTCTTATCCTATCAATAGAGGGGTATCCGTCGTCTGTATGTACGGATGAACGTATGTACGTGTGTAAACTTTTACTTAAAATGCTTCTTCTTCTCCAGTTTTGATCGGATTCCTCTCAAATTTTACACGAATGTTCTCTAGGTAGGCCTCTCTTTAAAAATAATTTTTTTTGGCGATCCGCCAAAAATTGGCTAAATGGGGGACATTTGAAATTTTTCGGTTGCCAATTTTCAAAATGCTTCTTCTCCCACAATTTTGATCAGGTTTTCTTCAAATTTTGCACGAATATTCCCTAGTTAGGCCTCTTTTGAAAAATTACTCATTTTGGCGATCCGCCAAAAATTGGCCAAATGGGGGACATTTTTTAATTTTTTGGTGTACATTTTCAAATTGCTTCTTCTCCCACAATTTTGATCGGATTCCTTTCCAATTTTGGATAGTTGTTCTCTAGGTAGACCTCTCTTGAAAAATTACTCTTTTTGGCGATCCGCCAAAAATTGGCCAAATGGGGGATATTTGTAATTTTGTGGTTGCCAGTTTTCGAAATGCTTCTTATCCCACAGTTTTGATCAGATTTTCTTGAAATTTTGCACGAATATTCCCTAGGTAGGCCTCTTGAAAAATTACTCATTTTGGCGATCCGCCAAAAATTGGCCAAATGGGGGACATTTTTAATTTTTTTTTTGGTGTCAAATTTTCAAATTGCTTCTTCTCCCACAATTTTGATCGCATTCCTTTCCAATTTTGGATAGTTGTTCTCTAGGTAGACCTCTCTTGAAAAATCACTCTTTTTGGCGATCCGCCCAAAATTGGCTAAATGGGGGACATTTGTAATTTTGTGGTTGCCAATTTTCAAAATGCTTCTTATCCCACAATTTTGATCAGATTTTCTTCAAATTGTGCACGAATATTCCCTAGTTAGGCCTCTTTTGAAAAATTACTCATTTTGGCGATCCGCCAAAAATTGGCCAAATGGGGGACATTTTTTAAATTTTTTGGTGTCAAATTTTCAAATTGCTTCTTCTCCCACAATTTTGATCGGATTCCTTTCCAATTTTGGATAGTTGTTCTCTAGGTAGACCTCTCTTGAAAAATTACTCTTTTTGGCGATCCGCCAAAAATTGGCCAAATGGGGGACATTTGTAATTTTGTGGTTGCCAGTTTTCAAAATGCTTCTTATCCCACAATTTTGATCAGATTTTCTTGAAATTTTGCACGAATATTCCCTAGTTAGGCCTCTTTTAAAAAATTTACTCATTCTGGCGATCCGCCAAAAATTGGCCAAATGGGGGACATTTTTTAATTTTTTGGTGTCAAATTTTCATATTGCTTCTTCTCCCACAATTTTGATCGGATTCCTTTCCAATTTTGGATAGTTGTTCTCTAGTTTGACCTCTCTTGAAAAATTACTCTTTTTGGCGATCCGCCAAAAATTGGCCAAATGGGGGCATTTTTTATTTTTTTGTGCATAGTTTCCATAATGCTTCTTCTTCCACAATTTTGATCGGATTCCTTTCCAATTTTGTGCGATTGTTCTCTAAGTAGGCCTCTTTTGCAAATTTACTCTTTTTGGCGATCTGGCAAAAATTGGCCAAATTGCTGACATTTGTGATTTTATGGTCACCAATTTCAAAATGCTTTTTTTTTTTACACAATTTTGATTAGATTGTCTTCAAATTTTGTACGATTATTCTCTAAGTAGTCCTCTTTTGAAAAACTACTCATTTTGGCGATCCGCCAAAAATTGGCCATATGAGGGGTATTTTTAATTTATTGGTGTTTAATTTTGAAAATGCTTCTTTTCCAACAATTTTGATTGATTTCCTTTCCAATTTTGTGCAATTCTTCTCCAGTTAGGCCCCTATTGAAAAACTAATTTTTTGGGCGATCCGCCAAAACTTGTAAGTTGAATAAACATGCGCATTGGTCCGAAATACGAACCGCGCATCGACGCAAGTTAAATAAATATGCGCACTGGTCCAAAATGGAAACCGCGCGTCAATGCAAGTTAAATAAACATGCGTAGTGATCCGAAATAATAACCGCGCATCAACGCTAGTTAAATAAACTTGCGCAATGGTCCGAAATGCGAACCGCTTATCAACGCAAGTTAAATAAACATGCGCACTGGTCTAAAATAAGCAACGCTGATCAACGCTAGTTAAATAAACATGCGCAGTGGTCCGAAATGTGAACAGCGCATCAACGCAAACGAAATAAATATGCGCACTTCTCCGAATTGCGAACCACTCATCAATGCAAATTAAATAAACATGCGCACTGGTCCGAAAAGTCGAACGCGCATCAACACAAGCTAAACAAACATGCACACTGGTCCGAAATGCGAACAGCTTATCAACGTCAGTTGAATAAACATGCTCACTGGTCTGAAATGCGAGCCACGTATCAACGCAATTAAGTACACATGCGCACCAATGCGTATTAAATAAACATGCGCACTGCTTCGCTTTGTGAACCGCACATCAACGCAAGCTAAATAAACATGCGCACTGGTCCGAAATGCGAACAGAGCATAACGACAAGTTAAATAAACATGCGCATTTTCCCGAAATGCAAACCGCACATCAACGCAAGTTAAATAAACATGTGCACTTGTCGGAAATACAAACCCCGCAAAATAATACATACCAAAACATAATCTTAAGTAATGATGTTTTGGACGCGGCGTTTTCTTCTTTTCAAAAGGTACATGTGTTTGGTCGTTTCTGGTCGTTTCTGTTGCTTGAACTAATTGTGTCTGTCCGAAAGTACATGTCAGCAGTACACATGTGTGGATACAATTTCAATACGTCGTTCGAAGTTATTTTTTCGGGGAAACAAATCTTTGTATATATTTATCGGTCTATGTTCGGGTCCGTTGCTAAATTAATTATTCAGCTAGCTCATTGCCATCTCGTCTTTTGAAGCCCAATTTTTCAGGGAAATTCCCTTATTCAAGCACGCTGGATTTGGTCTTATCGCTTTTCGTAACCTGGATCTTTGTCCTTGGACAAACTTGTACAATAGATCTCAGCTGGTCACACTGTTCCTGGACATTCTTGTTTGAAAGGATTATAATTTTTTTTTGTGAAAAAGCCCGATTTCATCCTTTTTTATCCTTAAATACTTTTTTATTTCTTTTTTTCGCTTTTCATCCTTTTTTCTTTAAAATGCTACATTTTCTTTAAAATGCTACTCCCTACAGTTTTGCTCTAATCGTTTTGATATTACGCAGGAATGTTCCCTGGGTGGTCCCCCATCTGGCTATTATTTTTTTTTTGACGATTGACGAAGAACTGGGAAAATGACGACACTTTTTGTGCCCGTTTTGATTCATTTTTAAAATGCTACTCCTCCTATAGTTTTACCCCAGTCGTTTAGATGTTACGCAAGGATGTTCCCCACCTGCCAGGCTTTTATTTTTTTTTCGCGGTTCGGCAAAAACTACCGAAATGGCGGAACTTTGAAGTTTGGCAAAAACTGGAATAAATGGTAGTAAATAACTGAATCGTCAAACCATACATTTCTCTGAATCTTTTTCAGATAGTTATAAAATTTTAATAGAAAGTTTCTTAGGTGCTTCTCCACCTGGACTCTGTTTGTTTTTTTTTTTGCAAATGACAAAAAATGCCGAAATGGTGGAATTTAAAAAAATGTGTAAAATATTGTAAATGTCGGTAAATGCTTTAATCGTCAAAACCCAACTTGTCCAACATCCCTTTTTGGGTAGCTTCCACCCCGAAAAACTCGTTTTTGTGTATTAAAATTATAAAAAAGTTACGTTCAGAAACAAAGTTCTTCATTTTTTCTCTCTTTCCTTGTTTGGTAAATCGGCTGGGTCATATTCTTGGGCATGCTTGTTTATTTAACTGTCTGTGAATGCAGTCTTGGAAAAAAATATTTTGCTATTCATAACGGAGTAATAGCGAAAGGGGTGTATCTCTTACCACTAATCCTCTTATCAAATACACAAATGTGCGCGAGAGATTGTGTTTGAGTAGGTTAGGTTGTGAAAAGGGGAGGTCATGAGAAGACAGGAGTACGGGCCTGATTGCAATTTAAGTTTCTGTGCCGTAGCTTCTAGAGATTAAGAGTTATGTGTAAGATGCCGTTTGATCTTTGATTTCTTTGTACGTAGTTTTGTTGACAGCTAAAACTAGTGTGTCTTTTTAATTGCTTAAAACTTAATGGTTAAAAAATGGCGCGCCAGACCCCCAGGATGCAATTACTCGTACAATTTAGCTTATTCTAAAACTGACCGTCCACATCCAGCTCCAGAAAAATGTCGAGTGTGTAGAAGTGTTTAAAAAAACTTCTAGATGAAAAGGCTCAGTGCCTTATTTGCGATGGGATATACAGTAACAAAGGTCATTCTACTTCGACTCTAAAACTTCATTTAGATGGCAAACATTTTGCTGTCATGGAAGAACAGATGAGGGCTAAATAAATTACAAAGCAGAATAAAGTAAGTTTTATCAATTTCTTACATCGAAAACTGGCCATGAAAATCCCGAGTCCCGCGAGTCCCGCTCGACGAAAAAGCACCGAGTCCCGACTCGATATTTTGCTCAAAATTGCGAACCCTACTTCAAATGCTCCTTCTCCCTCAGTTTTGATCGACTTCCTCTCAAATTTTGTACGAATGTTCTCTAGGTAGGCCTCTCTTTAAAAAAATGTTTTTGGCGATCTGCCAAAAATTAGCTAAATGGTGGGCATCTAAAATTTTTCGGTTGCCAATTTTCAAAATGCTTCTTCTCCCACAGTTTTGATTAGATTTTCTCCCAAGTTTGTATGAATATTCTCCAGGTAGGCCTCTTTTGAAAACTTACTCATTTTGGTGACCCGCTGACAATTGGCCAAATGGGGGGGGGGGGCATTTTTTAATTTTTCTGTGTCTAATTTTCAAAATGCTTTTTCTCCCACAATTTAGATCAGATTCCTTTCCAATTTTGAACATTTATTCTCTAGGTAGGCCTCTCTTGAAAAATTACTTTTTCTGGCGATGCGCTAAAAATTGGCTAAATGGGGGCAATTAAAAATATTTAGTAGCCAATTTTCAAAACGCTTCTTTTGCCACAATTTGACCGGATTCCTTTATAAATTTGTAAAGTACAATCAGTTATGCAAATATTTTTAATCGCTGTGAAAACGAACATTATAAATTGCAAAAAAAAAAATGATACCATATGATTAACATTAATGTCTTCTCGATTTTCAGCAAAATATTAATTATCCTTTTTTCATACTTTTTTCTCAAATTTATCCTTTTTTATCATTTTTTCTTGATTATTCCGTTGCAACACTGGTCTGCAGAAAATGCCAGACGAAATGTCCACCGAAAAGCGAGTGTCAAGAGGTTCACGGAGTAAACGACGCCATTTTTAAGTAAAGGACGGCGAAAACTTCGATAAATAGCCCAGTAGACTTGCCCTAAAAGAAACTATTAAACTTGAACAGTTGGCTAGTGAAACGCCTTGTTCTCCCAAGGTCAAGACCAAAGCCAGAAACCCTTCTGTTGGTGGGCTGTACTCATCACTTGTAGAGTATCTGTCGTCCGCTATGTGTGTGTATGTATAAACAATTTCAAAATGCTACTTTTCCTAGATTTCTGGTCTGATAGTTTTTAAATTTGGTGGGATTGTTCCCAGGACAACACAGCTTGTATTTTTTTCGGAGATTTGGCCAAAATTGGCGAAAATATTGGCAAAAGAGTCAAAATTCAGAAAATTTACAATGTACTCTTTCTTGGTGCTTCTTCACCAGTCGTTAGGTTAGAGATCGAATAGTTCAAATGGTAAGGCGTTTTGCGGGTAATCACGAGGTCGTTTCAAGCCCCGGTCTTTCACACGTTTTCGTTGTCTGCTTCTTAGGTTTTGCAGACCATATTAAGCGCTAAATTATAATCATTCCTATATCAATACGGGTACATAGTAAACCGGAATGGGCTTATTAGTTGATGATACTACAGCCGTAGTGAGCGATATTATATCTTTGAGAATTGCTTTAAATATTTTCCTTTTTCATTTTGCGTCTGGTCTGATGTTAAAATTTGAAAAATGAAATATTGCAAATTGTAAACGTCAGAAGAAATTTTATATGAAAAAGCCGTTTAGATTAAACTGGACAGAAAGAGACATTGTTTCGTTGGGAATTAGATACAATAATGATGTCAGCCTTATAAGTGCGGTCAAGGGTCTCTCTCACTTTAAGCCACAATAACCACAATAATAGAAAATCTTGCCTTACCAAAAATCTTATGTGACAAGTGTACTTTGAACGCCACAAGTGATTGTAAGAATAAATATGGGTAGGATTTATTGATGTTTATGTGTGTCTTTAAAACTTTAAATCTTTGTTATAAAAACACAGGCGCTCCTGGCGCCCAAGCTCCCGGTGAGACGCAATCTCTTGTCTGCTTGTCTGATTGTTATCAAGGACGCCCAGCTCCCCATCTCCAGTGAGATGTAACTCTTTGTTTGCGGGTCTCAGTGTAACTCTCTCCCTAATCCCTTGTCACTTCACTCCTGGCCCTTATCTCCGATGGGACGAAACTCTTTGTCTTAGTGTAACTCTCCACTTAGCTCTTTGTGTCACTTCACTTCCTTCGCTCCTCTTTACTCACGGGGCTGTCACTCAAAACATTATTGTGAAATCACTGAGCTCGCCGTCCTCCCTACTCATTCCTTAGTCAATGGCATACTTCCTTTTTCTCACACCTTTTTTTCTTCCTCTTCCACATTTTCTCTAATCTAAATAGACCCTTTCACTTCACGTTTTGCCGGCGATGGAAACGCATCTTTTCCAGTCATACTCGCGTCTGATTTTTTAACTGTAGCTAAGTTGAAAAAAAAAACTTTTGTGACCTCTGTTGTGAGGGAAAGTTATACATCTTAGATAAGCAAATATATTTTAGCAAGCTGGATATTTAGCAACTATGTCTGATCAAGTAACCGTGGCCCTTGAGCACACTCTGAAAATCTTCTCAATCCCGGCTACTCGCTAGACTAGTGACGATGAGTCTGACCCTCAGTCGCATCCGCAGCCCAAGTTCAACCGCAACAGGACGCGCAGACCCCGGATCTAGCCTCGCTGATTAAATCGTGTAGGAACAAGGAGGCGTTCACAGATACGGTCCCGGCGCGAAGTGCCGGTAAAAACAAGCCTGTTTATGTTCAGGATGTCTATGGCACTTCATCGGGTTTCTGGAATGCCCAGGAACACGCGATGTTGTCGTAGGGAGGGGGCCAGAACCTCATGGTGGTTTCGAACTCTCGTAGAATCACGCCCGAAAACACAACACTTCCCCAGTGGCTAAAGGACACCTACGAATTCAGGATATACTAATAGAGCGGGGGGAACTGTCCAACTTCACCACTATCAGGTCCTATACACGATATGGCCAGAAGATTGTAGATATGGCTGCGAGTGTCCACTATGTAGGTATCGTGCGTGTCGCCTTTAAAATGCCACTTTAGGTCAGTGGAAGTTTGAGAGCGGGTGCTTAGGCCTACCTGTCTATAAGCGGATTTTAAGTCTATTTTCGCCATGAACGTCCCTGTATTTACCATAGATACTGCTGTGTCGACTGCCACAAAGGTGTGTTTGTCTGGTGTGGCGTAGTCGTTTACCGCCTACCCGAAGGCTGCGAGCAGTCGTGTATAAGGCGAATGTTGTTATCGTCCTTCGGTATTGCGCCCAAAGGAGACATGATGTGTGGTTGCGAGTCCACAATGCAATAACGACCCAAATTCAGCTCCTTTATTATTGTTTGCTCTACCTTCTCACGATACATAATTTCGGCTAATTTATTGTTCTGTTGACAGACTTTTGGGAGTTAGTGTCTACAATATTTAAACCGTAAGTTATTTCTTGAATTAGAAAATCATAGTTCTCGTCGTCTGTCGGCAGTTGTTTCCAGTTATCCAATTTTGCAGTTAGTGGGCTAAGCACGCCTGTGTCTCATTCATGCTTATGCACTGGGTAGGTTTTGTAGCACATTCTACACACGTGACCGAATTGGTACGATCACAACCTTTTGGTGAGTTAAAATTGCGACAAATTTCCTTAGCGGTTGCAGTTCATGTGGCATATGGTGACGTTTTCTCTCTGCGCGTGCTTGTTTATCTATTGAAAGGCAGGGTTGTTCAGATAGTGCTTTATATTCACTGGGAGTTGGAAGTACCGATTCTGTCACGACGTCATATCAACATCAATTAATTAGTAGCTATTCACGTTGCTATACAACACTGGTCACACAATTAGAAAAGCGCAAAAGTTATTGTGCGCACAGATAACACAGCAGCCTTACATATAATTAATAAGAGGCCCATCTGCAATGTGTGTGCTTCGGATATCTTACGTTCAATATGCATCTTCGGCTTATAGCCCTATACATAAATACTGAGTCGAATCTTTTGGCTGATAGCGGCTTACACTACCTCCCTACTGCAAAACGCGCATTGCTCGTATAGATTTTCACGATATTAGCTATTACTTTTTTTGTGATTGGCTAAAAAATCGACGAAAATTTTGGCGAACAACTAAAAAAAGTCTCAGTAAAAAATCTTAACGAACTCCAGAAAAACAGTCTCATTGCAATGTGATTTTAAGTAATAGTACAAGACACTGCTACCTAGATAAAGCCATTATTGGTACTTACTTGGCTGTAACTGTTATTCGTAATTCGGAAAAATTGGTGGAAATATTGGCGAAAGACCAATTTCTTACTAAAATCGTAAGTAACGCCAGTTATATAAAGATTTTGCCTTCTAAAGATTTTGCATTAGGGAAGCGGGTATTCGAATCTACTTTGCTATTGTTTCTCTTTCTGTTTTCTTTGTAATTCGCGAAATATTGGACGAAAAAGCAATTTTGTCCCAAAACTGCTAACTAACATCAAGAAAATTATCTCATTGCTTTGTAAGATAAGGTCATATATTACTTACCGGGCTATTACCTTTGTTTAGCAATTCGCAAAAAATTGTCGGAAATATTGATCAAAGCGCAATTAAAACGCATATCCTCCTATAGTTTTAGTGGAAACATACTCACAAGTGTCCACGTGGCTATTATATATTTATGGCTATTCGACAAAAATTGGTCGCAATATTGGGAATAAAACATTTTTTTGTAAAATCTTAACCAACTCCAGAAAAATAGTCTTATTGTCTTGAAACTTTAAGTATATGTAGCAGAAATTATTGAAAATCTGTCCATTATTTTTGGTGATTGGACAAAAATTGGCGGATATATTGGCAAAAAGCGAAAAATGAATAAAATCTCACAGTACAGAAATGGCCTCACTGTCTTGAAATTCTGCTTGAAGATAGTGATCATTGGTAATTGGTAAAAACCATTTCTTAGTAAAATCGCTACTATCGCTAGGAATATAGCATTACTTTCTTAAAATTTTGAATTATGAAAGCGGAAATTAGTATCTATCCTTCTATAACTTTTTGGTGATTTTCCAAAAACATTGAAAAGGCAATTGGCTCTAGGTATTTGGCCTTGATATCTTGAAATTCTGACAAAAGGTGGCAGCCTTTGATACCCACCTGGCTATTACGTTTATTCATGATTCGCCTAAATTGGTAGAAATATTGCCCTGAAACAATTTTTACGACAATGTATCTCCTCTTACGATTTACATATAAACGTCCTAAAATTTTGATGGAAAGTGGTGGTATATATGTCCACCTGGCTATTACTTTTTTGTTTGGCGATTCACCAAAAATTGACGGATATGTTGGCGATAAACCATTTTTACATTAAAATCTTGACTGACGCCAGCCTCTCTGTCTTGAAATTCGGGTTACAGGTTACTTATATGTCATAAATCTTGATATCAGCATTCAAGAGCTGGGGCATTTTCTGTGGACAATCTTGTTTAAAGTTGTAATATTAATGGAAACTAGACCGCATTCGCTACCGAGTAACGAAAATTACACTTGGGGTTAAAAAATACGATTTTGAACTCTCAACCTCTTACATATCGTCTTTTGGGCTCAAAGGGTAAAAACAACCTCAATATCGTTCTATATCGAACCGTTTTCAAGATAATGGTCAACTTCCGTTTATTGGCGTTGACTATGGCCTAGGAGGCCAAGGTCACCGAGGTATCTCTTACATATCATATTTTAGGCCCAAAGGAGCGAAAATGAGCTTAGAATCGCTCTATCTCTAACCGTTTTCGAGATAATAGCCCACTTCCGGTTTTTCTGACTTTGACCACGACCGAGGAGGTCAAGGTTACCAAGGACCCCTTACATATGATCTTTGAGGCCCAAAGGGTCGAAAATAATCTCTAACCATTATCGAGGTAATGGTCAACTTTTGGTTTTTTACTTTAACCATGACAAAGGAGGTCAAAGTCTCCAAGGTACCTCTTATATATGGTCTTTTAGGCAAAGGGTCGAAAATATGTCAAAAGTTGCTCTTTCTCTAACCGCTTTCGAGATAATGGCCCACTTCCGGTTTTTGAAGATGTCAATCGTTCTCTAAGGTCTTGGTTAAAAAATGCGGATTTTACGCCGTATAATCACCCTTTATCAGCGAGTCAAATTTCATCGCTCTTTAATTGGGAAAAACCCAAACGCTGCAGCCAACTTAAACTTGCAAACGCAAGAAACTGAGACAAGAAAATGAATTTTCACCGTCAAAAAAAAAGCACCAACGGCTGCTCACACAAATTCATATAAGCCTTGACCAAGTTAAAAACTTATCAAGTGTTAAAAAACCCAATGCGTGTGCAACGTAAACTTGCACTCGCATGCTGTGACGGCTTTCATTGAGAGTTGGGAGATCAATACAGCGAGGCTGATATCATGTCAGTTTAAATTACTGCCCTCAGCTTCTTGCCGCCTGTGTCGCAACTTTGTTTTGTCGTTTTTTTGATTGAAAAATTAAGCGAATTTAAAACAATTACAGGAGGATCAATTAAACATACTGAAATTTATCATATCCAAATTTCATCTAGCCCAAACGGTCTCTGACTAGTTCTACGGACAAACTAAAAAAAAAACGAAAAAACACATGCCATAGCTGCGGCTAGAATTTTCGTAGAAATTCAATTCACTAGGGGATTTTGGCAAATCCCCAAGTGTAAATAAGTTCATGAACTTGTACATTCTGAATGTGTGAAACAGAAAGCAGTAGTTAAACGCCAAGAAAAAAACCTTTATTTCCTAGGAGATAACTGTAAAAGAAATACATGTTTATAATAGATAACTATATTACAAATAGAGTTGAATAAAATAAAGGGAAAAGTTTCCTGTTTTTCTTTCTTTCTCAGTTCCATTATCAATTAGAGAGTAGATCTTCAGTGGCGTTGTAATATTTTGTTATCCATTCGACGAAAACTAGTCAAATAAACGTATAGTTCTAGAAAAACACAAACAATGCTTCAGGTCCCACAAATCTGGACTGACTACTTTTGACAGCAATGTTGGCCATGAGGCCTATCAAATCTAAATTTTGCCAATATTGGTCGGCTTCTCCTTTGACTCTTGTGATGTCTTCGCAATAGTTGACCCCCCCCCCCCCGTAGACATAGTTATCAGGCCCCTCCTCCTCGCAAGCGACAAATTTATAGTTGGAATATACTAGGTCATGGTATGTGGTATGACCCCACCCCCGTGGAGAAATTTTTCGATTTTTGCGTATTTCTCGGTATCAGATGATTCTGAAAAGAACTGACTGCATGATTTTACAACCATCTCGCAAAAACATACACTGGCACGAAATCTGCTGTTTGGATAGGGTTGGCACAAATTATTATCGCTGACCGGAAGTGACGTCATGAAGTCATGTCTGTTTGCCATTGTTCTTGTGTCATGGTTGTTGGTTGTTGGTCGTTGTGTTGTTGGTTGTTGTTGGTTGTTGGTTGTGGTTGGTTGTTGTTGTTGGTTGTTGGTTGTGGTTGGGTGTTATTAGTTTTTGGTTGTTGTTGGTTGATTCTTGTTGGTTGGTGGGTTGTTGGTTGTTGGCGCGAAATCTGCTGTTTGGATAGGGTTGGCATAAATGATAGAAAAAACTGGTATTATCGCTGACCGGAAGTGACGTCATGAAGTCATGTCTGTTGCCATTGTTCTTGTGTTGTTGTCATGGTTGTTGGTTGTTGGCTGTTGTGTTGTTGGCTGTTGTTGGTTGTTGCTTGTGGTTGGTTGTTATTGGTTGTTGGTTGTGGTTAGTTGTTAGCAGTTGTTGGTTGTTGTTGGTTGGTTGTTGTTGGTTGGTGGGTTGTTGTTGCTAAAAAAACCAATAAAAATGTTCAGAATGGTCTGAAACTTGTAAATATGGAAAAAACACAAAATTTTCCCACGGGGGGATCGGGAGGTCAAAGACCCAAAAATGTTCAGAATCGTCTGAAACGGATAAATATACACAAATCACAAAATATTCCCACGGGGGGGGGATAACAAACCAAAAACATTCAGAATTGTCTGAAACGGATAAATTTTACCGGGGGGGGGGGGGGGGTTGACGATTTGGTCCTGGGTTATGTCTGACATAGTATGTCCTAAGGGGGTCTGACATAGTATTCGATAGGGGGGTCTGACACACTAATGTCAGCGGAAGTTATATTACCCTCTGGACGACTATTGGCGTTTTTCAAGTTTCACGTCGGTAACTTTGTCTGTAAGGGTTAAGACCCTAAACAGGGTTATGGTAAAACTTCCGGTTTTTAGGTTTGGCCTTGGCGGACAAGATTTAGGTCATAGAGGGCACAAAGGAGTGAAAGTAGCTCAGAGTCGCTTTATTTCGAGAAAATAGCTTCCGGTTTTGAGTGTTGACCTTATCTTACAGGGTGAAAGTCACCGATGTATCCATTGTATACGAAGTTTTAGGTCAACAGGGTCGCTAATACTGGTTTGGGTCTCGGCCTTGACCTTCAGTGCCTTTATGTAGTGCCTTTTAGGCTCAAACGGTCGAACATAGTCAAACCGTTCTGGTTATGTAAAATTTTTTTCTCCATTTTTTTTGTTTGCGAGACCGAGACAAAACATGTAGATTGTATAAATTCTGTGTGTCTCTGTTTTTCTGTCTGTCCTTGAAAAAATATGTGCAAAATATCAGAAAAAAAGAAGGAGGGGGCGAAATCGGATCTTCAAACTTGGTCTGTTTATTCCGTGGGTAGGTAAGACGGTTCTATATAATCTTTTTGACGTGTGACATCATAACGTAAAATCTTCGTAGGCAAAATTTCGCAACCGCTGAACATCGGAGAAAGTTCAAACTTAGTGGGATTGTTGCTTGGTAGTTCTGAAAGATTCTGTTAAATTTTTTCGCGAGTAGAACGAACGAGTACGGTATATGACGCCATTGCATGCTATTTATGTATATTTTGAGCAAGATCTTCTGTGCAAAATATATCGATAACGAAGAGTTGTACAGATTTCAATATTTATGTTTGTATATCTTGCGTCATTCCGACGGCTGTATTAATTTTCGATGCGTGTGAATCGCGTATGGGAAATAAATAGGAGGCGTATGACGCCATGACGTAAAATATATTTTCTTTCGGTAACCCAGCTCCCTGCACCGCCTCCTTTGTAGGCTCTTTTGTAACAATGTAAAAAACTTGTTGTTACTTAATACACTGGAGATTACAGCGTTTACAATAGATTGTCGATTATGCCTCCATTCTTGAGGCAGATTTGTTCAAAACAGCGACAGCAGAGGACAAGCCATCGACCGATGCTGCTGGATACTCGCACTGCTTTCTACGTAATGAACAGGTACCGTATATTTCGTCATTACGTAAAATATGTAAATATTTTGAATCAAATTTTGTGTGCAAAATCTCTCATTAATCGTAAGTCGTATGGATTTCAATCTTTGCATAGGTATTCTTTGGATCGTTAGGACGGCTTTTTCTATTTGTGACCCGTGTGGGTAAACTAAAGAAGGTGTATGACGTCATTACATCATAATCTTAATTGCAAATTTCTCGGCCACAGAATGTCGGAGGTCCTTCAGAGTTTTTTTTTTGTTTTAGGGAATTTTATTGTGCACAGCCATATTCGAGTATGCGCTGCGTGGGCATAAACTATAAGGAGCACTTGCAATACAATGTATATATGCATCTTTCACAAACGCGACGTTTTCTAACAATAACTTTTTCTTATCAAAAATCACGATTATGACGAAAACAAACAAACATAACAACTTACAAATGAGTTACGACCATCTATCAATTTATCAAATCCGCTTCTAAGTTTGAAAACCCTTCGCCAAAATAGGTCCTTTTTTGTTTTTAATTTATCTTCAGCTAATGTTTGCATGTCTGCGTAATATCGTAATTTTGCGTTCTAATAAACACGTTCTCGTGAAAAATTTCCTCATTGACTCTAAACTGATATATATGGTATTTTATTAACAAAGAGAGGTTATCCTCTGTAATATTATCTTTTCCAAGTAATTAAAATTAAAAGAATTTAGCTTCAATATGCTTAAGCATCTTCTTATAATTTCTCTGGCTTTTTGACAGTCCCAAAAGAAGTGTATTACCGTATCCGGAGTGTTACAGTACTTACATGCATCGGATTGTAACATTTTCCCGATCCAGAAAATAAGGTTCTAGTTGCAATATATATCCATTACCTGCTGCAATTGGATGCGTTATAGGCAACGCGGTAAGCGATAAATCTATACTTAGAACTAGAACCTTATTTCGCTAGCGAAATGTTAAACACTTGACAAAAATTAAAACGCAAAAATACTTCCTTCAAAGGGTTATTCCTGGAATAATATATTGCAAACAAAACACCTTGAATACGCCTTATAAGCCGAGTAGTGTTTGTTTTTGTTGACTTAAGGCTTAATTGGTTGATCAGGCATACGCCGTGTTATCTATTCACGCAGTGAGAGCTAGCACAAAGCTAAGCAACTGTGTGTTCTGTGATAAATGCTCCACATTTACTTGCAAAAAATACACTCTTTTCACATGGCGTTTTAAACAAGAAAACGAAATCGGAAGAGAAAATAAAAAGTGTCATGCACACGTTTATATATCAAGTTCTACCTATGTCCGTAGTTTTGTGGCCCTGGGACCCGTAGTGTCAGCTGAGTAGATGACACAAAAAATCCGTTCACTGTCAAGAAAAACTAGAACCTTATTTCACTAGCGAAATGTTAAACACTTGACAAAAATTAAAACGCAAAAATACTTCCTTCAATGGGTTATTTCTTGAATAATATATTGCAAACAAAACAGCTTGAATACGCCTTATAAGCCGAGTAGTGTTTGGTTTTTGTTTACTTAAGGCTTTATTGGCTGATCAGGCATACGCCGTGTTATCTATTTACGCAGTGAGAGTTCGCACAAAGAGCAACTGTGTGTTCTGTGATAAATGCTCCACATTTACTTGCAAAAAATACACTCTTTTCACATGGCGTTTTAACAAAGAAAACGAAATCGAAGACGAAAATAAAAGGTGACATGCACACGCTCAGATCAAGCTCTCCGTAAGTCCCAAGTTTCATGATCCTAGCGCCCATAGTGTCAGAGAAGAAGACACAAAAATCGGAAAAACTGTCAAGAAGAGAAAAAGGACGAACGGCTGCTCGCACAAATTCATATAACTCTTGCAAGCCAAAGGCTTGTCAAGTGTTAAAATAAGATACCAACGGCTGCTCGCACAAATTCAGAAATACCTTGCAAGCCATAGGCTTGTCAAGTGTTAAATATGATTCATCTGATTCAGGAAGGTGTGTGAATAAATCCAATCGGGAGCTCTTGGTACCATGTGTTGCCATGTGTGTTCAAAAAGCGGAGAAAGGTGGTAATTTTGAGGCTAGAGGCATCCGCGCGAGTGCCAATTTTGTTAAAAAGGGGGAGTAACTTTCATTTAGTACTCTGCGTTTCCCACAAAAAGAGGTTGGGGATGGTTCTTTTGGAATGGCACTCTGCGTTTGGTGAAGAAGTTACTATTATTTCAAACTTAGCACTCTGCGTTTAGGGGTCGTTTTAAAAACACCATGGAACAAAGATGTATGTTTTGATTGTTCCAACTTTGAAATATGTAGATTTCTGTTAGTTTTGCGGTGAGAAGGATTGTGGTCTCATACGGACAAAACCCCCAAATTCAGTGATGCATAAAGTATTATTTCGCAACCTGTGATCTTTACAATGATAGGATCACATAAAATGTCATGTCTGGTAGCAAGAAGTAGTGAAACTGGTTGTTGATGCACAAATCCAACACTTCATCATTTTCAACAACTAGAATGTATTCCGCCAGAAAGCGGAATGACCCACTTGCAAAAACCAGAAGAGAAAATTCGTGTTATACATGATGACCGTGGTCCAAAGCACCAAGGCACCTCTCCAGCAACCTGGGTTCAACATCGTTCTATCACTGTTTTTTAGACATTAGTCAACTTCCGGTTTATAACCTTGACCATAAACGAGGTAAAGGTCACCGGGGTACTTCTAGCTCTGTCTCTAACCGTTTTCGAGATAATGGCCAACTTCGGATTTTTTACCTTGACCATGAACGAGAAGGTCAAGGTCAGAGAGGTACCTCTTGTATAACGTTCATTATGCCCAAAGGGTCGAAATAAGCTGAAAATCGCTATATATCTAACCGTTTTTGAGATAATGGTAAACTTCCGGTCAACTTTTTGACTTTGATCATAATCGAGGAGGTCAAGGTCAGAGAGGTACCTCTTATAGAACGTCTTTTAGGCCAAAAGGTCGAAAATAAGCTCTAAATCTATCACCGTTTTCGAGATAATGGTCAATCTTTCTCTAACGCTTTTTGAGACAAAACAACCACATGACCTTTGACCTCGACCCTGAATGTCGAGATTCAGATAGCGAGGCAACTCCCCACTGAAACATTATACGTGTTCAAACAAGGACTTGAGCGCTATTTCTAGGCATTTTTAGTGATAAATAGGGGGCTTAAAACTATTTTGACCTCAGTTTGACCTTAACTGGTAAAAAATTGCTTACTTTACGAGCTGTCATTACCCTCTATACATGTGCCAAATGCCTTCCTATGTCAAACCTTTAAGGAGTTTTCTCGAAGCTATTTTGAGGTAAAAAATACTTGGACCTCAAAGGTAAAAAAATTGCGGATTTCACGACGCCTGATTAACCTCTATCTGTGTGCCAAATTTAATCTCCCTGTGCCAAATAGCATAGGAGTTTTGTGAAAACGAGGCGGAAATAAAAGCAGAAAAAAGAAGAAAAGGAATAATCTAGTGGGAAATGGGCTTCTTTTCCTTCTTTTTCGTCTATTTGTTGATTAAGTTTGGCTTCAGACCGTTTGAAAGAATGTGGCAGATATTTCCACGTTATCGCAGTGCGCCTGACGAGGACACCTGGCACACTTGCTGGAGTCGCTGAAGGAATGATCCTTGGCTCGATAGACGCACCTCAAGGTAACGACGAAGTACTACTCATTCAGCACGATGTGTTTTTGAAAAAAAAAAAACGGGCAACCTCAGTTCGTAAGAAAACACAGACAGGTACAGACTACGCCTCTAAGTTTGTGCCAGTATACAACGCTATCGAATGTTGCACGTGGTATGAGTACGAACACTACCAGAGGTCAATGCGGGCCATCGTCAATGGGGTTAATGACGATACATATCTGATGGAGGTGTGTATATTCTTTCACCGTTTTGCGCAGAAGCCATATAACCGGGAAAACGGCCAGGCTGCCAATGATCTTTCGGGCAGAGAAATCTGCAGAACTTTACGAGGTGCAAAATTTTCCACGTTTTCACAAAGTGCTTTAATATACCAACCGGAATTTCAACACCAGACCAGGATTTTGTGGTCTCTAGCTCCTTAACCGATAAAACAGAATAATGGAAACGCTTCCTGGACTGCGATTTCGACAGAAACTTTGTCATAGATAGCCTACAAATGGTTTTCATATCGTCGATACCCACATGTATTCCATAACCCCAGATTCGGCATGAGATATCACTAGGCCGGTCATAAAAATGTGGATGAAAAACGAGATTATTTCGCTTCCTTCCGCGGTTGTGATTTTAGTGACCCGGCCGGGAGATGAGAAACAAGGTCATTTTTTATCCTCGCCTTATATTTCGATAGCTGCGATTGAAGGCAGTCTTGGGTAATATTGGATTAATATATATATATATATATATATATATATATATATATATATATATATATATATATATATATATATATATATATATATATATATATATATATATATATGTGTGTGTTTGTTTTTTAGTAACTTTGAAGAGGTGACTGGGTGTTGGGCATTATGGGTGATTACCTGTGTAACTACCATATCCGTATCTATCTAAAATGAAGCAAAACGTTTTATCAAAGCATTTTATTGTAGATATATATATAACATTACAAAATAAGGTCACTTCGAATGTGTGTTGACAATAATTATGCGCATCAACCGCACCCCTATCTATAAATCTTTTTTTCTTTCAATTTCAAGTCTGAATATTTTTGAACATCCATATAAAAATTATTCTATTATTTTGTACTTGAAAAAGGTAAACGAATTGTTTTTAAATTCAAATTATTTTATCAAGGCAACCTGGCCCAGGTCCAGAGCAACTATACGCTATAAAAAATTAATTCTCTCAAATACAATACAATTGAAAATATTTACAATTTTTTGCGATTATTCAAGTGATAACTTCACAAACTAGAACGAAATGGCAAGATAATGCAAATCTATCAAAAACGGCACCAACCAACTTTGTTAAAAATAAACAAGTTTTTTTTTTTTTTTCAAATAACATTAACAGTATAAAAATGAACACTTAATGAACATGTAACTCTTAAAACAAAACATTGCTGGAAATTTTAAACAGTCGCTCATTTTTTGCGCAAGGTGTAAGTTAATAGTTTTTGATGCCTTTCTTTGCGCTACGGAGGGAAGCTTTCAAACAAACAAGCAACAGCACATAAACACACACCGTATAAAATTGACGGACAGTCACACTCCGTTTCTCTCACTAAATGCATGTTTTATTCTTTTGCAACTTCTTATCTGTGCTTCTTTTAAATAAACATATCTGTAAGAATAAATTTGCTTTTCAACATACTTGAGCAAATACCACACCAGGATACATGACGTCAGACAAACACACCGAAATACATGACGTCAGTTTTTTTTTGTTTTTTGTTTTTGGCTCTGTTCATGTTTCCTTCTGTCTCAAATAACGATTACCTTTAGAGAAATCTGTGGCTTTAAGCACAATTTGGAATGTGTTAAATGCTAAATTCTCCCCCCTCCCTCCCGGGAATTCTTCAATTTTCTTAAGATACGATCACTTTACGGGACTGTTGAATAGATCGTATCACATGGAATGTCCTGTTGCTATTTTAATTCTTTTGTCCATTTGTGATACCAGTAAATAATCCACTATACGATAATGAGGCTGTGCATTTCGGTAAGTTTGCTTGATATAGATTTCGAGGATAAATTTTGTTGTGCGAGTGGGGCGGGTGGGAGTATTTTTCAGGACAATATTATAGAAAGGCTTAGATTTTGAAAAGAAGGTCTGTAAAAGTCCGAAAATCAGTGACACTCGTTTCCATTTGAAAACACCCCTTTTAAAAGATATTTTGTCACATCCCCAATATGCAGGGTATAACAGTAGTTCTTAAACAATGCCCCCGCCCCCACCCCCAAGCAATACCTGCTTGACAGCCGTGACCAATACACTAAACCCTCCACGATCCCCAGCTCATCAAACACACCAACAATCACTGAAGGAATTTGAAGGCAATCTTTTTCCTTTTTTACTAAAGTCATAAATAGAGCTTTGTTTATGCCCTTCGCCGTTCGTTTTTGTGAATAGCTGTAATGATTTCACACGGACCGGCAGACAAACAGGCTAAAGGAGCGGCGGGCGTAGCCAGTATCCAATGGGGGGGGGGGGGGGGTAACAATCTTAAAAATAGAATGCATACATGTCGAAGGAATGATCGTAATACCTGCAAATTATGCCACAGTTACTTCCAGTCCGCCACCTTCTGCTCTTTTCTCTTTGAAAGCTGAGTCCTGCTCATTCTCAAATGAAACAAAACACCCGATCGGCAGCCAGTAGCTCAACCAAAACATGAACAGAAATTATGAAAGATTTCAATTTGATACAACGCAGTTTTGCACCGACAGAATGAGGACATTATGCATTGCACAACCATTGTTAGTTTAACATGAGCACATTATTGTATGTACGAAGCTCGACAAAAAAAAAAAAAAAAAAGCAAAAAATAAACACAGCACGATTGCGTAAAAATGAATAAACACGACTTAACATATTATTCTAAAGTGCATAGCTAATTTTATGTCATCCAAACATTGGAGGCATCCAAATTTTGGAAAAAGAAGTTTGTTCGTTGTTTCCAAACTACAGTTCTCAAATTCCCAAATAAGCACTGTACACAATTGATATATGACGTGATAATACGTAGTCGATATGTTATAATAACTGAGGATTACAATTTGTTCCCTAAACCCTAACCGACTATTCTACATTGTCTTCACTACTCGTAGCCAATAAAAAAACGTGCTGGCAACTTAAATTTGACGTCACAATAATAAGGCCACAAATTTGAAAATGAAATGACCAATCTACATTTTTAGTGCTGGGCCATTTGCTCGGGATGGGGGGGGGGGGGGTGCACTCATGTACAAATTGGTTACCATGCGTTTCCAGGACATTTTAAAACAACCCCTAAACGTGGTAAATTTGAAACAATACCCCCTTTTTAACCGACCACATAGTATATTTCCCAACCCCTCTTTTTGTGGGCAACGCGGAGTACTGAATGAAAATTACTCCCTTTTTAAACGAAACTGGCACTCTCCGCGCCTGGCTTCAAAACTACACCCCTTTCTGCACGTTTTTCTGGACACGCGTGGTAACGAATATGACACTAAGTGACCCCTGGGGGGATTACAAGTACAGGTGTACACTGAAGCTAGACAGCCGCAATACCCCGTGTGGTGCCCGGTGACACTACAAGATTATGCCAGGAGCATCTGCTGATCCCGTAAAGAGCCACGCCACATGCGCCTTCTGCCATTGTACAGAGTCATGCCATATGCGCCTTCTGTCACTCTGCAGAGTCAAGCCATATGCGCCTTCTGTCACTGTACAGAGTCATGCCATATGCGCCTTCTGTCACGGTACAGAGTCATGCCATATGCGCCTTCTGTCACTGTACAGAGTCATGCCATATGCGCCTTCTGTCACGGTACAGAGTCATGCCATATGCGCCTTCTGTCACGGTACGGAGTCATGCCATATGCGCCTTCTGCCATTGTGCAGAGTCATGCCATATGCGCCTTCTGCCATTGTACAGAGTCATGCCATATGCGCCTTCTGCCATTGTACAGAGTCATGCCAAATACGCCTTCTGTCACTGTGCAGAGTCATGGCATCTGCGCCTTCTGTCACTGTATAGAGTCTGCCATATGCACCTTCTCTCACTGTACAGAGTCCTGCCATATGCGCCTTCTGTCACTGTGCAGAGTCATGCCATATGCACCTTCTGTCACTGTACAGAATCATACCATATGCACCTTCTGTCACTGTGCAGAGTCATGCCATATGCGCCTTCTCACATCGTACAGAACATGCCACCTGATACTTCTAGAAATGTTTACTTGCTGTAGCAATTTATAAAATGCAAGTATATATCTTAATATTGATATAAATCATTTCGAAATATTAATTACTCAAATTGAAGTTGCCAAACACAATAACATCGGGGCTAGTAATCTAAACCCTAAAATCTAAATAACAATGCTCATTTCTGTAATGGTTCTGTAAAAATGAACCCGTTTACCTCAACAAAAAGTCGCAAAAATGAAGTTGAAAGCAAAGGTTCTGTTCGGCAAGCTCCTCATTTTACAAAAATAACAATATTTATGCACAATTTGTTCGTAAACATATGAAAAACATCACAAACAGCACTCTGGAAAGATATGGTCTTCATTTTTGATATTATTTATAAGTGGAAGAATATTTATGATATGTAAGCTGTATCGTTGGAAAAAATATTTGAAAGTTTTCCCCAGTCCGATGCACACATATATATATTGCATAAATGCATGTTTTTACAGTTAAACACACACCCGCGTTTGAACTAAATTGCTAATGTACAGACTTTGTACCATGTGTTCAACACAACAGGATAAACAGTAAGAAATTCACCCCCATTGCAATCAATATAGATGTATATATTTAAATACTTTTGGTATTTTCTGAACAGTTTGATATGGCCCCCTTTTTCAACTCATCAAATCACAAGAACTATGAGCTTATATAGCAGATACACACTCGTAAAAAAAATTATTTTTGAGCCCGAGATTAACAACGACTACCACAGGGCAGATTTTTGTGGGGGGGGGGGGCGGTGGAGAGGGGGGGGGGTTAGAAAATAGGGTGCTAACTTCTGCAGCGCAGAAGTAATTTCGGAGTTCTGGTACGCGAAAAGACTATACCCGCATCACAATCTCTTTTGGTCTTCAACACAGATAACATCCTTGTTTGTGTAACAGTTCGTATTCAGCAACAGGTTTGGTATCAATTTTAATGCTTATTTAAGCAAGACGTAAGGGATGTTGGCGGAACTTAAAACAAAAAAACATATGTCGCTTCGGAGACTGACTCAGTCATGGTTATATCAAGGAAAATACCTCATCTGATTTAGAAAAAAAACACTCCTTATTATAAAGCGTGGGGTTTCAGACATGTAATTTAGGTTTTTTAAGCTATTTTCTGTAGCAGATTTCTTTCTGTTTAACGTAGTGAAGCGCTCTATGAAATTCATTATATGATTTTCATTTCTCACATTTTCAAGTTTCAAGAAAAAGAGAAGTTAATACTTTTCGTGAAAATGAACAAGAAAAACACGAGCAGTAAATTCACGGTCAATGTACCTTCTAATCCAGGTGAAGGCGGGGGGGGGGGGGGGGGGGTCGGAGGGGGAGAGGGGGGCGCGTCTGGCCTCAAAATTATCCCCCTCTTCAGCGTGTTTGTTTGGATACGCATGCTAGCACATACGGTACCACTCCCCCTCCCTCCCCTCGCCCTTAGCCCTCTTATATGACAAGCGAAAAGTAGAGCCTTTTTCGGAATAGGGTTTTTCTCACGGTTTTTCCCCACCCAAGGTGCTGATTAAAACCACAGCCGAGAAAATGATCTTACTTTTGGCGTGATATTGATGAAGGGATAATTCCACATCACTTTTTAGATTATTCATACCAAGCCATACTTAGCTAAGCAAGGTAAAGACGACATCGAAACCGAGCAGACGAACTACCAGGTGATGACGTCAGATCTCTTGCTATGATACATCACTCGATGGGAAGTATCAATGCATGCTAGCTTTCTTTGGGGTAACGATGTCAAAGGTCAAAAGTAGAGATTTTGACCCAGTCAGAATAAAGTGTTCCCGTACACGTGGGAGCACCCGTCTGAAAACCAGAACTGACATTTCGGGGATTGAGAGCTAAATATTCTAAAGAAAAATAAAAACAAATATATAATACTTTTCCTGAACCAAGATTAAGTCTTTGGTAGCTGGACATGAAAACATGACGTCATTGCTTAACCCATGACGAATTCACAAAGCCTTTTTCCCTTTCTTGGCGTTTTTTTTTTGTTTTTGTTTGTTTTTTTGTTTTTTTTTTTACGTGACAATAATTTTTTTCACTGCGTGAACTCCATGTGGTCAGTATAATAACGTTACAGGCAGGGAAATACATGGACTTCCTGAAACTTCGGAAGCATCTGAAGAATGACTACAGGCAGCCCCCACCCTCCCTCCCCCCTCCCCCTCCACCACCACCCACAGGTATTTTATGACGCAAATGCGGGTCAACTTGAATTTGTATTGATTTGGGCTTTTGTACTAAATTCAACTATTTTTTGTGTGTTCTTTTTTCTTCTTTAAAGAAGGGCGTTTCTGTTGTTTAACATCACGGGAAAATGGGCGAATTCTCTCCACCACGCAGATTTCTTTGCAATATACACCAGATAAAAAATCTCCATATAAGACCATTATATAACTATTTTATATAATCATATACTGCATTTATGAACATAATTAAAGCTCAACCATAGCGTAGCGCAGCTCTATTTAGCGTCAATCTCTTCACGCATAGAACTACGCCTCGTTGTAATTGACGATGTGCGGGTGGCTGTACGCGTTTTGATTGGCTCGCGCAGTGCGGCTTTTCCGGAGGCGAGCTTGCGCGGCGAAAGGGGCGTGGCGCTTTTCATAGTGTTGTCTTTGCTCTCTTGGCCCTCCTCGAGTTCAGTCTCTGGGTTGCTGTTCACGCTTCGTCGTGTCACCCGTGTGGCATCCTTACCGACACTGCTTTTCATTTTCTTGCCATCGAACGCATTGCCGACTGCTTCTTCGCTTTGTTCTTGAATAGCACTTCTTTGATCACGAGTTGAATCCAGGTCATTTGATTGGTCGTCTGCATTATCCGCGTAATCTCTCATGGCTTCGATATCCGAAAATTTTTCTTGATTATCAGTCTCGACCGTAGGGACGTCATTCAGCTCTCCACAAGCGATGCCCGGCACCATGGTTTCTTTCATTGAGGTAGATTCTTCTGTATCGTCTGACTGTCCTGCAAGAACGGGTTTCGTTGACTTTGAATTACCATTGACATCGGGAGAAAACTTGGCTTGTTCGACCACCATATCGTTCTTGTTATTTGCATTGGCGTCCGTTTCAATGCAATCCGATGCGTCACTTCGGCGCTTATGGTTATCTGCATCACAACGGTCCCCTTCTGTCATTCGTTTTTCAGGTGTTTGATTATTCTCAGAATCATCCATAGGCAGAGAGTCGTCATCGGCAATATTAGTAGCTTCCGTAGGTTCACTACCCACACCTTGTGTTTCATCTCGCGTGGTCAGCACTTCGCCCCGATTACCGACGTCAAAAACGAGCTCAACCTCATTGCTTTCGGCATTTTTAGCAGCAGCCTTCGTGGGCTCGTCAGCAGCAGCCTCGTCGGCATCGCCAGTCTGCGCATGCGCGTTCTCGACATCGCTGCTCTGCGCATGCTCATCGCTGACCTCGCCACTCTGCTCATGCGCATCACCGAACTCGCCACTCTGAGCACTCGTATCACCTGCTATTTCAGCCGAAGCTCTTCCTGTCTCTGCGCCGTCCTCCGAGAAGTTGTGATACTTGCCGAACTTGTTGAGCAGCATGTTATCCAGGCTTCTCTTGTTCTTGGCAAATCGCTTCTTGGCATCGGGGCTATTTTGAACGTCAGCGGTTGTGCTTTTACTTGGACTTCTCTGTGTGTTAACGGGATTGTTAATCTGCATTGTGGCATGTTCGATGTCATCTACCATTGTCGTTATCCCCGTCCCGCCAACGACTGACCGTGGCGGAGGAGTCGTGTCCTCCGTCGTATCCGTCAAGTCTCCGTCGTCGTCATTCAGCATCATCATTTTGTCCGGCGACGGACTGATGGATAAATCCATGACGCTGTCCATCGACACGCCTTCGGGAGTGACCATACCGTACATGGAGGAGTCGAAGGTGTGAAACTTCATATCGGACTGACCTTTGACCCGAATCTGTCTCGGGTTCTTCGGCGGGGTCAAGTCAACAATGCAGTTGGTGGCGTTCGGGTGGTGTGAATTGACGTGGCGCTGGAGATTAAATTTGCGTGAGCTGGCTGCGTTGCAAATTGTGCAGCGGAAACGGCAGAACTCTTTCGATTTCTTGGGCCGTCCCATCTGCAAAACAGCCTATACCATTAGGGTATAGAAAATAAAAGAGAAAAACGCAGTGAATAATAAAGCATTTAATTGCCCACATTAAATAAATCTGTTCACAGGACATTTTTTAATTAATAATAAGCAGAGTATTTTCTATTAGCAGGAGGATAACTTCTTTTTTTGCAGAAAATGAACGCGATTCATACAAAAATTATTTCTTATATAAAGAAGAAACTTTTTTCAACGAAATTCTCAACGGAAATTAATATTTTAACCCTAAACACAATCTCTTTTTTGCCTGGTCCCAGAAAGTTACATAAAGAACTCCAAGCATCCTTTTTCGGTACTTTGATTTTGGGGCACATAAAAGAAAACCCATTTCAGCCGTCAAAACGCTAGGCTATAGAAAGCTTCAGGTACAGATGCTAATGTCTGGGCTAAAGATTTGCGCTGACATTTGAAAAAAAAAGCGAAATGTGTCATTGCAGTTGGCATAGTTTTAACAGGGTAACAATAGACACGTTACGCGTAGAAAGTTAACGTCTCATTTTACTTATCGATTGCTAAGTCGTTGATAGACGGGCGAGACGTGAATCATTCGCTACCACTCACAAGTAAACTTTCTGCACAAGCTCTCTATAATGAGCGGCATTATCGAGGTGTACTTACTAAACATGAGAAAATTCTAGCCCAATGCAATTATTTACACTATACTAATAATTGTCAAAAAAAAAAAAAAACAGAATTCTACTGTTAGAACTGATACGTGAGGGGCCGTCTCTCGACATTTTCCCATTTTTTAACAGTTAGAATCAAACCTAAATTTCAAGTCATTTGAAATGCAAGATACAACACAGCTCTTCAAAGGACGCTTCGTTTTGTTACGGCAGGGCGTGACACGAAATTATACTCTTGTATCAAAATTGCTATAAATGAAAATAGACTGTCAAAAGAATCTGTAATCTGGTTTTAATTTATTGATGATTTTTCAAAATAAATATTTTTAACCGACTTATTTCAATTTCAGTTGAGCCCTGAAACACTTTTACATATATATATGGAAAATAGATATTTACTGTTGGACTAACGAACCAAACATTCTGTAAAAAAATAGTGCAAAAAATACAGAATAAAATCACCTTTTCTTTCTTTGAGGTCGAATTGTTCCTTTCTTTCTTCGCGCTGTTGGATTTGCCGCTCATCCTTATGTCTTCATCGGGCACGATCTCTACTGGTTGAACTACGGCGGTACCTTCAGGCAAATCTTGAAGGAAATCATGCGCATGCTTGGGACCCATGCTGGAGACTGCCTGCAGGACTCCAGTACCAGCCACGACCGCTAGAGGCGCTGGTGGCTGCACATTCGTATCAAGGACCACGCCGATTGGCTGCGATGTTGCCAAGCTCCGCGGTGGCTGGGCGAATGCCGTGGGCATGGGTAGAGGCATGTCACCAGGGAATATCATTTGTCCTGTATTTCTGGGGCTTGAAGAATGGACGGATAAGTCAGTTGGCATCACCAAAGGGCTCATGCCACTAGACGGTCTGTCCGGTCGGTGTTCAAGATTGATAGGAACAGGACTTGGAAGCTCGATGGGAGGGCCAAATGACCCCACCGGCCGGCTTGGAGGAATGTAATCTTGGGCAAGATTGATGGCGCTTTGCGGCAAGTTCTTCCCATCGCTGTTGTTGTGAGCATCTTGAAGCTGGGCGACATCTGGCGAATAACGCAGAATCTCGGAACCAGCAGAAGAACGCGGGCTTTCGCAGTGAGGCAAGTTTGACACGGCAAGCATGCGGCTGATTTCTGAATGCTTCTGACGCATATCCGTCACTTGCTTCTGACGTATCTGCGCTATCTGCGAAGCGGCGTGAACATACTCGGGTGGTATCAGCGGTATTTTAAGGCTACTCGCGCCACTAGAACTCGATGGGTTACCGTCCTGGCTATCCTCCTGACTGGCATATCCTTCAGGCACAAAACTATGCGGGGGCATCTTCCTTGGCCCTTCCTTCTGCCGCTTGTTCGTAGCTCCGGCATCGGCCTGGGCCTTCCTTTTCTCGCTTCCCTTCGTGGAGTAATCCTTGGGCATGTCATGTCTGATTACTTCCTTAATATTGACGAGTATTACATTGTCTTTGTCCAGCGTGATTCCAAGAAGCCCTTCCACATTCAATTCGGCGTCGAAGGGAATTTCCGTCTGGCACAGTGTTAGAACTGTTTCTGTCAGTGTCTTCTGAATACGCGCTTTGTCCAGTTTCATGGTGCTGTCTGTAACACAAATTACAAGAACTATTTAGGCCAAAGTACATTTGTTTCGCGTTGTTTATTTTTAGGGTTGGTGGGAACCATATCATCTCTCCACATTTCATCTGCGTATTATGAAATGACTTTCTTCGTAATTTATAGAGTTACGGTCAACAACCAGTGCTACTCTGATACTTCTTCGTGAAATCCTTATAAGATTCACAGAAAATGTTATAAACTGTTAAGCATCCAGTTTGATGTGATTTTATTCCACTAATATTGCGTGTTGTCATTCGGATTCGTGTAGTTCTGCACATTCCAATCTCCCAACAGCAGAATAACAGTAACAGTGCAACGAGTTTCGGTTTCACTATTTTCCTGAACATCTTAAAAAATTACACATCAAAATCACTGATGGGTGTCAACACATTTATAATACCACGAGTGTAATTTACCCACGCAAAACAAAGAGAAGAGCTGATTAATATCAGTAATTTAATTTAAACGATCAAAAATTCCGATGTCACACATTTAAATAGCTTCTCAACGTTGACTGGAACGCAGAAATAGATAAATGTTGCAGTTTGTTGTTATCAAAACCCAAGTAAGTCATGTACCAATGCCTATATTGACTTATTTTGAGTCACAATGAGGATATTATTGACCATTATTTGACTTAGTTTGAGTCAAAATGAGGATATTATTGACCATTATTGTGACTTATTTCGAGTGAAAATGAGGATATTATTGACTGGTCAATAATATAGCTCAGGTTGACTCAAAACAAATCAAAATCTATTAGTTGCTGTAAAAATATATTCTTGAACAACTTTATTTACTAAATTCAGCATAATTCAAACAAAATATAAAATGGCATCCTTGATCAGAAAGTTCTTTATCTTTTCTTAATGTCCTTTTTAGCATTTTAGAGAGCCCAGGTGGATACTCCTGATCGCTAAGATTATCATAAATAACATCCACATTATCCAAGAAGCGCTTTCTTTATCTTCCTTTTAGAAAGTTTCATCAACTTTTCTAAAGCCAAACTGGACGACCTCTTCAACACTGGTTTTGCACAATCGTTACAAGTATCTGACTGATATTCTACAAGTTGGTTCAGTTGCTCACTCAAAATCAAAGGTTTTTCTATTGGTATCTATCAGTGTCTTTCAGTGTCTGGTAATGTCACAGTTTTCCGAGTAGGTTAATCCCCAGCTCAAAGCTGCTAATGCCATAGTGTCGGGCCGATGGGGATATAGGACAATCCCCCAGACAACTCCCCGCCCCCCCCCCGACAATTAATCCCCCACTTAATATTTACCGACGGGGGTGGGGGGAGGGGGTAGCTTGAATTCGATTTTAATTACCGGGGGGTAATAGAAATAAGGGGGGTAATCCGAAATCTTTGCACAGGGCATATAACACAACTGCTAAGGAAAACAATATCTTCAAAACTAATAAAAACTGGAATGTAGGAATAACCTGAGTGTGAAATTGATGTGCATTATGAACACAAATTTTCCAAAGTTTGAAGTGCTCAGTAAACCATGAGAGTTTTTTTTCTTTCTTAAAATCATGGGTCGCTAAGTTTGGGTACATTTTTAATTCGAATATTTTGCACCGGAAATATAAATTTACCAGTCTTGGCTGGCCTGGGACAACAATTCGTTTATTTATCTTTTTCTTTATAAGAGTGAAAATCTGACAACTTTCCTACATCTGGAACAGCAAAACTGACCCTATATATATATATATATATATATATATATATATATATATATATATATATATATATATATATATATATATATATATATATATATATAGACCCTTCACACGAACAAAAATAGTAAGAAATATAGGGCGTGGCCATTTACTTTCCACGATAATTTTGTACAGAGACTGGTACACTCTCGAAGTGCCCCACAAACACTAATTGCATTAAAAATCGGCCTTTTTCATTTCTCCATTTTTTCGAAGCCAGCACAGTCCGAGTCTTCTTTTCATTCCTTGCACATGAATCCCATCTCTCTGCTTTACAAAGGTCCCGTTATTTTATTTCTATAGGCAAAAATGGTCGCAATCCAGCAGCATCTGCAGCGCAAGATGAACGAACCGCAGCTATCTATATATATGTATATAAAATATACTGGAGGGGGGAAAATATCTTAGTACAGCTTCCCCCCGGGGGGGGGGGGGAGCTGTACAGGGGTGGGGGGTAAAATAGTCTGTTACACCGGGACCTTTTTATTTGCACATTCTTGGAGCTCTGCAATAGCTTGCTTCGGATTGGTATTCTTCCATCATGGGCACTTCGGCTTCGTATTCTTCCATCATAGGCACTTCGGCTTCGTATTCTTCCATCACGGGCAATTTTGAATGCTGACGTACTACAAATCAACTTTGCTGCGAGCCAAATTCAATTGCAGAATTGTAGTCGCTGAAAGAACATGTCGCTGTACCTAACGCTGCACGGCCAGAAATATTGAATAAAAGCGTGAGAAGCGCAGCTTCCAAAATCACAGCAGCTCCCATGAGGGTGGACACTTGACCAACGAGCTCGCGTTGCCACACACAGCGGAATGGCAATGTCTGGGCCGGACATGGTGCGTGCGTGTACACTATCGAGAATACGCCGACAGTTTGCCAATCACGGGCCGAGTTTAGAGGGCTTTTGTCAACCAATTATAAACCAAGGAAATTTTCGCTCTCTTTTACTCAGACAGTAAACGTGTCACAACACATCGTTTTAAACGAAAATAAACAAACTCCATTTTATTTAGAAAAAACTCTGCCATTCTCCCTTCAAACTTAAAACAGAAGTTGCAACTGAATTCCTAAACGCAAAGATATCTCTGAGGACAAGAAGTTAGAAATAAATCAGAGAAAGGATCTGTTGACTGATTTGAAGGTATTATTGACCAGATCCTAACTGAATTATAAAGCAGAAGTACGTACGTGGTAAGTAACGTGAGTCGGTATTTCGTGTCACATATGAACAGACTAACCCACATCACCAGATTAGATCGGGGGACACTTACCTCAGCACAGCGGCCAGCATTGTTATATTCCGTGATCAGACCATAAGAACAAATTCATGGAGAACATAGGGAATTATATTTTTGTTGTAGAAAAGTAATTTAAAAAGGAAAGCAAATTGGAGCAAAATATTATGAAATAAGGTCACAGAGTGCCGATATACCTGCGGTTTCTAGCACCTACAGCTTCACACGACATCAACGCATCTATTACAGCGCAACGAAAACCTTTATTGAACCCCCAAAAGCATCAAAATAAATTGTGACGTGTCTTCCATAAAGTACACACGCATGAGGGAATACATACTTTATGGGCGGCCCTTCGTACTCACAGCAGAACAACAAACAGACTTTTGATATTTGCAAGATTTAAGATCCATTTACTCTCAACAAAGCGAAATCGGAGTTGAATAGCGAACTCGAACGGAATAAACCGTGGTTTCGGGATGCGTGTGTACAGCAACAACACCAAAATGGCGGACAGCTATAGGCTGAGCATAGAAAACGCTGCTAAGGAACTAGTCATGTGATACAAAGTCACGACAGGCCGATTTCACGTTCGAGGCTTTTGGGCACAGGCCATCCGTGTGGTTTTGGGCTGTTTCGTTATTTTTTAATGCGGCAAATAGAAAATCCTAACGATCCACATTAACTTACATGGCTTCTTCAAGGAATACGAATATGCAGAAATTACGAGCATATGAAACAGGTCCTACTCTTTATATATTAATTAAATTCTTTATTATTAAGAAAAAAGAAGCAAGAAAATACAAATCTTTCTTTAGATTATGACACATCATTGGGATGTTCGAAACTTAATGCCTCAAATCAGGCGTGATCAGAGATCAGCCCAATGAAAGTCGTGACTGCAAAACATACATCTATGCATCAGGCAAATTCGGTAAAAGCTGCGTGAGAAAATCCGACTCATACGCTGATTTCTAGCGCTGGAGCCAGTATTTGAAAGACGGGACAGACGGGGATGGGGTGGAGCTGGGGGTGGGGGGGGGGGGGAGGGGACTTGGGCGCGGGGCGGGAGGGGGGGGGTAACTGCCATAGTTGGTTAGTTAGGCAATGTGTGGTGGAGGAGAACCCGTGTCTGTTGCCTCTGATTGAACCTCATATCCGTTCCAGAACACAACTCTTTAGAGATTTGAAATATTCAAAATTGAATGAGAAATATCTCCCAAATATTTATACACTGGAAAGGATACGTTGAGCGATTTATTAAGTAAATACAACACAAAATATAAGAAAAAAACTTTTATCAATAAACTTCTGTCAAACACATGCAAATACAATCATAAACCCTTCACTTCAGCAAGTAATTTCGCTCAAGTACAACGCAACGAAAAGTATGCTCATTTATCAAATCGAGTCTTTTCATTTTCAACGAAGGGTTCAAAACCTTTTTTTTCACAAACGAGGACGTGTAATTTACAAGTCAGTTTATTTCAAGGTGAAATGACGTAGGCGCTTTTAGGCCTACTTGCGAGTAGGGTATCAGTAACGCCATAGCAACATGTCAAACCATCGGTGCGTAACAAAGAAAAGCTATGAGAATGTTTATAGCATGGCGATGCAGAGAGAGAGAGAGAGGAGAAAGCGAAATAACTACCCCTACAGGTGTATCTACAGCGAGATTAGTCATGTTGAAACTGCTATTTACACATATGGAAATTTCTTGCACAATATCATGAACAACGTCATACTTCGTTTCTTTTTAAGCAGCCAATTACTCGATGAAATATTGTAAATATACAAAACTCCACACACAGCAGGTTCATTTACCCGAAGGTTATTCTGTTGAACCCCATTTCCTCATGTTTATGGATTTCAATTTCAACCTCGCATATGTTCAAACGTTGCGTTAAAATCGCCCCTTCTCATAAACGTTTTAGCTATATTCATTATATCCTTAACGATGTAGTTTCACACTGTGTCTTTTGGAATTTATTAAAACAATATTCCCACAAGATAAACAAACAACAAAAACAAACCATTAACAATGCCCAAGTACTAGAGTACACGTATGACTCAAACAAACAGTAGAACAAGCCGGGGTCTGAAAATCGAAATTCGATGACTTGGTGGGGCGAAAGGAAATGTTGGGGGGGGGGGACAAATTGAAAATCATATGATTTTGTTAGAAATAACAAACCGTTAAATTAAAGGTACACCAAGAAGCTTCAATATAACACGGCTAATTCGGCCAAAACATGTCACGCCTAAAGCATGTGCTAGCTACGTAAGGGGCTCTGCATATGAAATGATGATCAGATTACGTATGGTGCTCTGGCATGAAATGGTGACTGGAGTAGATAACCTGGATCGCAAAAAAGTAACTTAACAAGACAGGATCTCTTATTGAGATATTGATACCAAATTTGAAGGCAATCCTATCACAATTTGTGAAGGAGAAACATTTGGAAAATTTGCCACCAAAAAATTATAAAACGCCCTCAATCCAATTTGGCCAATTTTTGGCAGAGCAACAAAAAATACCAAGAGAGGTCTGCCCAGTAAACATTCGTGCAAAATTCGAAAGGAATCCGATCCACATTGTGGGAGTAGAAGCATTTTGAAAATTGACTTCAAAAACATAAAAAGATGGGATAATGAGGGATAGTTTTGAACTTTTCGGTTTGTCCGTCTGTCCGTCCGTCTGTCACGCTTCAGTCTCACGCGCCTACAGGCCACGGATTGGTTTCAAATTTTGCACACGGCTTCTCTTGACCCTTCCGTAGTGCAGTGACCAAGAACTTTCCGGAACGAAAAAAAAAATTGACCATATGGAGGACTTTTTAAAATCGGCACTGGACTCACGCGCCTACAGGCTACATTGATCGATGAATTCGTTTCAAATTTTGTACACGGCTTCTCTGGACCCCTCCGCAATACAGTAACAAGAATTTTCAAAATCAGCGCTGTGCTTAGCCTACCTACGGCAGTCTCACACGCCCTCTGGTTAATGAATTGATTCGTTTAAATGTTATACACTACGCCCACCTATCCTTCCACTTTTAAATTTTGCGTAGTCAACACGCAACAGCCTTACATAGACCACATCGCCCACGGGGGATAGACGTACTCCTCGAGACGTAGTCAAGTTTATCCAATTTTTCGTGGTTGACAATAAATTCAAAAAATGCACCCCTACATTAGGCTCATGTTTGGAGATCGCAAAAAAAGTGATTTTTCGAGACAGAATCTCTCAGCAAACATTCATACAAAACTGGAAAGAAATGCAATCAAATTTGCGGAAGAAGAAGCATTTTGAAAACTGGTAACCAACAATTTATAAATACCCCCATTTAGCCATTTTCCCAAAATGTGGAAGCAGAAGCATTTTGAAAATTGGCTAGCAATAGGTTAAAATAAAATGTCCTTCCCCCCCCCCCCCCCTTTGGTCATTTTTTGGTGGATTCCATTAAAGTAATGCTTCGAGAACGGTCTTTCTAGTGAATATTTAGGCAAAATCTCGAGACAATCAAAACATATTAAATGCCCCCCTGCCCATTTCGCTAATTTTTGGCGAATCGCCGAAAAAGTATTTTTTTAAAGAGCGGCCTTCCTATTGATCATTCGTACAAAATTTGAAAGAAATCCGATCAAAACTGAAGAAGAAACATTTTACGTAAAAGTTTGCATACAACATACGTAGTCTACATTCAGACGACGGATACTCCTCTAGCGAAAAAAAAAAACTGCGTAAAAACAGAAACTAAAGGGAAAAACCCTCTTTCAAAATCTAGCAAATATCAGTTACTTTCATTTTCTCAAAAAGTAGAACGCACATTTTTTTATCGCATGCATCCGAATGCCGCAAATACAGAAAATTACACCAAATTCCAACCCCTTTTTCTCTCTATTTTTTCTCACGTAATTTCAAACAAAAACCACGATATCGATGCGAAAAAGTGTTCAGAAATTCTTTCGCGCTATTTCATTCGAGTTTGTTTTTTTTATTTTACTTTGAGTACTCACTGCCATGCAACATAAACGGATATAAAAAAGGCCAATAAGTGCAGAGTAGGGCAACGTGTATATTGTGAAGAAAGCTTGTACACAAGTGAAGACTCCTTTTATTATTGTTGAAGTTTATGGGCGGGCATCATAAAACAAACCACTGTAGTACGCGGCTAAAAGTGAGCCGCTGTGAGCATGTCCAATGACGTCACAACCTAAGTACGGGGAAAGTTTTTGAAGGCGTGGGTGATAAAAGCAATGTCGTTACAAGGTTTATGCTTTAAATCCGTATCTTAGCTTCCACGACTTTGCCAAGGCGTACAAGATGCGGAGATTTTTTTTTTTTGATTTTACAAGGTGTGAAGAGGGCGTATTCACACGCGGGGATTTTCAGCGTTCATGTGGGTGAATTTATACATACATGAAAGTCAACTGATAATTCTGAATGCTTCAAGTAGGAAGATTCAAGGCCGTGCATTTGTAACACCTGGTTTGTTGAAAAATACGAATACATACTCAAGATATGCATAATCACGAAAACGCATACTCACGAATGCGTATACTCACGAATGTGCACACTCCTGAATATATAAACATTCACATATACACATGCTCACACATACACACACTCACGAACGCACAGACCCACGACAACACACAGAACTCTCAAAACCATTTTCAATACCGCATCCACATTTCCGCCTAGCCGAACACTTGCTGCTGACTATGACCAAAACAGATACTCACAACAAAACAGCTATGTCACTACCCGCTCTAGATCATCTATAAGCTGACATTTTTTGTTTACTCAGTATTTACCTGTACATCGTATCACAAATACTGTCTCACAATTGACTTTTGGCCCCAAGCTTACTCCCCCGTAGCTTTTTTTATCTTGAAAACTTGGCCTGAGTATTACTTGACTTTTGAGCAAGGGCTCACGTATAAATCACATGTGACTCACGGCTTGTATTATAAACTATTATAACAAGCGTTTTATTATCAGCTAAATAGTATAGTTACCTACTCTATCTAGCATATATCATATCGGACAATAAAAGAGAGGACCGAGTTGTATTCATGTGACCCAGCAATGAGCCTCGTTCAACGCAACTGATAAAAAAACCATGGCGGATATTTGAGTACTTTTCTGAAATAAAAGCCACAGTCCCTATCTGATATCAGAATATATTAAACATATAACATCCCTCTCGAAACAACACTCATGTTGATGTGCTCTTGTTCAATGTTCACGAAATAACTGGTTTGACGTTTTGAGCTCAGTGAACATCCATATATATCTCTCTCTATTTTTTTTTCTATCCATAGATTGTCTAGACTTCTTTACTTACAAACAAACCACATAGTATTGAATTGAGTATGGAACTTTGAAACTGACAGCCATGCGCCTTGAATATTGAAACACACAGCTGCTATGTAAACAATATACAGAAAGGCTTATTCGTATTTCTAGAAAGAGCAGTCGTAAAACTATCACCTACCTCGGTTTTGAGAATAGTTTATGTGTGGTCAAAACTGTCCTCCGCAGCCAACAAAAAAAAAAAAAAACTTCACTAACAATACATCAGTTGACTGACACTGATATAAAAGGCCTGTCTTTTTATCTTTCTGCCTACTCCTCTCACATTAAAACATGCTAAACTTATTCACTGACAATGGCGCATAGAAACTTTGTCATTGAAATGCAAGTAAAATTTGCTGTTGTCACACACCTATGCACACATTAACCTACACCGCTCTCCGCATCCGTAAAGCGGGTGATCTGAAACTCAGGTAAACCTCAACTCAACTTTTTTTTTCACCACCCAAAAACCTCAATGACATTGGCATACTCATAATTACACCCATTCAAGACCCAATGGACCCGAACCGAAGTGCATGCCAATTTAGGCAAAAATAACATACCTTTAATAGTAAACTTGTACACGTCACCTCATCCTTCTATTTTACATCCTTGTTTATGCGCATTAAAATCTCACTTTGGAATTTCTTTAACATATAAAGATATTTACTCTATTTTTAAACCAACAACGAAATAAACTTAACTACGTCAGAGGGTTGCATATGATTTGCATAACCAATTACAATCGTTAGTAATATTCTTTCGCATCTCCCCCGTTATAAAAAATAACTAATGACAAATAAAAGAAAAAACACCAAACTTACATCTCGAAGGGATGGGTCGTTGCAACGAATCCAAACCGTCCATGAAATCCGGTTTTCGAGATGGTATTAGTAAACTGCGTCTTATCTTGTCAATACACTAACTCCAAATGAGAAAGGACTTTTTTCAGGTCCTCGCACGTTGCATATTTGATGGCTTAGCGCACACTCAGTATAAGTAAGCTCTGGTTTTTACTTTTTATCACTCCGTCCTCAGTGATGGTAGATTCTATCTACAGTAAAATAAGGACTGCTCTCTCTCTCTCTTTCTCTCTCTGTCTCTCTCTCTCTCTCGTGTGTACTGGTGTACGGGGGGAGTAATGTGAGAAGCTGATTTCTACATGATTTGCACCCACTCAGACGCCTGAGTGTTTCAAGATTTCAAGCGTAACAGAGCCCCCCTCTCAAAACCCCTCTCTGAAGATCATTATTTATTCCAAGCTCCAGCAACACCTTATAAGGGCTTTAACACGCTCTAGAAAACTCGGCTGCTTCACTGCAACTTTCAGCATATACCATTATGCTCTGTCGAGAAAAAAAGTACTAAAATTTTAGTCATTAGTTTTGGCTGTGAAAAGTGTATGTGAAGTACAAGGGCATGTATATGAGAAATAGGGTGGCGGGGGGGGGGGGGTGGAGGATGGGGGAGGAAGAAGAGAAATATCTCAACTGTTAGAAAAAGCATACATAGAGAGGAGAGATTTGAGAATGAGTGACATTATCTTATGGGGTTTGTGAATGTTTTAAAAAGGGGTCGATGCACGGTTTCTATTGACAGTAACCTTCTCGTGCGCACATAGATGCTGCGTTATAGAAAGAGTAATTTAACTGCCAAAGGTCACAGTAACAATTTTCGGTTTCTAACGAGGGACACAGACGTGACGTTTTTATGCACCACGGCCTTAATTTTTTTTAGCAAGTTAGTAGACTTACTGGAGAAATATTAACCAACTTATTTTATTTCTCAGCTGGTATACTTTAATGAAACTATTTATTTTTTATTAGCCCGTCGAAATTTAATTACTTTTACTGATGAAATTGACATCAACATATGACAATGAGTCAATCGATAAATCCGCGCTATTGCTGTAGTTCTGCATTATTTGTTTATAAAAAGATAGCATGTATAATCATCTTGCGGCAAGAACTTGGTCGTGCTATCTTGGAGTACAAAAACACAGTTTATCTGATGACTCTGATTCTAGTCGCGCCCCACTTCAACAAAAAAGGGGGGTAACAAACTTGGTGGAATTTCGTAGCGATTGTAATTTGTGCATTTCCTCACGAAATAAACAGGCTGAAAAAAAAGAGCTCACAAAAAAGACCTGCCTCTGTGCTTGGTTGTCCCACTACTACTATTTAACACTACTCCCATCTTGGCATTTGAACGTTAAAAATATGTCCTTTTATTATTTAATATGCTACATGCTACAAGTAAATGTATCTTCGTGGTGTTGTTACAAGGTACGGTTAGTTAACTGGAGGAAAAGAGCATGTTGTATATTGTTAATGTCGTTTCTATCCATAAGGTCTCCAAAAAAAAAAAAAAGCTTTAGGCTTGGTTCTCATTTTTGGTTTTAGTTATTTATAGAAATCGAAACGTCTATTTGCCGACATTGGTTAGATGTCGATGATGGGACGTCTAATCAACATTGTGTGAAAGTGGCAGATAGACGTCGAAGCATCATCTATACCCCTCCCCCCCCCCCAAAAAAAAAAAAAAAAAAAAAAGTCGTACAGACGTTAGGGAGCGTCGTTGTACAGACATCGGGAAAATATTAATCTAGAATCGCATTATAGATAGCAATTATCACAAAATATTGTGGTTATCCGTCCGCCTAATGAACCAACACCTTTGGATCATCCTGTAACGCCGGATATGTATGAAGACAATTTTAGTGAATAATTTTAAAAAAATATTATCATATTTTTCATCTTTTATGCCTTCGTTTTGGCCTGTCTTCTGAACAAGCTGTCATGGCTTCCATTTCCAGTGAGCGAAAACAGATGAGGTTGCTGTTTGGTTGTAATCCCGGGGCCGATCTTCAGACGCCCATACGACATCGATTTTCAGATGTCTATACAGCGTCAATGTTCCAAAATTCTATTCAACAGGGAGCTGATTAGACGGACGTCGGAGAAAGTGAGGTTTTGGTTGCGACCTACAGCCACATCTAAACAACGTTGCTCAACGTAGTGCCAAGGACGTCGTTAGAGCTTGACCTATGCTAGCGACCAGTCACAACCATATTACAAGCAGATTTCTTGTAGTAATTTTGTCGAGTGGACGTCGCAACCGGAAATCGACATCTGATGGACGCTGGAATGTTTACTTTGTACCTTATCCACTCCCCTGCTGTATAAATTCCCACTTTACCCCCCCCCCCCGACGACGTATTCTTACTTTATCCCTCCCCCCCCCCCCCCCCCCGCCGTACCAATTCCCACTCCCCCACCGTACGAATTCCCACTTTACTCCCCCGCCATACGAATTCCCACTAACCTCCTGCCGAATTCCCACTTTGTCACCCCAGTCAGCTTCATGTTTGGTGTCATTGCAGTGTTACTATGTATTTTGTGTTAGTATTCCGTATGAACAAACGAACAAACAGCAATAACAGCAACGAAACTTTTTTTCTTCAGTTTTTCAAGAATGCAACATGGAGGTAAGGGAGGAGGAGTGGGGTGTAGGGGGCTACAGAAACACTTCAAAAGATGCTAGCTCTCGTACCCCTAGGGTCAACGAAGCTCATTTTGCCGCTCGTACAGCTAGAGGCTTTTGAGAATCACCAAAAGAGGGTCTGTGCTGTAACTCATTCTTCAGTGAACTACAACAATAGACTTTTATGTCATTAATGTCCTATTTGAAGAAAGATAATTACTAAATTTTCACCTGAGAAAGAAGCTCAATGAGCATATTTATGGACATCTCTTTACAATAGATTTTAACGTGCCAATCTTTACTCAACCCCCTGATCACAGATGTGTCGAGAATTAGAAAGCCAGAAAGCACGGTAGGCGATTCACATAGGTTATCATGCCCTTTGAATGGTTTCTCTCCCCTTTAATGATTGCTGAACATGTAAAATGGGGATAGGTATTGGCCTTTCCCATGAGTAATATAATCAGTAGGTATCAACTCATTCTGCAATCTTCCGAATCATAGGCAGTTGCGAAAACATATGTCGGACACCCCGGTGTCACTTCTTGCCCCTTTACGTGCGTAGGGAGGCGTCGACTCTCGCTACTGACTCGAGCGTTCAGGTGCTGGCCTCAGTACACATGCCTTTACATCCAAGTCAAACAGCTGGTACTTAGACTGGTGACCGCTGGCTTTTTCTATACTACCACGGGCATTGTATTCCAAAGCTCAGTGACAAAAATACAATATTGCAATAAATTAATCTAATTCCAAACTTTAACCACAGATATTTTATTGAGCAAACGGTAGTCACATTACAAATTCATCGCACAACGTATATTCTATTGTAAAACGCCTTAAAATACCGGAGATCGGTAAGAACGGATTTTGATTAGTCAAGTGAGAAAACAGCGTTATTAACCACTCGAAAACTTCGCTAGAAACCTGGCCAAGTCGGCATGAAAATAATCTTATTGGTAACCAGATCCAGTGGCGATCTCAGAGCGGATACGGGATTTTTTCCAAGGATCGTCAAAGATGCTTTTTTTCTAAGGTTGGGAATACTCTATCCAGAAAATCTCTCATGTTTAGCGTTTTTTAAAAAAATCATTGGGTATAAAGTGACTAGGGAATTATAAATCTGCGATCTCTCTCTCCTCCCCGCCCTCCCCGCCCTAAGCGCCCCCCCCCCACCTCAAGAATCCACCAATGTGAATCATGCCAAATACATCCCTTTAATTGTGTCAGCCATTTTTTTTTTGAGGGGGGGGGGGGCAATAATCTGGCTAAAAAGCAAAGAAATAAACAAAAGCAAATTGAACACATCTAAGTGGATCCGCGACGTTTCATCTAGCAACGGTTCGTCAGGCGACATCTCATCTAGCGACGTTTCGTCTACCGTAAATATGCAAGGTGCGACGTTTCGTCTAAATTTTGAAAAAATGTAAACCCTTATTTTTGTCCTTTATGTACTTAATGCAAGCATGGGAGTAAAAATTAAAAAAATCTCACAATTCAGGCTTTATTCTTCATACATGAAATTTATTTACAAATGTACAAAAATCTCACACTTCAGGCCTTTTCATCATACATGAAATCAACAACGCGTCTAGCAGTTCAGTACCTCTGTGACACTTAACTTCCTTGATTTTGTCGGTTAATTGACTACGGTGTAGCCGGTTGTACTCCGCGTATCTGGCATCTCATGGCAAAGAAAGGATTTATTTTGAGGCAAAACTTCAAACCTTAAAGAGAAGGGATTTCTGTGACACGAATCCACATCTCTTCACCGCACTCCGGGGAGGCTAGAGCCTTGCTACTTCGGAGAACATTTCTTTTTGGACATTTTGCCAAGAACAGAAACCTGTGCAGGTAACTTGTGGTGGGGAAACTTTGGCCCAATTTTTTTGGTCTTGTAAAGAGAGTTTCTAAAACCCTGCAGATTAATCCATTTGTTATGCAGAAGAGAAAGCTATATGTGAGTTCCTGAAAAGGCAGCATGGAAAAAGTTGGATTCGCAATCAATGTAGCAAAACCTTGCAGTATTGATATTTCACCGTGCAGTACGGTATCCAGCCAGAAGGGCCTTGGACATGGGGGCCTTTCCCAAAACGGCCCTAAATGAAAAGTTAGACAAAAAGGCCTTGGGATTTTTTCTAGGATTTTGAGTTGGAATTATTAAATAAAATATGTAATAAATTAACAAGTCAAAAAACAAACTTCATTGTGTTTTTACAGATAACTGCCTTGATCTTTTGTTTCAATTACTCCCGATCACTCTGTTGAGATTTCCGAAGCTCTGTGCCACGGCATAATTGCTGTTTGCACATATCACTGACTTGATGTTTTACTCATTGCAAAGACTATTTCAACTAGACCGAAATTCGCACAGCGAATTAGCCCCACTTGGAATGATAACTTAAAACGGAAGGTAGATGATATTGCAGTTTCTTAACAATTTTCACATGTCTGAATGTAGAATATCCTCCTAAATACTACTAACTATACCGGTAAGGTCAAGGCCAAAAATTTGCTCTATCTCTTTCCGTTTTCGAGGTAAAGGCCAACTTCCGGTTTGGGGCTTGCAAGTGACCCGGAGTTCAAGGACACCGGAAGTTATACCTTACGCATCGTCGTATAGGGGGTGGAGGTCGAAAATGAGGTCAGAATTGCTCTATCTCTTACCGTTTTCGAGATAAATCATTGTTTTTCGTAAAAAATGTTTTCCGCAATTTCAAGGTCAAGGTCAAAAATTTTTACCGGTTACTTCAGATCACATCGCCCTTTATATATATATGTGCCACGTTTGGCTTTTCTAGCTTCAATGGCCTTGCTGTAGATGTCTGGAAACCGATTGAACTTTTTCGCGATTTGACCTTGACCACTTCAGATTACCCTCCATACATGTGCCAAGTTTGGTTGGTCTAGCTTCAGCGGTCTCGTCGGAGATGTCTGGAAACCGAATCGGCGGAAAAAGAAAAAAAAGGGGAGGAAAAAAACTAGGTGAAGAATTCAAGGCAATCCATCCCCATTTGGTATTTTCAATGGGAGACACAGCGAATTAGACCCCACTTGGAATGATAACTACGGTTTTCGAGATAAAGGCAAACTTCCGGTTTGGGGCTCGAAAGTGACCTGGAGGTCAAGGACACCTGAACTTATACCTTACGTGTCGTCGTATAGGGGTGGAGGTTGAAAATGCTCTGTCTCTTACCGTTTTCGAGATAAATCATTGTTTTTCTTGAATAACATTTTTCGCGATTTGGCCTTGACGATCAAGGTCAGGGTCGAAAAATTTTAGCAGGTGCATCAGATCACATCGTCCTTTATATATGAGCCAAATTTAGCTTTTCTAGCTTCAACGGCCTTGCTGTAGTTGTCTGGAAACCGATTAACCTTTTTCGCGATTTGACCTTGACCAGTAAGGTCAAGGTCAAAAATTTTTATCAGGTGCACCACTTCAGATGACCCTCCATACATGTGCCAAGTATGGTTGGTCTAGCTTCAGCGGTCTTGGAGGCGATGTTTGGGAACCGATTCGGCGGAAAAAAGCGAGAAAAAATAGGTGAAGAATTCGAGGCAATCCACCCCCATTTGGTGTTTCCAAATTTTTTTTGTGGTCCGGATTCGTGCAGTACCCTTATAGCTTCTGCCCTCCCTTTACCTCTCCTGTCCTCTGCTCCCATGCTTCTGTTCCCCTGTCTCCTCCACCCTTCCTTCAGCCCACCTCTTTCCACACCCCTCCTCTTCCAACCCTGCTTCCCCTTCTTCCTTCTTCTCTCCTTCCCCTTTTCCCCACACCCATGCCTGTTTTTCTGCTTCTCCCTCCCCCTCCCTCCCCCCCCTCTCCCTCTCCCTCCCTCCCTCCCTCCCTCCCTCCCTCCCTCCCTCCCTCCCTCCCTCCCTCCCTCCCTCCCTCCCTCCCTCCCTCCCTCCCTCCCTCCCTCCCTCCCTCCCTCCCTCCCTCCCTCCCTCCCTCCCTCCCTCCCTCCCTCCCTCCCTCCCTCCCTCCCTCCCTCCCAGCGAAAAGAATTTAAAGATTTCGGAATCAGAACTGGAGCGTTCTGGATAAAGTCCCCAGCCCCCACCCTCCCCGGCCCTTTTGATCTGGGTGTCGCGCCTGCATCTCAATGAAGTGTTTATGAGTTTCTTGACACCCCAACTAAAATAGATTTTACCACAGGTAACTTGTACAAGTTTCCCACTACAAGTTTCCTGCACAGGTTTCTGTTCTTGGCAAAATGTCCTTTGTGGGATAAGTGACAAGTAAAACTCAAGAACAATTATTGTGTGGGAATCCACATCTCTCCACCGCACTCCGGGTAATATTTAAAATATTACATTATATATTATATTTAAAATAAATATAAAAATATAAATAAAAAATAATAATTTAGATGAAACGTCGCACCTTGCATATTTAGACGAAACGCCGCTAGACGAAACGTTGGCATACCTCTACCTGTGCATTCCTTTTCATATTTCAGAGTGTTGTTCTAAAAAATTCGAAACCCTCGGAGCAAAATTAAACGATTCATCCGAAATATTTAGCCCGAAATGAAGAAATATTCCTACATGTTTTCAGTGTGTTACGATTAGGTTTTTTTTTAAAGACAAGTCCAGTACTGAAATTTCGGCTGTTTGGCAATTGGCAAATTTTAAACACAGTCTTCTCATATCTCTTGCTATTTGTAATTTAGCAATCGGCATCTGCGATGGGAACGAGTGCTTTTTGCTTCTGTGCTAGTCGTTCACATTTCTAGGAATGGACCCATTAAGTAACTGTGGGTTCTCGAAAAAAAAAAGAGCAATGAACCGACTACAAAATTGGCCCTTTACAAGACGATGACTTATCTGTGAACAGTGCATGGAACAGCCTAAATATGGATTATAATTTTGAAATTTATGAATGGCACAAATGCCATTTCCCAGTTGGCCTACAGTTCACCAGGCCTACGGTTCACCAGGCCTACGTTTTCCCAGTTGGCCAACAGTGAAACGTAGGCCAACTGGAACGTAATCGCTGTATGTATTTAATGGTAGTTTTGGGCATATAAGGGTCAGTGTTGCATAAGTTTTCCCTGCGCGTAAAAACAGCCTGTTTTTACGTAGAAAAGGCCTTTTCTACGGCCAAACCCGTAAAATCTACCTGTCAACGCATTGTCTGTAATATTGTCCTGTGCATAGAAAAGGCCTTTTCTACGGGTGCTATAAGGGAAAACTTACGCTTCAGGAGCGTAATTTTTCCCTGCGTCAATAAAATTCAGCTTTAGACATTGTGTCTCCCTATCGAAAAAGGAACAAAGAAACAGCATATAGAGAGAAAAGCATTGAAATAATGCGTTCACAGGTGAAATATACAGTCTTGCCCGTAGAAAAGGCGTTTTCTACGTAAAAACAGCCTGTCATTTCAATAGTGAAACTAGACATGAATTTCTGAGGCACAGGATATTTTTACGCCACTAATCCGTAAAAAAGTCCTTTTTTCTCTTCTAACTATCAATTTCAAGGTCATATACTTGAAAATGGATTTGTCAATTGAAATGTCACTTTTACGCCTTAAAGGCGTAGAAAAGTCATTTCAAAAATAAAACTAGACATGAATTTCTTACGCACAGGACTTTTCTACGCCGCTATCCGCAAAAAAGTCCTTTTTTCTTCTAACTCTCAAGCCTTAAAGCAAGATATATTTAAATCTATCTGTAAGTTAACAGGGCATTTTTTACGCCTTAAAGGGCGTAAAAAAGTCATTTCAACCACAAAACTAGTCGTGAATTTCTGACGCACTGAGTATTTTTACGCCATCAATCCGTAAAAAAGTTCTTTTTCTTCTTGAGCTATCATTTTCAAGGTAATATACTTGTAAATCTATCTGTAAGTTGAAATGGAATTTTTACGCCTTAAAGGCGTAGAAAAGTCATTTCCTAAATAAAACTAGGCGTTAATTTCCTACGCACAGGCCATTTTTACGCTACTTTCCGTAAAAAAATCCTTTTTGTTCTTTTAACTATCAATGTGTGTGTGTGTGTGTGTGTGTATGTGTGTGTGTGTGCGTGGGTGTGTGTGTTTTGGCTTTTTTTGGGGGGGGGGGTAGAGTGCAAATGAATAAATGGAGAGGGTCTGTTGCTCTGTTATCCCCCTTCCCCAAGACGTTCCCAGCAAACATTAAGACGTCAGAATGACGTCGGATCGGCGTCGTGACCCGACGTTTCCGACGTCCGCCTGACGTGCCGGTTTTGGTTGTATATGAAATGGAACCGACGTCGGGTTTTCAACGTCAGAATGACGTCGGGTTCCGACCTGAAACTGACGTCGGGTTTACCACCTCGAAACGACCAGTCTTATTAATCATTAATCATTCAACTGCTGTTGTGAAATACATACGAAAGCATTTTCCATGTAAATTTTCACAAAAAATTCCAATGTCATATATCGAGAAAAACTGCACAAGAAGACAACTTTTATTTATGAATACAGGAGACAGGGGCAGTATTTAAAGTAAACAAATGCCTTAGAACTTTCTCAGCACACATCAGGGCCCATATTCTAGAAATCTTAAGACGAGGGACTTGTCTTGGATTAAGTATGTGATCTCAGATCGGAGTTAGCCTTCTCTGATCTAAGATAAGTCACCAGTTGCATAGTAACCATTTTGCACGTTGAGTGCACCGTCCTCCAGGACTCATTTCTCCCACCCTATGCCCATCCTCCCTTCACAACAAAGTTTTGAAAATCGGAGAAAAAGCTTCGATAGTTACGCTGAAAGCTTTAAACTATCTGTCTCGAGAATGTGACTACTCCTTCCCCCTCCCCCAACAAGCGAAGATCCAGAGCTCTTGAAGGATTTGAAGAATGTTCCTTTCAGACTCCCTACCTACCCATGCCTAAATCTCGGTCTTCTCCCGTGAGTAATCCATCTCTCATGTAAACTGATGTTCCAGATTATAAAGTCCCATCCCAACTGGACTTCAATTCACTCGATTGTTTCATTTATGTGTCTCACCAATCTAATCCAATCCTCGCTTCCCCAACCCGACCTTTTGCTTGATTGACGTGTGTCACCAATTCAAATACTCGCTCTACTCATCACACCTTCCGTTTGATTGACGCGTGTTACATGACTACTTGAGTTGCTCAATACACTTTGTGATGAGGACGTTCATGGCGTTTTGCCCTTTCTGTTTTGAAATGTAAACAAACGCAAATGTAATGTTCAATGGATAGTATAATTTTGATGTTTGTGATAGCAAAACAAGAACTAGTGTCATAAGCTCACGACTAGCAACAACTTTCTTTAGATTATACAGACTGAAAGGAATGATTTCGCTTGTTAACCTCCCTCTCTCCCCCCCCCCCCACCCCCACACCCACTGATGGAACCAGACATTTTAATTCTTATATATACCTCATGCTTCAATTTTTGCACATTATTTTATTTTGAACGGCTAAACTTTAGAATCATGAATATTTTCAGAATCAGGAATGACTTTGAAAAAAGTGTCAAGGTCTGATTGGCTGGTGGCAAAAGGTGTCAAGGTCTGATTGGCTGGTGGCAAAAGGTGTCAAGGTCTCATTGGCTGTAGCAGAAAATGTCAAGGTCTCATTGGCTGGTGGCAAAAGGTGTTAAAAGGTGTCAAGGTCTGATTGGCTGGTGGCAAATAGTGTCAAGGTCCGATTGGCTGGTGGCAAAAGTTGTCAAGGTCTGATTGGCTGGTGGCAAAAAGTGTCAAGGTCTGATTCGCTGGTGGCAAAAGGTGTCAAAGTCTGATTGGCTGGTGGCAAAAAGTTTCAAGGTATGATTGAGTGGTGGCAAAAGGTGTCAAGGTCTGATTGGCTGATGGCAAAAGTTGCATTGTTTTGCTAAGAGAGCGAGCTTAGAAAGTCTGAGATTCCGAGAAGACATTTTCCGTGAGATTAAATCCTTTACTTAGGTTTTATTTATCCGTCTTGACAAAGTACCTCGGCTTTGACTTCACTCTTGAAGCTTTCGAGAGTACGGAGCCGGTCGGTTGTCATGGCATTGCCCAATCGAATTTTGTCAGGCGTTCTTACAGCTTTCTTGTCACATTAAGAAAACTAGCAATTTAAGCAACATAACGTAAAACAGTCTTAAATCGTTTCGGTATCACAAATAAGGTTGAGCTTAAACAGCGACCTCAAAGCGAAAAAAGTGGCGTCGCTTAAGTTAGTATTTGATGTCGAATTCACGTCGTCCTTAGTTCTTAACAGCAATAGTTTTATTTTCTCTCACACGAAGCGAAACAATTGAAAACTGTAGAAGAATCATTATTATTATTATTATTATTTTTATTAACACATTTATATCGCGCTTACAATGGTATAACCGTAAGCGCCAACAATATGGGTATTCTAATAAGAAATAAAAAATATAAAAAATTAATAAAATTTAAAAACGTTGACTAAATAAAATTAAAGTTACCACATTAATTGCATACCGGTCTAAAAAGGTGAGTTTTAAGTAGTTTTCTGAAAGCTAAAATATCACTTTCTTGTCTTATTCTAAATGGTAAAGAGTTCCATAATTTGGAGGCTGCATTTTGGAACGGTCTTTCTCCGTAGTGCTGATTAGATCTTGGAGAAACTAGAACCTCACTTCGCTAGCGAAATGTTAAACACTTGACAAAAATTAAAACGCAAAAATACTTCCTTCAATGGGTTATTTCTTCAATAATATATTGCAAACAACACAGCTTGAATACGTCTTATAAGCCGAGTAGTGTTTGGTTTCTGTTGACTTAAGGTTTTATTGACTGATCTAGCATACGCCTTGTTATCTATTTGCGCAGTGAGAGCTCGCACAAAGCTCACTGAGCAACTGTCTGTGATGTGGGTTAAATGCTACGCATTTACTTGCAAAAATACACTCTTTTTACATGGCGTTTTAACAAAGAAAACGAAATCAAAGACGAAAATAAAAAGTGACATGCACATGTTCAGATCAAGCTCTTCATAAGTCCCAAGTTTCATGGTCGTAGGGCCTATAGTGTCAGAGGAGAAGAAGACACAAAAAATCGGAAAAAGTGTCAAGAAGAAAAAAAAAGGACGAAATTTGCTCGCACAAATTCATATAACTCTTGCAAGCCAAAGGCTTGTCAAGTGTTAAATACTGATCAGACGACCTCAGGCTACGTGATGGAGTACAAGGTGTAAGGAGCTCTGTAATATACTTAGGTGCTGAATTGTTGAGGGCTTCATGAGTCAAAAGTGCGACTTTAAACGCAATACGCCGCTCAACTGGTACCCAATGGAGAGCCATGAGTTTATCCTCAACACTTTCTTCACTAGATTGTCTCACAATGCGTGCAGATTGATTAAGGATGCGCTGAAGCCGTTTGATCTGCGTTTTGGGGAGGTTGATTAAAACACTGTTGCAGTAATCGATGCGACTGATCACCAACGCATGCACGAGTGTCTTTGCAGCATCGTCGTTTAAACGCGAACGAACATCTCGTATCCACCGTAGGTAATAGTTGCACTTTCGAACAACCAAGTTTATATGTGCTTCCATTGTTAAATGCGAGTCTGCGAGCACTCCCAAGACTCGAGCAACGTGGGAACGTGTAACTACGTCATTGTCTAGGTGTAGGCTATGGGTACTGATGAATTGCTCGTTGCGTGCACCTGCTATAAACAAAAATTCAGTTTTGTCCTTGTTCAATTTAAGTCTATTAGCAGTCATCCAGGACCCGATATTTTTGATGGCGTCAGAAACTTGAGCAAAGGTAGTGCCCTGTTCTGAGACTGATCGTGGGTTGAAGGCATTTTCTAGATCAGATTCATCCGCATAAAAATGATACGGTAGTCCATGCGATTTTATCAGAGAACCCAATGGCTTCGTATACTGAGAATATCCTCGTGGTCCAATTTTGGAACCTTGGGGTAGGGCGCAATCCAAGGTAATAGAGTCCGAAAATGCACTTTCGACCTTAACACGTGCACTGCGATCGTGAAGGTACGATGTTATCCAATCAAGGGCTCCACCTTTGACACCAAAGAAGTACTCCAACCGGCGTAGAGAGATCTCATGATCTACGGTGTCAAAGGCGGCAGAAAGGTCGAGTAATGTGAGAAGCACAGCTTGGCGGTTATCCAGTTGGATCAAAAGGTTATTAAACCACCGAATAAGGGCGGTTTCAGTACTATGACACTTGCGGTAAGCTGATTGATACTTTTCTTCCAAACTATGGGAGTTGAGATGGACATTTAATTGTTGGCATATTGCCTCTCCAAGGATTTTGGATATAAAGGATAAATTGGAAACCTGGCGATAATTTTTCGGCATAGTATCGAGATTTGGCTTTTTTAGAAGAGGATAAACGATTGCTTGCTTGAAAGAGTTAATAGAAATTGATAAGTTTATTATTCTGCAAATGATAGGGAGGATAAATGACTCTCCAAAATTTACATTTTTAAGGACACTATATTTTTCCGGTAAGAACATAGACTTCTTTGTCCTCGTTTAACGCCACAACAGTCTTGTTTTTATTTTACAACAGTGGTCGACGCTTACAATTTAATTACTTATTTGATAGGAAAGCCGTAGTATTGATGTCAAGCCATGCGTAATCGTCTCAGATTTGTAGTATCGGCCTGACAATACCCAAACAAATGACAACTCAATGATTTCAAAAATAGTTCAAAATGGAGCTGGTTACTTTTCCTTCTCCGATTAAAAAGTTGCATCCTGACAAGTAAACTTCTCAAAGTTTCTGCAATAAGTATAATTTTCTTTAAAAAAACAAAAACTAATGTTTAATATGATTGCCTCAGATACAAAATAAATAGAAATCGTATTTACAATTCTATCTTCCATAAATAGGCCTGAGGATTTTTTGTTTGTATTTTTTATGAGAAAGACAAACATTCTTTAGTTGCTTTTGTGGCAAACTCATTCAGTAACAAACTACCAAATAAATTCCAGGTCATAGATTATTAGGGAACAAAAAGAATGATTAAGGCGTTATTTTCTTTAGATACCAAAAAAACAAAACAAACACTGCTCTTGATCTCTCGTCTGTTAACTATGTTTATTTGGCTTGTTTTTAAAATAATATGTTACAAACAATAGGTATTGTATATATGACCAAAATTCCAATACCAAAAGAAAATTCCAAGTAAATAAGGAATTGTAAAGAGTGAAATAACATAAGATATTTTGCTATACTACTAGTCGATCGTAAAGAGATTTCAGTAATAGGAAATAGGTTAAGATATAGAAAAAATTAAAAAAACCTTTAAAGGTGAGTTTAAAATAACATCCGGAACATTAAGATTTAGTTTAACCGGAATAACGTTAATTAGGTGATAGTAAAGAAATCTGAAACTGAAACTAGCTCACATTGATTTCATAAACTGCGTTTTCCAAACAAAATGTCCTTCCATATAATTCCATGAAACATTAGAATTTACATAGGGTAAGAAACTGATCATGTTAAAAGGCTCTTGAAAGCAAGCAATATTATTGCAACAATAATAAGTATGGAGAGACCTAACGTCTAGCGTTAACATTATGTCAGCTTGTCGGCTAACTAGTCTGAGACGGTTAGGACGGTTAGGGCTAGGAAGAAAAACTTCAGTAGATACATACTGTTTCTACTATAGCTGGCGTTGACATTCATTACCAGTTTATATACAAAAACGGGCATCGAAATTTAAATTTTGTTGTTAAAACTCATATATAAGCACACACAGGACAAAAAGCCGCAGTGGTTATATGGTACCACTACCCATAGCGTGTGTACTGTAAACGTGTTAGAACATGTTACAAATTACCAGTGTTGTTGTTTACATAGCAAGTTTCAGTTTTCCTTTTGTGCTAATATGCTTTAAATATAAATCTAGATTTAATCATTTTTCTCTTGCAGCGTGAAGCTTAAGAGTACTCAAAATTTAACATGTATCTGGTATATTTGTATGAAAGGCATCGGCCTTTAACAGACATTCAAATATTTATGTCCTTTAGTTTTGCTATAAAAATTGCTTTTCATTACACTTGGGAATTTGCCACAATCTTCTAGTGTATTGAATTTGTACGAAAATTTTAGCGGTAGTTGTATCATGCTTTTTTTTAGTTTGTCCGCGGAACTAGTCAGGGGCCGTTAGGGTTAGAAAGAGAAAATTTGGTTATGATAATTTACTACTGAATTAGATATATAGCTTGGGGGGTGATGACTGCATGAATGTAAGTGAGGAGCCTCATGATCTTGTATATAGTTCTACACCCTCCAAACACGTGTAATGTTAAACTCTCATAATAAAGCTTTTAAACATTTTCTATGTCTTTTGTTGACAATTCACATTTTAGTTTATTGAATTGTTTTGTATCCGAAGTTTAATTTTGCTCTCGCTAGTGAAATGGGTCTTGTTTTCAAAATAGTATCCGACGGAATGCGTGGATTTTGTTTGGAACAATAATGAAATCAAGGCATATACTGTTCAATTGTAAAAGGCAAGGTTTATAATAATGTCTACTCTGACAGATAGAACTAACTGAAGGAGTCATTTGCCAAATTACTGCTCAGTTCTTACAGTACCCATAACACTGGACAATTAAAGTTACTACTTGTATTAAAACAAGGCCAATCGTACTAACATGCATGCCAAAAATAGAGTGTGTGTGACCTCAGTGAAGAAATGAATCGTGTAATGTGGCTATATATTGTTGAATTGATACACAGCATCTTTCGTTTGGCATCCAAAGAAGAGACAGCTTAAAACTTTTCTTCGTTTGGGGGCTCTTGGAAGATAAAAATAATAAAGTGACTGGCTTATTATTTTGATCGACAGTAGTCCCCCCCCCTCCGAAGCTTCAAGACTGTTAAGAAATATCAGGAAATTCACCTCTGTTTTAAAATCAAAACTGCAATAACTATCGTCTAGACTTATGGTGATTGAAAAGTGGTTTTGACTAAGTCTTGTTTATGTCCAGACAAATGTCCAATTAAAATATGATACACACTTAATTGAAAAGTGTTTTCTGTAAATGAGGAGAAATGATTGGCTGTTGCTTACATGGTGCACATAAATAAAAATGGCAAAATCACGAACCACATCCGGCAAATTCTTTTCTTGAAATGAAGCTTATTGTGATATTTCGTATATTTGTCTAAACACTTGAAGTTGGTATTACCAACAATATGTACACTGGGTACTCATAGTAGAAATGGTTTCAAGGCTTCTACAGCATGAATGTTATACATCAAAATTTTAAACACTGGTTTCAGAAATAAATGTGAGAATTATTCAAATATTTCTCGCACCTACTTTGAGAAATGTAAAGCTAAATTACAACACATATATATTAGAAATCATATAAAAAGTATTTCTACATTATATTCGAATCTACAGTTTATTTTTGATAAAGCTAATGGAGTTATTATATTTAAAATTTTTATTTAATCAGAAATTATTCAAATAAATAGTCACATAATTCAAGATATATGGCTGTATTAATATTTATTAATGCTGAGGCTTTGACGCTTTTTAAAAGTATAAAAAACATACGCCTAGCATAAATTTGTAAATTAATTAAAATGGAAATTAAGGAGATGCTCGCCAAAGGGCAGATCATAGAAAATATTACTTGTATTATGGGTGGTTATCAACTGCTTGTATTCGTTTCGTTTTAGAAATATCGACAATTGACAATTTAAGCGTTAGGAAGTTCTTTTATGAGGTTTGTAAATTACTGTAGCAACAAAAATTGCTTTCTTGATTAAATATGTTCAATTAATGAGAATAAAAATTTTAATTTCAATGATATGTATATATGCAACTCTTTCTGACATTAGATCTCTCTTTTGCACTTTTTCCATACCTTATATACCGAACTAGTGAACAGAGGCACCTTACATTTACCAATCTTATAACTGATGGACATAGGGACCTTACGCTTACGAAGCTTTATAATTGGTGAAGAGAGGCATATTACGCTTGTTAAGTTTTATGATTTATGAACAGAAGCATCTTACCCTGAGTAAGCGTTATAATAGGTAAACAGAGTCACTTTATGATAATGTAGCTTTACAATTGATGAACATAGGCACATTACGCCAGCTAGGCGTTGTAATTACAGATTAAAATTCTCGAAGTGCTTAATGCAATTGCCAGCAAAGCTGTCCGGGTATAAACGCAGTTAGTAACAGTTGCCAGGCTATAAAAGCAGTCTCAATTGCGCATTATTATAACAGTGAAGGATTTCACGATGAAAGTAAACTCAGATTACACGTAAGTAACAATCACAATTAAAAAAGGCCTGCTAATTTTGAAGATTACGACAACCACTTTGTACAGGATGGTGAATCATCTGTAATTTTAAGCAATTCAATGATGTCAAACAATTTCTTTAAGAAATGTGAGCTGTCGGTTTGATGCAGAATGATAATCCCATGACAAGATCACGATTTTAACATAACCGTCACAACAGTAACACTCCTCAACGTTTTATACCACTAGTAAATTATCGAGCTCTTTTTATAACCTTACGTCTCCTAGTAGCATTGTTTTAAATACTTTTCCCTGTCAGATCTTAAGGATTATTACACCATTTATTATCAGGTTATACAGTCTGACGGATCACGGTTAGCTAAGTTGGTTAGAGCGATGGTCTGATAATCCTAAAGTCCCAGGTTCGAATCCGACCTGGAGTGGTAAGCAGGGGATTGTCATGTTATAAAGTCTGACGGATGATGGTTAGTTCAGTTGGTTAGAACGATGGTCTGATAATGGCAAAGTTTCTAGGTTTGAATCTTCGCCTGGAATGGTAATCAGGATGTTTATTCTACCTCCAGTTGCCTTAGCTAATGGATTGCAGTGGGTTAGATCACATATCGCCTAGAAACACTCATGGAGTCTTTCGGCCACCCCTTAACCATGTCATACGGGTTGATCAACATGGAATTAATCTAATTATTTTGCCCTGCATATCATATTCTCTAGTTCTTTTGAGACAAATACAACTACTATAAATTAGTAAAATCCAGGAAAGTTTCTCTAAAAAGGTAGATAAAATTTTTACCATTTAAAATACATAATAACTTTACTATAATTGTTAACAAGTTTGGAGAGAAAACTTTGACTGTTTGACTAATGTGGCTAATTTGACAGTTAAACTTTCAGTTTGTATAGATTAAATGCTACAAAATACTGAGCTGTGTACAGTTTTTAGGAAGAATGACAGATTAATTGATTCCGGATTGGATTCCTGAAAACCTTAAATCTCTCTTTCATTGGTCTCCAGTGAGTTGTCCACTATATTTAGTGCGCCTCATTTTTCCCACTATCATGCTTTCATCACAATAGCTAGGCTGTACATGGACATTATACTGAAGGACAAAAAACGTTTTTCACCTAAAAATGAATACTTTGTTAAAAGAGTAATTTTTTTTCACGCAAATTGTTTTGTAGAAGCTAACGTATTTACAACATATATTGTGGTTCCAGTGTTCATATCTCAATTTTCAAGGATATGCGGCAGCTTAACAAATGTAACTATATTTCTTTCGTTTGAGTGTTCTTTGTGCATAGTCAGTACTTAATTACACATGTATGCATAGCGGGTTCAGTAAGAACGCGCACGCGAGATTCCACAATTTCCACAAAACTGTCGCCACCAAGGCATCGGAATTTACAGGCAGGAACATCACATTGAGTAGTCGCTTGATAACTCGAAAACGGTAAATAGTACTGCTTACAAGCTGTGAAGGTATGATCATGACACAGGATACACCAGAATAGACCTCGTAGCGGTTGTCCCCGCATTACTACCTTTCGTCAGGATCGGTGTATCCGGAGAGTGCACCATAGTGATCACTGTCGCACTGCGGCAATGACATTAGATCGTTCTGTGGTCGTCACTTTTAGAGACGAATCAACGTTCCAGCTTTACCACTCAGATGGGCGCTAACGCATATACACACCTGTCGAAGAACGTATCACTCCGGTTTGAATCAGGCCAGTGACGTAACGGTTTATTCGCCATACGATTTGGATAGCGCTCATAAATGCTCGTTTTCTATGACTGAAATGACTGACATGTAATGTTATGGCGTTTCCGAAAGTAATTCAAAAAGCCATTAAATACCTTAAAGGCATCAAGACCCAACTGCATTGCAAATTGTGTTACTGTTTCCTATAGCAGAGGTCCTGAAAGGCATACTTTTTGACCCCACAGATCTGACAGACCAATCATAGACGATTATATTAATGTTCTAAAAGTAATGGTCATGAATATGTATACTTAAAGCATCTGGGCTATTGTCCCACCCCGCGTTGTCGTGGAAACCGATACTTCTAGGCAATAGGAATATTACCCAATGCTGTATTGTTATGGATACGGATACCTTAAAACAAGTGGGCTATAATCCCATCCGGCAATAATTTTGGGAACACAAAAATTACAATTCTGAAAAATTTATAATTCTTTAAAGATCTTTCTTTAAATAATGTCATATTGCCAATTTCAGCAAGACGCTATGTAGCGCAGCTTTTGACATATTGCACCCCAGTACACATTCCAGCGTCGACATAACGTCGATTCGACGTTTGCGATAATAACTCGACTAACATTAAACCTGGTTATCATTCAGTTCTTATTGGCCATAGATCAACGTCTAATTTATATCTTTGACACACCGTTGAAAGACGTTGGATATGCAACCATCACAACCCCACTTTCTAGACATTAAATCTGGTTGTTATTTGGGTATGATTTGTCGTAACCATAGATTAAAGTCTTTGCCACAACGTTAAATAAGCAAGATCATGTAGACGTTGCTTTAGTCGTCAAAAATCCACTTCCCAGCAACTAATCAGCCTTTGGCACAACTTTGAATAGACTTTGGGAAATCGACGATTTAGATACACCTTGAAAATGGACGTGATAAGGACGTCCGGGCCACAATAACCTTATGTAAGCAGTGATAGGTGGCTTTGAAAACTGACCAACATGAAGACGTAAAATATGATATTTTTCAGAAGCGTGAAATATTTATGAAAAGCAAAAAATATTTATGAAAAGGGTACTTCGGCGGAGCGGTGATCACTAAACCATGAAACTGTCACTGTCTAGACGCTGATTTTCATAAATGTTTTCGCAAAGTCTATATAACACCACTCTCCCGATTTCCAAATAATATCTGTAGGCAGACGTAGTATGCTTTCATAATCAACGAAAAATTGACGTTAGGTAAACGTGAGAATGCACACTGTGACAAACAAGTCATTATAATACATAGGCGTTATTGTGGGTCCACAGTTTAACAATCTTGTAACAAATGAACGACTCATACAGAAAGGGTTGTGTTTTTTTTAGCGAGTACTTTTGAAGAGTTAGAGGAAAGCCGAAAATGGCAGTATGACAAAAAGAAATAGAAGAAGTAATTAGCTTCGCATTCAGAAACATATTTTTAATCTCTTTCAAAGACTAGGGCGAAAATCATCAACATTATAAGTTAAGACTGAAAGGGAATTAGTTGGAAAACCATACATATTCTTAACTTTCAGCCATTTATAATGTAAATGCAGCTTAATAGCAAATGTAATTACATTACACTACTAATCGATAAATGGGTTGAGGTTGCGCTGTGAGCTCACATAGGGCGTGCCTTATATATGGTCTTCAATAGCAAAATTTCAATATCCGTTTTTGCATAAAAGATGCAAATGAATTTCAATAAAATAAGAAGTGGAGCAACTAGACATGCTACAATATGTTTGTGCAAAATTTGGTCGTCCCCGCCCTAACCGCCTTTAACCAGTTTGCTGGAAAAGCCCTTGACGGAAAAGGGAATTATACCGAAACACTTTTCTATATCGTACGAATTCGGTAAACTGGGGATTGAAAATTCCCAAGTGTAAAGTATACATATGTGTCTGAAACGATTCGAAAATGCAGCATAATAGACAAAAGAACAAATCTCTTTATGACAGACAGTTGATTGAATCTGACTAATTACCTAACACAAATACCATTTTTTAACGAGAAACTTTAAATTTAAATTAATGATGTTCATCGGCCATTGCAATTCACTTCATGTCCAAACGTGATCCAGTAAACATTGCACCGGACATCTCACATTTTACATCCTCTTTCCTGTCTATTTAAAAAGTAACCTATCATGGCTACCAAAGGAAGTTGCTTTTTAGTTTTGACCTCGATGTCTTTACAAAGTCGATTTTAACTCGATTTCCGCTGCTTATCCAGTGTCTAATCAGTGTTCTTTTTCTTTTGTCCTCCTCCTGCTCGTGCTCCTCCTTCTTCTCCTCCTCTTCCTCCTGCTCGTCTTACTACTCCTTTTCTTCGTCTTCTTCTTCTTCTTCTTCTTTTTCTTCTTCTTCTTCTTCTTCTTCTTCTTCTTCTTCTTCTTCTTCTCCTCCTCCTGCTCCTCCTGTTCCTCCTCCTCCGTCGTCTTCTTCTTCTCCTCCTCCCCCTGCTCCTACTCCTTTTCTACTTCTTCTTTTCCTCTACCTAATCCCTTTTCTCTTCTTCTTCTCCTGCTGCTGTTCCTCCTCCTCCTCCTCCTCCTTCTCCTCCTTCATCATCATCTTCTTCTTCTCCTCCTGCTCCTGCTCCTACTCCTCTTCTGTTACTTCTTCTTCTTCTTTTTCTCCTTCTTCTTCTTCTTCTTCTTCTTCTTCTCTTCTTCTTCTTCTTCTTCTTCTTCTTCCCATCCCCCCTGATCCTCCTACTCCCTTTTCTTCTTCTTTTTCCTCCTCTTCTTCTTCTTGTGATTGTTCTTCTTCTCCTTGTCCTTGCAAACCGATCAATATACAGTTGTTGTAAATCGATACTTATAACTAAATTTACATAAGATTATTTCAAGAAATTTTTGACAAGTTTTGTAAATAGTGTTTCATAAATTGGACTAAATTGCGGATTAAACTAACCTCCATTGAGTCTTTCGGTCGTTCCTTAAAACCAAAAATTTTTTCATCACTATTTTATCGCTTTTAGTTTTTCGTTGTTGTTGTTGCTTATTCGTTTCACGTATTGTTGTTTTGGGAACATGTGGACCAAAGCTCTATAACTCTGATTTTTCATTAGTTACGTTATTTCACGGTGTTGTCCTGTTCACTGAAAACTGTTTTGTAAAGGAGGCAGGGGTAGGGGAGGGGGAGCTGTGTGTGTTTTTGTGGTAATTTGCCGTCTTCGGGGGTTGAAAATGAGCAGATCCGCAGCACGTCTCACAGTAATCTGTAACTGACCGTCCCTACAACCAATCATTTTAAAATGCCTATTTTCAAGGACTCTGTTTGGAAAACTCTCTGAAATTACTCCATTATTCAAAAATGCTTTCATGTACAATAACCAGCATAGGTAACGCTTTTTAGATAGATAAATAGATAATAATAGTTTTCTAAGAATAAGTTAAAAGCTCATTTTAAAAACTGGCCCATTTTGTTTTGCCTTTCGTGCAGCACTCAATAAAAAAAGTGCACCCATTGATTACACCCGTGTGCGTTTTCTCAGAAAACGTAATAAGATGCACTTGGCGGGGGCGGCCTTTGGGAGAGAGAGAGAGAGAGAGAGAGAGAGAGAGAGACAGAGAGAGAGAGAGCGAAAGAGAGAGAGAGAGAGAGAGAGAGAGAGAGAGAGAGAGAGAGAGAGAGAGAGAGAGAGAGAGAGAGAGAGAGAGAGAGAGAGAGAGAGAGAGAGCTTGTGTTGTTAGCTTGTGTGCTTGTCTAGCAATCATAGCCACATATTTATTCATAAAGCCTCCTTCTCCGTTTCAGCCTGTGTTACCCACACGCACATCACGCTCTGAAACCCTCATCTCACCTAGTAGGAGGAGCTCATTCGGTTTCTTAGTGGGGATGAACATTACCTTTTTCAAGAATGTAGAGAAAACTGTCAAGATGTGTGTGTGTGTGTATGTGTGTGTGTGTGTTGGGTAGGGGGGGGGGTTGTGTCATTATGCTTTTATTTCGGAGTTGAATAATATAGTAAATTAGTTAAAATCTTAGGTCACGGATTCTGCGCATTCTGATCCCTGTGTTCAGTTTCGGATCCAGGTGCGGCGAAGGAGCCAGTCTTTGAATGACGAAAAAATCGTCAATTAGATGGGGGGAAGGGGGTGGCGGGTAGGGGGGGTTGATAACCACCCCAGTTGCGCCGCTACCTTAATGTCAACTCCCCAAGAAAGTAGTGTACTTAAAAGGTTTAATAAAGGAGACTCCCTCTAGATTTTAAAGGGTTCGTCACTTGAACATTCTCCCCTCATCTTGAGATACAACAGCCTAGATATGTAAGCTATTTGTATGCTCCAAGTATACGGGTAACTCGCCAAATAAGCAGCCATTGAAATACTAAAAAATGCTTTACGTCAAAAAGGCTCTTTGTTGTTTATACATAATGGTGAAATGTTATCTATGCGAGTGGCGACATGAGAAGCATTTTATGGCCTCTAATGTACTCAGTAGTTTTGCAGGCCAACAACATGCTTGAATAAAGTAAGTGGAGTTGAAAAGAGTTTTAAACCAGCTGTGGCAGATGCGGTGAATGTCGTTAGGATCGAAAAAAAGGTGGTGGTTGTGGGGTGGGGATGGGTGGTGGGGGGGGGGGGGGTGGATAGAAGGACCGTACTAACCAGATGGAAACAGCGCTACACAAAGACTGCTGAAAAAAAAAACAGAACCCTTTGTACAATAAGATATTCACATAAAACCAGGGGTTTTCAGACGCCGAGTTACATCCTAAGTGCGACGCGTGTATCGTTTCGAAATGTGGACACCAAAAGCTGGTTAGAATGCCGACAGGATTGTTCGAAGCTCTTCAGACGCACGACGACTCCTTGACTCCACCTGGACGGGAAGGATGTTAGTAGACTCTTATCGAATAGCTGTATGTGCTAACGTACTTGAGGTGATTTGGATACCCAAATCCCAGCAAAGAGAACATATCCTCCCCAGGGAGGGGGTGCCACTTGGCATTAATATGTGTTACCTTGTCCATGTGACCATGTGACCATGTGACCATGTCCAAAACACAACACGCGGAGAAGAGGGTAATTTTGAGGTCAGACGCGGTCTGCAATGAGTGCTAATTTCGTTTAAAAAGGAGGGTAATGTTCATTCACTGGTCCGCGTTACCTACAAAACTCAGAGCGGGGGTGGGGGGGGGGGCGGTGGAGGGGGAGTGGGGTTCTTTCAAAATTGTACTCCTTGTTTGATTAAAAAGGGGGTATTATTTTTAGCTTAGCACTCCGCGATTAGGGGTCGTTTTAAAAAGTGATTGGTAAGCAAGTGGTACGTGAGTGGCCCGCTGATGTATCTGCTTTCAACACCAGCGGCATCGCCAGGAGAGCATTTCCCTACCCTTCGCTCTCCTTGAACATATGGTAAGCGACTGTTTCCCACCTAGTAACATATATGGTAACCCACATGGTAACCCAAGTGGTAACTCACATGATAACACACATAATAACCCGCATGGTAACCCACATAGTAACACACATGGCCATCACAAGTTTCAAACTTATCAACATATTTCAGACATATGTGAACTACGCGGTAAAGTTGAGTGGTCACTGGGCGATAATACAGGTGCGTGCCATATGCTTGTCACATGGCTGCGTATAGTAAGATTCGTATTATGATGTTGAAAGCGACTATTTTCATCCAGTAATCTACGTAGAGTATACTATATATAGTTTTTTATAGATATTTATAGGTTCTCTGATTTTACCAACAAAAAACGGGGATTGTTACGGAGTTCCCGAACACTCGCGTAACGTCTAAAATACATTTATACTAGATCGGCAATATCGGCAACTTCGTCGGCCGATGTATCGGTTGCACATAGGATTAACTATGGCCCGACGCATAATAGATATAGCGGCTTCGTACATCGGATATACATCGGGCCGATATATCTTTAATACGTCGGGCCACCGTCGGAAATATCCCTACAAATTCTTCGACGTCGGATACCAACCGTCGGCTATACGTCGGTTATACGTTTATATTCCGATGCATTTCCGACGAACTTCCGATGATTTTTATACGTAAAAAAAAATTTGTTTCTAACCTTAACTGACCCATTGAACCTTTACCAACCATTCATAATTCACATATTCATACATACACCATAGCATATCAATATATAACATAGCATATTTATATATCGCAACTGAACACTAGTACTTACTCGGGTTTGAACCGGGGACCTCTTGCATCCTAGGCGCGGAACATACCTCTACTCCACGGCGGCTGGGGCTAGTTTATTGAGGCAAATGATAATTTTCAAGTATATTCATAATGCTCCACTATTGATTCTTCATAACGTCCCTACAAAACGTCAATCGATAAATTTCCGACGCCGAATAAGCATCGGAAAATATGCCTTTTATAGACGTATAAAAATACGTATAATGTACGATTCCAATATCGGCATCTTTTTTCCGCTGTATTTCCGACGTCGTTTATACATAGGAAAATGTGCGTTTTATAGACGTTTAAAAAAATACGTATAATACGCGTTGGCAATATCGGCATCTTTTTTCCGACGCTGTGGAATATGTGGAGCACTCGTACACAACGCAATATATATATATATATATATATATATATATATATATATATATATATATATATATATATATATATATATATATATATATATATAGTTTTCATTTCAAGTTATGCGTGAAATACACAAATTTAGAGATCCATTGGAAATCGGTATATTTCCGACGTTTCACCGTCAAATATGTATAATGTGCGTATATTTTTATACGCATATTACATGCTTGTAATATCTCAAATAAAAACATTAGTTTTCGTCGGAATTCGGTATATTTCCGACGTATAGCCGATGTAGTGATATATTTGAGATCCATTGGAAATCGGTATATTTCCGACGTTTCACCGACAAATATAACTATATGTATAATATACGTATATTTTTATACGCATATTACATGCTTGTAATATCTCAAATAAAAAAATTAGTTTTCGTCGGAATTCGGTATATTTCCGACGTATAGCCGATGCAGTGATATGTTTGTATATTATACCATTATTGTAATCCGTCGGTTATACATCAGTAATATCTTTTTCAAAAACAATTAAGTTTTGTTCCGTCGGAAGTACGTCTATGTCAGACGTTGGGCCAACATATACAAATATATGTATAATGTACGTATAACTAAATACATCGAATATACGTATGTAATATCCGTTTCATTTTTTTTACCATTGGTCGGAAGTTAATCTATTTCCAACGTTTAACCAATGCATAAAAATATATGCATAATATATGCATTGAGAAATACGTGTAATATATGAATATAATATTTTTAGCAAAAAAAAATTCCCAATTGGTCGGAAGTTCGTCGGAAAAAGATGTCGGCCCGATGAATATTTGCCAACATCTACTAAACTGAGGAAAATAATCATCGGGCCAACGTCGGTAACCGATGAACTTCCGACGAATGAGAAAAAAATGGAAATTCGACTATTGCCAACCTATAACAGATGCATTACCGATGCATCGAAGCCGATGCCGACGTTTTCCGACCTGGTTTATACCGTTCCGACGTCGGCCCGACGTTACGCGAGTGTTCGGGTTGCACTCCGATTCTTGTCTAAGAAGAGAGGAGTGGGGGGGGGGGGAGGGGAGGGGGAGAGACGGTGGGGGTTTCTTACACGGCTATGGAGGGTCATAATTCACTATGTTCAGTGACTTGGAAAATAAAATCTGCAGCTGAACATTTTTGTTAAGATAGCTTAACAATGTTTTCCGCTTGTGGTGTAAAATGTGATTTTTTAAATAAAAATTTTTATTTGACAACTCGCGTGTACCGGATGAAACAGCGAGAGTGCAGTGATTTAAAAATCGGCTAGTCTGTGTCAAGGTACTGGATTTAAAAAGCCATGCAATATGTAAGTGAGCACTTGGTCCCCATCCGCAGGATTCGAGCATGGGATCTGGTTCCGGATGGGGTGGTCTAGCGGATCGGGACTACTGCCTAGTTTATTTACAAAAATGCTATTACCAAGGAGATATGAGAATTACATGATATTTCGACAGAGGCTGGAATACTCTTGGGGAGAGTCAACGTATTTCAGTATTTCTCTAAATATACACTAAAATATGACCTTATATACGCGCAGACACCGGCTGGGTAGGGAGGGGGGAGTTGTGAAAAATCCTGACTCAGTCATGGAACAACGCTCAGGGAACATGTCTTACCGTTAATACAAACAGAAATACAAACTAGACCAATTTCGCTACCGAGTTTCGAAACAAACACTTGAGATACTAAAAATACTTATTGATTGAGTCAAAAAATTTCTTAGCTTATTTCAGTTTTTAAACTCGCTTTTTGATTCTTGATTCTGTTCCGGTTTAGGTTTGCATGGAGAATGAAAATTTTCAGACATAAGTAACATTCCTTTTATGATTTAAAATTAGATCTAAAATTCGATATTAAATAAAACCTAGCAATTTGCATATCATTAAAGAACGCAGTAGTACCTTATAGAAGATCAACGATGTCAGCAGCACATGCTAACCGTTTTCGAGATAATAGTCAGCTTCCGGTTTTTCACCTTGACTGTGATCGAGAAGGTCAAGGTCACCGAGGTACCTCCTATGTAACGTTGTTTAGGCCAAAAGGGTCGAAAATGAGCTCAAAATCGCTCTTTCACTAACCGTTTTCGAGATAATAGTCAACTTCTCGTTTTCGGCCTTGACCGTGAAAAATTGGCGATACTACTGTCAGTAGTTGTTAAGCACTAACCAGGACAACCTTTTAAGGTCAAGGTCACAAATTCAAAGTATGCACCCATCGAGGTTTTCGAAATAATGTATCATCACAAAATAGTAAGAGTCAGGGTTTTACCTCAACTTCAAAATCTTTGCGTCCCAGGGACGCCACGCTTTCATATTTTTGCGTCCCCCATGATTTTTTGCGTCCCCGAATTTGCACCCTGATTTGTTTGTGTACCCTTATTTGAATAAGCACAAAGGGTGTGTGTTTGGGGGGAGGGGTACAGTTGCAGAGCATACTATCTTTTATTACCAAACCAAGAAAATTATAAAAGCAATGAATTCTCATCTAACCATGCCTGCTTTTCATATTGTTAAACAATCTGGCAGCGTTACGAAAATCAAATTGTTGTAAGGCTGGTCCTTTCAGCTTAATGAACATTAAACGGTTCATTAAAGGGTTTAGTATGTTTCTGTTTTATTGCATTTTAAAACAAAAATCTTCTTTCACATGGAACAGACGAAACCGGTATAAGGGTCAGTTTGCACAGTAACACAAAATCAGGAAACTGAATATGGAGCATTTTTACAAAAGCGGGACTCGAAATTAGCCGGGGCCCTTGGCCCGAGACCCCATAATTTCTCGCCGGGTCCCACGATTTTCGAGACTTGAGGCCCGGCGTGCCCCAGGATTTTTTTCGGAAAGACCTATGTTAATCGGTAATATAAACGATTTTCACCGAAGAGGAAATAAAGGTGTGTGGAAAGAACGCGAAGTCAAAATAAAATAAAAACAATAAAACACAAACTGAAGACTTTGTATTACCGGTATATGTGCGAGAGAGTTAAGAGAAATAAATTACATTTATGGGGATGTCGTCATTTTTCTAATATATAGCCTATATCTATCCGGGCCCCAGTATTTTCGGCTCGGCCCCATGAAATTTGGTAAAAATGGTTGATTTCGAGCCCCGCAAAAGCCTTAAAAGTCAGCGTGCTTTTGTAGGACTGCGCTTAAACTGTATAAAGTTTTTTATTCAATAATAATGCATGTGTGAAGACAGATTTTTTATGCATCCTCTGGGACGCAAGCCCAAATTGTTTTTGAGTCCCGAGTCAATTTTTTTGCGACATTGACGCGCAAATCCAGGTCCCGTAAACCCCTGGTAAGAGTGATCAATAAATGAACACTACAAAATTGTCACTACCACGATTCCGTAGCATTCAATATATTCACAAATTGCAACGGAGGTAATTTTTAAAAAAAGTTTCATAAAAATACAACACTTGCTCTCCGTGATCAATTCTTCACTGATTGCAGCATTGAAAAAAGTCCAGTTCAGCGCAGCCAGCTTTTCATTATGGGAGAGGCCAGAAGCCACATACAGCAGTATTGATCTGCATTATACATAGTCGCGTGCGCACAATAAGCACCTTTTACTGTGACGTGTGCGTGATTTAACACTTGTATGCATTTGGGGGCGGGGGCGGGGGCGTTTTACAGGGCGTTGGAGAGTTTAAAGTAACTTTTATCCGTCAATTGGTACGCAGTTAAGCGTTCTGTAAACTAATAACAAAAATTCCGCTTTAAAACCGACCAGGAACAACAACAAAAAAAAAAAAGAAGAAAAAATGACGTCATTAGGACGTCATACGCTCAAATTAAAATTTTACGATGTCCTGTGTCAAAAAGTAGTCTCATAACGTATTTGACGCCAAATCTCTAGCTCCAGCCGTTTTGAAGATATCAAGTTCTAAAATATTGCGTCGTACAAAATATGACGTCACAAGATGCGCAAGATGACGTCATACGTAAAAAAAAATTCGGTTGGATCGAGTTTACCACATATCCTATCTGTGTGCCAAGTCTCGGAGGAGATGCGTGGAAACCAAGTGACGAAGAATAACAAAAAAATGAAATATGAATAAAAAATTTAATAAAGGGAAGAAAAGAGAAATGTGCGGAATTCGCGGAAAAACAAAATCTCCTTGGGACGTTGTTCCAAGTGTAAATAAATACTACGAAAATACTCAATGACAGTGGGATTTTTGTCTGGTTATAAAACAGACTTTCTTAACTAGCAGAAAAGATATAGATTTTTTTCTGGACTTTTTTTTGAGCTGATATTTTTTGCTTAACTCTAAAACTACTTATTGAAAATTAATAAATATCTTTGGCTTAGTTAAATCAAAGACGTTCATAGCTAAATTCTCGTTTTGAATGTGACGATTAGTGAGAACCATAAACAGTGTTTGGGCTAAATTCGTCTACCCTCTTCCGAAAATTTTATTGAGGGATTTACCAATATGATTTAGAACAGATTAGTAGATACAAGATCGATTTCCGAGAGCGAAACTAAACTTTTGAATGCAAAAATATATAATAACAGTCTAATAGTAAAAAAACTAGACCGTTTTCGCAAATGAGTAGCGAAAATCACACTTGAGGCCAAAGAAATAAGATTCTGAATATTTAAAATTCAGAATTATTTAAAATTCTTTGTCAAAGGTCATGCCAAACTGATCAACGCCTGATTATGCTCGCATACCAAGACTTCCGCAACTGTAAATCTTATTTTAAATTAGTTGTGATTTATTCGCGACCATGGATCAACGTTTCGAAACGTCTATAACATCCCTTGGATGAAAACTTTGTTTAGATGTGACGTTGCTTTTCGTTGCCAACACATCTTTCCTTAATGTGTTCGATGCATCGTTGAATAAATTTGGCAAAATCGATGATTTCAATAGCTGAACTCATGTGGAGAGTTTTTCATTCATCCGTTTATCACCGTCCAAATTATTTTTTGTATGTGTCTCGAACTTAACTTCGACCTTTAATAAGTGAAAGGTTTAATTTTTAATGTACAAGTTCTTTATTCTAAAATGACCGCTGTAACGAGCTCTTGGAGTTGATTATAAAGTTAAACGCTAAACGTCATTTTTGTGAGAGAAAAAATTTAAAAACCCTGATTTAACTTTTACCTGAGTCCGATTCGTGAGGGTAGTTCGATGTTTTTTATAACTAAGTGAGGGTTTTTAATAGAAAATTTAGAATTGTTAGAAAGCTTTGAATCTGAGTTTTTTGATTAAATAACTGTTTATTTTATTATTTTGTAAGGGAGAAATTAAATATTTCCAAAGGTTGAAACACAAAATTTTACCAAGCCAGCTCCCAGGTTGAAATCTAAGCAGTTGACACCAATTTTATCGCCTATTTCTGATTGTCAAAAGTTTAATTGGGTCACGTGACCTCATGACAGTATATAAGAAGAGACGGTCGGACGCTAAAAACACATCGCAAAAAGTAGTTTTAAGGAAAGGAAGAGATAGGGTCTTGAGCGGTTAAGGTTCTAGCCATATTTTATCGAACAAGCGATAGAAATATGCTAAATAAAATATCAATAAAGGAAAATTGCTTTATTTATTCGCCAAAAGGCAAGGCGAGATTAAGTTCAAGACCTGATGTTAATAAGTGAAAAGAGGAGTTTAAGTGAAGTCTAAGAATAGAAATGGAAAGTGAATTTAACAGTGAAGTGTTTGCAAATGGTTATATGAGTTGAAAAAAAAACAATAAAAAAACAAGGTCACACAGCGAAACCATTAACCGGATATACTTACTGGATATCAGTGTAGGGACACAAGTAGTGTGGAAACAAGAGTTCTGGCGCTTGTGATTTGTCCACACATGGGTAACCTTTTGGATAAGCCAAACTGGATAACCCCATGGATGACCAAAACCAAACACGCATATTCAAGTCAAGAGACCCGCTAATGGACATCATACTGGATTGCGCATACGGGAACAAGTTTCCCCCAAGTATCTGAACTCTGTTCTTTGGCTGCTGCTGGTTTTTTTAAAGTAGGGGTCTCCTGGATACACGCGTTTTTGTTCAGCATTTCACTGCTGGACTAACGATATTCACTTATGGTAGGCCAGTGCTTTAGGCATGGTTCCGTCAGTACGTAGGACCTCCCTGCGTGAGTTTGTTTGGTCAGGTGAACGGAGAGAACTTCCTGGTTGGCGCTTCCATTGGCGAGTGGCTGTCTTATTGCAGTCTTGCAAGAGGTGAGTGGGCAGAAGTCAGTCACATTCGGTGGTTGCTACCTTTCAGGCAAGCAGTTCAAATAGATACGGTATTTCCGGGACCAACTCAAGTGGAGATTCAGTGGTTTGTCTGAGTTACCGGTTTTCTAAGTCCACCGTTGTCCACCATCAAGTCGATGGCAGAGGCGCCTGATCCATTTCGGGTTCGCGCTGGCTATCAAAGCAGTCTTACCAAGTTACACAAGGAAATAAATGATTACATATCGAATGAAAGAAGCCTTGACGACAGATGTTAGTTACGTCGCAAAATAGACGAACAGTATGTGCTATACAGTACAAGTCACGAAGAGTACAATGCAGTTATACAGATATACGGTACAAGTCACGCTACTTCACAAGTCAAGTTTCAAGGGTGAGTATCGAGAAGCTTATTGCGGCCAGGATGCAACAGCAAATGACCAAGTTAAAAATTGCTCAGCTCAAGGCAACGCAAGAAATAAAGCGAAAGAAACGGGAGATGGATCGTCAAAAGCAGGAGCTTGAGCGTCTGCAACATGCCCTTGATGGTGAAATAGAAATCTCTGAGTCTATACACAAGCTTGAAGAACACAAGAAAGTAGAGATACGTGAGAAAGAAGAAATCTGGCTTGAGTTAGGTAGTGACTATCAGTCAGACAGAGAGGAAGGAGTGACACAGCGGCTGGTGATGATTTACCCAAGCCACCCCTGGAAATTCCTTATGATGACGACGACATCCAAGTTGCAGCAGTGAAGACGATCTTGCAACAACTGTCAAGTCCGACAATAGAAACCGCAAGTAGAACCACAGGACCAGCCCGATGGCTTCAGGGTTAAAAAAGGTTACGTACCACCAGCTCATAGTTATTACAAAGCGTTTCAAGTCACTAGAGTCCAACACAGCCAAGCCCGCCAAGGACTGGTCGTGCATACGTGCCATCCATGGAATACGTTAAACAGCCAGCCTCCAACGACAATATATGGTTTCGACCAAGAGCGGTCCAGTCAGTGCACTCTGACTTCATCAGTCAAGTGATACTGGAAATGAACCTACCATAGCCAGAGTTGTTGGTGTTTGTTGGCAGTCCAAAGAAATATATTTGTTCATCTCCAACTTTACCAAAATCATTGCCACCAAGATTCCAGATCCAAGCCTCAAGCTGACCTACCTTATTCAGTATTGTACCGGTGAAACCAAGAAGTTAATAAAAGAACTGTTTTGCTTCCGCCAAATGTTGGTTACCAGACTGCGATGATCAAGTTGGACAAGAGGTTTGGTCAGAACCACCTGATTGTTCAGGCCTACATCAATGAAATCGCCAATGGACCGCACCTCAAGACAAACTACATTGATGGTCTACCCAACTTAGCTGACGAGATGTCAACGTGCTCCATCGTGCTCAGCTTAAGTCTACAAGTGATTTGGATTCGGGTAGAACTCTAAGAGTAAATGTTAAGCGGCTTCCGTACCATCTTCACGCTAAATAGGTCGGCAAAGTAACTGAGTTCTACGAAGTCCAACGAGAACCAATGTCTAAGCACTTAGCTATAATTGTGGAAGCAAAGGCAAAGACGGCAAGCTCAATCTACGGAAGAGATTTAACAAGCATCAAGAAGTCCAAGGTTGACAAGCCAACAACACTCAAGCAGAAGTCTGACACAAAGAAGGCCACGACCCTAGTAACAACCACAACCAATGGGAAGAACAAGGAGTCCTCAGTCAAACGAATCCTTCAAGGGGTGGGCTGGAATGACATAGTCAATAGATATTTCAACTCTATGGGTGGGTTGCTTTTTTTGCTTAGGTGTAATTACGATATCGACAAATTAGGTTGGCTGCCCACATTTTATAAGAAAATGTTACTGCATGCCACAGAAATCCTAAAAGCAGACAACGCCGAATATGTCATTTGGAACAACAAAAATATTCTGATTAACGGCAAAAGCATTTTTTACAAGGAATGGTTCGATAAAGGTGTGGTGCTCATTCACGACCTGTGTGACAAGGAAGGAAAATTCCTCACCTATCAACAATTTGTAGACAAATATACCATAAAGGTAGATTTTGTAACCTTTCAAGGCGTAGTGCAGGCCACGAAGAGTGCTATGAGAAAAGATACTACACTGAAAACAGCAGGTGAAAAACCAAACTTTTCGGTCAATGACTTATTTAAAACAATTGACGGTAAAACTATAAATATTACGAAGGTAAAAGGCAAACAATTTGCGATGCTTTTCACCTTTATAAAGAGCAGCCCTGCAATAGCCATGTTAAAGTGGCATACATCGCACCAGATAAGTAATGACGTTTCTTACAGGAGTATCCCACTTGCAAAAAAAAGTACGACAGAAACTAAACTAATTTCGTTCCAGTTTAAATTAGTGCATAACATTGTTGGTTGTGGAGAAAATCTCTTCCGATGGAAAGTCAAAAATTCCGCAGACTGCGAATACTGCCAAACTGGTGTGAAAGATACGCTAGTTCACGCCCTAATTGATTGTGGGTGTACACAAAAATGGGTGGAGGAGACATTTTTTATTTTAGATATTTCTGACAAATTACAGCACACCTGTACCATAAAAGATTTTCTTTTTGGGGTAGAAGATCTGGCTCTAAATCTTATCATTCTGGTAGTAAAATTTGAGATAATTTGCCGTAGGGGCAGAAAAGAAAATGTAGTTCCTTCAGTTGTAGCTCGGAAAGTTTACCAACGTGTGCTTACCGAAAAAAAGCGTTTAACCCATCAAACATTTCGAAGCAAATGGTCACCGTATAATCCCATAGTGGAAAAAAGCCTTCTTTATGAAAAGTCAATATTAACGTGAAATAGTTAACTCCAGTTGGCCGAAACCATTCTCCTGTTACAAGCAACCAAAAAATTGTGTATTGTGTGTATGTGTGTGGGTACTGTGTATGTGTAGGGGTAGGAGTGAGTGTGTGTGTATGTGTGTATGCTGTCACACCGTAACTCTGTCCTCAAAGAATTTGTTCAGTGTGCGTTTTGAACCCTGTGGTAGACCAATGCCCATTGACAGGCACCTATAAGGCCACTGAAATGGATGCCGTCGTGTGAAGTCATTTTGAGGATAAGTTATATTATGCTTTTTGTGTGGCGTCTTCTGTACATTTATATCAATGTGATAAGCAAATAAAAAATAAAGAAATAAAAAAAAAAAAAAAAAAAAAAAAAAAAAAAAAACAACAACAATGGATATAAGACAAAGTAATAAAGGACAGCCAAAAATTTGTCTCGATGAATCAGGAAATAAAATCAATAAACTTTGAAAAAAAAACAAAAAAAAACAACCAATGGGAAGAACAAGGAGTCCTCAGTCAAGTCGGTCATGAAACCCGATGCCATGACAAACGACCAACAAAAGCCACTTGAGATGAAAATGCACTGAATTGAGAAATGTTTCAAGTTCAGGAACCTGGGCCTCGAAGAAAAAAAAACTTCGACTCTGTTTCTGCTGCCTTCAACCAGGACATCGCGAATAAACTGAACAAGTGTGCGGCCAGTGTAAGCACCATCATCAAGAGCTTCTTCATGATCCAAGTCGTGGACCTACTGCAAAGCAACCAACTTCGAGCCGAGAAGAAAAGAATAAAGATCCACATGAAATTAAACAAGTTGTCAACGTTGCTGTGTTCAAGTCAAGTGCTTCTGCTGCTCTGAGAACTTTGCCAGTGGTAATCAAGTCTCACAAAGGTGATATTCATACGTGCGCTCTGGTTGACTGTGGAAGTAACACCACTCTTATAAAGCGAGATTTAGTCGACAGACGCCGTTTTGAAGGCACTACCACGCCGTTTACCGTAAATTCTATGAATGGGCCTTCATCATATCAAGAACAGTTATTGGTTGAAACTCAAGTCACCGAGAAGGCAGGACAGGCATGTATTAACATAGAGGCGTTGACTGTTCCAGACATTCTTCTACGTGAAAATGCGATGCGAGGGCCTCACCTAAGAGATATGAACGTAGAAATACCAAGCCATTCAAAGCTCGAACTCGTCATTGGAATTGACTGTTTAGAGATGTTATGGAGCCTTGAAGATCGCCGAGGTGGACGCAGAGAGCCAATTGCAAGAAAGACCTTGCTTGATTGGATCGTCCTAGGACCACGAGCTTGCCACGAAGAACGAAACATTTAAATCATTCTCACCCAAGTTTCACGGCAAGTTTGTACGATCCGCTAGGTCTTGTCGCACCCGTGTTACTGACATCAAAGCTGAATCAGCAAGAGTTGTGATGGCAGCAGTTTGGTTGGCTTGCACAACACATCCAACATTAGAGTGAGAGCACTCAACATCTGTCAAGCCTCAAGATACCCAGTTGCTACCAACAAAGTCCAAGCGCCAGTTGAGAAAAAGAGCTCAATGTCTTTTCAGATGGCTCTGAATTCGCTTACCATTCCACACGGTTCAAGTTTTTGTTGCTCATAGTGTACAGCAAATTCAAGCTCTTAGTGCATTTCAAGCTGGAAATACGTTCCTTCTGATGACAACCCAGCAGACCTCGAGCCACGACTCAAGCCTAGTGACTCAAAAACATGGAACTGTGGTTAAACGCACTGGTGTTTTTACGCAGTGTATCCTCATACCACAAAGTGGTTGAAAAGCCAACCAGTTAGGAGACAGCATTTGAAGTCAAGCAAGGGTTTGCTGCTGAAGTCAGTACCGATCATGGTACGTTCATAAATCCTCGTACGACCGCCTAAGAAAGGCAACAGCTTGGTTGGCCAAGTTCAAAAGTACATAGATGGACAGAACCTGCCAAAATCTCTTAGTCTGGACGATATGGCTTGTGCAGAGTTTGCGCTAGTGAGGAACGTCATTTGATCTGAAGTCGTTGGCCAAGAATGAAGCTCTTAGCAAGTCAAGTTCGTTTCGTCAGTTGGGCCTAATTATCAAGGATGGAGTTCTGTGTGTCGGTGGCCATCTAGAAAGGCAAATGGGGAAGTTGAAAAACATCCAGTCATACTGCAACACCACCATCTAACGGATCTCATTCGTCAAGCTCACAGAAACAATGCTCATGCCGGTGCAAATCAAACCCTCAGTGCCCTACGCCGCAAGTACTACACCACAAAGACTTACAGTCAAGTCAAGAGAGTACTCAAGAGCTGTGTGACATGCAAGCGTTACCATGGAAAACCGATGGAACATAAGATGTCGAGTTTGCCAGCAGAGCGTACCGCTACATCAAATCCGCCTTTCACGTGCGTACGGGTTGATTATTTTGGCTACAATCGCGGAACAATCAAGAGATATGGGTGCATTTTTATATGCCTCGTCACAAGAGCCGTCCACTTTGAAATAGCACGCAGCATGGAAAGTGACTCCTTCCTGATAGCTTACGATAGATTTGTCGTTCGCCTTGGAAAGCCGCAGAAAATTTGGTCTGACAATGGTACCAACTTGCTGCTGGAAGCTGTTGAGTGGAACTTCAACCTGCCGCATGCCCCTCATATGGGGGAGTATGGGAGAGGCTTAAAAAGTCAGTCAAGAAGCTGCTCCGAAACTTCGTACAGGATAAGCTTTTAACAGACGAAGAGTTGCTCTCCGTAATGTGCGAAGTGAAAAGAATGATGACCGATCGGCCTCTTACGCGTATGGGTGAAGACTCCCACGGCCAAACGTCACTCACACCAAACCATCTGCTGTTCCTCCGTAGCAGCACCTGTGCCTCATCAAAGAATGTAACCACTCCGACGGCGTTGGCAAACGGTACAAGCCATAGCCAACAAATTCTGCAGTCGCTTCGTGAGTGAGTACCTACCCACCTTTCAAGTGCGGAGCAAGTGGTACCACACGAAAGACTCTCTGCAAATGGGTGTTTTTGTCCTGGTCATGGACGAGAACACAAGCCGTGGTCAGTGGCCACTGGTGTAGTAGAAGAGATTGAGCTTTTGACGGACCATCTTGTACGTGCCGTCAAAATTCTGTGCAAGACCTTTAATAAGTGAAAGGTTTAATTGTTAATGTACAAGTTCTTTATACCAAAAGGGCCGCTGTAATGAGCTCTTGGAGTTGATTATAAAATTAAACGCTAAACGCTCGTTTTGTGAGAGAAATAGTTTAAAAACCCTGATTTAACTTTTTATGTGAGTGCGATTCGTGAGGTTAGTTCGATGTTTTTTTATAACTAACTGAGGGTATTTAATAAACAATTTAGATTTGTTAGAAAGCTGTGAATCTGAGCGTTTTGATTAAATAACTGTTTATTTATTCTTTTTTTTGTAAGGAAGAAATTAAATATTTTCAAAAGGTTGAAACACAAAATTTTACCAAGCCAGCTCCAAGGTCGAAATTTAAGCAGTTGACACTAATTTTGTCGCTTGTTTCTGATTGGTCAAAAGTTTAATTGGGTCATGTGACCCCATGAAAATATTTAAGGAGAGACGATCGGACGCCGAAAACACATCGCAAAAAGTAGTTCAATAAAGTAACTCAATATTCTAATCAAAGTCTTTGACACAACGTTGAATAGATGCTAGATAAGCAACGTTGTTAAGGCAGTTCTCCGTCTAATCAATGTATTTGGCGCAACATTGAATATCGTATCGGTGTCACTACCAAAGAACAAAAAACTTCGAATTTTGAAATAAATCTTTAAGGTCTTTGGAAGATGAGGGGAAAATAAAAAAGTATAAAAGGGAGATGGCTGATAAACCAAATGTTCTTAACTTACGGTCATTTATATTGTTAATGCAACTATATTCTCTTCTTCTTCTTCTTCTTCTTCTTCTTCTCCTTCTTCTTCTTCTTCTTCTTCTTCTTTTTCAGGACTTTGGTCACTGACGCTTGCGGAAAATTAAAGCTCACACAAGATAGCATAGCACATTGGAGACTACCGACCTGTTCGCAATTCCAAAGGAGACACATGCCGTAATTACTCGCTTGCTGTGAAAAGTGGAACGATCAATATGATTGCGCTGAGGCTGCACTGTGAACTACCATCTTTGTGGGCTTCTATAGCAAAATTTCAAAGTCCATTTTTGCAGATAAAATGCAAGTGAAATTAAAAAGTTAGAGGTGTACCAACTAAAGATGCTATATAAGTCACTGCTATATTTGCTTACCATAGCGTTAACCGGACAAGCTGATGGCAGAAAAACAAGCCCAGACGGAAACACATTAGCTAATCGTACTTATGCAATAAACTATGGGGACAGGAAACCACCAAGTGTAACTAGAGTCTAGGACTACCAATACACAAAATCTGTAATCCTGTACCAATGTCAATTGCTCGCAATCAGTCTGATTGTTCTGACGTCGCAGTCATACAGTGAAGAAGCAGCGAAAGGCATCTGCTGATACAGTAGTTTATGGTCCCGAACTACCTGTATGCAGCTACGCAAATGCTTTGTTTTCTTCCATGTGAGATAAATTTCTATGCATAAAACACGGAATGTAAGGCATGCTTCGTCTCAAAGTTTCACACAGTACCAAAATAGATACCCCCTAGACTCATGTAAAATTTCGACTTTCTAACTAGTCTCGATTTAAACGAGTTTTGTGGAAACGATTTGCAATTCTTCCTCGCAATCATATCAATACGAATAGAATGCAGGTTACATGTTTAATGCTCTCTGGTGATATAAGTACTCAACTCAAGCTGCACGCATTTAAGTAGCAAAATTCTTTGTTAATGTTCTATAAAAATTTAAAGTAAATACTAAAACAAAAATCAAATCAAATGTTTTGGAACAATACGGCACAATGGGAAAAGGTAAAATACAAGAGAAACATGAAAATTAAAGAGGTGCAGTACCAGAATGCCAGTAACTGGTGGTACACTCTGAGCCAAGTGTTTCCTCTCTGTCAATTCTATTAGCGTAAACCGGTCAAGTATATACCTACAATATCTGTACTATATATATATATACTCCAAGTAAAATGCTTACCTTATGAGCCATGAGTAACATTACACACCCTTGTTTTTGCCGTTTTTTTTTGTTTAAAGCACTTATCAGCATTAACTATGAACCGGTATATTTTACGAGGAATGCTTAAACACTTAACATTCGGCTAAATATTTCATTGTTGCAACCCAGATGAGGGATGTCGATACATTCAGCGTGGTTGAAATGCGTACTTATTATTTGTTTCTTCCGAAAGATCTGATTGGCGATATTTTGAATCCCGTGATAAGTGATCTCACCCATTGCATTCACTGTGCTCTTCATTTAAACTTTAGGTAAACATTAAAAGTGGATTAAAGCTACAAATCTCTGGTGGGACATGCAACAGCCAGGAGAGATTATGTTTTGATTTGTCTGTCACGCTTCTATGCTAAAGTAGAAATTTTATTTACATTTTAAGTTAATACGACAGGCGGAGAAAAAGAAAAAGTTTTGAAACAGTTTTGGTCAAACTTTCCCCACAGCTGGAAAGTAATGGCATAGCACAATAAAAACCATATTGCAACGCAATTTCCAAAGTTATTGCTGTTCAAACTGGTCGAAAAATGCTGTTTTGAGACTATATTTTTCGTTTGGATTAATCACTTATCCATAGACTTGTTCTGAAAAACATTTAGCAAGATCAAATTTTTATATATTTATCATCTTTTTGTCAGATTCTTAGGGCCGATTCTCAGATATTTTAAATGAAAGCACTTTAAGATAATTCAGTTAGTGTTGTAGCTCCGCTTCGTTTACGTTCAGATACAACCTTGCCCTTTAAGTTGGTTATTTTTGTGTTCATATATGAACATTTTACTTTAGATCTGCCATGTGGATTTTGAGATATCAGGATTGTCGTTCTGAGTTTGCTGTATGTAAGTTCAAAGACCAACCATGTCGTACGCGTTCAGATAACTATAACTTTGCCTTGTCTTTGTGGTGTACACAATCAGATACAAGTTCGGACACGATCATTTTTCGCTTAGGACTGCTACATCTACATTCAGATAACTGGAGAAAATATGTTCGAAGTGTAGCCCGATTACCATATCCCATTTATCTGACCAATACTCTCCCATTTCCAGTTATCATTTCACAAATTATAATAGAAACATACTCAGGAATCCTTACTAGGTTATTAAATCAACTTTGACAGGACGTTATGGGGTTACATACTTATGTTATGGTGCTGCATTTGCCTTTTCGCAATGATGGTTTCGACAAATAAATAAATGCGCAAATAGCCGTATAACAAATATAGACGTATAAAATACTTAATATATAAAATATTTAATCATTTAAAATATCGTTTTATTGCAAATTGTTTTCTTTATGTTAAAGTAAATTTCGGTAGAGAGCTACTTCATTATTTTTCTGGAAGAATCCATCGTCATTTGCTTGGAAACACATCCTTCTGAATATTAAGCCACTTAGAAGCTCTGTATTAAAATATTATGAAAATGCAGTTAAAATTAGGGTTAAAGATTGATTTCGTACGATTTTAGACTTTCTCACATGTTTTTAATAGAATGCGTAAAAATGTAAAAATAATAATTGTAACTGCTAGTGGTTATGTAGCAATCCAGGAAATTCCTTCAAAATGTATGAATATACATAAATAATATTTATACTTTGTATTTGAATATGCTTGTGACGAAAATTGTCCAGAAACGTTCAAAATCTACATTTTATGCACTGGACAAGAGAAAGTTTACACTGAAAAGAGAGGTTTATTTGTAAATCACTAAATTGATTAATTCTTTTGAAAATTTCAACAGAGAAGCTTCATAATCTCTTTCAAATAAAGCAAACACAAAACCCTTTTATTTTGATAGCTTGAGCAAAATGAAACTGAAACAAAACAGAGGTCACATTTTTGTGTTACCCAGTACCACTCAGTAATAGCTGTGCGAGCCCGTTTGCTTGCCATAAAGCCCGAATTCATCGAGAGGTCGACATCATCGGTTAATGCGATACCAAAGTACCACTCTTCAATTAAAGTCTGTCTCAAATGGGTGTGAGTTACCGCTGTATCAGGATATCTTGGCCCCCCCGGACAAGATATCCTAGGATATCTTGGCCCCCTTTAGGAAATCTTGGCCCCCCTTTGGAAGGCAAGTTACCTAGTATATCTCGGCCCCCAGATAATAGAAAAATAAAAGAATGCCTATTTATATATTTTATTTCTCATTACACTAAACTTTACACTAGATGTGACAACCATCTTACCGCACCAAAAGAACATATAAATTGCAAGAGAGTGGAAGATGGAGGCTCCAAAACAGAGAATAATCAAAAGAGAGAATAATCCCACACAGGACAGCGAAACTATTCACATGGTGCATCTAGTCGATAGAATTGTAATCAAGATAAACGCTGTTTAGATTGGATGTGGATTCGAAGATGAGATCAAATGCAATTAAAAGCGCTATTCAACATGAAACAGTAATTCACATTTCTTTCAACTATTGAGATGGTGTATGTCATCGACAGAATTGCAATCAAGATGAACGCTGTTTAGATTGGATGTGGATTCGAAGATGAGGTCAAATGCAATAATAAAGCTACTCATTCTTAAAAAAACTATTGATTGATTGATCACACATACATTCATCAAGAATGAAACACTCACTGATATTTTTTTCAAGTGAAGTTTTCATGTGAAATGGTTGTAAGAGGGGCCAAGATACCCTAGTATATCTTGGCCGCCCTAGGGGCTAAGATATCTTTAGGACACCGGCATGAAGTGTTTGACACGAACCTTCTGATTCAGATAGTCCCATAAATGTTTGCCCTCAGACAAACTTACACCATATGGGGTATTTTCTAGAAGCTTTTCCAAATTTCTCATTAAATTTTCACTATTCCTTTGACTGTCTTGAAACAAAATCTGCAACTGGTATTTACGTTTTATTTTCCATTTCTGATGCTGATGCTGATATTGCACGTGTCATGCACTTGTCATTGTTCTTCTGAAAAATAGCCCCTTTAATTGCCAAACAAATCATATGCTTACTCAACAGATGGGAAGGCCATCTAGACAGATGGGATGGCCATCTCAACAAGTGGGAGTGCCATCTCGTCAGGTGGGAGGGCCATCTCGACAATTGAAAGGGTAATCTCGACAGGTGGGAGAGCCATCTCGACAGATGGGAGGGCCATCTCAACAAGTGGGAGTGCCATCTCGTCAGGTGGGAGGGCCATCTCGACAATTGAAAGGGTAATCTCGACAGGTGGGAGAGCCATCTCGACAGATGGGAGGGCCATCTCAACAAGTGGGAGTGCCATCTCGTCAGGTGGGAGGGCCATCTCGATAATTGAAAGGGTAATCTCGACAGATGGTAGGACCATCTCTTACAGAATCATCACAGTATCAAAGCAGTTGCACAAATGGACAGCACCAGTTGATTTGTTTCCTTCTGGTGTAACAGTAGCCCCCTCCCCTGTGCAGCTTCCCCCAGGTAGAGAGAAGAAGCCAGCCTCACCAGTCTTCCGAGATCATTTGAATCCCAGTTTTGGTTTATGCGGAAGTAACTTGTTAATGTTCCATTTATTATTTTACTTAATCATTTAATAACTTTTGGAATTAAATACTTATTAATTTTTCCTGTTATTAAACTTACAGAGTAATTTCTAATAGCGTGAAAATGACATGAATATCACATATAATTCCAGTCAGTGCAAACGATTCGTTCGACCACATGGCTGTCATTTAACAGGAGGTCTCTGTATTGAATCCCGAGTGCCTTTAAAACAAGTGCCCAACATGTGCCTTCCGTCCGCAGCAGGCACAGTGTTTCCTGTGCCTCTCAGTGCACCCACGTCAGTTAAGTAATCGGAGAATTGAAATCCTTAATCAAGGCCAGCCAATTCACTTCGAGTATTACTGGGCCGTTCTTCCAGAACTTGTTTTCTCTTCAGTGGTCCGTCATTTGGACCCTGCCTCTCACACACTACTGGCCCTGGAGCCACTGCATTATTTGCATACATAAAGTACTTGATATCGGGTTGTGTACCTTGCCTTTTCTTGGCGTAGGCACCGGGGGCGGGGCCTCAGTCCCCCACTTTTCACAGAATGGGGGCGTAGTATCCCCCCCCCGTTACGAAAGTTTGTCCCCCCCCCGGCAATTGTGAAAACGTGGCCACGCCAATGCTTTTGTTTTCGCCCTTGTTTTCATTTCATGATAAAAACAGTGGTTTTATCAACAAATACAATGCTTTCGCGCTGCAGCAGCATTTGCACATGGCCAACAGTATCACTGTGCATTACATAAATGATGCTCGTGCTTTATTTGCATACGCACAATACGCAGAGTACAGTGACAGAACGACGTGTAGATGCCAAATCTAAACAGGTCGTTTCTGACACACTCAATGCTTATATGAAGTATGCACGCACATATGATGTTACGCACAATTCTGGGTGAGGATTTGGAGGGGTGTGAGATATGCTGTTTCTTAGAGTGAGTAGCAAAGCTATGTTTTAGAAAGATTTCAAGCTAGCAAAAAGGTTTTTTAGAAAAGCATCGAAATCTTTGAAAAAATATTGGGTTGTTTGTCAAAGAAGATCAAACCAAAACATGCCTTGAAATTTTATAATTCTACAAAGGAGACATTCATTTGATAATGTTTTGTTTTGCCGAGTGTTCAATATTTCGCCTTTGAGAAATAGGGTCTAGTTAACACTTGACAAGCCTTTGGCTTGCAAGGGTTATATGAATTTGTGCGAGCAGCCATTTGTCCTTTTTCTTCTTGATAGTTTTCCTATTTTTTTGTGTCTTCTTCTTCTCTGTCACCATGGGCCCTAGAACCATGAAACTTGAGAGTTATGAAGGGCTTGATCTGAACATGTGCATGTCACTTCTTATTTTCGTCTTCGATTTCGTTTTCTTTGTTAAAACGCTATATGAAAGAGTGTATTTGCGGAGCACTTAACGCACATCACAGAACACACAGTTGCCCAGCTTTATGCGAGCTCTCACTGCGTAAACAAATAACACGGCGTATGCCTGATCAGTCAATAAAAAATTCAGTCAACAAAAACCAAACACTACTTATAAGACGTATTCAAGCTGTGATGTTTACAATGTATTATCCATGAAATTAGCCATTGAAGGAAGTATTTTTGCGTTTTAATTTTTGTCAAGTGTTTAAAATTTCGCCAGAGAAATGAGGTTCTAGCTTAATATTTCGTTTGACATGTGCCACATGTAATGAAACTCACACAAAACGACAAAAATTCACGCAGAATGAGCCGTGTCGAGCGTCTGCTGCTGGGGTTTCTCGATAGTTGCAGAGGCAAAGTCTGTCCAGTTCCCCAGTTACTTTTGGGCATGTTCAAGAGAATAAAGTAGTTAAGTAAAAATAAAATTGGATAAATTGATATGGCAGAATATATGTTTTCTTAATGCGCTTATAATGCCGAGAACTTAAGAAAAATATTATTGACCTATTTCCGATTTAAAATCCTATTAATTGCGTTGACAAGTGACAAAACATAAAATACACAACTGCAGAATAAGAGTGATTAGATGCAAGTTCCTTAGCTGTCGAGAGAAGAAATGAATCACAAATGGTATTGAAAAGCCAATGAAAAATCCAGAAGAAAAAAATTGCCATATGGCTTATTACACATTCCATGCAGATCTGAATAATTAAATTATATGCACAATCTGGGTTATACAAAAATGTGCCCATACAATAATGTGCACGTTATCAAAGATACTCATCATATGTAGTGCCGTGATAATGCTGGACAGTGAATTACGGAGACCGATTCAAAGTGCTGCTTTTTCTCTTCAGCGGATCATGCATTTTCTATCGAGACCGACAGATTCTGTTTGAATAAATTGTATTTTAACCAAATGATGTCTCAACAATATCGAAGAACTGTCTTGTAGGAACGACATTAATATTTCCTTACTGTATCATTTTAAATGCGATGATGTCGGTTTAACTGTTTTTTTTGTTCGGCCCAAATTTAAACGATGTCGGTTTTAGAGTGTTTTAATAACATCATTTTAGTTACAAAGGCCCTTTTACTCTGTTTTTAGCCCTAAGCCAATATTGGCTGAAGGCTATTGCCATCGGTCTGTCTGTCCGTCCGCCATTCCGTCCGTCCGTCCGTCTGTCTGTTTGTCTGTTCGTAAACTTTTTTTGTCTATCTCAAAAACTATATATCGGAAATTCACCAAACCTTACAAGAAGAAAGTATATATGTACAGATATGCAGCGGGGGGTTCAATGTGCCACTTGTGCTTCCGTCTGTCCGTCCGTCGCACTTTAAAACTTTTTTCTTGTCCGGGCGATATCTCAAAAACTATTTATCGTATCTTCATCAAATCTTACAGATGGGCAACGAGGGTTCAATTTGTCAAATGTCCGTCCGTCTGTCCGTCCGTCGCACTTTAAAATTTTCTTATCCGGGCGATATATCAAAAACTATTTATCGGAGCTTCACCAAACCTTACAGGAAGAAAGTATCTATAATGTTGATGTGCAATATGAGGTTTATTTTATCACCCGTTCGTCTCTCCATTCCGTGACGCCTAAATGTTACTTTTCTCCGGGCCAAATCTCAAAAAGGTAACTCGTCCACAGTGATGTCACTGCTATTGGCTGAGTGCTCTGCATCTCCGATGCCTATGTTTTTTTTTGTGTTGTTGTCTTTTTCAGCCTGCAAGAGACGTTGCCTACAGGTCACTTCTAAACGATGCCGTTTCCAAGTTCCTTAAGGGGGTGTTGTTTTAACCACCTAAAGAATGTTTTAAGATTCTCAAATAACTTCGTTTTTAAGCCCCTGAAAATCCTCAAGCGACGTCATTTTGAACCCTCAAGCGATGTCGTTTTAAAAACCCTTCAAACGACGTTGTTTTACGCCCCTTAAGCCAGTCCTTTTTGCGACATCGTAACAAAGTCGCTGAGACGCTACTGTTCTAGGGAATAGTTGTGTGTGGAAGGTTAGGGTGGGGGGGGGGGGGGGTTACGTACCAACTGGTTACCATCCCAGGAGGGTCACTCACGTACCAACTAGTTACCATGCGTGCCCATGACTTTTCAAAACGACCCCTAAACAAGGAAGTAGTGACACTTACAAACAAGCCTTAGAAATACCCTATTTTTAAACGAAACGCGAACACCCTTGTGAGTTTCGCTCCTAAAAGCGGCGTGTTAATTTGATAATTAAAACATGCCTTTTCACGAAATTGTGTGTTTATGAGTACAGTTGCACTTTGAACCCGCGTGACTGTGGCTATAGAACGGAAACTAGTGTGTGTGTGTGTGTGTGTAACTTCTGGTATATCATTTAGTTGGGCGCAGAATGTCGTTCGGAAGGAGCCCCCCTTTTGTGGGAAACACTGAGTAGTGAATGAAAATGAATCTTTTTAAAAACGAATTGGCATTCCACGCGGACCGCAACTGGCCCAAAATTACCTCCTTTCTCCGCGTTGTCTTTACACCCACGGCATAATATGGCAGCCCCTTCCATAAGTTCCTCCTTTTTCTCCCCGTCCTCCTCACCCCCAAACCTTCAGAGGGGGGGGGGGGGGGGTAAGACAGGAAATTTTCCCACCGGCAAAATCTGCTGGGTAACAATACTGTAGGATTCTACTCCAATTTACTTGTCATTTGCTGTTGAAGAAATCGTAACATGATTCACGCATATCTACACGCCTCTGTGATCATGGGCTAGTTTTTGACAATTAGCTTGTTTATCATTGAGAGACAGAAGCGTGTTTGTTTACCTAACGGGGGTGTTGTTTGAATGTGGTGCGACAAGTTCATGATATACTCAAACGTCCACACATATAGCTGTAAGAGCCGTTATGTACTCATACATACAGCTATAGGAGGCATTATGTACTCTTGTAGAACTGTGTTATGAAAACCATAGCAAACCCGAAGTAATACCCCCCAGTTGATTTAAATCGCAAAACGTACCCTCGTTGTTGGAACGTCACAATGTTTGCTGGGCATGATTGCTGTAAAATAACCTCGTTCTATCGCAGTGTACAATGATATAAACGCAGTATGAATATTTTGTATTCAAAATTTTATTTTAAATACTTTTTTCATATACAATAAAAATAGTGGTTATGTAATGGTGATGAAATATCTTAAAATAGTTCCAGATGCAGCAGAAATATCAGTGTGAACAGAGCATTCCTCACCCACTGCTGAAAGCACACATAAAGATCAATGATTGTTTACAGAAAGGAGATTCATATCAATTTAATTTACTATGCATAAAGCATTAGAACTTTGCTGAAAATTTGTTGGCCAAAATCTGGGATGTTAAAACAAAGACGAAATGTATGAGAAGTGACGACGACGATGCTCCAGATCCAGTTCCTTCATATGAGTGATACTATTTGCGAGATATCAAGAAATTAAAAGAGTTTTGATCAGTTTCTCCGTCACAGCATAAGCTTGGAGGCCGTGAGTAGGGCTAGGAGAGCGAGGGAGATGCCGAGGCCCCTCGCTCCGTTACACTTGTTGCCTTCACAAATGCACAGCTCTGCAAACAGACGCAAAGAAAACAGTGATGACGTGTACACATATGACGTAAGCAGGCCTATCAGCAGACGATCTGCGAACGACGTGAATGCAAATAGTCTTTATCCAAATACACACTTGATATAGAATTATAACTAGAACTATGTACAAGATCACAGTAATTCAGATTTTCTATTCATAGAAATGGTGGTGTGAATTGAAACGCATTTTCTGTTTAATTTCCAAAGCATATTTCGCGTGTTTTTTTAAAGGACAGAAATGGCATACCGACGACTCCGTTGACTTTCCCGCAGGCGTCGCGTTCGCTTTTCTTGAAGTCGAATGTTTCGTAGTTGTCGTCAAAGTCGTCCTTTGACCAGCAACCACGAGTGACGTCACCACTGTCTGTGAAACGTTAAATATCACTTTAGTTTGGACCTGGTAGTGCTTCTGTAAATTGATGTACTACTTATTTTCGGTTGATTCAGTTATACGAGCTCATTAAGGGCCATCCATAACGAACGCAAGCAAAAACGTAGAACAAAAAGAAAGAAAAAAAAAAAAAAAAACCTACCAACCCTGCCTGCCTGATAAAGATTTCATTTTACTAACTGACAATAACTTCAACGCGAGGAAGCCCATTCCACCTCTTCCGTGTGTGCGTGCTTTATAACAAATAATACTGACCGGGCATCACAAAGAATACTGAAAAGACATGAAACAAACTCACTAGGCAACGAGGATCACTGACTAGGCAATGCAAAGAATACTGTCCAGGCATCACAAAGAATACCGACCAGAATAAAAAAAAATACTGGATAGGCATCACAAAACATATCTATCAAGTCTCACATAGAATACTGACCTGGGATCCATTTAGTACAGACCAGGCAATCTTTCTCATCGTCGGGCACGATCAATCTGGCAATATCGCCCACATCCGGGTTCTTCTCTTTGCATGCCTTGCCTGATGTGCTGCCATCCCCCCTCGTCACAGACATAACACTCTCGCGATGCTTGCACTGAAAAAAAACAGGTCAGGTTTTTTCTGCATTACATTGAAAAAAAATAGCTTATCCTTGAAGCACGGAAACTTTCAAAGAAGAAGAAGAAGAAGAAGAAGAAGAAGAAGAACAACAACAACAACAATAACAATAACAATAACAACAACAAATAACAACAGCCACTTAATTACATACACGAAGCCATCAAAAGAAACGAGACATGAAGAGAATCTTTGTATCTCTCTCTCTCTGTGAATTTTCCGGCTCACGAAAATGAAAAGGAATGAGACCGCAGATTGTCTTACCGTAGGCCATCATGGCGAGAAAACAGGCCATCACGTGGGCAGCGTTCATATTCTGAAAAACATTATTATGTGTAAAATGTCAAATTTCAGTTTATCGCTCAAAATCATGTACCCTACCGGACTTTCAGACATCAGGAATATTTTCATTTCGAGGAAAATTTTGATCGCAATCAGAAGTGACCAAAAGTGTAAGGAAAATGCGATAAGTTTGTCACCCGAAAGTTACGCAGTATTTTCTGAAGTGAGGTTTATATGTCTGGCTCCAGTTCTATTTTTTAAAACACGGTTTTATTAAATAGCCAAAGAGTTCTCAAGGACCCACATATTCTCTTGAATAGCCTTGTCACATTGACTAATCAAAAATGAAAGTGACATAAAATTGCAATCTTCCATAATGCCATTCCTAAGACCAAAAAAAAAAAAAAAAAAAAAAAAAAAAAAAAAAAAAAAAACACGCTGGTTTCTCCCTGTTTCTGCTTTTTTATTTTACCTTTCTTATTTTTCACTTCAGTTCTTATTTCCTATTTTATTATTCTTTCCCTTCGAAAATATAAAGCGAGTCGGTTATTCACATTCCATTTATATATATATTCTTAAAACCAAAATGTACACACCTCTGGCTAATGTGCTGTGTCTATCCGGAATGCTGGCGTGTGTTTGTGTGTGTGTGTGTGTGTGTACCATGATATGACTGACCACATCTGGCTCGTTAACTTTATATAGAGGCAATTCTGAATACGTGGTTGCTAAAACAATTGATCTTTGCGTAAGCTTCTTAGTCTCAATACAGAATTTTCTGTTATGTATAACATGTATTATTCTAAAACAATGAAACGAGTTTCTGCTTGCAACGGGTCGTTATTGAGTACAAATGCTCTTTCACTCCCTTTATAGTATTAACACCATAACGACCCTACAAGTGGATTTACCCAAACATTTGCAATTTTCGCCATGTCCGTCCGCCCGTCCGTCCGTCACAAAAGTGATCCCCTTTAAACGTAGATTGTTAACACACAATATGTAATTCTTAATCAAACCCGACTACCCACCTAATTTTAACTGCTAAATGCTAAATGCTAACGGTCATAAAAATAAAATCACTGGTGCTTCACCCCAGATATACTCATAAATATCAAAACCACTCCTAAGTCGTGACAGCCTCCAAGTTACTACCGTTTTTCCCGTGGGCGGGAGCCACTTGGTATCTTATGTGTTATGTGTCCAAAAAAAAAAAAAGACTTGGAGAAAGGGGGTAATCTTGAGATCAGACGCGCAGATTTCAAATTTCATTCCAAAGGGGGAAGGGGGATTAGTAGGGTAAAAACGCCGTTTCTACCGCACTTTGTGACGTCATACTGTCTAGACCCCCCCCCCCTAGGCGGCAGTCGGGACTGACCCCTCCCCCCCTGGTAGAGAATCAAATACCATGGGGACCCCCCCCTAGGCGGCAGTCGGGACTGACCCCCCCCCTGGTAGAGAATCAAATACCATGGGGACCCCCCCCAGGCGGCAGTCGGGACTGACCCCCCCCCCCCACATTTTTTTTTTTTTTTTTTTTTATTATTATTATGATAATATTTAATAAGTCATATTTCAATGGTTTCCCATTACTTCTTCACCGATGTGTAGAGACCATGGATGACGTCTTCAAAGTGAACTATGTTGACTATGTGTTTTCAAAGCTTCCTGCTTTTGAATCTAATTGGATTTTACAAGTGTAGAATTTGCATAAGCATTGGGAAGCTGTTGGAAAGATAATTCCAAGAGATGAATTCATCCACTCATTTCTACAGGAATGTGAAGAACTACTTTTACCATCAACTTACGACATTGATTCAGCATTTATCCGCGCGAATACAACTTGGGCAGCTGAACTCATGCTAGTTGTAGCTGCTAGAATTATTTTACATTATGATGATGGCGTTCCATTGACGACGAATGCATCAGAACTTGTTCGATTCAACAATGAACGAGTTGAAGTGAATTCAAAGCTTTGTAAAATGTTTGAAGAACTATAAAAAAGCTGACTCTGCAATTTCTAATGACATAAAAGGAGAAGGGTGAAGTGAAGTCATCATTCAACGCGCAGCCATGGAGAAGAGAAGCAGCTTTAAAATTAGTGCAAACTTAACCATTACTGTGTAGTATGGAGAATTTGGGCTATTTCTTCGAATCAAACGTGGAGAGAGATGGCTTGCTTTATCACCATCCTTGTGGAAGATTGTGTGTCAGAACTTGACAAGATTACGCAACATTGGCTTCAAACTGTACTTAACGCAAACGAAGTGGCTTGAAGTCATTTCATACTTGGATATGCGCTATGTGAGTTTTGTGCAAACATCACTGTTTGAAGGGAAAGAATATACGCGTTACATCAACATGAATGATGGTGAATGGGAGACATTGCTTCAGGAAATCCATAGCATAACCTTAACCTTACTGCCATGTACGGAATGTCATGGGAAGAAAACTCCTGTTAAGCTGCAAAAGGACAATCGAATGAAAGTGTCGAAGCTATCCAAGAAAAGACTGGCTGAAGTTCGATTGGAGAATATGAACGTGCAAAATCAACTTGGACTTACCTGTGAATATTGTGGTGCTTACGGATATGCTGAGGATTATGATTGTCACTGCCATAAGTACAATTGCAAGTTGTGTGAACCTGACAACTTCTGCAACAAGTGCGGCTCACTAACAGTATCTGCCGAGTAAGACTACAAGTCATTTGCTTGCCAGCCGTCAAAGTGTGTAGACGTGTTATATGGATATGTGAAAGATGGATGTAGAAACGTTTTTCAAGGAGACGTATGTGGACTACATGATAAGTGAACTGGCACGTTTTGGATCTATTCAACAACAACTGGAACACTTTGACATCTATTGGGAACTTGCTCATTCCATGCTGAACGTACCAAAATTACGTGAGGATTTCATCAAAGAGTGTGTGCTTTCAAATATTGACGGAGCTGAGGAGTTTGATGTGGAAGCAGCATATCACTTTGCTCGATTTGATCCAAGACTGTTTGATGAAGTGAGAGAGTGGCTAATCTACATTGCAGTATAATGGCAGACATTACATTGAGACAATATATTGTACAAAAAACATATTGTGAAGAAATGTTATTAGCTGTAAAAAAGTTTGCATGCTTAGTATGTCCTGCTTGTCAAAATGAAGAGTGTTCAGAACATACTTGTCATTCTGCATGTGTCTATACATATTGGAATGAAGCTAAATATTACATTCATTTAGATAAAGTGTTAGATAATGCAAATCAACGTTGTGAAAAATATGGTGTAGATGCTATCACATTTGATGAATTAAGTAGTTGGTTAATGTTCATTGAAGATCAATGGACTCCAATTATTCACACCATTGTATCAATACTTGATTTGTAAGATATGTTGATTGAGCTTTTATAAAATTTAAGATATGTTGATAAAATTTAAGATGTGTTGATAAAATAAAATGCAAGATATGTTAACAAGTGTTGATCATTTAGTGTTAACATGTCGACGTGGAAAGACTACTTAACCAATATTTACTTTAAACCTGGTCAACCCGGGGCATTTGCTGGTCCTTACAAACTATATCACATATTAAGAAAACATGATCAACCAGTCACTCATTCACAAGTGAAGAAATGGTTACTGGATCAAGATGCCTTCAGTTTACTACAACCTGTAAAATACAGGTTTAAAAGGCAACGTGTCATTACACGTGGAATTGATGACATGTGGGATATTGATTTAGCTGACATGGGAAACATAGCTCCATATAATGATGACACCCGTTTTTTGTTGGTTGTCATTGATGTGTTTTCCAAATATTTGTGGGTGCAGCCAATGCCTAATAAATCACATACGAGTGTCATAGAAGCCTTTCAAAAGATTTTTCATGAAACACAACGAAGACCACGAACTCTAAGGTCAGACAAAGGAACTGAATTTAAAAACAGATGGGTAAAAGCATTTTTGAAGAAGGAGGGAATACATGCCTATACGACAAAGAATGAAACCAAAGCCAACTTTGCTGAGAGAGTCATTCGTACTCTAAAGGGAATGATGTATCGATATTTCCTACATAATCAAACGTATCGATATATGGACATCCTTCCAGACTTAGTGTATAATTACAACCATAGACCTCATGGCTCCCTCCCTAATAAGTATGCTCCTGCAGATATTCGTAAAGACAACGAATCGAAAGTGTGGAAGTATATGTATGTAGACAAATTGAAATTAAAACCAAAGAAGAAAAAACCCTACAAATTTAAAATTGGTGATCAGGTTCGCATTTCTCACATGAAATATGTATTTCAACGGGATTATCATATAAAGTGGACGCAAGAAGTGTTCATTATCACACATCGTTGTAAGAAGCAAGGAATACACTTGTATCGTGTGAAAGACTTTTTAGATGAAGATATTGATGGACATTTTTATGAAGAAGAACTGCAGAAAGTGGTAAAAGATATTGAATCAGTCTACAGAATTGAAAAGGTCTTGAAAACACGAAGAAGACGAGGTGTTAAAGAATTATTTGTGAAGTGGTTAGGTTGGCCAAAGAAGTTTAACAGTTGGGTGAAAGAAACAGATATTCGAAAATGAAGCATCCATTCACATGTTTGGTCTCTGGACCTACAGGCAGTGGTAAAACTTCTCTAGTTAGAGAAATTCTAGAACAAAAGTTAATTAAACCCTCTCCAAAAACCATTTTATGGCTCTATGCAGCAGATCAGCCTTTGTACAAGGGAATGAAAGGTGTGGAATTTTACCAAGGCATTCCAGATAACATTGAAGAGCGTTTTAACCCGAAAAAGCCAAACTTACTCATCATGACTTAATGACTAAATGTCATAGTGATGAGCGTATGACACGTCTCTTTAGTGTTGGTAGCAGTCATCAAAATCTTAGCATTATTTTTATTGTACATAATTTGTTTCATCATGGTAGAGAAATGCGAAATATTAGTTTGAATACGCATTACATCATTCTGTTTAAAAATCCTAGAGACAGTCAACAAATAAGTACATTAGCGCGACAAATGTATCCTGGAAAATCTCAATTTCTCATAGAAGCCTATCAAGATGCTACGAGCAAACCTCATGGCTATTTATTCATTGATTTGAAGCCGAAGACGAATGATCAACTACGTATTCGTACAGGCATTTTACCAAAAGATACACATTACGTATATGTTGATAAGGTAGCGTATGAACAAGAACCAAGTCACTTGACCATTCGCAGCCAAGATGTCTAAACGTATTCAAGCGAATCAACCATTTCTTCACTTGCTCGCACGCAGCGGGCCTAAACGACGTAAAACCTTGCTACAACAAGCTACTAAGGAAGAATTAACTAGCTTGTTTGAAATTTGTTTGAATATATTGCGAGGACATTTACCCTTAAGCTCAAAAAGGTATAAGGTATTCAAGCGTGAACGTCATACCCTACGCACACTAGCAGATAAGAAGATATCACTTCGAAGAAAAAAGAAGTTGGTTAATCAGAAAGGAGGATTCATTGGAGCTATTGCTAAATTTGCATTGCCCTTGTTAGCTCAGTTGCTGTTAAAATGAAACATACTATGAAAATGGTCCTCATTCCTGAATATGAATATAAAATGTTGTTAGAAAAGAAGGGAAAAAATAGTGAAATCAAAACGAAAGTGAATAAACTTTTACGTGGGAAAAGAACTCGTGAAAAGGCAATAGAAATGTCTCAAGTTCTTGGCCGTCATTTACGAACAATTCAGTCGCAACAACAGCGACAAAAGTCTGTTACATCATCCAAAGCAGAAAAATCAGAAAAGTCCCAACAGTTTCTAAGCCATTTTCAACCTATTTATCATGTAAAACTAACACAACTTCTAGCAGAACTTAAGAAATATGGTACGAGATGGACAGATAAAAATGAACTTGTTTTAAAAACGGGTACTGTCATTACAAATTCCAACATTATTGATTTGTTGAAAGAAGCATTGGTTGCTACAAGAAGAAAAGAACAACGAGAACTACCGCATGGTTGGAAGCAGTTTATTGAGGAAATTGTAGATGCTAATATTCCAAAAACTGTTTTTGGTAAAAAGACAACTCGTGAAGATATTACAAAAGAGATACAACAACGTCAACAAAGGTTGTTTCCAGAAGGATGGGAAACTTTTTAACATGGATTAAAGAGTTATGGTGTTGTTGTTGTAAAGAAAATGGAAATAAAAATACTATTCCTGTAAAAATTAGGTGTGTTAGTGCTTGTTGTCAGGGAGAAGTAGTAGATACCAATGTAGATCATGTAGATAGCAATTTAGACGACAATGTAGACAACAATGTAGAAAGTGAAGATGAAGAGTGTCAAACATGAAGTAATGTATATACACATCTAGTCTATCTACATCACATAAACGATTTAGCTGCCATGGAGTCAACAAGTTTTTACATTACTTTACCCAGCAATGCTAGTATGAACTATTATCCCAACAACAAGACTTCGAATTATCAAATTCGTATGCCTCGAACCATCTATCTGAACGGAAAATATGAAGTGGCTTTAGCTGAAATTCAATATCCGCATACAGGGACAACCATGAGACATGGAATGGACTATTCTATTCAGTATCGACAACAACCACTTACAGATTCTGTTCTTGGCACAATCAATATTCCTTATGGTTACTACAGATCCATACAAGAAATATGTCATGCAGTCAATGAAGAAGCAACTAATTCTATGAAAGATGACCTTAAAGAAGGTATTCGGATAAAGTATGATAAAATTAGACGACGCGTTTTTCTATATCTAAATTATAGCTTTGAAGTGTCATTCTCCACTGGATTAGCTGAGATTTTAGGATTTATCCCAAATCAATGGTATACTGAAACGTGTACAGCTGAATATAAAGCTGATGTGAAACAGGGGTTTTATACACTTTATGTGTACTGTAGTATTTGCGAGCCACAAGTTGTTGGTGATTATTATGTTCCTTTGCTACGTTCTGTTGCAATACAAGGACATGATGGAGACATTATCATGAAAACTTATGGAGAACCTCATTATGTTCCTGTAAACACATCTAAATTTGATGTGATAGAAATGAATATTAAGGATGACACAGACCATAATGTTCCATTTCAAACTGGGAAGGTGATCTGTAAACTTCATTTTCGACCAAAAGCATTATGAAAGCATACACACACAATCCATCTATATATCGCAACCATTTTCTTCATCAAGTGGGTGGAGAATTACCAGGATTTAAAGGAGCGCGAATACAATATGGAGATGGTATTGGTTCAATACTGGGATCATTGGCTCGAAAAGCTATTCCACTGCTTAAGGCAGGGGCTAAAATCGTTGCACCACATCTTAAAAAGGCTGCAAAAGATGTCGCGAAAGATGTTACAGGTCGAGTAGCACAACGTATATTTGGTGATGAGTTAGGAGGACAAAAGAGAGCGAAACCAGCAAAACCTGTCAGAAGGCGAAAGGCAGCCAAACGGATAACATCAACAAAATATAAGAAAGATATTTTTTAATCATGTCTTTAATTCATAATCATTCTTGTGAATGTAGTCTTTCTCCATTAGAATGGTTTCGCATACCACCAACGCAAACTGCTGTAGAAAAAAGCTATAATGTAGACTATCAACCACTAACTACTATTAGAGAAGGTGCTCCAATAGAATTCTACATTCCTGCGAGTACAGAAGAATATCTAGATTTAAAGAACAGTAAACTCCATATTGTATGTCGCATTGTAAAGGTTGATGGAGAAGCGTGTGGTGTAGATGATAACGTATCCTGTATCAATGATTTGTTTAATGGGTTATGGTCTAATATTGAATTATTTCTAAATGATCGATTGGTATCACATAGTAACAATACTCATGGTTATACAAGCATCATATCTCATCTCATTCATGACTCGGAAGAAAGTCTCAATTCTGAGCGCTCTCTGCGTCTCGTCTATAAAGATACTGCCGGGTCAATGAATACTCATCAGGTGAAAAGGCCTAATCATGAAAGATATGTATCAGGTTTTCATGTAAATGTTGAAGGTGGTGATCTAGCTGAAACAGGAAATAATGGTTTACATAATCGTTATTTGTATACACGTCTAAGCCGTGAGTTTATGCTTACAGGTGGTTTAAGGGTAGATTTGTTTGAGCAGGATCGTTATCTTCCCAATGGTGTTAGTATGAAATTACGCTTGCATAGACAAAAAGATGAATATGTATTAATGGCTGCAAATAATGGTTTTAAAGTAGAAGTGAGAGAAGCGTTTTTAACCATTCGCAAAGTGAGGGTTAGTCCAGGTATTCAGTTGGGACATGCAGATGCGTTGATGAAAAGTCCTGCTAAGTTTATTGTTACTAGAAAAGAATGTAAAGTTTTAGCTATTCCAACTGGATTTCAATCTTTTGTGAAAGATAGCATCTTTTTAGGTCAATTACCAAAACGTATTGTCATTGGAATGGTTCATAATGAATCCTTTGCTGGAACAGTATTGAGAAATCCATACAATTTTGAACATTTCAATCTTAACTTTATGCAGCTTTACTCTGATGGTGAACCAGTCCTATCAAAACCTCTCAAGCTTGATATAAATCGAGGCAAATATCTTGATGATTTTGAAACACTTTACAAATCTTTTGATAGACTGGATGGTGAGAAAAGTTCGATTATAAAACGGGAAGATTGGCCTAGAGGTTATTCTTTATTTTCTTTTGACTTAACACCTGATTATGATGGTGCTGATCATTATGCCCTTATCAAACATGGGAATTTGAGACTAGAAATGAATTTTGCTGGTGCCTTGCAAAATACAGTCAATGTTATAGTGTATGCTGAATTTGATAACATTGTTGAAATAAGTGCAAATCGTAGCATTCAATTCGACTACCAGTCATGAACACGAAGCAGATAGAAGCCATCCTATCCCATGATGCCACGACAAAAGACTTGTTTCAAGGTGTGTTTGTCATGGACCAGTTACCATCTTTACAACGCGGTGCCTATGTCATCAACACAGACGATCATGATGAGCCAGGAGAGCATTGGGTGGCAGTATATTATGACGAAGACCCTGCAGAATATTTTGACTCTTATGGACTTTTACCTATAGACAGTCGTTTGAATAAGTTTTTAAAGTTTAATTTCATTTATAATTCAGTTCCATTACAAACACCGATATCCTCTACATGTGGATTTTATTGTGTGTATTATATAATTCAAAGAGCTCGAGGACATAGTCCTTTTGAAATCATTGATGTATTAAGAAGAAGTGATGGTGATTTTGTTGTAAAGGATTTTGTATATAGACATTATAAACCATTATTTTATTGATGTTGTATTAGTTAAGTTGTATTAGTTAAGTTGTTGGTAATTGTGAATTGTATTATGAATATTGTAAATAAACAAGACAGTTTTATACAACATTCTTTGTTTATTGTGTTATACATTATTTACATTTCAACAATTATTTTACATTGAATTTTTATTTTACAAATACATTCAATACATCAATAAACACATGCCATTCATACCAATCTAAATTAATATATGTATCATAGACATTACATTCACGTTTGTAAATGCTATGAAAACTAGCATAACACTGTCCATTACCAAACTTTATTATTTTAACATCTTCATGTTCAGACAGTTTCAGTTCATATCCATGATCATTCATGTCAATGTTCATCACCATAACACACATGGGATGTGTCAGTTCAATGGACTTGGTGCCTCGCATGAGTTGCACTCCTTCCTCTTTGAATTCAAGCGTCAGGTTCTTTCCAATCCAATGCTTGTAACAGAGCGTACCATTCCACTGTGTTGAGGGTGATGTAGTCGTAGCGTTCTGTAAGCTCGTCATATTGGCGAAATCGTACAAACACGTCTAAGCAGTTCTCAGTCACACACACTTCTAATTCATTTGAGACTGCCAGGAGAAAGCCAGGTATCCTGAACTTCTCTAGATGGTCTTTCAACACAGATTGTTCGTCAGTTGATAGAATGATATACTTTCCAAAATGTCTTAGCACAATGTCATCACATAAGTTTCTCAGATACGAGAATCCATGTGAAATAGGTTCATATTCCGATAAAAAGTCTTCCATCTCGTTCAACAGTCAGATGAACTATGAGCTGTCTCCTTGTCTGCAAAGACGTTTTTATGCTCGCAAGATGGCGAAGAGTGGATGTTGTATAGCTTCTAGGAATCGTAAGACTGCGCGCCAGTTCTTAATATCAAAGATGATCAAATCTGTATACGGTGTATCTGGCACAACTCCCTTATAATCCTTTGGATAATCCTGTAAAAGATTTCTACAGATTTCTACACGTATGTTAGAATCATATTCAGCCACCGTCACTTCCACTTTATTTTCAAGTCTACGTTTAAACCCATGTTCAAGTGGTATGTTTTTAAAGTCTTTCCACACTTCAGGTTTAAACCGATGATAACTTGTCTGAGAACCTAGTATCACTTCATTCCTATCATTTACAGTAAGGTAAGCACCACGGTTCAGCATGAGTGCATTCATGTTTTTACCTTGTTATGAGCCGTCTTCTTGTCTGCGAAGCCTTTTATCCACTTCTTTCACCTGCTTCTTCAGCATTTTCCATTCAGGTATTGTCAGCAAGATACCCTTTTTCGTTGGACGGTTTTTTCCAGTCCCCTCATCTCTCAGGTACTTGCGAATGTTTATCACACCTTCATTACTTTGTTTCATAATCTTGATATACTTTCCATTGCCTAGAGAAAGCATTCCATCCCACGACTGTGGTGTTGGTGCTATCTCCACTTTTAATTTCTTGATGGTAGTGTCAGGATGTTTCACATTCATGTCTTTGACTGTATCAGCAAGTGTATCCATATCCGTTGTTGCAGATCTTTTCCTATTCATGTTGACGCTTCAGTGTGCACACCTCAACTAACTCTAAAGTTGAAGTGTCTCCCCCTTATATGCTGTAATGTCCATGCGCCAAAGTGGAATAGCCATCACTCATCACATATCGCTTGTCATCAAAGGGAGAGAGAGCCACTTTCCTCAACTTCTCCGAGAAGATCTGGTGGTCATGACTTCGTATGATGTGCCCTGTGGTCATCGTTTGTGTTTGGTTGAACAAACTGTCTCTATACTGCTGATGTTTCATCCGTCTTTGACACGCGCGAGTGATGCCTTTGGCCGTACGTTTTTCTTTCCCACCATATATCATACTATACATTTTCGGTCGAAGTCCAACAAACTCTTCAATGGGAATGCCTGCCGTCTCATCTTTCATTTTCCCGAGCACTTTTTTGTTCACGTTGGAATGTAGGAAGTGATCTGGCGGATAGTCACTTGTGTCGAACAGGTCAGCATCTTGCTGCATGTCTTTGTAGATATCTTCCGTTTCTATGTCATAACATAGACTGTCAGTGTCGCTGAACAAGAGTTTGGCATTGGGATACTTGACCATGATGTAGTTGTAATGAAAGTTGAACATAAGCACTTTGCTGAGGTCGAGAATAGTGAAGCCAACTTGAATGGGTTTATCCAGAAGCAAATCCACTTTGCGTAAATGTACTGCGGTCAAATCTTCGTTGAAAATTTTGAATTTGTGGAACGAAGGTTTGGCTACAAGTTTCTTGAACCGCTTTTCCTTGTGAACAAGTTCAACATTGATTCGCTTTCTCACATTTTCCATGGTTTTGCCAAACACAGAGTTGTTCATCAGTTTGAAGAAGTCTTTCTCAAACGGGTTCTTGGCCAATTTTCTCTTTTCCGTGTTCAAGGTAATGTATTTTGCCAACCATTTGCTCTGTTCAAACATGATGGCGCGATGTACTTTGGTGACTTTCAACCCGAGTGAGACGTACTGTTGTAAATTCCTGTAATGAAGTACATATTTCTTCTTGTCAGACAAGTTAGGAATGAGCTTTTCACTAGGTTTGTCTTTCATGCTCAGATCTTTCCGCAGCTTCTGACTGTACTCTGACAATTCTTCAACTTTAACACATTTCCGTTCTGGAGCCACTGGGTAGTGATTATGATGATCCACTTCCAAAATGAATCCAATGTCATCATCTTCTGCTACATCCATGAAGTCGAGGGACTCTGGCTCACTCACCCACATAAATCCTCTTTGTGGCATGCTTTGTGACATGGCCCAGCCATACAAGTTGTTTGCGTCGAGGTACATCAGATAGTTGTTTGGTTTCCTGGGATCGTAATCCGCTACGTAGGGGTTATTTGCTTTCGCATACTTGTGTGTGATGACAGATATTCCTCCACGTAGACCTTGTTCAACCATTTGGTACATGTCGATGTCGTTGATCAATTCCAATTTTACCTTTGTCGCTTTCAACATGGCATCCCACGACAGTCCTGGTGCTGTTTAGTAGTGAGCAGGATCTAATTCATATGTGTTGAGACATACGTGACGAAAGTTTTCAAACACGTCAGCCAGCAGCAACACATCTGATTTCAGGTACAAGTCATGGTATTCGCCAAATGAAGTACACTGGAATGTCTCCCACACCTTCTGCACATGCGCATAATCCTCATCGCTAATGTCTTCTTCACTGAGCAGACTGTAAAACTTGTCCTTGGACGGCAGTTGTGTTTCAGCAAACTTGGATGGCTCATCCACGTAATCATAAGGGTACACTCCCTTTCTCAACAGTAAATCTTGTTGGTCACTATCGTGAATGTGTGACGTCATGTTATAAAAGTTGTCTTTCCCTTCTGCCGCTAGGTTGGAGACCAACTTCTGTAGAGAAGTACTCATGAACTGAAAGCTGTCTGTAAATTTTAGATTGCTCATGGTGAATGCAATATATTTCTCAACGGTGTTGGGAATGACTGTAATCCTTTCGTTTTTGATTTTTCCAATTTCCTCCATGATAAGGTGACTGTCATAGCCTCGCAAATTGTGGAAAAACACAGGAATGATGAAAGAATCTTTATCCCCTTGCTGATCTTTTCGAAGTCAGAATTGTAAGTTGCATTCATTGTGCGCTGCTCCACGATATTTGCCATTGATGTGGTCATGATCTCTCACACGATCTGCTCCTAGAGGTTCATGACAAATGTAACAATCAGTGGCGTTCTTGAAATTCTCTTTGTCTTCGCGAGTCATCACCATTTCCTTTGGTCGCTCTAAACCACGTACAATACGATCACGCTCATTCACCATATGGTCTAAAAAGACTTTCACGGCATTATCGCCTCGATACACGACTGGCGCACGTGTATCATACTGGCTGACAACCACATAGGCAAAGCTGTTTGGACGATGATGCTGATACCTAACTTCTTCATGCTTTTTCGTGAAACATTCAAAGTCTGCATAAATGACAAACGGCGCTCGCTGTTGTTTGGCTACATTCTTGAACTTGATGAAGGGTTCCTTGGGGAATGATAAACGTTGTGCTCCATGCTTGCCACACACTTCACGATGCTTGTCTAACAGATCTTGCCGCATAAACCCGTGAAGACAGTTGAAACAATAAAAAGTTGTATGCTTATGCTTTGATCGATAAGCCATCAGTCTGCTGAAATTCTTGATGAGGCAGTAATGTCTTGTCTTGTCATTGCTAATCAAAAGCAAGTTGATTTCTCTGGCGCTGTTGGCGCTGGTGTTTCGGCTGAGTTGTATGGGAACAATGACATCATGTTCATATCCAAACACGTTAATGGACACATCATTCTCCTTTTCAAATTTTGGAATGTCTGTAATCGGTGTTGGAAATGTCATGCCTTCCACCTTCAATTCGTTCTCAAATACTTTGTATTGATGTACACGCTGTGGGTCATTGCTTGTTGAAGGGTGAAGGTGAGCCAATACAGACCATAAGAAGCACTTGTTGTCTTTATTCTGAATGTTTAACACCGCCTTTGTAGTCTTTACTTTCTTCGGTAGTGGGATAAAACTGCTCGCTTCCAGTGGCGCTGACGTAGCTGTATGTACTTCAATGAATAATATGTTATCCAACACCCAGCCAGAGCCTTGTCGCTCATGTTCATCAAACCTGGTAAACAATTCTTTATAGGCTTCTGGTAAGTCCTTCTCAATATCCGTTGGATTGTATGCTGCATATGTTGGACTACTGATGAAGGCATTATCCACCTGTTCTACCATCACGCCTTCAGCATTTGGTGTCATTTTCTTGAAGCGTGCATGTACGACAATGTACCATTTCATGCCATGATTTAACGTCTCTAACAAATGTCTCTTGATTTGGTTCTCTTGTTGTCGCATTTCAAGCAGTAAATCCGATCCATCCTCAGACTCAAATCGTCTTTCCTGCGCGTTTTCTCCCAGACTAACCCTTCTACCTCTCCCTACTTGTCCTGTTTTTTCTTTCTTTGAAACATGTTCTTCATGAGACGCATTTTCCATCTCAGCTGGTATGCATGCATGTGCCTCATAAGTATCCATAGATGGAAATATTTTAATGCATTCACAGCAGAGGAACGGATCAGGTCTGATAACACCATCTTGTACCGTCTTTCGTCTCTTGGCTTCAATCATCTCAACAAGCTCCTCATTAGCACGTTTCATCTTAGCTTGTTTGCATGTATGTGCTACGAACAATTCCAGAGATGGAAATGTCACATTACAATCATGACAGACGACTGATGTGTCTGAATTAGATGCCATTGTTGTTGTCACATCAATTGCTTAAACTGATATGATGAAATGTAAGTCTCGCTCATCCTATTTATACCGCCTAGGCATGTATTGCAGAGACATCTAGCGGAGAGCGATGTGTTCTGACGATACCTGAAAGCATTAAGAAAAGAAAAGCATAATATGTTTTCAGAAAAAAAAATTAAATTTTGGATTAGAACCCTGATTTTTACCCTACTACACCATGGTAAAATGTTCAAACTTATTTTATACATCATATTTTGTCAAAAAACAAAATTTGTTAAAGTTGGTCTAGAACCCTCATTTTTACTCTACTACACCATTGTATAATGTTCAAACTTATTTTATGCATCATATTTTGTCAAAAAACAAAATTTGTTAAAGTTGGTCTAAAACCCTCATTTTTACCCTACTACACCATGGTAAAATGTTCAAACTTATTTTATACATCATATTTTGTTAAAAAACAAAATTTGTTAAAGTTGGTCTAAAACCCTCATTTTTACCCTACTACACCATTGTATAATGTTTAAACTTATTTTCTACATCATATTTTGTCAAAAAACAAAATTTGTTAAAGTTGGTCTAAAACCCTCATTTTTACCCTACTACACCATTGTATAATGTTTAAACTTATTTTCTACATCATATTTTGTCAAAAAACAAAATTTGTTAAAGTTGGTCTAAAACCCTCATTTTTACCCTACTACACCATTGTATAATGTTTAAACTTATTTTCTACATCATATTTTGTTAAAAAACAAAATTTGTTAAAGTTGGTCTAAAACCCTCATTTTTACCCTACTACACCATTGTATAATGTTTAAACTTATTTTCTACATCATATTTTGTCAAAAAACAAAATTTGTTAAAATTGGTCTAGAACCACCATTTTTCCCACTACTATGACTTTAGAATATTCAAATAAGTAGCGTGCTAAAATGTTCAAACTTATTTTATATATTATATGGTGTTAAAAACTAAATTTGTTAAAGTTGGTCTAGAACCACCATTTTTCCCACTACTATAACTTTAGAACATTCAAATAAGTAGCATGCTAAAATGTTCAAACTTATTTTATATATTATATGTTATCAAAAAACTACATTTGTTAAATGTGTTTTAGAAGTGTCATTTTCCAACTACTATAATTTAAAACATAACATTGGACTTAACGTAGGGAAAATCCCATTCCTTCTCAAATTTATTGATTGTTCCCACACTCGAGCGCACTCTGAAATTATCGATCGGTTTTCCCTCACACTCTGTACGAGTGCACTCTTAAATTTCTCAGTCGGTTTTCCCCCCACACTCTGTACACATGTACTTATGCTGTGTGTGTGGTTACTGTAATGGGAAACCATTGAAATATGACTAATTAAATATAAAAAAAAAGTCACTTACCACGACTGTTTTGCCAATTCGTCTCCAATCTTTCACTTCCTTTCCAAAGAATAACCAATCGTTCACTTTCCTTTTCCAAAGAATAACTAATGTTTCACTTGTTCTTCAACAGCACAGCACAATAGGTAAGAGCAACTGTTTTCACTTTTTTTCCCCTGTGTATCCAACGGCAGTCAGAGCATGAATGATGCATATGTGCACAGACAATGTGCTCTTATAGGAGTGTTGAACCACATCCTGGGGGGGGGGGGGGGTCCCCATGGTATATGATTCTTCACCAGGGGGGGGGGGTCAGTCCCGACTGCCGCCTAGGGGGGGGGGGGGGTCGGTCCATAGTATGTCCTGAGGGGGGGGGGGGGTCAGTCCCGACTGCCGCCTAGGGGGGGGGGTCCCCATGGTATATTATTCTTCACCAGGGGGGGGGGTCCCATGGTATATGATTCTTGACCAGGGGGGGTCCCCATGATGACGTCACTTCCGGTCCAGACAGTATGACGTCACAAAGTGCGGTAGAAACGGCGTTTTTACCCTACTGGGATTTTTCATTCACTACTCCATGTTTTCAACAAAAAGGGGATATTTCGGGGTTTCACTCTGTGTTTGGTTAAAAAAAGTTATTATTTCAAAATTACCACTCCTCTTCCAGAGTTCATTTGACAAAGTCTTGGGCACACTGGTAACCAGTTGGTACGAGAGTGGCTCCCTGGGCTTTTATTTTGCGATTTTTCTCGTGCTAAAGGTCGTGTCCTAAATGTCGATGGTACGAGGGTCGCTGACCTGCTTGTACATTCTTTCGTTACACATATTTGGGAATGCCAGTGCGAAAATCCCAAGTCCTCTTCCAGCCCTTTCCCGCCCCAACCCCCCTCCCCCTCCCCCGCAGAGAAAACGCTTTGTGAAAAATCCGCTAGAGGATGTATTTTCTAAAGAAGGTATTTTGATGAAGGATTCCGCGTTTCCAACAGAAAGGACAGTTCCTGCCGAACTGCGCGTGGCGTCCGGAAACAGAAGGGCATATGCATGGTCTGGAGACTACGCACACACACGTGTCGGGTCTTTGTCTCTTGTCTACAGTTTTTTCTACAATTTGATGTTTGTCTACAGTTTGTTTCCCATGTCTTAAGTCTCGCGTGCCTCCATTTCGTGATAGTTTTTTTCATTCATTTTTTTTTCTTCAAAACTTTAGAATCGGCCGGCAGTTTTCAAAATTTCGATGAACCAGTACTGACTAAAATACTTGTTTCTTTTTTTTCACAATAAAGTGTAATAGCTTTCGAAAACGTTGATATAATAACATTTACATTACAAAATTATTAGCTGCTTTTGTAAATAGTTAGAAGTGCCCTTGTGCTAAAATACTAGCAACAAATACTAGCAACAAATATGCTGTTTCAAAACAAAATGTTGTGGGAAATTTATATATAATTAAATCGAATCTCTCTCCCCCGGCCCCGGCGTCCCGGGACAAATTCTGAACTTCATTTTCCGTGCCGGTCCCGTTACTGGGCATTCCGTTTTTACGACACGCAGAAGATCAACCTCCATTTTTTGGGAGGGGTTGGGGGGGGGGGGGTGGCCGCGTGGGGGCTGTGCTAATGGATGACAGCATATCTTTACAAACTTAAATCCGTTGCTGTTTTTATCTTTGTTTCGCTTTGCTGAAAACTTGAACTTCTGTGTGTTGATTCGTTGTTTTTACGCTGTCTCACCTAATTACTGACTAGAATTTTTCTGTATGCATATATGTTAAAAAAACTGCAAAGCAGACCGAGGCGCCTCGCTAACACCCTGGCTTTTCCTATCTTCCTCACTTCCGTCGCCTAGCTCTCTCGTCTGTCTCGCTTCTGCCACCAAGCCCCTTCATCCTCCTCGCTTCCATCGCCTAGCTCCCTTATCCTCCTCGCTCCCATCGCCTAGCTCCCTCATCCTCCTCGCTCCCATCGCCTAGCTTCCTCATCCTCCTCGCTCCCATCGCCTAGCTCTCATCCTCCTCGCTCCCATCGCCTAGCTCCTTCATCCTCCTCGGTCCCATCGCCTAGCTCCCCCATCCTCCTCGCTCCCGCCTTGAAGGCCATTCGTCGTCCTGTCTTTCGCCGCTATGGCCCATCTGCCCCCCTCCCCACACTCATTCCCAAGGTTTCCTTTTTGCTTCCAAACCTAACTTCTTCTTCTTATTTCTTTCGCACTCTCCCAACACGCTGTTCCAGGTAATCAATATTTCACTCACTCAACATTTCACTCTATATTTCACTCAATATTTCAGTGTTCCGGTTACTACCATGCTGAATAATACTTCATTGTCCTTTTGGTGGTATGGAATATGAAGCCATCTTACCACAAAAAGGCACTAGAGAAGCAAACCAGTAAACATTCCAATGTTTGAGTTTCCGACTCCGACCCGACTAAAACAGAACATTAACTGATTGTAATTTGGTTTTGATTGGTCACGATCATAAACCAACGTCTTGTCACTGTATATGACTTAACGCTGGATAGATGTTGGTTAAGCATCATGGTTTGAACTTTGTTTTTGCAAATAAACTTTCCCCGACATGTGATCAACGTTTGCAGTGCACCGTTGAATAAACGTTGGATAATCGACTTGGAAGGTTGTCGGAAAATCGATGTTGTGTAGACATCGGGCTGACCACCAAACAGTAACATCCCTATGTTATCGCTCACCGAAACCGGCATGACTTCGAAAGAGAACATAAAAGGGATTCGAGGAAATCGACTCCGTGTATCATTCTACGTTACCGGATGATCCAAGGGTGGGTTGCTGTGATGGAGCGGTGATCACACTGTAATTGTCAATGTCAGCATGAAACTTCTGGACTATTGCTGCTCCGACGCCTATCTAACGTACGAAGGTAGACATTGTTTCGACTTCAATAAACAACCCAAACCCGACGTTGATCCGGAGTCAGATGCGGCGTCTGTTCAACGTTGTGCAGCGTCGTAATGTTTACTGGGAAAGTTCTCGGCAAGAGGTGCATACCCGAAATCAGACGCTGTACATTTATCAATACCACACCGAGAAAACCCAAGAGTAACATCAAATGTAAAGAACTGAACTTAATATTCTTTCATTGTGTGGAGTAAAAAAAACATTAAGGAGAAAACTTTATTGTACAGAGGCGTGAACGAAGTACCCATGTGGGAGGGAGTCAACTTATAAGATATTCACTCATTTTTGAAGCGTTACTATTTGGATAGATTTTTTGTTCAACCCAGTGAAACCTGGAGTGGGCAAAACTGCAATATATATTTTTGTAATTCGTCTAGTTACAGAGTTTAACGGATATATGGACAGACAAAGCGAAAGCAACAGCCTTTAGAATGTTGCTAAAGCGCTGTTTTTTTTTTTTTTTTTGCAAACGAACGTCTCTGGTACCATGCCTTCTCCAGCGTAGTATCGACCCTCGCTGCTGGTTCGAATTTTTTAACAATAGTTCAGAGCACCTGCCACCCTTCAGTACATGTACACGTGATTCGTTAATGCATGGTTACGTAATTTCGAAAATTGCAATTGCTCGAGCAAATCCAATTGTGGCGTCGTTATGGTGTTAATTCTATAATCGAGACTGAAAGAGCATGCATACTCAATAACGCCCCGTTGCAAGCAGAACCTTGTTTCATTAATTTGGAATCATGTGTGTTATCCATAAAACAAAAATTGGTATTGGGGTGAGCTAAGAGGCTTAGGCAAGGATCAATTGTTCTAGCAACCACGTATTCAGAATTACCTCTATATAAAGTTAACGAGCCAGATATGGTCAGTCATATCGTGGTACACACACACACACAAACACACGCCAGCATTCCGGATAGACACAGCATATTAGCCAGAGGTATGTACTTTTTGGTTTGAAGAATATATATACATATACATTATTTTTTATTTTTATTGATCAGCCTGGCACGACTTTTGAAGAGAATGTGTGGGCCCTTGTGACACCACCCAGTAAACATTGTAAGGTCGATCCAACGTCGATTCGACCAAAACCACAGCAATAACTCTTGTTGTACTTTGGTTGGGATTGATCGGGGCCGCAGATCAACGTCTTACGAACGTCTTGTTAGGCATTGCTTTTGGTCGTGATCAAAACGCAACATCTCCTACCGCTAATCAACGTCTTTAGTGCAACGTTGACTAGACTGAAAAAAAATCGACGTTGTTTAGACGTTGAACTCAACCAAAAACTACCTCTTTGTGTTACAAGAACTGGTAGCCATGACAGATCACTTTGAAACTAAACCGAAACGTGGGCGTAGAATGTGAGAACAAAAAGAGCGCGCATGTGTTCCCCACCTAGTTTTGAAAAATATTCTCGAAAATCGTATCCTGCGTGACCGGATGACCGAAGGATAGGACACTGTGACGGACGGGTGACTACACTACGACTGTCGCTGTATTGACGGCAATTCTAGATTAAGATTTTCCCTTCGTCTATAGAACATCGTTCTTCGGACGTCTATACAGCGTCGGGAGATAGATGTTTCGACTTCCATCTCCAACCTATTCGTAACGTTGATTAGACGCCGCCGTCAGGGAATAGAGTTGTTTCAATTTTCATAATTAACCATAATCCAACATTGATCTAACTTCGGGTGCCATCTAATGTCGATCCAGCGTTGCTATAAACCTCACAATGTTCAATGGGAATATGGCTATGTTTAAAAATCATGTTGACAAATAAAACTGGGGCTCGAAATTTATGTCACACCTCAGGAAATAATGTACAATTTATTATTTTCGATGACAAAGTTATTGCAGTTCTTTTTTTTTTTTGTATTCGCACCAACATATCCAGCTTTTTTCATAACACCTTTAGTCACTTTTTTTATTGCGATCAACATTTTCGAAACTAAAGTTCCTGATCTTTGCAAGACCGACAGGGCACACGGTTTTGAACGATAAATTTATTTTGACACTGTATATTTAATACTTGTTTTTCAGAACATGAACGCTGTTCCTGTGACTGCCTGTCTTCTCGCCATGCTAGTCTATGGTAAGTCTTTTATTCTCTTTCATTTCGGAACTCGATAACTAGCACAGAGATAATAGAATGTGTGTGTGTGTGTGTGAGAGAGAGAGAGAGAGAGAGACATAGAGAGAGAGAGGGAGAGAGAGAGAGAGAGAGAGAGAGAGAGAGAGAGAGAGAGAGAGAGAGAGAGAGAGAAGGGGAGAGAGAGAAAAAGAGAAGGAGACCGACACAGAGGGATAGAGAGGGAGAGAGAGAGCGAGCTTATAATTGCATTGTGTACATAAAATAAAGAAAGACAAACTATTTTGAAGTAAATAAAGAGACATGAACTGCAAATCATTAACCCTCCTTGTTTTCGTTATTTTACTAACAAAAGATTTTCTTAGGACATATTCCTTCTAGTCACGTTGCTTTCCAAAATAATGCAGGAGAGGAGCTTGTTTTCTAATGCATGGTGACGTTTTCAGTGCAAGCATCGCGAGAGTGTTATGTCTGTGACGAGGGGGATGACAGCACATCAGGCAAGGCATGCAAAGAGAAGAACCCGGATGTGGGCGATATTGCCAGAGTGATCGTGCCCGACGATGAGAAAGATTGCCTGGTCTGTACTAAATGGATCCCAGGTCAGTATTTTATGTGAAAATTGATAGGTATGTTTTGTCACTCCTAGCCAGTACTTTTTTATTCATGGTCAGTACTCTTTTTGATGCCTGGACAGTATTCTTTTTAATGCCTGGTAAGTATTCTTTGTGATTCCTGACCGAATATTCTTTGTGATATCTAGTCATTATTTTTGTGATGTCAGGCGGGGATTCGTTGTGATTTCTGGTCGGTATTTTTTTTGGAATTCCTGGACAGCATTCTTTTCGGATGCCGGGCCAGTATTCTTTGGTTTGTCTGGTTAGTATTATTGCGATGTCTGGTCAGTATATTCTCTAACAACAGGTTTGGTGTTCCCATTTCATGTGACCTGCCAGAAATGTATTTGCAGGAATCACCATTCTAGTTTCCTCACGTGAGCAAGGATACAGTATAATCCTTGATCTACCTTCGAACCGTTTGCTTCACTGATTCTGTATTCTATCAACAAATTACGGTGCTCACCTCTCAGATTACCTTATGTTCTCATGGGAAACACCTTAAAAAAAAACAAAAAAACAAAAAAACAAAAAAACATGGCCTTCTGAGTTTGTTGCCCAGTGACTTTTTAACTTTTATATTGTATTAGCATGAAAATCAAAGATCTTAGCCGAGGCCCTGCATATTGGACAATTTTTAATGGGGGAGGCGGTAGGTGAGGGGGAATCAATATGCTAAGCAGACGCAGAGGCGGTGGTTAGGCTATGCTACGCTTATGTTCAAGTTAATGAATGACATCACACTTATTTCGTACAAAGTGGGGGGGGGGGGGTGTGAGGGGGGAAGGATTGGTGGGGTAAACACTTACGATTTGCTTGGGAGCGATGTGGGTGGCCCTCAATATAAGGTCGGATAACTGAATCAAGTGCTTAAAGTAAAACACAAAGTAGTACACAAAGTACATAAAGTAGTGCACAAAGTGCGCGGAATAGGGAAGCACTGTCAGGTCAAAACTAATGTTATGTTAACGTTTCACAGAGAGTGGTGACGTCACTCGTGGTTGCTGGTCAAAGGACGACTTTGACGATAACTACGAAACATTCGACTTCAAGAAAAGCGAACGCGACGCCTGCGGAAAGGTCAACGGAGTCGTCGGTATGCCATTTCTGTCTTTTTTTTTGGTTAAAAACACGCCAAATATGCTTTGGAAATTAAGTGGAAATGCGTTTCAATTCACACCAGCATTTTTATAAATCGAAAATCGGAATTTCTGTGATCTTGTACATAGTTCTAGTTATAAGTATATATTAAGTGTGTAATTTTGATAAAGGCTATTTGCATTCACGTCGTATGCAGATCGTCTGCTGATAAGATCGCCTGCTTACGTCATATGTGTCACAGGTCATCACTGTTTTTTTACGTCTGTTTGCAGAGCTGTGCATTTGTGAAGGCAACAAGTGTAACGGAGCGAGGGGCCTCGGCATCTCCCTCGCTCTCTTGGCCCTCCTTGCGACCTCCAAGCTGCTGTTCTAAGAAGGAACTACGTCCAACAATCTTCTAACACCCAGTTCCTTAATATCCATATGTCACCTAAGCATACTCATCCCAGAAACTGGATACGCAGGGCTTTCAGATCTTCAACATTCGTGCTAGTGACACGACATATTGCCCAGATCGACAAGCCCTGGGGGAGGCATCGGCCCGGATAAGACAAATTGCTCTAAAGAAAATCATCCCTTTTCGAACATTTCATCTTCGTTTTATAGTGCACTACCCAGCAAATATTGTGACTTTGGACAACACTAAATAGACATCGCGCCCAGCGACGGATTAACGTTTTGGTTGATTATGGTCAAACAAGTCTACCTTCAGACGTTGGATAGATGTCGATTATACGACGTCTAACCAACGCTGCGACTAGGTTGCAAATAAACGTCGAGACAACTCCGATCCCCCGCCATTGTATAGACGCGGGGGAAAAATATCAATATAATCACCATCTAGGCATTGACAGTCATAAGGTGTGTTGTCACCCCTCCATTAAAGTACTCTACTCTAACGAATATGTATAAAGTTCCTTTCATGAAAGTTTTCCGGTGGTCGTTGATCTTTTTCAAAAGCTTTTCTCATAAAAATTATATCAGCCAAGGATGACCCGGAATTGGCCAAAATTCCTGTTACTCATTTGTTCTCCGCAAATATGGATTAATGTCTTAATATTTAACCTCTGAAAGGTCATTTTCAAAACTTTTTTGCCTTCCGGGTAAATCATTTTTGCTTCACAATTCTCCACAGCCAGCTAATCGATATCCTTTTAGTTTTAATCGAAAGTTTTTTTAGAAGGTGGACTTTCGGTTGCGACTATAGAAAATATTTGGAGGACGTCTGAACAACATTGCTTATCAAACGTCTATTTAACGTTGTGTAAAAACAGTTGATTAGATCTGTGGTTGCGACCAATCACAATCAAATTACAACCAGATTTAATGTTGCATTTTGATCGGGTCAACGTCGCAACGTCAAATCGACGTTATTGGATGCAGATATGTTTAGTGGGTAGTGAAGTTTCTCGCTGTAAAGTTTTAAGCAGAGGTGTTCTTATGCTTCATGGATAAGAAGTGATTTTAGCTTTAATATGTTTTTCGTGTATGTGAACAACTTATTGATCTTTACGTGTTCTGTTAAATAGTGAAATATGAGCAAAGAATGCCCTGTTCACACTAATATTTTGCTGATGTATCAAAAACTATTTTAAGATCGTTTGGTCATCGTTTTATACCACTCTTATTTTTATTTTATATGAAGGAGAATACTTCAAATAAAAACTTTCTCCAACTCATTTATATGGTGCTTATATGAATACACTGACAGTTTGTGGTAGTTGTACACAATCGTGCCCATTAGACATTGTGACGTCACATCAACGCAGAATCAACGTCGCAGCCCCGTCGTGGTTTCACCCGGTTTTGGCTGATTATCGAAGCCGAAACAATGTCTGTCACATTTTAACAATGTTTGTCCGTCGTCTAAACAACGTCGTTACCGCAACGTTGCTTAGACGTAGGGAAAGTGATCTAGAATCGCCATCTAGACATAAACAATCATAAGCTCGTCCCTTCATCAAAGTACAGTATTCCTACTCCATGGTCGTACAAGTGTAAGAAGGCGCTCTTCATGAATGTTTTACAAAGGGAGAAACAATGTCTGTCCGACTTTATTGCAGCCACAAGGAGCCACGTGCTTTGTGCTTGTAAGCCGGTTGTTTATATATTTTAATTTATAATTTCACTCGGAAATTCAAAGCGAAGTTTAAAAAGAACTTTGGAATTCTTAACGATTCGGAAACTTTCTAAAGATGTCGGATGGTGAACAAAACTAGATATTTGTATGGTAAAAAGAATGTTTATGGGTATATTTAGCGATATCTTACATTTTCTGAAACATTTATTGACCTAACACGTTACTTTCGACTCCATTGGCAATAAAAAATGTGGGACGCTGGACCATGTAACAGTTTTGTTAACTATATCATAGTCAGATTTGGTAAACACCTCTCGACCAATCAGAAAGGAGCCTTTCATTTACAAATTGAACAATTTACGTTCTTATTTTGGTCTACATTCGAAGCGACGTCTCCTGGCCTCCATTTCCGGTGAGCGATAAAATGATGATGTTGTTTGTTTGGGACGTCGATTTTCCAGCAACTATTCAGCAGTGACAGCGACAATCATAAGGTGTTTGGCTCACCCATCCGTCAAAGTATTCCCACCCCTGGGTCATGCGGTTATGAAGGATATGCATGACGTTGAGTTATGGCGGTATTCGTCCAAAAAATAAATAAATAAAAAATCAACGCCTACATGCTGCAAATTTTATTTTTTCTCACGGCCATTAAAATGGCCTCGTGATAATTTCTAATGTCGCGGGAGGAATATATTTCACGCTTTTTTTACTTCGCCATAATGTTTTTTCGCGCAATATAATTAAATGTAAAGTCTGTCTTTTTGAGAACGTCTGTAAATATGCACTGTATCAGGAGTTTGTTGAATATCACGTCTTTTCGAATAGATTTCTTGATTTTGAACACGTTAAATTAATGCCAATGAAAATTTTGCAGTATCCTAGCGGCACAAATGTCTTAACTTCCGATCAAGGAGCATATTTTTCTTCTGTGCGCATTCCTTCTTTCTCGGATAAGAGGGAATTTCTTGCAAGCAGTTTCATCCAATTATTACACAATTAAGTAATAACCCCGCCTATTTTACACAGCCGTTGTTGTCCAACAACCAACCTCTACGGTGGTTTGGTCTGTTGTATCTGACACCTTTTTACTCTGCAGGTTCAATGGGGATTCCATAAAAATAGTTCTCATAAAAGAGAGAGAGAGAGGCCTTTAAAAACTTGATGGTTTTCGCTGCCGATTAGAGAAAATTACGCTTGTGCCACATAAAATAATTCAATGAATCTTAAAAAATCTTTAAGAATTCTTTAAAAATCTTTGTTCAAAGTCATGCCAAGTTATCGGTTGCATCTAAACTCTACTCCACACAGTTTTTGACATGTATTATCCCAGTAGGCATTTTGGCGTGGAGAAAGCGTCAATTTCAGGCTGCGTCAGTAGCCAGGTCAAATCGCAACGTTGGATCTGATTGTAATTTGGTTTTGATTGGTCGCGACCATAGATCAAAGTCTTTGACATAACGTTGAATAGACGTTGGATAAGCAATAATGTGTAGACGTTGATTTTGCCGTAAAAAAACAGTCCCGCAATAATAAATCTTGTAATTTTATTCGCTGCAGTCTGCAGCACACGCATGCTGTAATCGCTCTCACTGTAGACAGTTGGGCGATTAATATGCCTGCGCTGATCTGTCATACCATATGCCTTAACTGCCTTAACTATGGGCTTCAATGACACAATTCAAATGTCCATTTTTACGTATAATATCTCAATAAAATAAGGTAGAACCACTAGACATGCTACAATATGTCTCTCCCAAATTTAGTCGTCGTATTGTTGCCTTTTGGCCAGAAATATCTGCGAGATTTTCGCTATCCATGTGCTGTGCAATCTTTTCGCATTTCAAACGGCAAACTGTGTGATCTTTTTGCTTTATTTCCCCCAAGTGCTCACACAACGTCATCAAGCTTCAGTCTAAGTACCCCCCTCTCCACGTCCCCCTGCCCTACCCCAGGTCTGTTTGTGACGACATGAGCAGATCCTGGGAATATTAAAAACGAGACCGACATTTTGCTACTTTTCTGCAAAACTGTTTGACAGAATGAAATAAAACGATCAAAGTTGCTCAAACGATCATTGCTGCTGAGACCGATCACAACGATCACAGGTGCTGAGATCGATCACAACGATCACAGGTGCTCAGACGTATCACAACGATCACGGGTGCCGAGACCGATCACAACGATCACAACTGAGACCGATCACAACGATCACAATTGAGACCGATCACAACGATCACAGGTGCTGAGACCGATAACAACGATCACGGGTGCCGAGACCGATCACAACGATCACAGGTACTGAGACCGATCACAATGATCACAGGTACTGAGACCGATCACAACGATCACAGGTGCTGAGACCGATCACAATGACCACAGATACTGAGACCGATCACAACGATCACAGGTGCTGAGACCGATCACGATGACCACAGGTACTGAGATCGATCACAACGATCACAGGTGCTGAGACCGATCACAACGATCACAGGTGCTGAGATCGATCACAACGATCACAGGTGGTGAGACGGATCACCACAATCACAGGTGCTGAGACCGAGCACAGCGATCACAGGTGCTGAGACCGATCACAACGATCACAGGTGCTGAGACCGATCACAACGGTCACGGGTGCAGAGACCGATCGCGACGGTCACAGGTGCTGATATCAATCACAACGGTCACAGGTGCTGAGACTGATCACGACGATCACTGGTGCTCAGACCATGTATTTTTTACCATGGCAACTGATTTAAAAAATGCATGATTTCAGAAATCATTTTCTTTTTATTTAACGTATGGTCTATTTATCAGATTATCTTGAAAATTTACTCACAAGAACGGGTAATACCCAAAACCCCCCCTCCCCATTTATGGAAAGAACATTTTTTGGCACGAAATCCTTTTCCTCCCATTTTCTATCAGCATAACAAATAGTTAAAATATTCTCACAAATTTCAGTGTAATCTCTGCATAAACAACATACAAAATCAATTGATGCTATAAATGCTATTTTGTTGACCTTATTGTAAATTTGCTTCTGAAACCAGGGGAAATTCCACTCCTCAATGCCTTTGAAACAATTGGGAGAATCTTGTTCCTGATATGACAAAATACTGGGAGCGTGGGGTGGGGATGCGGGGTAGGGCTACCACTTGCCCTCTCGATATAAAATAAAATGATGGTGGTGGTGGTGGTGGGTTGGGGAGTCCAATGGAAACTTGACTGGGAGTGATTGCTGATAAGCGGGCCCGTGCCACACTCTATGAATTCGCCAGAAAACTGTTCCTTTCTTTAATCCTCCAACACAAAGATTCCAAGGGAATTTACAGCGCAGACGCAATCAATTTTCATGAAGGGAGGGGGGGGGGGTGTTAATTCATTAAGTACCCTGCTTTTTCCACAAAAAAGGGCTCCCTTCAAAAGCATTTGGTTGAAAAGGGGGCATTAATTTTAAAATTAGCACTCAGCGTTTAGGGATCCATTACTTTAAGATAAGTCATGGACACTACTGGTAACCAGTTACGTGAGTGCCCCCCCCCCCCCCTTACCGGGGCAGAATTGTAACACTTTGGTACCACTTCACTCACACACTCGTATTGTCAACAATATGACTTTCAACAACGTACGCAATTTTAAAACAAAATAGACTGCTTAACTAGGCGAAATCACGATAAAGACAGTGATATATCGGTCATATTTAGCCAAATCAAGCAGAAATGTGAGAAAAGTGCAGTAATTTATGGTTGGGAGGGGGGGGGGGGTGGAGGGGGTGTTGCTGAGCAATGGCTGGATTTGTTTCTTTGAATCATAAAAGCACCAAACATAAGGTTATTTTGCTCCCTCCGAACCACTCCGCCATCCTCCTTTCGCTCAGGCACACATACAAATAGCGTTACGCGAGAATCCCCGGCATATAGTTCCATATGTATCAATACTCGTTCAGTTATAATAACAAAAAGAACATTTTTTAAGCTTGACAAACCACAACTTATGACAGTTCACTTGAAACTAGAAGCAAAAGTCCGCATGTTTAAGAGGATGTCCTGGGACAGTGGATCAGTGCAGGCATTCATTTCCTTATGACGAGTGTGATGCCAAACAGGTGTTGTAGGGGTAGGGGATGTATGGGGCTTCTTAGAGAAGGAGCTTGGCAGCAGCGAACAGGGCGAGGAGAGCGAGGGAGATGCCGAGGCCCCTCGCTCCGTTACACTTGTTGCCTTCACAAATGCACAGCTCTGCAAACAGACACAAAGAAAACAGTGATGACGTGTACACATACGACGTAAGCAGGCAACAAGAATGTGACACTGTCAGCAGACGATCTACAAACGAGGCGACGAGAAGACGTCACAACAAACGCGAATATTCTATATCAAAATGACACACTTGAAATACACTTTATTTCAGCATTTTATTTTCGAGATTTCGAGAGGTGGTAAGCATGGTCCGCCACCAAAAATTCTCTGGATCTGGCACTGACTGCGCATGTTTGCAGAAAGCTTTTACTAATTTTTACTGAACATTTGTCGTGTGTTGTTCTGAGACAATACAGACAGAAATGGCATACCACCGACTCCGTTGACTTTCTCGCAGGCGTCGCGTTCGCTTTTCTTGAAGTCGAATGTTTCATAGTTGTCGTCAAAGTCATCCTTGGACCAGCAACCACGAGTGACGTCACCACTGTCTGTAGGAGGAAAGACAAACTACAATAACTTGTTTGGCAGTCGATGGGAAAATTGCAAATAAATACAGTGAAACCGGTGTGCATTTTATAATGTCATTTTTTGTGAAGTTTCTGTGTAAAAAAGACGCTCTTGACTCATGCGGATAGTTCCGTCCCCCTCTCCCGTAGGTCATGCCCTAAGCCCCTTAATTGCAACACAGACTGCTGATCAACTTTGGACAGCTGAGCTCTTGAGAGCGTGATCTATTGTGCATAAACACTAAGTAGATGGACTTAAAAAGTAATTCCTGTTTCTCTTCTGCCCATTCATCAGAAAAAATACTGCCCAGGCATAACCAAGAATACTGACCAGGTACCACAATTAAAGGAGTACTGGCCGGGCATCATAAAACATATACACTGTATATCAAGCATCACATGAAAGACTGACCTGGGATCCATTTGGTGCAGACTAGGCACTCTTTCTCATCGTCAGGCACGATTAATCTGGCAATATCGCCCACATCCGGGTTCTTCTCTTTGCACGCTTTGCCCGATGTGCTGTCATCTGACCCATCACAAACATAACACTGGCGCGTGGCATGGCCTGGAAAATATACAGCAGTCGATTTATAGCAACAAATATAGACACTCCGGTCACCGTTATCCGTTAAATATCCGACAGAAAATGGTGTGACAAGAAGCCACCCCATCCGCCACTCCCCTTCCCCACCCCTCTCATAACTTTACTATATTTTCAATAAAACTTTATTGAAAACGAAAATATTCTTGACCTGCTGAAAGTGTTTGTTGTATGGCGGTGTTCACAAAGGGGATGTGGGTTTCATACAGACAGTGGAATAATCCTACCAATAATGTTGTCTTGGCCAAAGCGCAAACAATTTATTTTCACACTTCTAACAGTTTGCGCCTGAATTTGGTAAATATCTGGGTAAAAACAGGCACTCTGTTTTGAATTGTTCTCTAGAACATTTGTGGATAAACTGAGATTTCAACATCCTGCTGCTTTTCAAAGTCTTCTCTATTAATCTTGCAAATTAAAATTACAGCATTGCTTAATTTAATCAACGTTTTACTGAGTAAAAAATGAATTTGAATAGTTCAGATACACGGGGAGAAGGTTTTGCTTTTTTTTTTTTAGCTCAATGCATTGTTTCACTGTGGACAATTTTAATTCACCCCATTTCTATGGAATACCTTTTTCACAATATTTTGTATTTAACGGTATTTTTAATTGAAATTATGATATCAAGAATTCAATAAGTGATATTAAAAACTGAATTTGCGATACCATTAATGCATTATTCAATTCTTGAATTCATAAATTTTTTTCTGCAACCGAAAAGACTTTTATCAATAATCCAGTTAGGGTTATCAATAATTCAATTTTTCATATCAAAAATCAATTTAATGACATCAATAAAATGACATAAAAATGTATTCTTTATAGCAATAAGTCGTTTTTCTTACTAATATATTAAAAAAGCAATCAAATAAACTCATTTTCAGCCAAATCACAGCACCCTCTATACCCCAGCTCATCCTCCCTCCCACCCCTCACCCCCCTCACCCCCCGCCAACACACGCACATCAAGCGTGTGAAGCAGACATTATAGTCTCACCGTAAGCGAAGACAGCGATGAGACAAGCGATCACTGCAAGTGTATTCATTTTCTGAAAAAAAGAATGAAATACTCATCGTTTTTTTTTTTGCTATGCTTTACGGCGGTTCCCGTTTTTAATTTTGTTGTTAGCTAGAAACATATCTCTCTATAATTATATTTTATTTTAATGTGCCGAATTATGTGTTCTCAAATCTTAAACAGTTTGAATTAACTGGTGAAATAATCTTTCGCCAAGTATGTGACGTTGTTTTTCTTTCTTTTTTTAATATTATGAAAACCTGACACTTGGAATATTTTATTTTATTATATTGAAAGAAAAGATAGAATTATTATATTATAAAATTATGTACATGGTTTGGTAAAAGTGCTGCAATAGTCAACAATAGTTTACCAAATTTAAATTAAATTTGTTAAAATTAAAATAAACTTACAGTTCTGTTGGTATATGGTGTCTTTATATCTAAACAAGAGGTTAATATGCATGTCGATGGGGACCGCTAACCGCTTATATAAGGGGTGAGACATAGGCCACTGGGTGGTCGTCACAACAGCCAAGCCGTCATAGAAGCCTGGTAACGAGATTGAATGAGGATTATCTTAAACCCAGTAACAGTGTGACGGTTGAGCAGCGTTCGATAGCCGTTGCAATTCTCACACCGGATCAGTATTGAGTTTTGTTGATTATTGGTGTAACAAAAACAAACAAACAAACAAACAAAAAGCAGCTGTCTGCCAGCGTAAGATATATAGAGTCCATTATCCCAATCAATGTTGCAAAAAAGGATGCAGTTAGAAGTCGAAAGAACGAAACAAAAGTTGTGCAGATGTCAGGAGAGCGACGTTGTACAGACGACGGGAAAGTGGTCGCTTTGTTAACAGTGACCATGAAGTGTCATGGTATATATATATATATATATATATATATATATATATATATATATATATATATATATATATATATATATATAAAGTCAATTTGCATGCACATTTATTAAAAAGTGGCATAAAAAACCCTTGCATTCCCAACATCTTCATATTTTAAGTCCTTATTTTGCTTATTTTCTGAGTGATCTGCTGTAACTTCGATATATCTTAAAAAAACACGACTAAATTGTTGTACAGTTTTGACCCCGAAGTTTATACAAAGTCGATTTTCCGAAATCAATCAACGCTGGGCCAAGACGTAGATTTCACGTCGGGGAAAGTTTGCGTTTTATATGACGGTCTATTGGTCAACAACATCAAAACCTACATGCTGTAAATGTAGGTGATCGTGATCATTAAAATGCCTCGCGACAATTTCTTTTGTCGCTCAACATACACCGGAACCCCGGGAAGAGACCAACCCGCAATTAAGACCGCTTTTCTCCGGAACCGAATGTTTTCCATTGGTTTCTATAGTAAAGAAACCCCGCAATTATCACCACTCGGCTATTACGACCAAAGACCACTTTTTCAGTCACGCAGGCTATATTTCAAGACCTGTCCCGCAAGTGGTCTTAATTCTGGGGTTCTGGTGTATATATTTGAGACATTTAGTTACTATTTATTCGCTCTCTTTTACTTCCCCAGAATTTTTTTCGCGCAATGTATTTTAACGTTACGTCTGCGTTTTAAGAACGTCTGTGAACATGCGTTTAACACGAGTTTGACTGTTGGATGTCACATCTTTTCGAATAAATTTTTAAATTTTGGAACGCGAAGAAATAGTTACGGGGCGCGTAAAATTAAGCGTGTCAATGCAAATTTTTAATTTATTTTCAGAGCAATAAATTTCGCTTTTAGAAAGTGGTATTGGCCCGGGTAACATAAACAGTGGTTCGAGAAAGAATCAAGTATTTCTTGGTCTTTTAATTGTACATAAATACCACAGCGATAAAAATCCCTGTTGGAGCAGGAACGCGTTGAAATTTTTGTACATTTATACCGCCCTAGTTTTGTCGCGACCAGTAGCGTTGAATAGTCGTTGAATGACCAAACAGCGTTGAATAGACATTGCGGACATCACATTTATAACCAAATTAGACCCAGATCCGACAGCAAAACCTCAAATCGACGTTGCATAGACGTTAGCATGTCACTGGGTGGATTATTTTCCGGGCAGTCGGATCGAAGGGGTCGGTTGTTGGCTTGGAAACTTGGACAAACAAACCCTGCGAACGATTGTGTTCGATTGGTTAAAGTCTGTGTTATTAATTACATGCAGCAAACACGTTTGTGCTTCCCTTGGAGGGGGTGATGGTGGGGGGAGGGGGAGGAGGGGGAGGGTGAGGGGGTAGGTGCGAGGGGCAGAGCGATATACTTGCCTGCTTACTTAATTATTTCCACTGAACCTTACACCTGGACTGGCCTTTACTTCATTGATCAGAGTTAAGAAAACTTCGATAATTTTTCGGACATTAGAATTTCTCAGACAAGCAATACAGGAGGCAGTTTATTATGATGCTATCAATAATGCAGGTGCCGAGAACCCGATAACTAATCAAATTGTCTTTATATATTAATATTGTAATTATATTCTGTATATAAGTATACATATACGAAGAAATGGGGGTGAGGGGGTAATTTGAAGCCAGACGGGTCCCAGCGGAGTGCCAAATTTGTTAACAGAGTTGGGAATTTTCATTCTGTGGTCTGCGTTTCTCAAAGGGAGGTAGTGAGGTAGGTGTGTGTGTGGGGGGGGGGGGGGGGTTCAAAACAACACTCCACGTTTGCTTAAAAAAAGGGGGGGGGGTATTAATTTCAAGTGATGGACACGCATGGTAATCCGTTGGTACATGAGCACCTTCCCCCTCCTCCCTCCGGTATACACAACACCTCAAATGCGAACTCTGCCCTTACACGCCCGGGAAGTCAGTGCAATATCTGCAGGCTGCAGCCGGTGCATTGATTCATTCCCTATGGCAGCTGATCCTCTGTTTATCGCTAAAATAAATCCCATAATCAAACAATAGAGGAATCAATGATCCTCTTTGAGCCCTTGTTATTTAGTGACCACGAGATTTCGGACACCTCGAAAAGTGACACTATCCACAGATCTATACAGAATAAAGTAAAACGATCACAGGTGCTTAGACCAAATATTTTTATAATTTTGATATTTTGTAAAAATTTTTCTTTCAGAAATTGGCTTTTTAATATCAGTTATAATAAGAAGAAGGACAAGAATAAAAAAGTCGGGTAAAACCACGGACTACAAGTTCTGTCCAAATACGTATGTCAGTCCCTCACTTTGTCCCGCTTTTTCATCCATCACATACAAAAGCACGAGGCTGTCAAACTGCACTCATCAAGATCTTTTTAATAACCTTTTGAATAATATTAGCTATGATTTTTGCTACAATTTATTTATGTCAATGATGTGCTTATTTCGATTCGAAACACAAAGCTTGCTTGCGGGGCACGGAAATATCCCCCTCCCCTCGGGTAAGGGCATGTTTTAGTACGAAATCCCTCTTTCTCATATCTTCCCTTTTACCAGAATGGGGGGGGGGGGGGGTACTCTGGACGAAGGGTGTTGACAGCTGTCCTGTGGACATTGTCTGTAAATATTTATTAATAACATAAGGGTTGGGCACGAGAACTTCTGGAATCAAACACCGACCTGACAGGGAACATTTATGTCAATGCATCGCCATAAAAAATCTCGTCGAACTAGAGTGGAAATCACAAACCTAAACCTTAATAACTTTGCCAAAACCTAAAAATGCTTCCAAACGTTCCTCATTAAAATATGATAATTGTGCCTTAAAATCAGTTATAAAAGCATCGTCTTTAAAGAAGGAGGTTATCCTGTGAACATTTAAAAAGCGTCTCATTTCCATATCGCTGGGCATCATATCGCTGGGCATCATATCGCTGGATATCATATCGCTGGGCATCATATCGCTGGATATCATATCGCTGGGCATCATATCGCTGGATATCATATCGCTGACCATCATATCGCTGGATATCATATCGCTGGGCATCATATCGCTGGATATCATATCGCTGAACATCATATCGCTGGGTATCATATCGCTGGGCATCATATCGCTGGATATCATATCGCTGGACTTCATATCGCTGAACATCATATCGCTGGATATCATATCGCTGAACATCATATCGCTGGATATCATATCGCTGGGCACCATATCGCTGGATATCATATCGCTGGACATATAGTGAAATTACTTTATTAGGGACACTGGCTGACTGGCAGTTTTTTTGTCCCCAATAGGTCTGAGGGGCGGGTGGGGGTTCAACATCAAGAAAATAAACATGAATATCTCCATCTTCTATAAAGAATGCCAACGAATGTGCAAGAATGTCATGATCAGAGCATATCTGGAGGGCGCTGTGGAATTATATGGATAAAGCGATAGAAAATCAATCACTGTGTCACAGTTATTTATTCACGACTGACAGTCAGGAACTGAAAACCTAATATCATAAAATCATTGTTTTTCGCTGTTGTAAATGGTTCTAATTATTTTTGGCAACAAAGATGTCACTTTCATATCTTTAAAAAGGTCTCCAGACAGAAGGGCCTTGGACAAAAGGGTCTTGGACATAAGGGCCTTTCCCAATACGTCCTAAATGAAAAGCTGGACTAAAGGACCTTGAGAATTTTTTCAAGGATTTTGAGTTTTAATTATTTAATAAAATATGCAATAAAGTAACAAGGAAAAAAACTTAAAACATTGTGTTTTTACAGATAACTGACTTGATGTTTTGTTTCAATTACTCCCCATCACTCTCTTGAAATTTCCGAAGCACTGTGTCACAGGATAATACCTGTTTGTACCAATCACTGCCTTGATGTGTCTTGTCGATATATAAGAAATCTGAATTTGAGGTCTTTACTTGAACTGTGACCAACAGCAATGGATATTTTATTGCTGTTAGGCATTGAAGTAGTTATTGCCAGTTGCTGAAGTAGTGTCCGAGTAACTGCGTCCTTATAGCAGTGTACGAGTGTGAATAGTCTATGACATACATAAATGATGTGAATGAATCAGGCAATAAAATCAATAAACTTTGTTTTTGGAGTTGTTATTTTATGACACACACACACAAAAAAAATTTTGAGGACCATATCCCAAAAAAAAAAAAAAAAAAAAAATCTCAAGGCCCTTAGTAGTGTAGAAACGCCGGTTCTGGCCCACTTTGTGACGTCATACTGTCTGGACCGGAAGTGACGTCATAGGCGTAACCAAGGCGTAACCATGGTGATAATGACGTCATCAGTCACGTGACCAATGAAAAGCCAATGAGATCAATGAAGACAATGAAGCCTCGCCCACTTTCTGTCTATCATACTGTCTGGACCGGAAGTGTTGTCTGGACCGGAAGTGCTGTCTGGACCGGAAGTGACGTCATAGGCGTTGTCATGGTAACGAATTGAAACTTTGTAAACAAAAGTGAACTTTGTAAACAAACTGTGTAAACAAACTTTATAAACAAAATTTGTAAATAAACTTTATAATCAAAATTTGTAAACAAACTTTGTAAACAAACTTTGTAAACAACATTTGTAAACAAAATTTGTAAACAAACTTTGATTATTTACATAATTGAAACTCATTGAAACTTTGTAGACAAACTTTGTAAACAAACTTTGTAAACAAACTTTGTAAACACAATTTGTAAACAAACTTTGTAAACAAAATTTGTAAACAAACTTTGTAAACAAAATTTGTAAACAAACTTTGGTTATTTGCATAATTGAAACTTTGTAAACAAACTTTGTAAACAAACTTTGTAAACACAATTTGTTAACAAACTTTGTAAACAAACTTTGTAAACAAACTTTGTAAACAAACTTTGGTTATTTGCATAATTGAAACTCATTGAAACTTTGTAAACAAACTTTGTAAACAAACTTTGTAAACAAACTTTGGTTATTTGCATAATTGAAACTCATTGAAACTTTGTAAATAAACTTTGTAAACACAATTTGTAAACAAACTTGATAAACAAACTTTGTAAACAAACTTTGTAAACAAACTTTGGTTATTTGCATAATTGAAACTCATTGAAACTTTGTAAACAACTTTTTTTTTCCCCCTCACACACTCTCTCTCTCCACACACACACACACACACACCACGACTGAGCGTTTCATTTCGTAAGTAGCATAGGTATTTCAACCTTCTGATGGCAACTTTTTTTTTCCCCCTCACACACTCTCTCTCTCTCCACACACACACACACACACACACACACACACACACACACACACACACACACACACACACACACACACACACACACACACACACACACACACACACACACACACACACACACACACACACACACACACACACACACACACACACACACACACACCACGACTGAGCGTTTCATAAGCCGCATAGGTATTTTAACCTTCTGATGGCAACTTTTTTTTTTCCCCTCACACTCTCTCTCCACACACACCAACACCACGACTGAGCGTTTCATAAGCCGTATAGGTATTTTAACCTTCTGATGGCAACTTTTTTTTTTCCCCCACACTCTCATACATACATACCAACACCATGATAAAATGTTTTGCTTATGTTGCTCTTTGTACTCCACTATTCGTTTATTTACTTTTTTTTTTGTTTTTGTTTGAAATGCAGTGTTTACTTAGAGAAAAAAAAATGGCGTCCTACAACCTGCAATCATCAGCAGCAGCATTTCGTCATCAGTGTAATCAGACTGCGTCATCTTTAGCCAGCGTAATCAGACTGCGTAATCAGACTTCGTCATAAACAACGTAGACAGCGGTGTCTGGCTTTGTTGTTTTTCTGAGGCAGCAGTGTCTAGCTGCTTGGAGTTGCAGTGTGACCCTAAGTGTTATACTTGACCGATTTGCATGAAACGTTCACTGTTTGATTCAGTTTTATATCTAGTTTTCACATAGTCATGGACTGGTTGCGTAGCTAGCTGTATGCATCATGAATTCACCTTAAAAATGACAAGTTAAAAGTGGAATAACTTTTGTTATGATTGACCGATTTACATGAAACTTTCACTGTGTAATTCAGTTTTATATCTAGTTTTAATATTAAGTGGTTATAGGCTATTTGCGCAGCTGGCTGTGTGCATATTTACCACAATTTTTAATTTTGTAAAAAGTGGAATGACTTTTGTTATGATTGACGGATTTGCATGAAACTTTCACTGTTTGATTCAGTTTTATATCTAGTTTTAACATTAAGTGGTTATAGGCTATTTGCGCAGCTGGCTGTGTTGATATTTACCACAATTTTTAATTTTGTAAAAAGTGGGATAACTTTAGTTGACGGATTTGCATGAAAATTTCACCGTTGGATTCAGGTTGATGTTTTAGTTTACAGTAGTTTGTGCATAGGTGGGTTATTGGAATGGCGCGCGCCCCCCACCATTCAAACATGTGTTTGAATTATTTTTACGTCAAACTATGGTTCAACAAGTTGTTTAGCAATTGTACAACAATTCTTCAACAAGCTGTTGTTCAACATGTTCAACATGTTGTTGAACATGTTCAACATATTCAACATGTTCAACAACATGTTCAACATGTTCAACAACATGTTCAACATGTTCAACAACATGTTCAACATGTTCAACAAGTTGAACATGTTCAACATGTTCAACATGTTTAATAACATGTTCAACATGTTCAACAAGTTGAACATGTTCAACATGTTCAACAACATGTTCAACATGTTATTGAATACGTTCAACATGTTCAACATGTTGTTGCACAAGTTTAACATGTTCAACATGTTGAACATGTTGAACATGTTCAACACTTGCTGTTTAACAAGTTGTTCAACAAGTTGTAGTTCAAGCAAAGAAAAAATAAGACATATGTTGAATAGGTTTATTAATACATTTAAATACACTTAAATACACTTAAATACACTTAAATATATACAGCTTAAATCTATAACAATATTATAACATTTATTGATTTACAAAGTCTTTATTATAAATGTTTAGTCAAGTAAGTCTATTTTTCTTCGTCTGCTTCACTCTGTTCACTGGCATCCATATCACTTTCTTCGTCACTGCTTTCATCTTCCTCCTCCTCATCTAGAAGCTCTTCAAAGAATGCATCGTTTCTTCTTATAGCCGCCTTTAGTGCCTTTGAATACTCGTAATGTTTTTCATCAACAAAGTAATTAAAGTCTTCTAAAATGGTTTCATAATGTTCGTTTTGTTGTAGGCGTTGGGCATATTTGAATAGTCTCATAAACAGTTGTTTAAGTCGACGCTTATAAATGGGTCGAAAGTCATCACTTGCTATGTCACGCGCATCTTCAAGCCCTTGTTCTTCATATTCTGAAACCTTTTCTTGAAATTTGGTATCATATTCATCGTAGACTTCTTGAACCATATCATACCAAACAGAGTCTGTTTCTGACTCACTTTCAGAGTCTGTTTCTGACTCACTTTCAGAGCTGCCGTCATTATCACCCTCAACACAATGTTCCATATGTTTGAACAAAGCTTCTTGACTGTTGTATAACGCACCACATTCTGTACAAGCATGTGCATTCTTTTCAGTCATGTTGACGCTTTGACTTTCCATAGAAGACTCATTTAAAATTTCAGTGATAGGTCGTTTCACAGGGTTTTCAATATCTATCTCCAATTCTTCTTCTTCTGAAGTGTGAGCATTCTTTAAGTGTCTTTTAAGACTTTGTGGCCAATTGTAAGATTTCAGACAAATGTTGCATTTATACATCCTTTCGGTTCAACATACACTTTTCAAGTGATGAAAAAGCCTTTAGACATAGCCTTATATACAACTTGTTGAACAACATGTTGAACATGTTCAACATGTTGTTGAACATGTTGTTGAACATGTTGTTGAACATGTTGTCTACGCCTAGGGGAGTTTAACGTCATAACGTCATTATGACGTCATCATTATGACGTCATTATGACGTCATCATTATGACGTCATAATGACGTCATTGGAACAGGCGCGTGCTTAATCAAAAACTGTTTCAGCAGAATTTATTGCTGTTTGATATGAATGAAATGCATGTCTCACTCTTCCTTTTATGCTACTTAGATGTAATCAAAATATGGTGTGTAACTCGTCAAAAATGTCAAACTTGTTAAAATTGCTGACTCAGCAATTTTAGCATTTTAACAAGTTTGACATTTTTGACGAGTTACACACCATATTTTGATTACATCTAAGTAGCATAAAAGGAAGAGTGAGACATGCATTTCATTCATATCAAACAGCAATAAATTCTGCTGAAACAGTTTTTGATTAAGCACGTGCCTGTTCCAATGACGTCATTATGACGTCATAATGATGACGTCATAATGACGTCATAATGATGACGTCATAATGACGTTATGACGTTAAACTCCCCTAGGCGTAGACAACATGTTCAACAACATGTTCAACAACATGTTCAACAACATGTTGAACATGTTCAACATGTTGTTCAACAAGTTGTATATAAGGCTATGTCTAAAGGCTTTTTCATCACTTGAAAAGTGTATGTTGAACCGAAAGGATGTATAAATGCAACATTTGTCTGAAATCTTACAATTGGCCACAAAGTCTTAAAAGACACTTAAAGAATGCTCACACTTCAGAAGAAGAAGAATTGGAGATAGATATTGAAAACCCTGTGAAACGACCTATCACTGAAATTTTAAATGAGTCTTCTATGGAAAGTCAAAGCGTCAACATGACTGAAAAGAATGCACATGCTTGTACAGAATGTGGTGCGTTATACAACAGTCAAGAAGCTTTGTTCAAACATATGGAACATTGTGTTGAGGGTGATAATGACGGCAGCTCTGAAAGTGAGTCAGAAACAGACTCTGAAAGTGAGTCAGAAACAGACTCTGTTTGGTATGATATGGTTCAAGAAGTCTACGATGAATATGATACCAAATTTCAAGAAAAGGTTTCAGAATATGAAGAACAAGGGCTTGAAGATGCGCGTGACATAGCAAGTGATGACTTTCGACCCATTTATAAGCGTCGACTTAAACAACTGTTTATGAGACTATTCAAATATGCCCAACGCCTACAACAAAACGAACATTATGAAACCATTTTAGAAGACTTTAATTACTTTGTTGATGAAAAACATTACGAGTATTCAAAGGCACTAAAGGCGGCTATAAGAAGAAACGATGCATTCTTTGAAGAGCTTCTAGATGAGGAGGAGGAAGATGAAAGCAGTGACGAAGAAAGTGATATGGATGCCAGTGAACAGAGTGAAGCAGATGAAGAAAAATAGACTTACTTGACTAAACATTTATAATAAAGACTTTGTAAATCAATAAATGTTATAATATTGTTATAGATTTAAGCTGTATATATTTAAGTGTATTTAAGTGTATTTAAGTGTATTTAAATGTATTAATAAACCTATTCAACATATGTCTTATTTTCTCTTTGCTTTAACTACAACTTGTTGAACAACTTGTTAAACAGCAAGTGTTGAACATGTTCAACATGTTCAACATGTTGAACATGTTAAACTTGTGCAACAACATGTTGAACATGTTGAACGTATTCAATAACATGTTGAACATGTTGTTGAACATGTTGAACATGTTCAACTTGTTGAACATGATGTTGAACAAGTTCAACATGTTGAACATGTTGAACATGTTCAACTTGTTGAACATGTTGAACATGTTATTAAACATGTTGAACATGTTGAACATGTTCAACTTGTTGAACATGTTGAACATGTTGTTGAACATGTTGAACATGTTGAACATGTTGTTGAACATGTTGAATATGTTGAACATGTTCAACAACATGTTGAACATGTTGAACAACAGCTTGTTGAAGAATTGTTGTACAATTGCTAAACAACTTGTTGAACCATAGTTTGACGTAAAAATAATTCAAACACATGTTTGAATGGTGGGGGGCGCGCGCCATTCCAATAACCCACCTATGCACAAACTACTGTAAACTAAAACATCAACCTGAATCCAACGGTGAAATTTTCATGCAAATCCGTCAACTAAAGTTATCCCACTTTTTACAAAATTAAAAATTGTGGTAAATATCAACACAGCCAGCTGCGCAAATAGCCTATAACCACTTAATGTTAAAACTAGATATAAAACTGAATCAAACAGTGAAAGTTTCATGCAAATCCGTCAATCATAACAAAAGTCATTCCACTTTTTACAAAATTAAAAATTGTGGTAAATATGCACACAGCCAGCTGCGCAAATAGCCTATAACCACTTAATATTAAAACTAGATATAAAACTGAATTACACAGTGAAAGTTTCATGTAAATCGGTCAATCATAACAAAAGTTATTCCACTTTTAACTTGTCATTTTTAAGGTGAATTCATGATGCATACAGCTAGCTACGCAACCAGTCCATGACTATGTGAAAACCAGATATAAAACTGAATCAAACAGTGAACGTTTCATGCAAATCGGTCAAGTATAACACTTAGGGTCACACTGCAACTCCAAGCAGCTAGACACTGCTGCCTCAGAAAAACAACAAAGCCAGACACCGCTGTCTACGTTGTTTATGACGAAGTCTGATTACGCAGTCTGATTACGCTGGCTATAGATGACGCAGTCTGATTACACTGATGACGAAATGCTGCTGCTGATGATTGCAGGTTGTAGGACGCCATTTTTTTTCTCTAAGTAAACACTGCATTTCAAACAAAAACAAAAAAAAAAGTAAATAAACGAATAGTGGAGTACAAAGAGCAACATAAGCAAAACATTTTATCATGGTGTTGGTATGTATGCATGAGAGTGTGGGGAAAAAAAAAGAAAGTTGCCATCAGAAGGTTAAAATACCTATACGGCTTATGAAACGCTCAGTCGTGGTGTTGGTGTGTGTGGAGAGAGAGTGTGAGGGGAAAAAAAAAAGTTGCCATCAGAAGGTTAAAATACCTATGCGGCTTATGAAACGCTCAGTCGTGGTGTGTGTGTGTGTGTGTGTGTGTGTGTGTGTGTGTGTGGAGAGAGAGAGAGAGTGTGTGAGGGGGAAAAAAAGTTGCCATCAGAAGGTTGAAATACCTATGCTACTTACGAAATGAAACGCTCAGTCGTGGTGTGTGTGTGTGTGTGTGTGGAGAGAGAGAGTGTGTGAGGGGAAAAAAATAGTTTGTTTACAAAGTTTCAATGAGTTTCAATTATGCAAATAACCAAAGTTTGTTTACAAAGTTTGTTTACAAAGTTTGTTTATAAAGTTTGTTTACAAATTGTGTTTACAAAGTTTGTTTACAAAGTTTCAATGAGTTTCAATTATGCAAATAACCAAAGTTTGTTTACAAAGTTTGTTTACAAAGTTTGTTAACAAATTGTGTTTACAAAGTTTGTTTACAAAGTTTGTTTACAAAGTTTCAATTATGCAAATAACCAAAGTTTGTTTACAAATTTTGTTTACAAAGTTTGTTTACAAATTTTGTTTACAAAGTTTGTTTACAAATTGCGTTTATAAAGTTTGTTTACAAAGTTTGTTTACAAAGTTTGTCTACAAAGTTTCAATGAGTTTCAATTATGTAAATAATCAAAGTTTGTTTACAAATTTTGTTTACAAATGTTGTTTACAAAGTTTGTTTACAAAGTTTGTTTACAAATTTTGATTATAAAGTTTATTTACAAATTTTGTTTATAAAGTTTGTTTACACAGTTTGTTTACAAAGTTCACTTTTGTTTACAAAGTTTCAATTCGTTACCATGACAACGCCTATGACGTCACTTCCGGTCCAGACAGCACTTCCGGTCCAGACAACACTTCCGGTCCAGACAGTATGATAGACAGAAAGTGGGCGAGGCTTCATTGTCTTCATTGATCTCATTGGCTTTTCATTGGTCACGTGACTGATGACGTCATTATCACCATGGTTACGCCTTGGTTACGCCTATGACGTCACTTCCGGTCCAGACAGTATGACGTCACAAAGTGGGCCAGAACCGGCGTTTCTACACTACTGCCCTTATTTTGTCCAACTTTTCATTTAGGGCCGTTCCAGGGATTGCCTTCATTTAAGGTAATCTCGGCATAAATTATGAATGAAATTTTTTACAAGTACAGGCGGACAATGTAAATAATCATTGTCAATGTTGCCTTGTTTGTCAATTCAGGAAGTCGATAAGTCCAAATTTCCATTTTACCCGGATGAACTCCAAAGCAATTTGCGTGTTTCAAGTAGGGATGGATGAAAGGGCGGCCAAAGAAAGGTCTAAAGGTTGAGAGCGTGAACCCCACTTTTACTCGTAAATTCGTTTTATGAAATAAACTAACGGTTTCATTCTTAAAACGAGCTTTGTGTAAAAGTGGCTTTCTCCACTTTTAATGGGTTCCCTTCCGGTTATATTTACCACGCAACTATAAAAAAAAGAACTTTTTGTGCTGTTCGAAAGCACCTATCCCATCCCCTTGGCCAATCAGAATGACTGAGACATCGTCTGCTGGTCTTTGTGTGTATAGCCATTCCCTTTTTAGCCCTAAACGGCGGTACAACACGCCCAGGTTGGTTGGGGAAGGATGGGATGAGATCAATCAAGTTAAAAGTGGAGAACGCGAATTGCGCTTTTACTCGTAAAAGCTCGTTCTACGAAATAAAACGTTAGTTTTAATTCGCAAAAGCTTCGAATTCGCTTATCCTACTTTTAAGGGGACTTAAGTCAGGAGCAGGGGAGCCTGCCATTCTTTAGAACTGCCCAAAAAGGTCGATAATTACACTATGGCTTGACAAGATCGTTAATTAAATAAAAGAATTGCTGAGCACTAGATATACAAGAAGAAATAAAAATTGTCAGCTAAGTTTCAATTCTTTTTTCTAGAGAAAGTCCGGAAGGGCACCCTTCCGGTCTTGTAACATAAAATAAAATCAGAAACAAATGTCAAATATCACAGCAGCTGTAAGTCGAGATGAGAAAGGCCTCCAGCCATGACTTAATGTTTGAGAACTATTACCACCCCCCTCCAACCGCCTACCGGATGGATCCCTACCTCAAGTTCTCACTATTCACCTGCTATGCATTCTTGTACAATTATCTTTATTAGCAAAACTACAATAGGATTGTAAATCCATAGGATTCACGCAAATTAAAACCCTTTGACAATTCGAGTAGCGAGACTGAAGCGTCTTGACAAGACAAATTGCTGATACTTGGAAGACGAGACTCTGTTGTCTAAGCTTTCTTCCATCACGAAATTCTCTGAATGAAACATGTTCATTTGAAATGAACCTGTAGCGATTGCCTAGATAGTTACTAAGACTACTGAAAATCGACAGAAAATGAACTACAAACAATTTTCAGCTGATTTGTGACTGTTTCCCTATATGGTCCCATGGGCCCATCGTGACACTATGGCAACCCTGTAACATGATCAAGAGGCCGGTCTCTCGGTCTTCCGGACACATACGGATATATGGTCACTGCGGTGCGTCTGGGACCATAATGGTCCCCCCTTTCTTTCTGACAAAAACTTTAAGAAAGGAGTTCAGTATTTTAACAAATACCCGAGTAGCCGTAAGACCGAAGACTGGGATGTATCAATTACACATACTACAAAAACACCTCGGAATATATAGAATGCTTCATTAATTAATACACGTCCCACGTTTGCCCACAGCTTAATATAAGCACGGGACCGAAACGATCTGAAAGGACTCGAGCGAAACGAAATGTCCAGAGTAAGAAGGGGAAATCTTTCTTGCGGGTTGTTACTTTCTGGGCTTGTTGTTGTCGTTGTTTCCTTTGAGGCCCTCGGAGAAGTTGCCCTTCTGCTTGCCCTTGTTTTTGAACTTGGGGGATCTACAACAAAAACCATCAGCCTGTAATGGTCGTTTCTGATGCTACAAACGGTCCCAATGAATAGAGACAATTCTTCCTGAGAAAAGTCTTTCAGTGATATTTTACAAAAGAGTTGGGAGAAGACCAACAACCTGTTTTTAGTATCTCTGAAAGAGACACATTGCGTACAGCCCTCAGGGAGTTAGCTACCTGCCTTACCTGATGGGCTTTGAGTTTCTGTTCCCCAGACGGGGTTTGGCTCAATCTGTGCCTCGTCATAAGCTGCCACAATGATCTTTTTAATGTAATTTGAGATAGATTGTTTTGAAAGATCTTTGTGAAATTTTGGCATGGAGGAAATGATGAGTGCCTTCTTGTTTTCTGATCTGTATACCTCTGGCATTTCTATATATTGAAATAAAGCCTTGACTGGACACAGAGAGACTAAGTCATCGGTATCCGGCTAACGATGGGAGGGTAGAGATGGGAGGGTAATGTGATCGAACGTTCCCATCCCTTGGGTCATGATATGGGTTTTGCCCATGAAACTTGCCCTGGGGACCAGGATGACCTTGTCCCAGTGCCCTTATCTTTGTTTACCTTTCTGTCTAGTGCATAAATCTCACCTCTTCTTTTGCCCGACGCTAACGCCAATAACAACGTAAACCTTAAAGTTGCGTTTTTAGCCGATATCACGTCTTCGCCGAAAATGTCTGGGCGTTGGAGGTAAGGCAAGACTAAAGATACGTCCCACTGCGCTATGTTAGAAGGGCAGGGTGGGGAATTTACCTTAAAATGTCTTACCAGCTGTGAGAGGGCTGCATCTTCGCCCGGGTCGTACCCTGTTGACGTTTTGAGTCTCGACCCTATAGCGGCCCTATAGCCCTCGATGGAACCTACCTTTAACTTCTCATCCGTGAAAAGGTGATCGAGGAAGTCCGCTACCACTGCTGGACTAGCCTGAAAGGGGTCCAGCTTCGAGCTGCTACACCAGGTGGCAAACTTATTCCACTGAGATCTGTAAATTTTGGCCCTGGAGCCCTTGTGGCTGTTTACTGTTTTTTCTCTCACCTGTTTGGAAAAGCCTTTGTTTTTAAGAAAGGACTGATCAGACACCAAAGGTGCAGTTTCAGTGTGGAGAGGGGTGGAAATGTTGCCAGTAGGGCTGTGACAGCAATTCTTCGTGGCACGGGATCTGTATGGACCTCATTATCTTGCAGTGGAGTAGGAGGGCGAACCATGGGGCTTCCGGTGCCCATGGGGCAATGAGTAGTAGATAGGGTGGTTTCAACTCGATTAACCTTTGCAGGACTTGTCCTAAGCTTGACTATGGAGGGAAGCATACAGCACCTCGTCCAGTGGCCACTGACAATTGAGGGAGTCTACTGCCCAAGCTGCTTGATCCGGGCAGGGGGCACGTAACAGGGAAGTTGGTCTGTCGTGGTATTTACAAACAGATCCAGCGTCGGGGGACCCCACGGTGATTGATGTATTACCCATTGAAAGGACCGAGGGGACAGATGCAATTCGGTGCTGATTACTTGACCCTGTCTGGAAGCTAAGTCCGCTAGAACATTTAGCTTCCAAGCCAGGTGACGGGCTGAAACGGTTACATGTTCCTCTCGAGCCCTGGTGAGGATCTGAAATGCTAGTTTGGACAGGGACCGTGATTTGGTACCTCCCTGCTTGTTCATATAAGCTATGGCTGTGGAATTGTCTAATCGAAACAGAACTACCTTCTTTCTGAGTTGGGTGGTCAATTTGGTTAGAGCAATCCAGACTACCCGGAGTTCCAGCCAGTTTATGTGATAAGCTTGGAGAGAGGGAGGCCACTTGCCCTTCTTTACCTGCCCTTGCCAGTGTATTCCGCCCTCCCCTCTCCCCGAGTGAGATGCATCTGTTTCAATCTCTACTTCTGGGGTGGGGGGGGGGGCTGAAACGGCATCCCTTCGGACATGACCTGCACAGTGCAATACCGTTATAGGGCTTGTAGGGCTACCCGTGGGACTTGCATCTTGGCTGTGGCTGACCGTTCCTGGTGCAAAGCCCCCCCCCCAACGGTCTGTAATGGAGACGACCCAGAGGGAGCGTCTTTTCTGTTGCCACTAGCAGACCTAAAAGGGACTCCATGGCCTGTAACTTTACCTTTTTTCCTGAGGGGATATCCCTCATGGCCTTTGCGATTCTCTGGCAACGTTCTGGTGTGTGCTATCGTTAGGTTCCAAGATTCCCCTAGAAAAATAATTAACTGTTTGGGGATTAGTTCGGATTTAAACAGGTTTACTACTAAACCTGCTTGTAATGCTTTGCGAAAAACATCATCGTTTGGTTCTTGGTAACCTGCCTGTCTTGGGTTGCTAAGAACCAATCGTCCAGATACTGGAAGACTAACATCCCCTCTAGGCGTGCCCGTGTTTTTAACACTTTCATGACCTTGGAAAAAACGTACGGGGCAGTAGCCAGACCGAAAGGAAGTGCCAGAAACCAAAAACGTATTTTCCCTACTTGAAAGGCTAAGAATTTCCTTGCCGAGTGGTGCAGAGGGATATGTAGGCATCGGATAGATCTATGGAGGTAGCCCACATCTCCTCCTGTAACGACCCTTTTATCACCTGGGCCGTGTCCATTTGAAAGGTGAACACTCGGAGAAAACCGTTTATGGGGGAGAGATCGATTACTAACCTCCAGCCACCAGATTTCTTGGGAACCAGAAAAACCCTGCTGAAAAAGCCCATTTGATTTTCTGGCATTTCCTCTTTTTGAGTCAAGCTCTGCATTTCGTGGAGAGCTGTGTCTTTTTCTGACCCCTTGGGGTAGGAGGTGGCCAGTCGTCTTGGTGCCTGGGAAGTTAGGGGAATAAGGCATCTGAGCCCGTTTTGGTGTCGCTTGAAAGGTAGGAAGTAACCCCTTTTCAACCACCGTACTACCCTTCCAGAAGCCCCCATCTGTTCCCATTGCTGCCAAAACTTTCTTAGTCTCCCTCCTACGGGCAAGGAGGCGTTTAAGGAGAGCAAACTTTCCAAATCTTTTAAGTTTGTTAAAGTATCGCCAGGAGATGAGCGAATCTCATGACGGTACTTTGATTGGTTGCTACCTGAACGGCTGTGGAGACGAGCCCTCTGTTTTGCTGCCGGTGTTGGGTTTCGGTCTCTTAACAGGGGGCTGTGGTTGCGCATTCGGTTTGACCTGTGTCGGTGAGGATTACTGTGGCCGTTTCCTCTTCTCGGGACATCCAGGACATGAGGGCATAATCCTGGGAAAGTGAGCGACTCTCCTGGTTCACCCTTTCGCCCTCGGCGGGGGGAAACAGTTCTCGTTTCCCCAGGATGGGGGCATGGTGCAAATCCCGTAGACCCTTGACACTCGACGAACAGTGCTGGGGAAAGGCGTCTCGCCGTAGGTAGATCACTGACGTCATCAAAAAGGTGGAAAGTTTAACCACGTCACGGGTAGCTAAAGCCAGGAATTCCATCAGCTTAGAAGACAGCGGATCACTGAGGCGTAGATCTTCCTAACGGGTTTTCAGCGCCTTGGGTGTATGATCCTGAATGACATTATATTCAGAATATGCCGAGAAGACGCCTCAATGGTCTTGGCGTTGTAAATTTCAGTATCAGAAAAGGCACGTCCCCTATTTTTTGATTTCTTATGTCTCTTGGTTTATGAAGTCGCATCCGATTCTGCTCCAGTGTCAACGTGAACCGGAGTGGAGACCTGACCCAGAATAACGAAGCTCGCCTTTTGTATGGTATCCTGAATGAATTTACGAGTAACAAACGAGGCTGAAGAGAGAAATTTGCGCCTATCCCTTGCTCGTTCCTTCTTGGCCCTATTCCGTAAGAGGGCTTTCGAATCCTCTGGGGTGGGGTGTAGACACTCCACAGGTTGGCTTGATCGCAAAGAGGTATTCCGTTGTTTCGTGTGCAGCGATCGCAGATGGAATGAGGGTTACACGAAGTGGGGGATGAATACACTGAGGCAGCAACGGTGGAGAGTGAAGACTGGCCTCTGTGATATCTGAAATGGAAGCAGATAAAAAACGACCGTAAGAATATGTAGAAACATGTATAAATTACCACATATTCTAGGCTTTCTACTCTAAGTTTTACCCCTCCAAACTGTGTATACAATTGTCCAATCACTGCAATAACTCGATGGGGTGATTCACGACGAAAAGGGATGCCTTCTGGAACGAATTAGCGTACCAGGGCCGTAACGGGCTGCAATGGGCCTTCGCGTTCCTGGCATGGACCCGTCTTGCCTTGGATGGTACCCGTGGACCATCGGACCGCAACGGGCAAATGGTCCCATTAAGTCCGGAATGGTCTCCTCGTACCTGGAACCGTATTACCACAACGGGAAAACGGTCCTCGCAAGGAAAAAGATCCTCAGACGTCACAGAAAACGTCTTTTTTCGTCGGAAACTCTGTCAGACTTGCAGAACCTGCTCTACAAAGACTGAAAGCATCTCATGGAGTAAAGCTTAAGCAAAACTGGCCATTTCCGCGATGACACAGCTGGCTGGTAAAGCCTCGAGTCTAAGCAGGCACAGCAGCCTGAAAAGATCCTACTCCTAGACGGAATGAGGTGGAACTAGTAAGTTCCTCGATCTGAAAGATAGTGGAGAAAGAGGCGCACTTCCCGGGACCGATAAATGTCTCCGTGAAACTCAACCTAACTTAACCGAAGAAAAAAGTGTCGAATTTATTGTCACTTAAACTCCATAAATTTATCCCAACGCCCAGTAATAGACAAAATAATCCATTAGGTAGTGAATTAAGTAAACTATGAAGCAATTCGCACCTTAACCCAGTTCCCTTGCTGTTAAAATCCGACAGCACACAGAATGGCGTGTTGTTGTAACGCAACGCAAAAATGAATGGCTAGACACACAAAGACCAGCAGACGATATCTCAGTGATTCTGATTGGCCGAGGGGATGGATGGCGGGATAGGTGCTTTAGAACGACAGCACAAAAAGTTCTTTTTTATAGTTGCGTGGTAAATATAACCGGAAGGGAACCCATTAAAAGTGGAGATTCGGAGCTTTTTGCGAAGTAAAAACGACTTTTACTTCGAAAAAGCTAACGTTAACTTATCTCCACATTTAGGAGGCCCTTAAATCCAGCTTTGGGGCAAAATTCTTTAAGGCTTAAGAGTTGGGAGCCTACCATGTGAAGCCATATCAGAAGGCTCTTTCCCATAAGGAAATGGCTGTACCCACATGAAACAATATGGCTAATGCGTATACCGATAAGGGAAGAACCATCCCCTTGGGATTGCTGTACCCACATGAAACAGTATGGCTAATGCAAATACCGATAAGGAAAGAACCATTTCTTGGGAAGGGATCATAGCAAAAGGCCTCGTCTGAAAATCACGAAAGCATGATAGCCCGATGGAAAGCACCATTTATTTCTCCCAACTAGACACAAAAATAAAAGAAGGATAAATCACACCTCTGTTATCCTCCCAATGCATAACATCACCTCTCCTACCTCCCATGGATGATACGCCCATATAAAAATAAATAAATACATACATACACACACTTACATTCATACATACATACATTCAGACAAATGCAAGAAAATGCAAAATAATAATACTATAACTAAACAAATACTGTGAAAGCACCAAATGAACAGTGCAATTATTCAGTACTTGAGATCGACCCAATCAATGTGATCATGATTAGCAGCAATACAAACTCCATGATATGACGTCAATGAAATGTACTCCACTCAAAACGGACCGCTCACAATATGCTCTTTTTCCTGCATATTTAAGTTTAGTACGCGGAACATTCAGCGTTTTTGTATCACTAGATCGGAGTGTGCGTGATGTTATGTTCCATACAAACAAATCTTTTAAACAACTAGGCCCGGTGTCATGTAGGCATTTGTAGGATAGCACGCAGAGTTAAAACTCGATGCGAAACTTGATTGGTAGCCAGTGTAATTCGACACAAGGTTGTGTTGTAGAGTCTAGATATCCAAGGTTGTATATTAGCCCGGCTGCCATGTTCTGAACTCGTTGTAGTTTATTGATTAGGTAATTCGGGATGCCACAATATAAAGAGTTTGCAAAGTCAAATCGTGAGATGACAAAAGCCTGTACGAGTGGGCATAGTGCCTTTTGGTAAGATCCTGAGCATGTGAATGTTTCTGTAACATGGATTTCATTTTGAGGTCACAGTCAATAAAGACTCCAAGATTTTTCACAGTCGTTTTCGTATTAATTTCAGCTTCACCAACTTTCAAAGAACTGAAGGCAACTTTTTAAATTGTTGTTGGGTACCGATCAGAATCACTTCTTTTCTTCGCCATTTAACTTTAATTTTTTTTATTCATCCATTTCAATATCTCAAATATGCAGGTGTCTATGGTTAATTTCGCTCGCATTTGACTTTCTTTGGAATGTGCATCCATCGATTGTTGCAGTTGTGTGTCATCGGTAAAGAGGTGGTCAACTATTGACAGAAGAAACATTTTAAATCCAAGCTCTCTAGTTGAGGGCGTGTAGGTCCATGGTCCGAGACCACTGCCTTGTGGTACACCCGTCAACAGCTTGAGTGCCTTAGACATAAAGCTGCCAATTTTTACGTGTTGACACGTTGCGACAAGTGCGATTTGAACCACTCATTGCCAGTTTTTTTGTATGGCATACATTGTCGTGAGCCGTTCCAAGAGTCTCTCGTGGTTTGCCGTGTCGAAGGCCCCGCTATGCTCCTGTTAAGTTAGTATTGAAACTTTCTGATTGTCCATACTCAAAAGACGTTCGTCAAATATTTTTAAAAGCGGTCTCAGTTGAGTGACCCTGTCGGTATGCTGATTGATATGGGTCTTGTAGAGAGTTACTTCTACAACGATCGCTTAATTGGTCTAAAACTACTCTTTCTAAAATTTTGCTTAGAAATGGAAGATTAGACACAGGTCTATGCTTTGCAAATGACGTCCCACCACTTGGTTTTTTATTAAGAGTGTGATAACAGCCCCCTTGAAAGCTATTTTGGCGTAACCTTCAAACAGCGAACGGTTGAAAATAGACGTGATAAGAGAAGCAGTTTCTTTGATACATTCTTTCAGCAGGCTCGTAGGGATTGGATCTAACAAACAGGTCTTGTCGGGGGCTTTACTTATTATTTACATCACCTTATCCTGGGCTACTTCATTAAACTGAAACCTTTCTGCCAGTTGGATGTTGATATTTATGACGTTGTCACTAGGGGTGAATGTTTCGTTTATTTTGGAAATGTTGCTTTAGAAAAATGTTGCAAAGTCGTTTGCTAACTGTTCTTCACAAACATGTTCAGGTAGTGGAGTGTACTATTTTCTGTTGCAGATTTGTTGGAATAATTGAAATAGCTGTCTCTGATTACCTTGGTTTTCCATTACAAGCAGATGATAATGGTCATGTTTTTAGTGTCCAAAAGGCAATTAAATTCAGCGCGTTGATTTAGAAATTTATTAAGATCATCTGGACTGCCTGTTGATATCCAAATGACGGTCTGATTGTGGTTTTTTCCTTCTCTCAAATTGAATTTCCTCATCATACCATCGGTTTCTTCGTCTATACCTTGTCGTTTTAATGATGACCGGTGCATGTTTGTCAAGCTTTGACTTTAATAGAAAGTTAAATCCATTTACTGTATTTACGAGCGAGTTTAACGTCTGTTCTAGGAGTTTGTCACAACCGATTTTAATATCTTTTTTGAAATGGTCTAAATTCATATCTTTGACAGGATCATTATTAAAGCCTTTTATTTTCTTAATTGTACGCACAGAACAAAATGTGTTGTCTTGTAGTAGAGTATTAGAAGGGGAACGGATGCGTATCTATTCAAATGCCCTAAACTATCTCGTGTCCTAGAATCCATTCGCTGTAAACTCATCATTTGACGCATGAAGTCCTCCTGTGGTTACCCGAAGCCAGAGCTAGCAGGAAAGTGAACTCAATCAATGGTTGGGGGGTAGTTACCTCCCAAACTATGTCACTTTTAGAGGTGAATTGAGGTGAGGTCAGCTTCTTCATGTAAATAATCTAGAAAGTCGGTTACTACCCCTGGCAAAGTTTTGTATGGGGTCAAGTTGCTGATTTTCGCATCCCAAGAGCTTTTTCAATTGAGACCAACAAATCTTAATAATTCAAGGCTTGTGCGCTTTCCGTATTACTCGTTCAGAAAAAATCCTTGTCTTTCAAAAGGCTGGGAAAAGGTACCACATTCTCAGGTCTCATAGATGTTGGGCGGGACGGGAACAGTCCAAGGGGGGTTGGTGAAGTAACCCGTGATGACCCGGAATCTGAAAACACTTCTCTGTCTTGCCTTTCCAAAGGTCTTTCCCCTGAAAACACATGCACTACTAATTGTCGGAAGCACCATTCCTTGTAGGAAGCACCATTCCTCACAGGATGCACTACTCCTTGTATTAGGCACCACCCCTTACCAGAAGCACCAGTCTTGGCCGGAAAAACCACTCCTTGCATGGAACTGTCTTTTATGTGATTACTAACAGGCGAAATTCAGACTTAGTTTCGGCAGGCTTTATTGGATAGTTAGAGGAGATGGATTGTATAGTCTTAACAATTCTCCTGATCTTTCTTCGGTTAAAAAAGCCCTGGTCAACCCCAAGTCCTACTTTTCTCCTAGAAATATCAATTATTGCTTAAGAACAAATTCTGAATTTGCCAAATAATCTAACCCCCTGTCTTTTTGGGGATACTCATTCCTGTATGGCCCGTTTGTTCAGTAATTCTTGGTTCATGCCCTGAAGAGCCTTATCCAGGCTGTAAGAGGTGGCTAATTGTGTTACAATTTTTAATAAAGAGGGATGGCACGGCACCTGCTTCGAGTGTTCCTCTTGAATTGAAGAGGATATTCTTGTTGGAGCTGCTTCATCCAGTCTTCCTAAACATCGCAAATTAGCATAGACTTCCGCCTACTCAGTAACTTCTCTATTGTATCAAAACAGACGACATCGCTCTAGATGAGTTCCTCAGGTTCGCGCGGTGTCTTGGCGAGCCTGTGATCTTGCTCTGTCTCCTCTGCTCTGTCTCTTAAATGCACCTCGGTTGGCAGTGCTTCGCGAGCAGGAGCTTTGGGGTCGATCCGTCAGAGCTCTATCCTGACAGAGAGCTCTGTTGGCTAGATTCGCTCTCGCTTCTTTCAGTAGTAACAGTTCTCTTGGCTTAAAATGGACAATGTCTGAATTCTTGAACTCTCTTAACCGATAACTAGCTAAACTATGAAAACGCATGTCTCCTAAGCTATGGAAATCAGTTTGCGTGCCGCCCTCTAACATTTCGGCGTTCTTTTCCACAAGACGATGTCTGAGTCCTGCGTCACTCTAGTTATCTGAGGTTCTGTACGGAGCCGACCTGACCGTGAGTTACTTGGATATGAGGAGCCGGCACTGCAGGGTCTCTCTCTCGATTTGTTGCCCTGTCGTGGGAGAGCCAGCCTCATCCATCAGGCGAATGGAGTGCGTGAGGCCTCACTCTACTTCAGTATCCCGACGTTCCATTGGTTTTCCCCTCCGAGTCTGATTCCGCCCTCGCTGAGCTTGGGTGTGAGTTCTCCCTTCGTCCTCTTACTGCTCTAGGGGATCCTCTTCAGAATACATAGCCTTGTCTCTGTTCTTAGGGCAATTAAAAGGGACGAGCTTACACGCAACTGTTATACGTGTCCATGAGGTGCAGAGCATATACCTGCCTCGACAAAGGGAGACCTAGAGATACGTCCTCACTGGCTGGGCAGTCCCTTAGTTGTCCCTCAGATGATGTCGAGGGGTGGGGGGCGAGGCTTGTGCTGTTACAACTTTAGGGCTTATATAAAGGCCTTGTGACTGTGCCTGTTTCTGTAGTCCTCAGTGCCACAGTCTCTTCTGCCCAATCCTAATCAGGTAGGTTGGCCTTACTGCGTAGCAAACTGGCGATTGGTGGGGTGGGGTGAGGTGTGACATCTCCAGCTTTTGTGATACCGGGATACTGAGTTTAACACTACCTTCGTTTTTTAGTTATCAAGTGCCGAATTGTCCCTATTGAAAATATGTACTATCTCTTCCTCTTCCTTGGATACTCTGTTCCTGGTTTGAGGTTTACGTGCAAGTGCGTGAGAGGATAGCCATTCCCCCTTCAGACCCTGTTCTTCTCCCCCTTGTCCAATTCTGTAATCATCTCTGAGGACATTGACTTGTTCAATCTTGCCCTCTCTCTGCTCTGGATTGATTTGACCCTGTGCTTCAGCCGTGATAGATTCGGAGAGCGAAAAGGGTTCGGGATTGGAGAATTAGATTCTAACAATGCCTTCTGACGCCTGCACTGCTCCAGTAGCCATTTGCAGCGTTGGTTCCTGAAGAGATTAGCCTCAAACGCTTTTTGCTATGTATGGGTGCGATGCTCGAACTCTATACGGGTATTATCTTCCTCATACAACAGTACGTTTTCCGTCATTCGGCACTTGTCGCACAGTAGGTGTGTCCCAGTTAGCATAATTTTTCGTCCAGCGTACAAAGCACGTTGTTTTTAGGTGGGATTTACGTGGGAACGTGGGACGTTGGTATGGCCACATAGAAAACGTGTGTAATGTACGTTACACTCCAACGGTGTGATTTCCGTATAAACTCTACATATAATATGCATAGGCTTTCCCATGTATAAAATGATCGGGTAGATACACGCGTAAACTGCATGGTTTTTCCCACGTAATGCCCACCGTGGGCAATCACCTGTATAATATATGTAGAATTTCCCACTTCTAAAATGAGTGGGTAAGTATATGCATATTCTATGTATATTCTACTTTTGAATTCCCACGTAAAATTTCATAAAAAGTCATTTGTATATTACACGTCTATTTTACGTGGGATTTTCCATATGGACATTCCCATGTTAAATACACGTATATAGTGCGTGAAAATTTTCACTTAGTAAATATATGGGAAAATATACGTATATTTTACGCAGTTTGGCAATGTTGGCTTATTATCGCAGACCGGAAACAGCGCTAATATATTTTAATTTTGCTAAATTATGCATATTTTGGTGGAGGGCTGCCTTTTTCTAAGTATAATAAAAAGTTAGACATGGAAATACCAAGTTCACTAAAATTTTTATGCTTAAAATTCTTTTAAAGAGTACTTTATAACTGCACTATAGTCATAAAGGTCCATGTCTGTGTTTTCGATGGAGTTATCGTGTGTGCCCAGGGTGGGTCGTTCCTTTAAAATCACATACTTAATATGCGTGGGAATTCCCACATATAAAATGCATGGAAATATATGCGTATAAAATGCATGGGTTCACATGCACATAATACACATCGGAAGGAATCTCAAACTCACCTAAATCCCGCGTAACTACATGGGAATTCCCCAACGAAACACGCATTATTTATGCGTGGGTACGTGGGAATACCAAATATATTATGCATAGTCCCCATGTGGGACTGCTATCTGGGGTGTTACTTTCGAGCGTGGCTCTGCTTGCGCCATACCTGTAACAGAAAAACTTGGCAAGTAACTGGGCAACAGCATACAGTCATTCTCATACAGACACCACCTATGAATAACGTCCCTCTCTACTATCCACACCCAAGGGGGCGTGTTGGGAGAGGGAGTAATTATCCAACCGATAGCCTTGTAGTGATACCTGTGGGCATGCGCAAGTAGGAATGGCCGTGTGGGTATACCCAGGTAGGCTAGCCTGAGCTGAAGGGAAGGGAAGGGCCCACCCTGTCACCTGCTACCAAGGGATAGAGCTCTCCTTCCTCGTAGATGCCTCTTCTCAGGTGGGTGGACAAAAACCACAGGTTAAGGTAGAAGTGGTGTTAACCAGGAGGATGTAGCTAGACACATATAGGCCGCAACAACGCTTTGCTAATTCACACAAACGCAGTTCTAGCGAGCCAATGCCGCTGGGGTTACATCGGGCGATGATGAGAGTCAATCAGAGAACTTATTAAGGCTTCCGCTTGCCGCTGTACTTTGCATCAATCATTCTGAGTCCAAAATCCTAATAGACCGCCACATTGATAAGGTTCCGTTCTTTTCCAGGTGAAGATGAATCTTGCTGACATTTGAAGAATTTCCGAAAAACACCATACGCAAAAAACACCGCTTTTTGCTTACTCCGAGGCCATCTTTCTGATTTCAGTGCTAAGTACTAAGAATTACAAACATGTCGATGATTTCGTACTAAGGGCAAAACAATAAATTGTATACGTATAAGATCAAAAAAGTAAAGAAGCACCCCTGATCCTCGAAGAGTTGAGACAAAAAATCTTCAAAGTTTTTCTCTTCTGCAAAATCGTCTTAACTGGCCCGCGAATAAAAAGGGAATGCGCTGTCACTTGATAATGATATGTCTTTCCGCTTTTATCAGTAGGCTTTTATGGCTTCCTATATTGCCAATTAAAGCAATGCTGATAATGATTTTTTACATAGTCTACCTACACGAGTGAAAAGGTTTCATTCATAATAAGTGCGTAGACTACCGTAAATGAAAGAAATGCCGTCTAAGGGTGGGGATAAGCGAACGGAGATTTTGCGAAGTAAAACCTCCGGTTGTTGACAGCCCTGAATTAAGGGACACTTTCTGTCAGTCAGTTTTAAAATGCCATTGGCTTTTGTACTAATCATACCTCGTTTTGGGGGCCATTTCGCGATTCAGGACTGTATATTTGCCCACTTAACTAACGCATTGAAATGACCCCAGAATAATTGGCACCCCAAATGGTGCAATTATTTTGTCCTGAATGTGAAAAAAACTCATAGCTGTTTTATTCAACGGTTTGATCTCCTTAGTGCACCGTGTAACCCGCGTGCTTTTATCACTTTTTATATTTAGACATCCTCAATTCCATTGAAAACAAATAATCAAACCTAATCAAACCCAATCAAAAGCTTAAGAAATTAGGCGCTTTAGCTTATATATATATATATATATATATATATATATATATATATATATATATATATATATATATATATCTATATATGTATATATATATATATACATACATATATATATATATATTTATATATATATTTATATATATATATTTATATATATATTTTTATATATATATTTATATATATATTTATATATATATATTTATATATATATATAAAATGTATATTATGGTGATTTTTTGCGATTTGGCATGCACTTTCAAGTGAGTCACCGCCCACAATCAGAACCTTTTGAAAAAGTAAGGTTACTCACGTCCCATTTTGCTTTTTATGCGTGACGTGTGCAGAAGTTTTAACTTATCAACCAGAGGCCTGAAGTAAACATAACTTTTCGAACAATGGGGATTATTTCACACACTGGTGTGATTAATCAGGTTTTTGAATCTTTAGCACACATATTACATGTTTTATTCAAGTTTGAATTACTAGTTTAGCGGTATGATACAATTTAAATCCATCACGAATTCCTTAAGACTGACGACAACAGTGCTCCGATTCCTATTCAGGGTTTGGGTTGTGTAGCATTCAAATTACAGACTCACATTTTAAATAAGAATGTAATATAATCTAATTTATACTTCTTTTAGAAGATGATGAACATTTATTCATATTTATTGAAAATAAATGCTACTTCTTGCAAAATACTTTTCACCAAAAGATTTTACTTCTCATTTCGGGAGTTTTCTCAGACTTTGGAAAGTTAACTTCTTGCAAAAGGTCTCTAATTGTGGAATATCCTTTGAATTTGTGTACTTCTAGAGAAACGGATGTAATAAATCGAACATGGGCTTTTCCACAGGCTGACAATTTTATTTGTTTTTAAATGCGGCTCAAACTGACACACTTGCTAATATTCCTAATTGGTGTTTATATAGGTGATAGAAAATTCTGATCCCGATGTTTTAAATTATCGGTTTGGCTTATTTTGAAAAAGTTTTGTCATGGCTGCCATTTTTGGCGAGCAGTTATGATGACATCGTTTTTTTTTGTGATCCCGATGTACATTTGACTTTGTGTTCTTCGGCGTCTATGCAACATCTATTTTCTGACGTCTATTACTGGGTAAGACAAACGAAAAATCAAGCTCTACAACTCTAATTGTTTAGAAATTTTGAAATGCGACATTGTAATGTTTGCTGGGCATAAGTATACATTTCGTGCGATTTCCCTAATTATTACTATTCGGAAAATGAGGGTAACTCTAATTAATCCTGAAAATGAGAGCAACCTATTATTAATTCTTAACATGAAAGCAGCCCCCAATTAAGTCGGAACATGAGAGCAATCCCGATAGATTCAGAACATGAGAGCAACCCTAATTAATTCGGAACGTGAGGGCAACCTTCATTAATTCGGAACATGAGAACAACCTTCATTAATTCGGAACATGAGAACAACCACAGACATTAGTCGATAAGGTAACAGATTTTAATACGAAAGAAATAATAACGCTTCGCCCAGATTAACCAGATATTGCGCTATCTGTTATTCCACATGGAGGACTCTGCGTACAGGAACTTAGAAAACGGAAATAGAAAGACAACCTTAACCATATTACACGCGTCTTCGACTCTTTCGTTTTCGTTTGCATTATATGTGAATGGCTTTGTGCCTTATCCATATTTTTTGTATACCAGTACTTATTGCTTAACCTCAATAGCTGCGCAAAGAGAAAAAGCAAAAACAAACCGGATACGACTATTGACAAGTAGCCGACAGTTTGGGCAAAATGGAAAACGGACACTTTAGGTGATGACATCAAGTGCTGTCCCATCCGAATGTCAAAGACAGATATTTTATCTACTCTGATTAAGCAACACTTGAGGCCACAAAAAAACGAACAGGCCCTTGTGAAAACCTTTTACTTATGTCGCAGTTTGATTTTCTATCATATGAGGAGAAGTAGCTTTGCCTAGAAGCAAGAGAAAAAGGAAGAGCTCCCAACGCCTTAGAAGTGAGTCTACTTTGGTGATTTTAAGTGTCGATGGTTTGCAGAAAGCAGAAAATCGGTTATGTTTAGTGGGAAATTCAAGAGATTAAAGAGATTAAATATACTTTTTAAAGCGTAAAGAATTAAAAGAAACGGATGTAATCATCTTTTGGTCATGTTACTTTGGTAAAGAATCCAGTAACGGTTTGCGACCTAGATTCTAATGCTACGCAACGCAAGTCCTTACAATACAAGGAATGAAATTAAATCTTGTCCACCTGGAAAAAGGTCTGTATGATTGTTCGGAATTCAGTTTCATATTTATTGCTGAATTTTAAACAACAATAAATATTTAAAACTATCTAGAACTAAATTTTAGATGTCAAAATTCATTTGTTTATATGAAAAATGAGCAATGGCACATAATAAAATTGTCACAAATCAAATAAAGTTCCCAGATCAGTTCAAATATTGCAAAAAATACAAGTTAGTTTATAGAAAAAAATGGATTTCAAAAGCGGCATCTTTAAACTTTAAATTATTTCATTCTTATACACAAATTCAAACTGAATTATGAGCTTTAGTTTGAAGTTTAAGCTTAGCTTATTCAAAAGGCTGAAGGTGAGTGATTCAGACTCATTTTGAGCCACTTTTCATGTTACTTATTGACTACAGTGAGGAAAAAGAGAATTAATAAAGTTTTGTTTTCTTATCTGTGGAATACCATTTTCATATTTATTGTCGAATTTTGAATTTTGTATATTAATAATTATTTAAAGGTGCATTAAATTAAATTTTTAGAAATCTAAAAGTAATTTCTTGATATCAAGAATTAAATGGGAGATATCTAAGTTTAATTTGTAGGTCTAAATTATGTTTTGATATCTGCAATTTTGATCAGTAATAGCTCAGGTATGAAATCGAGCTAGCGGGAGGCCAAACATGACACACGCACAGTGCTGGGTCTGGCCACACACACGTTTATACACATGTGTTTTTGAGTACTCAGTTCTCTATATTTTCAATAGCTGTGATCATTGACCATACATAAGTGATTTGTATCCGGTTGTGTCTTATCAAAATTAAAATGCTATTCTACACAATCATGGAAACATGGAAATAAATTGGCGAATTGCAGTACTGGGGTGGGAGCGCTTCAGTACAAATTAGTTACCACGCTTGTCCATGGCCTTTTAAAACTGTCCCTAAAAAGCGCAGTGCTCAATTTGAAATAATACCCCAATTTTTTTACCAAACTGAGTGCAATTCTGAAAGAATATCCTGCCTTTTTTCGAAACAAGGAGAAAATCACAACTCCTCCCTCCCTCCCTCCCTCCCTCCCTCCCTCCCTCCCTCCCTCCCTCCCTCCCTCCCTCCCTCCCTCCCTCCCTCCCTCCCTCCCTCCCTCCCTCCCTCCCTCCCTCCCTCCCTCCCTCCCTCCCTCCCTCCCTCCCTCCCTCCCTCCCTCCCTCCCTCCCTCCCTCCCTCCCTCCCTCCCTCCCTCCCTCCCTCCCTCCCTCCCTCCCTCCCTCCCTCCCTCCCTCCCTCCCTCTTTAGCCAAATTTTAGACCACGTCTGGCCTCAAAATTAGCCCCTATTTTTTGAAACCATGGTAACACAAACGGTACTAAGTGCTTCCTGCTAGTAGGGCCATATAGTGCATACGCCATGTAGGTTCTGTCGACCGTCTGTCCGTCCGTCCATCCGTCTGTAAGAACTGGCTTTAATTACATAATTACATCTTACATTCTGCATTGGATTGCAATAAAAGTTTAAGTTCAAAAAGTTCACAAACATTTTAAGTGCTTAGCTCCAAATAAACTCCTTTCACTGCCAGATGTGACTTCATTTGAATCCATTCTTATTTTCTACCGGCGTGTCTTCGTGACTAATGAGTGATTTAATTGAGTAGTTGATAAGTGGGCGTACTGAAACAATATATGATGGGCATAGTAAAACAGTGACGTTAAAATGACGTCACGACTGTTTTAGAACGCCCATGGGCATACTAAAACAGTGACGTTATAATGATGTCACATGGATGGCAGACAGACGGACAGACGCGGGCAGACGGACAGCCGGGCAGACAGACAGCCGGGCAGACGGACAGACGGCAACTTTTTTTTAAAGTATTTCCCACACTCTCATGCATACACAGACATACCAACACCATGATACGTTTAGTAGGTGGCATATTAGTAGGTGGCTTTTTTCAGTCTCTCTTTCATTCTCTCTCTCCATACACTCACACACACCAACACCACGACTGAGTAAGCGTTTCATTTCGTAAGCCACATAGGTATTTTAACCCTCAGATGGCAACTTTTTTTCAGTCTCTCTTTCACTCTCTCTCCACACACACATTAATCAACACCACGACTGAGTTAGCGTTTCATTTCGTAAGCCAAATAGGTATTTTAACCCCCAGATGGCAACTTTTTTTCAGGGATGACAGACTTTTTTAAAGCATTTCCCACACTCTCATGCATACACAGACATACCAACACCATAACATGATTAGCGTTTCACTTCGTATTAGTGGGTGGCTCTAAATAGAGCCGGAGATCTGTTTCCTGCTGCCGGTCCCGGGTCTAAAAAAACTCCACAACGTCCTTATTGGCCTTGCACACGCCATCATCTGTTGTCCGCAGAAGAGTAATGGTCAGTTCTCAATCCGCATGTGAAGCACCTCAGCGTTTACTGGTGCCGCAGAGCGGAATGATAGGTCCATATACCTGCGCAGTAAAGGCACGGCTGGTGACCACATCCTGCGGCAATTATCCGGTCTGGGGATATCATGCATCCACAACCGATGCAGAACTCTATGTCTTCCTGCAGAAAATATGTTCCCCAGGCCGGGTGTTCCTCGGCCGTCTTCAATGTCCCGCAGACGCTCTCCAATCATCACTCTTCTGTTATAAAACACTGGAACTCATTACGCCATGGCGTGAGCCGGGTCCGGCTGCAGGTGGAAGAAACAAAAGCGTTCAGGCGGGTGCACTGGTGGCGTCACTGGCACATTCACCTCCCTGATCTCACGAATTGTCAGCGTGTTGTCGATTGCGGCTAGAAGCTCCATGTTTACAGCTCAAAGCAGTAAGCGGTTGTGAAGCTCAACCGAAATAACAAACCAATATATACCAACAACCCCCCCCCCCGTGCACATACATATACCAAGTAAGGTTCCCCGCCATGCACATACATATACCATGTGAAGACCTCCCCCTTCCCTGGGCGAATTTGCGATTTTTGCATATTGATACGTTTCAGACAATTCTGAACATTTTTGGTTTTTGGACGGACCTCCACCCCCCCCCCCGGGGTGAATTTGCGATTTTTGCATATTTATACGTTTCAGACAGTTCTGAACATTTTTGGTTTTTCGACCTCCCCCCTCCCCGTGAATTTGTGATTTTTGCATATTTACACATTCCAAGGTATTCTGAACCTTTTTAATTTCTCCCCCCCCCCACGGACCTGCTTGCAGCATATGTGAGGATGGCTGCTTAAAAGTAGTAGTGTATAAAAGAAGATTAAACACCACGTTGTCCAAAACAAGCAGCAAGATGTCTACAACCCGTACATTCACAGTGATGCGGAACGGCAAGGTAGTGACGCTGACTACAGAATGCTACAGGTGTTGGGTGTGGTTAGAATATCCAGGACAACCACACAACTGCCCGGTACACCACGATGCACCGCGTCGATACTGTTGCAAAACCTGCAGTGGTTTGCTATGGTATAAGTTTACGGCAACATTACCTGGACCAGAACCGCCGTGTACTTACTGCTGGTGGTGCGGTGCGACTCTGAGAAACATCAAGTATTACAATTTTCACTCTTTTAAGTGTTCAAGAAGACCTTTCACGATGGAGCAGTTTTATAGATATCAGCGTAGTTGCGGAAACCCGACTTGTTGGTGAAGAGCCAATTTACTAAAATCTTTCGGCCCTTCGGCCCTTCTTGAAATGAAACGCAAATTCTGTCTATGTTTGAGTGTGTATAAAAGGGGATGTCTGAGATTACATTTCAGCATTTCAGTTTCAGCAGTTGACGTAACAACAACCAGCTAAGATGAAACGTGAAGAGCATGAGGAAGGAGCAAAGAGACGAAAGATAGAAAAAGATGACATTTGGCCATACGGTCCAGTCCTCTGTATGGAATGCAATGTGCAATTTCCATCTATGGAAGCGTTTGAGACACATGCATGCATACCAGCTGAGATGAAAAATGTACCTTATGAAGAACAACCTACAAAAAAACAAAAGAAGGGACAAGTAGGGAGAGGTAGAAGGCTTAGTCTTGGTGAAAACGTGCAGGAAAAACGGTTTGAGTATGAGGATCGATCGGATTTACTGCTTGAAATGCGACAGCAAGAGAACCGTATCAAGACACATTTGTTGGAAACCTTAAACCATGGAATGAAAAGGTACATTGTAGTGCATGCACGCTTCAAGAAACTGACAGCGAATGCTGAAGGTGCTATGGTAGAACAAGTGGATAATGCCTTTATCAGCAGTCCAACATATACAGCATACAATCCAGCAGATATTGAACAGGACTTGCCAGAAGCCTATAAAGAATTGTTTACTTAGTTTAACGAACATGAGAGACAAGGTACTGTCTGGGTATTGGATAACATACTGTACATTGAAGTACATACAGCTACGTTGGTGCCTCTGGAAGCGAGTAGATTTATTCCACTGCCGAAGAAAGTGAAGAAAACAAAGGGTGTGGTAAACATTAAGAATGATGACAACAAGTGTTTCTTGTGGTCAGTATTGGCTTACCGTCACCCTCCAACAAACAACCCAAATCGCGTGAATCAATGCGAGCCATTTGAGAAGGAATTAAAGGTAGAGGGTATGACATTTCCGACACCAGTTACTGACATTCCAAAGTTTGAAAAGGAGAACGATGTATCCATCAACGTGTTTGGATATGAACAAGATGTAGTTGTTCCGATACAACTTAGTCGAAACGTCAGTGCGAGAGAAATCAACTTACTTCTGATTAGCAATGACAAGAAAAGGCATTACTGCCTCAGCAGAGTTATGACTTATCGATAAAAGCATCATGGAACAACTTTTTATTGTTTCAACTGCCTTCACGGGTTTGTGCGACAAGAGCTTTTAGATAAACATCGTGAAGTGTGTGGCAAACATGGAGCACAACGCTTATCATTTCCTAAGGAGCCTTCATCAAGTTCAAGAATGTAGCAAAACAGCAGCGAGCACCTTTTGTGATTTATGCTGACTTTGATGTTTCACGCAAAAGCATGAAGAAGGAGACAAGTATCAGCATCATTTTCCAAACAGCTTCGCTTATGTGGTTGTGCGCCAGTACGACATACGTGCACCAGTTGTGTATCGAGGAGACAACACCGTAAAAGTCTTTTTAGACCATATGATGAATGAACGTGATTGTATTGTGCATGGTTTACAGCAGCCAAAGGATATGGTGATGACTCGTGAAGACAGAGAGAATTTCAAGAACGCTGTTGATTGCTACATTTCTCATGAGCCTCTAGGAGCAGATCGTGTGAGAGATCATGACAACATCAATGGCAAATATCGCGGAGCAGCGTATAGTGAACGCAACTTACAATTTCGACTTAGAAAAGATCAGTAGGGGGATAAAGATTCCTTTATCATTCCCATGTTTCTCCACAATCTACGAGGCTATGACAGTCATCTGATCATGGAGGAAAGTTGGAAATTCAAAGTTGAAACGATTACAATCATTCCCAACACCATTGAGAAATATATTGCATTCACCATCAGCAATCTGAAATTTACAGACAGCTTTCAGTTCATGAGTACCTCTCTACAGAAGTTGGTATCCAACCTTGCGGCAGAAGGGAAAAATAACTTCTACAACATGACCTCTCATATTCACGATAGCAACCAACAAGATTTGCTGCTGAGAAAGGGAGTGTACCCCTACAATTATGTGGACGAGCCATCCAAGTTTGCTGAAAGTTTGCTACCATCAAAGGACAAGCTTTATAGTCAGCTTAGCGAAGAGGACAGTGGTGATGAGGATTATGCTCATGTGCAGAAGGTGTGGGATACATTCAACTGTACCACATTCGGTGAATATCACGACCTGTACCTGAAATCAGATGTGCTACTGCTAGCTGACGTGTTTGAAAATTTTCGTCAAGTGTGTCTCAACACGTATGAATTGGATCCTGCTCACTACTATACAGCACCAGGACTGTCATGGGATGCTATGTTAAAAGCGACAAAGGTGAAGTTGGAATTGATTAATGACATTGATATGTACCAAATGGTTGAGCAAAGCATACGTGGAGGAATATCTGTGATCATGCACAAGTATGCGAAAGCAAATAATCCCTACGTAGCAGATTACAATTCTGAGTTACCAAACAACTACCTGATGTACCTCGACGCAAACAACTTGTATGGCTGGGCCATGTCACAAAGCATGCCACAAAGAGGATTTATGTGGATGAGAGAGCTAGAATCCATCGACTTCATGGATGTAGCTGAAGATGACGACATTGGATTAATTTTGGAAGGGGATTTAGAAAACCCAAATTCAATCCATGATCGTCATAATCACTACCCAGTGGCTCCACAACGGAAATGTGTCAAAGTTGGAGAATTGTCAGAGTACAGTCAGAAGCTACAGGAAGATCTGAACATGAAAGGCAAACCCAGTGAAAATCTCATTCCTAACTTATGTGACAAGAAGAAATATGTACTTCATTACAGGAATTTACAACAGTACTTCTCACTGGGGTTGAAAGTCACCAAAGTACATCGCGCCATCACGTTTGAACAGAGCAAATGGTTAGCAAAATACATTACCTTGAACACAGAAGAGAGAAAATTGGCCAAGAACCCATTGAGAAAGACTTCTTCAAACTGATGAACAACTCGGTGCTTGGCAAAACCATGGAAAATGTGAGAAAGCGAATCAATGTTGAACTTGTTCACAAGGAAAAGCGGTTCAAGAAACTTGTGGCCAAACCTTCTTTCCACAAATTAAAATTTTTAACGAAGATTTGACCGCTGTACATTTGCGCAAAGTGGATTTGCTTCTGGATTAACCCATTCAAGTTGGCTTCACCATTCTCGACCTCAGCAAAGTGCTTATGTTCAACTTTCATTACAACTACATCATGGCCAAGTATCCCAATGCCAAGTTGTTGTTCAGCGACACCGACAGTCTATGTTACGACATAGTAACGGAAGATATCTACAAGGATATGCAGCAAGATGCTGAACTGTTTGACACAAGTGACTATCCGCCAGATCACTTCCTACATTCCAACGTGAACATAAAGCGCTTGGAAAAATGAAGGACGAGACGACAGGCATCCCCATTGAAGAGTTTGTTGGAGTCAGACCGAAAATGTACAGTTTATTGTGCGGTGGGAAAGAAAAACATACAGCTAAAGGCATCACTCGATCTTGTCAAAGACGCATTAAACATGTACAGTATAGAGACAGTTTGTTCAAGAAAACTCAAACGATGGCTACAGGACACATTATTCGAAGTCATAGTCACCAGCTTTTCTCGGAGAAGTTGAGGAAAGTAGCCCTCTCCCCATATGAGGACAGACGATATGTCCTGAATGATGGCTATTCCACTTTAGCACATGGACATTACAAGGCTACGCTATAAGAGGGGGAGGTCCTCCAGCGTAAGAGTTATTTGAGGTGTGAACATTGGAGCGTTAACATGGAACTTGAAAGTCGTAAGAGATCTACAACTGATATGGATACTCTTGCTGATATAGTTAAAGACTTAAAAGTTAAAAATCCTACTACCATCAAGAAATTGAAAGTGGAGACTGCACCAACACCTCAGTCGTGGGATGGAATGCTTTCTTTAATAAATGGCAAGTATATTAAGATTATGAAACAAAGTAATGAAGGAGTGGTAAACATTCGCAAATACCTCAGAGATGAAAGGTCTGGAAGAAACCGTCCTACGAAAAAGGGTATTTTGCTGACAATACCTGAATGGAAAATGCTGAAGAAGCAGGTGAAAGAAGTGGATAAAAGGCTTTGAAGACAAGAAGACGGCGCATAACAAGGTATTGTCATCATGAATGCACTCGTATTTAACGGCGGTGCTTACCTTGCTGTAAATGATAGGAATGACGTCATAATAAGTTCTCGGATAATAAGTTCTACTTATCGGTTTAAACCTGAAGTGTGGAAAGACTTTAAAAACATACCGCTCGAACCTGGGTTTAAACGTAGACTTGAAAATAAAGTTGAAGTGTTAGTGGTTGAACATGATTCTGACATACGTGTTACATTCTGGAAACATCTTTTATAGGATTATCCAGAGGATTATGATGGAGTTGTGTCAGATACTCCATATTCAGATTTGATTAACTTTGATATGAAGAATTGGCGCGCAGTCTTACGATTCCTAGAAGCTGTACAACATCCACTCTTCACCATCTTGCGAGCATAGAAACGTCTTTGCAGACAAGGTGACATTTCATAAGTGATCTGACTGTTGAACGAGATGGAAGACTTTTTGTTGGATTATGAACCCATTACAAAACACAAGTTTTATAGTCATATCTGAGAAACTTATGTGATGACATTGTGTGAAAATATTTTGGCAAGTATATCATTCTATCACCTGACGAACAATCTGTGTTGAAAGACCATCTAGAGAGCTGAGGATACCTGGCTTTCTCCTAATAATCTCAGAGGATTTAGAAGTGCGTGTGACTGAGAACTGTCTAGACGTGTTTGTACAATTTCGCCAATATGACGAGCTTACAGAACGCTACGACTACATCACCCTCAACACAGTGGAAAGGGACGCTCTGTTACAAGCATTGGATTGGAAAGAACCTGACGCTTGAATTCAAAGAGGAAGGAGTGCAACTCATGCGGGGTATGAAGTCCATTGAGCTAACACATCCCATGTGTGTTATGGTGATAGACATTGACATAAATGATCATGGATATGAACTGAAACTGTCTGAACATGAAGATGTTAAAATGCTAAAGTTTGATAATGGACAGTGTTATGCTAGTTTTCATAGCATTTACAAACGTGGGTGTAATGTATATGATACATATATTAATTTAGATTGGTATGAATGGCATTTGTTTATCGATGTATTGAATGTATTTGTGAAATAAAAGTTTAATGTAAAATAGATTTGTTGAAATGTAAAATAATTGTTAAAATGTAAATAATGTATGACACAATAAAAAAGAATGTTGTATAAAACAGTCTTGTTTATTTACAATATTCATAATAAAGTTAACAATTACCTACAACTTAACTAATACAACTTAACTAATACAACATCAATAAAATAATGGTTTATAATGTCTACATACAAAATCCTTTACAACAAAATCACCATCACCTCGTCTTAATACATCAGTGATTTCAAAAGGACTATGTCCTCGAGCTCTTTGAATTATATAATACACACAATAAAATCCACATGTAAATGATATCTGTGTTTATGAACCAGTCCAATGACAATACGCTTTGGTAATTAGCCTAAAAAGATGTTATCTTCACAAGATTGAAATCCAGCTGGAAAAGCTAAAATTTTACACTCTTTTCTAGTAATAAGTAACTTAGCAGAAGTTTTCATCAATGCATCTGCATGTCCTAACTGAATACCTGGACTAACCCTCACTTTGCGAATGGTTAGAAACGCCTCACTCACTTCTACTTTAAAACCATTATTTGCAGCCATTAATACATATTCATCTTTTTGTCTATGTAAACGTAATTTCATACTAATACCATTTGGAAGATAGCGATCTTGCTCAAACAAATCTACCCTTAAACCACCTGTAAGCGTAAACTCACGGCTCAGACGTGTATACAAATAACGATTATGTAAACCATTATTTCCTGTTTCAGCTAGATCGCCACATTCAACATTTACATGAAAACATGATACGTATCTTTCATGATTAGCTCTTTTCACCTCATGACTATTCATTGACCCAGCAGTATCTTTATAGATGAAAGGCATAGAGCGCTCAGAATGGCGACTTTCTTCCGAGTCATGAATGAGATGAGATATGATACTGGTATAACCATGGGTATTGTTACTATGTGATACCAATCGATCATTTAGAAATAATTCAATATTAGACCATAACCCATTAAGCAAATCGTTGATACATGATACGTTATCATCTACATCACATGGTGTTCCACCAGCCTTTACAATGCGACATACAATATGAACTTAACTGTTCTTTAAATCTAGATAATCTTCTGTACTCGCAGGAATGAGAATTCTATTGGAGCACCCTCTCTAATGGTAGGTAGTGGTTGATCGTCAACATTACAACTTTTTTCTACAGCAGTTTGTATTCGCGCTCCTTTAAATCTTGGTAATTCCCCACCCATTTGACGAAGAAAATGGTTGCGATATGCAGACGGATCGTGTGTATATGCTTTCATAATGCTTTTGGTCGAAAATGAAGTTTACATATCACTTTCCCAGTTTGAGATGAAACATTATGACCTGTGTCATCCTTAATATTCATTTCTATTGTATGAAATTTGGATGTGTTTACAGGGACGTAATGAGGTTCTTCATAAGTTTTCATTATAATATTACCATCATCCCCTTTAATAGGAACAGAACGTAGTAAAGGAACATAATAATCTCCAACTACTTGTGGCTCACAAATACTACAGTACACATAAAGTGTATAAAATCCATGTTTCACATCTGATTGATGTTCAGCAGGACCGGATTCTTTATACCATTTATCTGGCATAAATCCTAAAATCTCAGCTAATCCAGTATAAAAGACAATATCATAATCATCTCTCAAAATAAGATAAACTCTTCGACTAATTTTATCATACTTTAATTGAATAGGGTTTGCATTAATACATTTTTGTAATTCTTCATTTATTGCAGTCCATATTTCAGGTATGGATCTGTAGTAACCATATGGAATGGTAACTGCATAAAATACTTCTAATGATGATCGATAGTGAAGAGTATAGTCTATTCCTGGCCTTATTGTCGTCCATGTGTGTGGGTATTGAATTTCAGCTAAGGCTACTTCATATTTTCCTTTCAAATATAATGTACGAGGTAAACGAATTTGATAAGTAGAAACCTTATTAGTAGGATAATAGTTCATACTAGCATTGATAGGTAAAGTAATGCAAAAACCTGTTGACTCCATATCGTTTATGTGATAAAGATTGACTAGATGTGTCTATACACTACTTCATGTTTTACACTCGTCATCTACATTGCTGTCCACATTGTTGTCTAAATTGCTATCTACATGATATACATTGGTATCTACTACTTCTCCTTGACAACAAGCACTGACATACCCAATTTTTACAGGAATAGTATTTTTATTTCCATTTTCTTTAAAACAACACCGTAACTCTTTAATCCATGTTAAAAAGTTTCCCATCCTTCTGGAAACAACCTTCTTTGACGTTGTTGTATCTCTTTTGCAATATCTTCACGAGTTTCTTTTTGCTAAAAACAGTTTTTGGAATATTAGCGTCCACAATTTCCTCAATAAACTGCTTCCAACCATGTGGTGGTTCTCGTCGTTCTTTTCTTCTTGTAGAAACCAATGCTTCTTTCAACAAATCAACAATGTTGGAATTTGTAATGACAGTACCCGTTTTTAAAACAAGTTCATTTTTATCTGTCCATCTCGTACCATATTTCTTAAGTTCTGCTAGAAGTTGTGTTAGTTTTACATGATAAATATGTTGAAAATGGTTTAGAAACTGTTGGGACTTTTCTGATTTTTCTGCATTGGATGATGTAACAGACTTTTGTCGTTGTTGTTGTATTGAATTGTTCGTAAATGACGGCCAAGAACTTGAGACATTTCTATTGCCGTTTCACGAGATCGTTTTCCACGTAAAAGTTTATTCGCTTTCGTTTTGATTTCAGGATTTTTTCCCTTCTTTTCTAGCAACATTTTATATTCATATTCAGGAATGAGGACCATTTTCAATGTAGGTTTCATTTTAACAGCAACTGAGCTAACAAGGGTAATGCAAATTTAGCAATAGCTCCAATAAATCCTCCTTTCTGATTAACCAACTTCTTTTTTCTTCGAAGTGATATCTTCTTATCTGCCAGTGTTGCGTAGTGTATGACGTTCACGCTTGAATTCCTTATACCTTTTTGAGCTTAAGGGTAAATGTCCTCGCAATATATTCAAACAAATTTCAAACAAGCTAGTTAATTCCTCCTTAATAGCTTGCTGTAACAAGGATTTACGTCGTTTAGGCCCGCTGCGTGCGAGCAAGTGAAGAAAAGGTTGATTCGCTTGAATACGTGTAGACATCTTGGCTGCGAATGGTCAAGTGACTCGATTCTTGTTCATACGCTACTTTATCAACATATACGTAATGTGTATCTTTTGGTAAAATGCCTGTACGAATACATAGTTGATCATTCGTCTTCGGCTTCAAATCAATGAATAAATAGCCATGAGGTTTGCTGGTAGCATCTTGATCTACATTGGTATCTACTACTTCTCCTTGACAACAAGCACTGACATACCCAATTTTTACAGGAATAGTATTTTTATTTCTATTTTCTTTAAAACAACACCGTAACTCTTTAATCCATGTTAAAAGGTTTCCCATCCTTCTGGAAACAACCTTCGTTGACGGTGTGGTATCTCTTTTGCAATATCTTCACGAGTTGTCTATTTGCTAAAAACAGTTTTTGGAATATTAGCGTCTACAATTTTCTCAATAAACTGCTTCCAACCATGTGGTGGTTCTCGTCGTTCTTTTCTTCTTGTAGAAACCAATGCTTCTTTCAACAAATCAATAATGTTGGAATTTGTAATGACAGTACCCGTTTTTAAAACAAGTTCATTTTTATCTGTCCATCTCGTACGATATTTCTTAAGTTCTGCTAGAAGTTGTGTTAGTCTTACATGATAAATATGTTGAAAATGGTTTAGAAACTGTTGGGACTTTTCTGATTTGCTGCATTGGATGATGTAACAGACTTTTGTCGTTGTTGTTGTGATTGAATTGTTCGTAAATGACGGCCAAGAACTTGAGACATTTCTATTGCCATTTCACGAGATCGTTTTCCACGTAAAAGTTTATTCGCTTTCGTTTTGATTTCAGGATTTTTCCCTTCTTTTCTAGCAACATTTTATATTCATATTCAGGAATGAGGACCATTTTCAATGTAGGTTTCATTTTAACAGCAACTGAGCTAACAAGGGTAATGCAAATTTAGCAATAGCTCCAATAAATCCTACTTTCTGATTAACCAACTTCTTTTTTCTTCGAAGTGATATCTTCTTATCTGCCAGTGTTGCGTAGTGTATGACGTTCACGCTTGAATTCCTTATACCTTTTTGAGCTTAAGGGTAAATGTCCTCGCAATATATTCAAACAAATTTCAAACAAGCTAGTTAATTCCTCCTTAATAGCTTGCTGTAATAAGGATTTACGTCGTTTAGGCCCGCTGCGTGCGAGCAAGTGAAGAAAAGGTTGATTCGCTTGAATACGTGTAGACATCTTGGCTGCGAATGGTCAAGTGACTCGATTCTTGTTCATACGCTACTTTATCAACATATACGTAATGTGTATCTTTTGGTAAAATGCCTGTACGAATACGTAGTTGATCATTCGTCTTCGGCTTCAAATCAATGAATAAATAGCCATGAGGTTTGCTGGTAGCATCTTGATAGGCTTCAATGAGAAATTGAGATTTTCCAGGATACATTTGTCGCGCTGATGTACTTATTTGTTGACTGTCTCTAGGATTTTTAAACAGAATTATGTAATGCGTATTTAAACTAATATTTCGCATTTCTCTACCATGATGGAACAAATTATGCACAATAAAAATAATGCTTAGATTTTGATGACTGCTGCCAACAATAAGGGGACGTGTCATACTCTCATCACTATGACATTTGGTCATGAAGTAATCAATGATGAGTAAGTTTGGTTTTTCGGGTTAAAACGCTCTTCAATGTCATCTGGAATGCCTTGGTAAAATTCCACACCTTTTATTCCCTTGTACAAAGCTTGATCTGCTGCATAAAGCCACAAAATGGTTTTTCGAGAGGGTTTAATTAACTTTTGTTCTAGAATTTCTCTAACTAGAGAAGTTTAACCACTTCCTATAGGTCCAGAGACCAAACATGTGAATGGATGCTTCATTTTCGAATATCTGTTTATTTCACCCAACTGTTAAACAACTTAACCACTTCACAAATAATTCTTTAACACCTCGTCTTCTTCGTGTTTTCAAAACCTTTTTAATTCTGTAGACAGATTCAATATCTTTTGTCACTTTCTGCAGTTCTTCTTCATAGAAATGTCCATCAATCTCTTCATCCAAAAAGTGTTTCACACGATACAAGTGTATTCCTTGCTTCTTACAACGATGTGTGATAATGAAGACTTCTTGCATCCACTTTAATTGATAATCCCGTTGAGATACATATTTCATGTGGTAAATGCGAACCTGAACACCAATTTTAAATTTGTAGGGTTTTTTCTTCTTCTTTGGTTTCAATTTGTCTACATACATATACTTCCATACTTTCGATTCGTTGTCTTTACGTATATCTGCAGGAGCATACTTATTAGGGAGGGAGCCATGAGGTCTATAGTTGTAACTGTCCACTAAGTCTGGAAGGTCGTCCATATAGCGATAAGTTTGATTATGTAGGAAATATCGATACATCAATCCCTTTAGAGTACGAATGACTCTCTCAGCAAAGTTGGCTTTGGTTTCATTCTTTGTTACATAGGCACGTATTCCTTCCTTCTTCAAAAATGTTTTACCCATCTGTTTTTAAATTCAGTTCCTTTATCTGACCTTAGAGTTCGTGGTCTTCGTTGTGTTTCATGAAAAATCTTTTGAAAGGCTTCTATGACGCTGGTATGTGATTTATTAAGTATTGGCTGCACCCACAAATATTTGGAAAACACATCAATGACAACCAATAAAAAGCGGGTGTCATCATTATGGGGAGCTATGTTTTCCATATCAGCTAAATCAATATCCCACATGTCATCAATACCACGTGTAATGACACGTTGCCTTTTAAACCTGTATTTTACAGGTTGTAGTAAACTGAAGGCATCTTGATCCTGTAACCATTTCTTCACTTGTGAATGAGTGACTGGTTGATGATGTTTTTTAATATATGATAAAGTTTGTAAGGACCAGAAAATGCCCCGGGTTGACCAGGTTTAAAATAAATATTGGTTAAGTAGTCTTTCCACGTCGACATGTTAACACTAAATGATCAACACTTGTCAACATATCTTGTATTTTATTTTGTCAACATATCTTGCATTTTATCAACATATCTTGCATTTTATTTTGTCATACAACTCAATCAACATGTTTTCATAACTCAATCAACAAATATTACAAATCAAGTATTGAAAAAATGGTGTGAATAATTGGAGTCCAATGATCTTAATTAAGTAGTTGGACATTAACCAACTACTTAATTCATCTAATGTGATAGCACCTACATCATATTTTTCACAACGTTGATTTGCATTATCTAACAATTTATCTAAATGAATGTAACATTTAGCTTCATTCCAATATGCATAGACACATGCAGAATGACAAGTATGTTCTGAACACTCTTCATTTTGACAAGCAGGACATACTAAACATGTAAATTTTTTACAGCTAATAACATTTCTTCACAATATGTTTTTTGCTCTATGTATTGTCTCAATGTAATGTCTGCCATTATACTGCAATATAGATTAACCACTCTCTCACTTCATCAAACAGTCCTGGATCAAATCGAGCAAAGTAATATGCTGCTTCCACATCAAACTCATCAGCTCCGTCAATGTTTGAAAGCACACACTCTTTGATGAAATCCTCGCGTAAGTTTGGTACGTTCAACGTGGAATTAGCAAGTTCCCAATAGAAGTCAAAGTGTTCCAGTTGTTGTTGAATAGATCCAAAACGCGCCAGTGCACTTATCAAGTAGTCCACATACGTCTCCTTGAAACACGTTTCTACATCCATCTTTGTTTCACATATCCATATGACACGTCTGTACACTTTGACGGCTGGCAAACAAATGACTTGCAGTCTTACTCTGCAGATACTGTTAGTGAGCCGCACTTGTTGCAGAAGTTGTCTGGTTCAAACAACTTGCAATTGTACTTGTGGCAGTGACAATCATAATCCTCAGCATATCCGTAAGCACCACAATATTCACAGGTAAGTCCAAGTTGATTTTGCACGTTCATATTCTCCAATTGAACTTCAGCCAGTCTTTTCTTGGATAGCTTTGACACTTTTATTCGATTGTCCTTTTGCAGCTTGATAGGAGTTTTCTTGCCATGACATTCCGTACATGGCAACACGGTTGAGGTGAGGTGATGCTACCTCAACCTGAAGCAATGTCTCCCATTCACCATCATACATATTGATGTAATACTTGTATTCTTTCCCTTCAAACAGTGATGTATTCACAAAACTCACATAGCGCATGTCTTGGTATGAAATGACTTCAAGCCATTTCGTTTGCGTTAAGTATAGTTTGAAACCAATGTGGCGTAATCTTGTTAAGTTCAGGCACACAATCTTCCACAAGGATGGTGATAAAGCAAGCCATCTCTCTTCACGTTTGATTCGAAGAAATAGCCCAAATTGTCCATGCTCCCTAGTAATGGTTAAGTTTGCACTAATTTTAAAGCTGCTTGTCTTCTCCATGGCTGCACGTTGAATGATGACTTCACTTTGCACCTTACACCTTTTATATGGACATTACATGTATTTTTTCATGAGATGCTTGTAAAATCGCGGAGTGATCTAGTTGAAACCATCAAAAAAGGCTATTGGCAAACCGTCTGTTAGAGATTGTTTCATGACACTCACTAAAAATTCTCCTCGTTTGCGACTACCAATTATCCATTCAAAGAGCATTGGCATGGTGACATGTCCTTTTTCATGTCCTTTTTCATAGAGGTATACGGAGCTCCTAATGCTTCCTCCAAGGCTTTTTCAGCTTCTGCCAGTGTACTTAGGAGCACAGCAATCTCCTCCGCAGTTAAAAATGCATCTGTAAAAGCCATTGTTTCGTTATAGAACAAGCTATCAATTTCCATGTTGCTAGCTGAAGTTGCAATCAGAGACGTTTCCATGATGTCTTGGTGATAATTGTCATAGCATTCATGAACACCCGCTTTTATACTACTCATTGACGAGCCAGTGGCTCGTAGACGGGGACGGGGGCAGCAAAATTGTTCAGAATTGTCTGAAACGTGTAAATATGAAAAAAACGCAAAATCGCCCCGGGGGGGGGGGGGGGTCCAAAAACCAAAAATGTTCAGAATTGTCTGAAACGTATAAATATGCAAAATCGCAAATTCGTCATCTGGGGGGGGGGGGGGGGGGAGGTCGGTCCAAAAATAAAAAATGTTGAGAATTGTCTGAAAGGTATAAATATGCAAAAATCGTAAATTCGTCCCCTGGGGGGGGGGGGGGGGGGGAGGTCGGTTGAGGTTTGACCCACCCTAGTTACTGAATGATAACATGTATACCATGGTTCATTAGGTGAGATTTGGTGAAATTTTGCTCTCCTGGGGGCTGGAGGGGATGGGATGGGCGGAGGTCGACTTACTGTCTGCTAACTACTTGCTGCCTCTCTCTCCCCGTGCCTCTTGCCTTAGTTGTTTCTCATGCTGTGGGCTCTTTCATCTATTGATTTTGCCGCCTGCTGTATATATATAGCTAGCTCACTTCGCTGACTTCTCACACTTGCCAAAACTTACTCTGCAGTCATGGAGTTCCGTGAACAGTTCTTCACGCCGGAAAGAAGGCAAAAGTACCTACTCTCGGAGAAAGATTGTGATCTCATCGAAGCGATGTACATTGATTACGAACTATTCAAAATGGAAATGTGGAAGGCTCGAATAAATGCTGGAGAATAATACCACAGATTTGGCAGGACGGCGGTACAGGCGTACAAGCGTGCAAGACATCGGTCTCCTGCTCAGTATGATCCGCAACCGCCAGTGCCACGGTCACGAAGTCTGCGGTCAAGGCTACACCAGCGCCTAAGCCTAAGCCAACACCAAAGACAGTAACCGTCACTAAGCTGCCTAATACGACCGGATCAAGCTTGCCGGAATTGCCAATAGCCTTCGACATGCTTGTCAGCAGTCCGCACATGCTTGCCAGCAATCCGCAGCCGGTCACCATTACGGATGATGAAACCGAAGCAGCAGTGGCAGCCATCAGCGAGTTGCAGCGCACTTCCGACTTGTGTGTACCGAAACCGCCCGCTGACTTATACCTGGCACACCCCAGTAAAGAGTCACTGAAAAACGTTCGGCAAATCCTCCACTCAGTTAATGAAATTTCTATTTTTTTGTGACTTCTGCGGACACCTGATTCCGCAGGGAGTCTCGAGGAGTTTGCACGAGGCATCCTGTTAGGGCGCTAAAAAACTGAGACCTACTACTGCAGCGTCCTGGGCAAGGCAGTTTAAATCAACGGGGGGGGGGGGGGGCGGTTGCAGCGCATAGGAGGAAGTGCCACTGCAGCAGCAGCCACACACAGTGAGGAAGGAGTAGCCGCAGGTAAAGTCCCGGGACCGGCAGCAGGAAAAAGATCTCCGCCTCTATGTAGAGCCACCCACTAATACAAAATGAAACGCTAATCATGTTATGGCGTTGGTATGTCTGTGTATGCATGAGAGTGTGGGAAATGCTTTAAAAAAGTCTGTAATCCCTGAAAAAAGTTGCCATTTGGGGGTTAAAATACCTATGTGGCTTACGAAATGAAACGCTAACTCAGTCGTGGTGTTGGTATGTGTGTGTGTGGAGAGAGAGAGAGAGAGAGAGAGAGAGAGAGAGAGAGAGTGAAAGAGAGACTGAAAAAAGTTGCCATCTGAGGGTTAAAATACCTATGTGGCTTACGAAATGCTAACTCAGTCGTGGTGTTGGTGTGTGTATGTGTGTGTGTGTGTGTGTGTGTGTGTGTGTGTGTGTGTGGAGTGAGAGAGAGAGAGTAAAAGAGAGACTGAAAAAGCCACCCAATAATATGAAATAAGCGCTGAACGTATCATGGTGTTGGTATGTCTGTGTATGCATGAGAGTGTAGGAAATGCTTTAAAAATGTTGCCGTTTGTCCGTCTGCCCGGCTGTCCGTCTGCTCGCGTCTGTCTGTCTGCCATCCATGCGACGTCATTACAACGTCACTGTTTTAGTATGCCATGGGCGTTCTACAACAGTCGTGACGTCATTTTAACGTCACTGTTTTACTATGCCCATCATATATATTTTTTTAGTACGCTCACTTATCAACAACTATTTTGCCGCAAAAATTTTCAGCAATTCGACTACAACAGACAAAAGGATCAGCCTACAAAAATTCCAGTTTTTTGGCACATCCCTGACAAAATCCCGAGCACATGGAGGACAAAAGCCCCAGCGCATGGTGGAGAAAAGCCCGAGCATATGGCTGACAAATGCCCGGGCATATGGCGGACAAAAGCCCCAGTACATGCCGGACAAAGTACGAGCACATGGAGGACAAAAGTTGAAGTGCATGTCGGAAAAAAGTCCGAGCACAGGGCGGACAAAATCCCTAGCAGATGGCGAACAAATGCCCAAATGAGAAATAAGAGTTCTGGACCAAGAAGTGACGTCATAAGGACGTCACAAAGTGGTCCAGAACTCTCATAGTCACATAGTCTGGTCTAGGGTTATGCCACCCATGGGTGTGCTCGAACTACTAACTTTCCGACCATGGGTTCCATCATGAGTCCTACCCTCTACTAAGCTCTACAGGACTTAACCAGAATGGTCTTGAAAACATTCCATATAACGTCATAACGCATACATTCATAACACACACATTCATAGCGCCCACATGCATAACGAATGTATTCAAAACACACATATTCATAACGCACACATTCATAACGCACACATTTATCACACACACACATTCATAACGTATTCATTCATACATGGTCTAGCGTTATGGTTATGACGTCAATATGACGTCATTATGATGTTATTATGACGTTATTATGACGTCATTATGACGGGCGCGCGCTCAGTCCTATAAATCACCAGCTGGGCCAAAACTGTCATGAGAGTTCTGGACCACTTTGTGACTTCATTTTGACGTCACTTTGTGATCCAGAACTCTCGTTTCTCCTCTAATTTTAATATTGTACATCGAGATTTGTTGAAGACTCATTAAAAACCTCAAAGGTAATTTAATGTCTTATTTTTCTCGTTCGTTACATATATCATTAAAGTGCAGTTCGTATTGAAAAACATTTTCTACACCAGGCGTGCATAGCAGGTTTTACCCCAACTCGGGCTTTCAATCCCGTCTAAAGATGGAGATAAGTGAACGTTAGATTTTGAGAAGTAAAACTGTCGTTCTTTTTCTTATTTTACGAGTAAAAGCATAGTTCGTGTTCTCCACCTTAAGGCCTTTCTTACACCCGCCCTATTCCACCCACTGCAAATACGCTTGTGCGGAAGGGTACTGAGGTAAACAAAGAAATATGGATCATGTATTGTCACTCGATCTTTGAGACAATGTTTATTTACACTGTACGCCTACACGTGTAGAAAAGTTCAATTCGTTATCCATGGATCGACTACCGCGGATTCCGCATATATATTTCTAATCACTATATTTCAGAGTTCAACACCTCATCAAGAAATTCATCAAGGTCCCCGCGTTATCGTAAACATTATATACATCAAAGGCTTGTAACCTTTTCTTCCAGGTGGATTTCATTTTTTGATATCTTGAATTGTCTTAGTCGTCTAGTGACCGGGTCGGGAATTGCCCGGTGGGGAACTGGCCTGTAGGGAGTTGCCCCGTTTGGAATTGTCCTACTCCCGACCAAAGTACCATAGAGAAGGCTAAACAGCATAGCCGAGGGGGGGGGGGGGGGTTGGAGTGGGGGGGGCAAATAGCCGGGAGCCTCGTAATCCTGGGTAACGGGGCCATCTAACAATACAAAACACATTTTTTCCATAAAATGTCCGTTCAGAAATGTGAAACAAGAGCATCTGACATACGCGACAGGAACCGTGTTCACAAGATTAACTGCATAGTTAACTGATTCCGTTAGCTGTTCCTACAGTTAACAGAACTTTTTGAAGTGAGTTAATAAATTTTATTCTTATTTTAGAACATATGCTTGTCAAAATTGTGTGCTTAAGTTAACTGAACTCCTATGTGCTACGTACAGTTAACTGCACAGTTAACTTTTGTGAATACCGGGTCAGGCGCCTATTATTTGCGAGACGCAGCACACGGCTTTTGATAATGGAACTGTAAAACTTTGTTACTTTTATTTGAACAGGTGAAGACAGTGTCTCTGAGAGAAACAAGAGGAATTCTCGAGCAAAATGATATTATGAAATCACTTCTTAATCCACTGCGGAAAATATCCACATTAAAGTAAGAAGGAGAGTAGCTGATAGGTTAATAACCCTGCGTGATCAGTTATCGCAAAGAAAAAACCCGCAAAACCCGTGAGAATAAGATACAAAAAGACCCCTCGTCAGGCGATTGATATTGCAATAAACGCGAAACAACCGATATCAAAATACATAGTGTAATAGCAAACAGATACAATTAACATAAACAATTAACCAGTAAATAAAGATGAGTGAGCCGATTTCCCTGAGTTCTATGAAGGACTGTGTGGTCAGAGCAAGTGAAGTAACAGTGCCCTTTGGCGTCAAGGGACTACTTATGAAAGGCACATCTGATGGAACACTCTGGCTTTGCAATTTTTCTGACGTCACTATTCTTCAACCAGAAGGTACTAATTTAAAGAAAATAAAAAATTTCAGCATGAAAAGCAGTGAAGATGGGACATGCAAAATAACCCACATAGCTAACACAAAGGCATCCCCGGTCGTGTCCTGTCTTGGGCTTAGGAATGCGCTGCCCAAAGCGGAATTGGTACAGATTGATCACCATGGCAACATGGATTGTATTATCGCCCAGGGCAGCTTTAGACAAGTAACGGCAAGCATTCATGAACCCGATACAATATACTGTTTGCGCGCTGAAAACTACATCACTGTTTTCAAATATAATGACCAAAATAAAGGAAACAAGTGGATTCATTTGAAGGATGTTTTCCCAGGGGGTCGCTATGCAGGCAAAGAGATGAAAAAGGCTTATCTTAGAATACAGATAAGACGGGAAACTATACTGGTTTCTAATCACTCGGTGATCGATGAGATCGATATCAATGATGGTACGTATTCCCGTAAAGGTTTAGCTGGGCCCTTGGGAGGAAGGGGTGGGGGGGATTTAACAACAGTTACTTTTTGTGTTTCACAAATTTGTGTTAGACCTGTGTCAGAAACACCACCTTTTTAGCAAATGCGCTGCAGCAGTTTCCTGAAAATCAAAACATAGTTTGCATTTGATTGGATGTAAAACAATAATTCCAGAGCAACTCCAAGGATTTTTGTTTATTTTTAAATGCAATGCACGAGGAATGAACAAAAAGTGTTTTACAAACAGATTGTTTGTGATATGTCTATAACTCAGGTTTATTTATTTATTGATTTTTTTGTGGGGAGAGTAAATGCAGCCATTGAATGTAAATGCGATTACATGGGCAGTAATTACAGCAATTAGTGTTAAATTAAAAGTAAAAAATGTGATGCCACCATGTTGTTATTGTTAGGAGGTGTATATAAGCGTACAGCAAGGCGCACGTTTTCTCTAGTTGCTTCTATTTAACAGAGGATTTCGAGATAGCTGGGATTAGTCCTGTGGGTTGGCTAAATGAGTATATGGGGTTGACAGAACTCCGTTTTCACCAGTTGTCAACGCTCTTTTCAAATTTGGCCCCCCGGACAAGATATGTATTTGAAATGTACAGGTTACGATTTGCCATTCTAAGCTTTGCCAATTGCTTTAGAGCTTTGTACATAAGCCATTTGTACGTAACGTTTCCTGCCGCATCTCGCATCCACATATATGCACATATATTGGTCGCTAACATTGCGGCTGTATCAAGAATGGTTGTGGATTCAAGGATGAGGTCAAATGCAAATAAAAACGCTATTCATTAGGGGGCAAGATATCCTAAAGGGAGCCAAGATATCCTAGGATAAACAAGAATAACTGTATGTGAGATGGTAGTAAAAAGAATAACTTTTTAGGAACAGGTGCATCTTTCAAAATTGCTCCCTTCCTTCGCCTGCCGTCCAAATCCCGTTTTGCTTGCTTTTATGGACTGATTGGGTCAGAAGTTTGATTGCAGCTATTTGCACTAAATCTTTCAGATTTATCAAATAAATGTTTCGTGGAATTAAGTTTTAATGTAAAAATAATCACTGTTTTATAGATTAAAAAACTTGAGCTTTGATTTTGAGTAATAGAGTGGGACCCTCAATGCTCTTAGTCATAGAAAGTTACAAGCTGTCAAAATATAGCACCAGTTTAAAACATTAATTGCTTTATCAAGTGGCATCATTTGACCTAATCAGTACCTGACCAAATGATATCATTTGCTTAATGATTTATTCATTAATTTTCCAATTGTCATCTTTTTCCAATACCAATTATTACTTAACTGAATGATATTACTGGACCAGGTAATATTTTGAACAATTGATATCATTTGGATAGGCAATTTTTTGGACGATTGATATCACTTTTAGTTTGGCCATTCCTCGTTGTGCCTGTCTGTCGCAACAAGCCGGTATGACGGTATACTCGCCCAAATATTGTCTGGTATATTAATTGTACATAAGTACCACAGCGATACAAAAAACTGCAGCAGCGCGAATGTAGCGAATTTTTGTGCAATGATACCACCATAAGACACGGCACGTGCGAAATAATGGCATGGTGCGCTTGTAAACCGTGTGTAGTTTTCCAAAATTAAATACATGAATTTGTTCATACCGTTCGTTTATTTTTTTTATATCAGGAACAGTAAAAAACTGCCACACTTTGCCAGATGATGGGCAGGTATGCCTGTGCTGCATCGATGTGAATGAAACGGCCTTTGTAGTGGACATGGAAAATGGCGGTATGTATCTCCTTGAAAAAGATAATACTTGGAGCAAGATTGTAACAGATTTCCCACTCGTCACTCCGAATGACGCAACAGTCTGCAACGGGAAGGTCTACGTCATTAGTAAAGAAGAGAGACAGGCGCAGAACGAGTCAAAGGCTATTCTGTATGTCCTGGAGAAAGAAGCAATGGATAAAAAAAACATTGAGCCATATTAAATCATGTATTTTTTAAAAAGAACGATGTGGTACCGATAAGGACGACAATTTGTTTGCGATTTTTGTCTCAAATATAATCAAACATTTTGTTTAGGTTAAGTACTCCCGCTAAACGTAAGAACGTTTTTTTTTGTTGTGACAAGGTTATAACGTTTTCGTAACCAAAAACGAACCTTTTTTGGTTGTAAAAACGTTATATTCAGCAACCAAATGAAAACGTTATTTTACAAACCAAAATCAAACCTAATTTGATTGTAAAAACGTTACATTTACCAACCAAATAAAAACGTTCTTTTCCAAACCAAAAAACAAACGTATGGTATTGGAACAAAATTGAAATTGATTTTTAAAGAACCAAAAACATGCCAAAAAATAACCAAAAACAAACGTTCTGTATAAGAACGTTATTATATCAGTTTTAAAGAATGTCATATATTGAAGCGTCAAGGAAATGTTATAGGCATTTTAATACTTTTGTAAAGTAATTTTAGATATGAATAATATATTCGCAATAACAGGAATTACATTTTAGATGCGAAACGTCAAATTCAATTCACATATATTTAACTAATTACTGTAATCTATAACTAAGCATTAAGTGAGCAGATAAAAAAGCCCATAGAAAGGGAGGAGACAGACCTTGGAGGAATTTCCGTACGGGGGAATTGTTCGGGGGAGGGGGATTCAAAGTGGGAAGAGCAGGGGCGATGGGAGTTGGTTCAAGAGAATTGTCTTAGACGCACACTTCAATGGATGCGCCGTGGGGTAGAGGTAAGGTCGTCGCTTTGGATGCCAGAGGTTCCCGGTTCAAACGCAGCCAGGTATGAATGTTTTGTGAAATGTTAGTTGCAGAAAAATTAATGGTAGTTCCTAAAAATGAGATATATGATGTGATGATGGTGCAAGATGCAGCCTCCCAGAATGAATACAATTTTGAAGAATGCTGAAGGATATTTTCTTAATTATTTTGTATTACGCACGTTTCATGATAAAAGGTTTTCTTAAGGTTGTGTATAAAACGTTCCATAAACGTTTTTATAAAAAGTTTTGAGAACGTTGCGAAAAAAACGTTTTTTGGCATTTCATATACAACCTTTAGAAAACGTTTTTTGCAACTTCAAAAGGTTCGGGTAAAACGTTTTTAAAAAGTTATTTCAACCAAATTTGTTTTACGGGACTTAAGAAGGTTGTTATTGATTCATGTTAATTAAAGGTAATGAAACTTCACCACAGTTAATCGGACGATGGGATTTGTAGATGAGGTTCCTTCATTTATATCCAAGCAAGCACCAAAAACCAAGACTTTTTCACTTCAGTTTAAACAGCCCCGGCCAGACACTGGCCAATCAGAAAAAGTGGGAAGTTGGGCATGACCTCATTCCCGTTTCTGCATACCAAAAAAGAAAAAGAAGCTAACTGCCTACCCAGGTGGTAAGGGAAGACAGATGTTGGAGGAGGGGGTAGGGATAAATTATTCAAAGAGTGGAGAACACGATTTACGGTTTGTGGTTTAAAAGCGCATTTTAAATGAACTTTGCATCTGCACTTTAAGACTGGACTGAAACTGGAGCAGGGAAACCGGTAATTATAACTGCTCGAGATATTATCCTTCGTCAAAGGGTGAAACAAATAAATATATAAACAACTTAGAATTAGTTCTCCGGTAACTGGATGGCACAGGCGAATATAATTCACAAAATGCTTTGTGTGCTATACTTATCTCTAGCAGCCTCGATGTGAGGTGAAGACAGCCGGTGTTTCACAAACTGAGCGGTTGACATGGGTGTGCTTGAGCCATTATAAAACAAGATACTGCTGTGTGGACAATACTGGTCGAATTAAGAACAGTGTACAACAGAAAGTTAAACTGCTTGTTGAAAACCATTCCACTCCCCCCCCTGCCCACTGAATGATGCCCTGCCTACACCAAGCAGTGAACTGGAAAATGATCGGAATTCATGTTACGTAAAACAAACTAAGGGTAACAAGCTGCGCGCTACAATTTCATGTGCCCAGCCTTACAACTCTCTGTCCTAGAAAATCAACCCACAAGAATATGAATACCTGATCTGTTTGGCCCTTTGGGCAGGGAAGGGGTGGGAGGAGAGGACAAACTAACGAACATACGTCTCCAGAATAAACCAGTTAATCTTGACTGTTTCTGAAAGCACCTCACAAAGGAATGACTGTGAAGCAATGCAACTCAATGGAGACACTTCTAAACTACTTACAAATGGTCCAATGTTTCACATCCCAGTTCGTGCCTCCGAAATCGCAGGCCCGAAACGGGCTTAAGGAGAAACTTAGAAGAAGGAATTCAAGATGGCTAGTCTCGCTTCTTAAAAAAAAGAAGTCGAAAGGACCCGGATCGTATCTGATTAGGACTAATCGCTGGTGGTGTTGTGATTTTAGTCCCAAGGGTTGGCTTGGAGTGTCCGCCCTTGCACATGGGCTCACCACTACCGTTCAGGCGGACTCTGCAAAACAATTAAAAAAAACCCACTCTATTTAACTGTAAGTTTGTTTTGGGATAAGTCGTTAAGGTAATCGTTCATGAGGTATTTCGGTCCTCGCTTTGATACAGATCGGAGATTTCCGGATACTTCCGTGATGCTTGCACGAGACATAGTGATACTAGTCCAGTGTCGGTTGCTCTGCCAACAAACCGGACCGAGTCATGCAAAAAAGTTTTCCCACCGCTCAAGAATTATATTGTCACTGCTACAGGATGGTATGGAAATCTGCAGAAATTATTATTCTTTGTTGTAACCGGCGTTTGGTGATAACTTAACTGTCAAACGAGGTGTCGACCATTCGTATAATGGACAAGGGAATCTATATGGATCGGCAGTCGTTACAATTGCATTTTAAGACTTTGCTATTACATGCTCTTTTAATTCTCCAAACTTGAATAGATACGTTTATTTATGAATATATTTATGTGTAATTATAGTCATGGCATTTATAAACATAATTTCTGTGATTTTCTGTTACTAGGGACGTTTTAATCCACCCCCCCCCCAATCAGACAATTTTTTGAAATTATTTGGTTTTCTTCGTAAACCGAGACGGCAACACAGTTTTACAGTGCGATAAGGTGCACACGCGCATGTAGAATCTCCTATAAAATCCAACATAGTTAATAAATGGTTGACTCTTAAATGGTGCACTTTATCAACATTGTTTAGAATTGCCAGATCTATGAAGTCTGAAGTGCTGGCTTGAGATTTAGGGAAAAATGGAGAGGTTGATAATCTCGTAGAGTGATATAAACATATTGTTCTGTATTCTGTATAATGGATTTTCTTTATGCTGCTCTCGGCCCCGTCAGCTAAAGGATTGTTACTGTTGTTTGAACCTTGACGTGTTTCCTTATATGTGACTGAGTCACACACGTACATGTGATATATGTTAGTGGAGCACACCAGATTGTAGTTATTCCTGAATATTTAACTGATTTGTGGTTGTGTAGAACCGCCTCGGTTAATGGGTTGTTGCCTACCGTCTTGGTTAATTGGGTTGTTGCCTACCGCCTTGGTTAATGGGTCGTTGCCTGCCGCTTTGGTTAATAGATTGTTGAATACCGCCTTGGTTAATGGTTGTTGCCTACCGCCTTGGTTAATGGGCTGTTGCATACCGCCTTGGTTAATGGGTCGTTGCCTGCCGCTTTGGTTAATAGATTGTTGCCTACCGCCTTGGTTAATGGGTTCTTGCCTACCGCCTTGGTTAATAGATTGTTGCCTACCGCCTTGGTTAATGGGTTCTGGCCAACCGCCTTGGATAATTGGGTTTTTGACTACCGCCTTGATTAATGGTTTGTTGCCTATCACCTTAGTTAATGGGTTTCCCTCGTTAATTAACCAATGCTTTGCTCAAAGGGTTGTTGCTGCCCGATCGATGTCAGGTCTCGTTGCTATTCCATGAAAGGTAGGTTGTTCTGTACATTTATAGCATTTTTAGATGCAGGATATTCGAAAGTATGATTATTTTGTTAAGATGACGTTGCGTAGACCTCACTTTTGAACTACATAACGCCTATGCACTTCGTTAAAGGTTACGAGGCAAGGAACATTCAAATTGGACAGCACTTCGCAATTGATTAAATCACAAATTGGCCTATTAGTAGAAGAAGATTATCATGGCTGATAATAACAATGCCATGGTGAATTGCGTGGCTTCTAGTTTGTAAATAAACCTGGAACAACCGGCACAGATGCTGTTTTCACATGAAAAGAATACATTTTCAGTTTTGACAATTTTGATGGAGTCCAGGCCCAACTCCACCCCCAGCCGAATCCCCTCCTGCCCTTAACCCTCCGTCAGAGCTCCCCTGGCAAAGCCCCCGTAAGTCTAAACCCCGCGACTGAACCCCCCCCCCCGTTCTCAATTTTAAATTATATTTTGGACCTGTTATTACTTTTTTTGTGAATTTGTCCACATTTAAAACTGCAATTTTCTCTAAATTTGGTGCGATTAATCCACATTGTAATTTACACTTCTACTGCCTATTAATGAGATCAGTCGGCATTTAAATTGCAATTTCTGTACTTCTGAAGAATTTAATCCTCGTTATAAAATGCACTTCATACATCGATTAATGAGATCAGTCACCCTTTTGAAATTGCAATTTCTCTTACGATTGATTAGATTATTCAGCTTTTTAAATTGCAATTTCTATTACGAGTGATGAGTTAAAAATTTCAATTACGTATACGACTCTTTTACAATTGTAATTATGTTGATTATTTGGTCAATTTTTCAGCTTTGAAATGTGAACTAAGAGTTAAGATAAACTTGTCATTTTCCCTGCTGTTAGGTGTAAGCGATAAACTGAAATAAAAATAAATGATGCAATATTTACAGGTTTGTCATAGCGCACAGTGAAATGATTTGAGAAACGGGGAGGAGGAGGGGGTGGCCGAGGGGAGAGGGTTTAGGCCTACGGGGAATTTTAGTTGGGGGCAGGGGGTTGACGGAGGGGGGGGGGGGGTCGGCTTGTTTCTATTTCGAAGTGCTGATCCATTTCATGTTTCTCTCCTTGTACATCTATGCATTTTTATTTGAAGGATTCTTGGGGATCGCTATAAGTTCTTTATACTATTGTTAAAGTGTTTCTCATAAGTTAATAATGCGAGGGTTGGAAGATTTGATTAAGCTGCTTACAGTTGTTAGAAATAAACAATACGCCAAAGATTGTAGTTTTATTGCATGGTGTAAGTTAACTGGTATATAAGTTAGAGTGATTATTTTTACTGAATTGTTTCACATCCAAAAAATTTTTTCAGTAAAATAATTTAATAATAAATAACAACAGTCATATTCAAAGCCTGTTATCGATCCCATTACTGTCAACAAAACACTATTTACAATTTATTTATTTTGTCTAGTTCGATTTGTTTTTATTTGTGATTATGGCTGAGTAATTTGAGACGGCCGCATTGAATAATCATGCAATGACCATATAAACTGCTGGAAAAGGTATCATCTAAATAGTAATGTATTGCAATGCTGTCCAAATCAGTAGCGTCGAATAGTCTTTGCAGAAAAACACCGTGTTGAATAGACGTAACGAGACATGACATTTAGAACCAAATTACACCCAGATCTGACGGCAAAACCTAAGATCAACGTTGTATCGACGTTAGCATGTCACTGGGCGGATTGTTTTCTGGGAAGTCGGATCGAAGGGATCGGTTGTTGGCTTGGGAACTTGAACAAACAAACCCTGCGAACGATTGTGTTCGATTGGTTAAAGTCTGTGTTATTAATTACATACAACAAACTCGTTTGTGTTTTCCTCGGAGGGGGTTATGGGGGAGGAGGGGAGGGTGAGGGGGTAGGTGCGAGGGGCAGAGCAATATACTTGTTTGCTTACTTAATCATTCCCACTGAAGCTTACACCTGGACTGGCTGTTACTTCATTGATCAGATTTAAGAAACCCAAAGTGAGGGGGGGGGGGTCAAAACAGCATCCCATGTTTGCTTAAAAAGGGGTATTAATTTCAAGTCATGGACACGCATGGTAATCCGTTGGTACATGAGCACCTTTCCCTCCTCCCTCCGGTATACACAACTTCTCAAATGCGAACTCTGCCCTTACACGCCCGGGCTATCAGTAACCGATATTTGCAGGCTGCAGCCGCCCAGTTAGCATAATTTTTCGTCCCACGCATAAAGCGTGTTGTTTTTAGATGGGATTTACGTGGGAATGTGGGACGTTTGCAGGGCCACATAGAAAACATGTGTAATATGAGTCTAGGTGATTACCCCCCCGGCCCTTACCCCCCGGCCCTTACCCCCCGGCCCTTACCCCCCGGCTCTTACCCCCCTGAGGTGATTACCCCCCCGGTGATTACCCCCCGGTCTTTACCCCCTTAGGCCTTTACCCCCCGGCCGATACCCCCCCCCCCAGATAGAAAGATGCATAAAGGTTAATATATTTATTTATATTATATATTTATATTACTATTGATGTTTTTAATTTTTAAATGAACACGTTTGTGCGATACTTTATTTCATCAAACGACATCATAGGGCAGTCGAGTTCAATGAATCTTCAGATTAAGGATAAATGTGCATGCATAAAACCGAATCAGTTTATTGCAATTGACTTTGAATTGCAATTTTATAACCAAATCAATCGACTTTTTCATGATTAATGTGCATGCATAAAAACGAATCCGTTTATTGCAATTGACTTTGAATTGCAATTTTATAACCAAATCAATCGACTTTTTCATGTTCTTGTCATGGAGCGTGATAGAAAGACATGAAAAAGATGAAAGGGATGACCTGATTCGTTTCATTGTACTTTTCAACTGCAATAAAATTAAATTTCATTGCAATCGAAAAAGTCAATTTGCAATTTTAAATGACATCAATATAAATCCACTTTTGCTTTTATTCATTTCATCGTACCTTATATCTGACAGAGGATGACAGGGATCAGAGATCATATTTCCCTGTCATCTTTTATATCCACTAAATTTTAAATCTCCGAAGCTTGGTATATAAACCCCAGCTTCGACCCACAGTTCATCACAAATTTTAACAGCATTTGGAATTGAGTATAAAATCATGGAATTCTTCACAAGTGCACGTGGCGGTCAGAAAATATTCTACGAAGGCTACGTCTACACAAAGCAGAAAAACCTGGCGAACAATGTCGTGTCACACGAGTGCGAAAAACGAAGACAAAACGGAGGACGTCAGGGCGAATGCAGAGCGAAGAGTCGTGTACGGGGCCAGGAGCTGGTAGGCCGCACAAACGAGCACAGCCATGGACCCGAACAATCCAGAGCCGAAGTGCAGAAGCTGAGGGCCACGGTTCGCGAACGTGCAACGACGACTGAAGAGGCTCCACAGCAAATCATTGCAACTTCACTACAGCAATGTAGCCAAGGTAGATATATTATATGATATATATATTGTCTTAATATATTATATATATTATATATTATATATGTATTGTATTATAATTATTAGTATATGTACTGTTATTAACGCTATATATATTTATCCCAAGAAGACAATTCTAATAAAATAATTCTCTTATGTACAGAAGCGGCTGTGCGACTTCCTGCGGTGGGAACGATGAAACGCACCAAATTAAAAACATCAATAGTAATATAAATATATAATATAAATAAATATATTAACCTTTATGCATTTTTCTATCTGGGGGGGGGTATCGGCCGGGTGGGGGGGGGGTAAAGGCCTAAGGGGGGTAAAGACCGGGGGGTAATCACCGGGGGTAATCACCTAGGGGGGTAAAGGCCGGGGGGTAAGGGCCGGGAGGGTAATAACCTAGGGGGTAAAGGCCGGGGGTGATGGCCGGGAGGGGAATCACCGGGGGGGGGGGGGGGGGGTAATGGCCTGCTTCGGTGTAATATACGTGGACATTCCCACGGTGTGATTTCCGTGTAAACTCTACATATAATATACATAGGCTTTCCCACGTATAAAATGTACGGGTAGATACACGCGTAAACTGCATGGTTTTTCCCGCGTAATGCCCACCGTGGGCATTCCACTGTATAATATACGTAGAATTTCCCACTTCTAAAATGCATGGGTAATTAACGCATATTATATGTATATTATACTTTTGAATTCCCACGTAAAATTTCATTAGGAGTATATTTTACGTGGGATTTCCCATATGGCATTCCCATGTAAAATACACGTCTATTATGCGCAGTCTGGCAGTGTGGGCTTATTATCGCAGACCGGAAACAGCCGCCATTGAGCGATAATATATTTAAATTTTGCTACATTCTGCATATTTTGGTGGAGGGCTACCTTTTTTCTAAGTATAATAGAAAGTTAGACATGGAAATACCAATTTCACTAAAATTTTTATGCTTAAAATTCCTTTGAGGAGCAGTTTGTAAATGAGCTATAGTTATAAAGGTACATGTCTGTGTATTCGATGGAGCTATCGTGTATGTCCAGGGTGGGTCGTTCCTTTAAAATCCCATGCTCAATATGCGTGGGAATTCCCACATATAAAATGCATGGAAATATATGCGTATAAAATGCATGGGTTCACATGTGCATAATACACATCGGAAAGAGTCTCAAATTCTCCTAAATCCCACGTAACTGCGTGGGAATTCCCCAACAAAATACACATTATTTATACGCGGGTACGTGGGAAAACCCACATATATTATGCATAGTCCCCATGTGGGACTGCTATCTGGGCGGTGCATTGATTCATTCCCTGTGGCAGCTAATCCTCTGTTTATCGCTTAAATAAATAAATAAATAAATAAATCTCATAATCAAACAATAAAGGAATCTATGATCCTCTTTGAGCCCTTGTTATTTAGTGACCACGAGATTTCGGACACTTCGAAAAGTGAAAATATCCACAGATCTATACAGAATAAAGTCAAACGATCACAGGTGCTTGGACCAAACATTTTTATAATTTTGATATTTTGTAAAGATTTATTTTTTTCTTCAGAAATTGGCTTTTAATATCAGTAATAACAACAGAGGAGAAGAAGGAAAAAGTTGGGTAAAACCACCGACTACGATTCCTGTCCAAGTCTGCATGTCAGTCGCTTACTGTGTCCCGGTTTGAGTGTAGGATATTTGACCAACCGAAATTTGACCAACCGAAATTTGACCACCCGTAATTTGACCAACCGCAATTTGACTAACCTCTTAATGAAAAAACGGACATTTGACCAAATTCATAATTTATTGTTTTTCGTACCACTTATCAGTAAAACTTTAGCAATCACAAATGTTCCGACAAAAGCAACATTTAAACAGTTATAACACTGCAAGTCAAAGTACTGTCCAAAACGTTTTTTGGTCGCAACACCACCTAATGATCTGTCCTTTTTTCACTTGTTTCACATACATGTGACCATCCAAACACAGTTTTAGACCACCACGATTGGTTGTCGACATTTGCATCTCGGCAATTGTTGTTGTTGAAATTGCATTTTAGTTGACCTTGTTGAAATAGCAGACAAATTTAGTTTAGTTTCTGGTTGAGAAATCCCGGTATTTATACTAAAACCACATAAGAAACACGTACCTGAGATGACAGGTCTGAGTTTGTTTGAAAAACGCCTTGCAAAGCGCCGGTACGGAGATTGACGGGGGACGTGGAACTCAACTTATGATACTCAATGACAGAGAGGGGATTAGCACAACGTCTCTGATGCGACTGAGCACTTCTTTGAAATTACTTTTTCTTGCGAAACCTCGAACTCCTAGATTTATAAGGTTATGTGCATCTAAAACTGAAAGTTGGTCAAATGTCAGTTTTTCCATTAAGCGGTTGGTCAAATTTCTGTTGGCCAAATTGCGGTTGGTCAAATTGCGGTTGGTCAAATTGTGTGTACCGCTGCCGCTTTATATCCATCACATACAAAAGCATGCGGCTGTCAAAATGCACTCATCGAAAACTTTTAGCAAGCTTTTAAAAATATTATTTATTAATTTTTTTTAATTTATTTATGTCAATAATGTCCTTATTTCCATTCGAAACACAAAGCTTGTTTAACGGGCACGAAAATCCCCCCTCCCCTCGGATAAAAGCATGTTTTAGCACGAAATCCCTCTTTCTCAGATCTCCAATTTTACCAGAATGAGGGGGGGGGGTACCCGGGACGAAGGGTGTTGACAGCTGTCCTGTGGACATTGACTGTAAATGATAACTAATAACATAAGGGTTGGGCACGAGAACTTCTGGAATTAAACACCGACTTGACAGGGGCCATTTATGTCAATGCATCGCCATCAAAAATCTCGTCGAACTAGAGTGGATTAAGTAAAAATAATTGAATTTGCCAAACCCCTTTTTTGTATACGTATACGAGGGAAAGGATATGGATATCTAAATCACACAAACCTAAACCTTAATAACTTTGCCAAAATCTAAAAATGCTTCCAAACGTTCCTCATTAAAATACCATAATTTTGCCTTAAAATCAGTTATAAAAGCATCTCATTAAAGAAGGAGGTTATACTGTGAACATTTAAAAACCGTCTCATTTCCATATCGCTGGGCATCATATCGCTTGGCTTCATATCGCTGGACATCATGTGTCGCACCCCAAGGAATATAGTGAAATTTCCTTATTAGGGACACTGGGTGACTGGCAGTTTTTTGCCCCCAGGTTGGGTTGGGGGGGGGGGGATGGGGGTCCGACATCAAGAAAATAAACATGAATATTTTCATCTTCTATAAAGAAATGCCAACGAATTTGCAAGAATGTCATGATCAGAGCATATCTGGAGGCGCTGTGGAATTATATTGACACAGCGATAGAAAATCAATCACACTAATTTAATTATGACTGACTGTCAGGAACCGAAAACCTAATATCATAAAATAACTATTTTTCGCTGTTGTTAATGGTTCTAATTATTTTTGGTAACAAAGATGTCACTTTCATATCTTTAAAAAGTATCAGCCACACTCCAGAAATGTTTATATATGCGTTTCTTGACATATCTTTGTGACAGGTGTTTTGAACGAATGTAGGTAATCTGACCCCCCTGGTGATCTGCCCCCCCCCCGACAATCTGAACCCCCGTTAATCTGCCCCCTCAAATTTTCCATACTAGGTAATGTGCCCCCTACTCATATTATATATATATATATATATATATATATATATTAATATAGAAAACAAATAAGTATGGTTAAAATAAAAAAGTTGTTTTGTTTCTTATTGCTTGGGCAAAAGACTGCATGAATAAATGAATGAATATTTATATATTATATATCATTATATTATATATGAATTAATGTATATAAAAATGAATAAGTCATATAGGTCTATCTATAATCCACCAATAATACATGACTGAACATGCAGTCGTAGGAAAAGGCCGGTTCCAGCCCAGGAAGTGACGTCATCAGTCTCGTAACCATGGCAACAAAGTGATGACCCCCTCCCAAAGACATACTATTCTGCTGAGTCAGTAATTTAAACAATTTTGAGTAATTTTAACAAGTTTGAAAAGTTACACACCATATTTTGATTACATCGAAGTAGCATAAAGGAAGGGTAAAACGTGTTTTTTGCCCATTTCAGTTCTAGCAGTTGACGAGAGAACAACTATGGCAACAGTCTTCTGTCATGATTGCAATGTGACATTTCCATCTCTGGAATAATTTGTGGCACATACATGCAAACCAGCCAAGTTGGAACGTGCTTATGAAGAGCTTGTTGAGAAGATTGAAGCCAAGAGACGAAAGACAGTGCAAGATGGCGTTGACAGACCTGATCCAGTCCTCTGCTGTGGAGGCGCTAAGACATTTCCATCTTTGGATGTGTTTGAGGCACATGCATGTGTGCCGATGGAAGAACAAAAGACAGTAAAAGTAGGCAGAGGCAGAAGAGTTAGTCTTGGTAAAAACGCACAGGAAAGACGGTTTGAGTCTGAAGATGGATCGGATTTACTGCTGTAAATGCGACAACAAGAGAACCGAATCAAGACACATTTGTTGGAGACGTTAAACCATGGAATGAAATGGTATATTGTCGTACATGCGCGCTTCAAGAAACTGACAGCGAATGCTGAAGGTGTTATGGTAGAACAAGTTGATAATGCCTTTATCAGCAGTCCAACATAAGCAGCATACAATCCAGCGGATATTGAGAAGGACTTGCCAGAAGCCTATAAAGAATTGTTTACCAAGTTTGATGAACATGAGCGACAAGGTTCTGGCTTGGCGTTGGATAACATATTGCACACTGAAGTACATACAGCTACGTCAGCGCCAGTGGAAGCAAGCAGTTTTATCCCACCGTCGAAAAAAGTGAAGAATAAAGGAGGTGTGTTAAACATTCAGAATGAATTCTTATGGTCCGTGTTGGCTCACCTTCATCCTCATGAGAACAACCCACAGCGAGTGAATCATTACAAACCATTTGAGAAGGAATTGAAGGTGGAAGACATGACATTTTCGACACCGATTACAGACATTCCAAAATTTGAAAAGGAGAATGATGTATCTATCAACGTGTTTGGATATGAACATGATGTAGTTGTTCCGATACAACTGAGTCGAAACACCAGCGCGAGAGAAATCAACTTACTTTTGATTAGCAATGACAAGAAAAGGCATTACTGTCTCATCACGAATTTCAGCAGACTTATGGCTTATCGATCAAAAAATAAGGCTGCAGCATTTTATTGTTTCAACTGTCTTCACGGATTTAGGCTACAAGATCTTTTAGATAAGCATCGTGAAGTGTGTGGAAAGCATGGAGCACGACGTTTATCATTCCCCAAGAAACCATTCTTCAAGTTTAAGAATGAAGCTAAACAACAGCGAGCACGTTTTGTGATTTATGCGGATTTTGAATGTTTTACGCAAAAGCATGAAGAAGGAGACAAGTATCAGCATCATCGTCCAAACAGCTTCGCCTATGTGGTTTTCAGCCAGTATGACATACGTGCACCAATTGTGTATCGAGGCGACAATGCTGTGAAAGTCTTTTTAGACCATATGGTGAATGAACGTGATCGTATTGTGCATGGTTTACAACAGCCAAAGGAAATGGTGATGACTCGTGAAGACAAAGAGAATTTCAAGAACACTGTCGATTGTGACATTTCAATCAATCAATTGCAAATACCGCGGAGCTGCACATAGTGAATGAAACTTGCAATTTCGACTTAGAAAGGATAAGCAGGACGATAAAGATTCTTTTATCATTCCTGTGTTTTTCTACAATTTGCGAGGCTATGACAGCCATTTGATTATGAAGAAATTGGGAATTTCAATTATGAAACGATTATAGTCATTCCCAACACCATTGAGAAATATATTGCGTTCACCATGAGCAATCTGAAATTTACGGACAGTTAACAGTTTATGAGTACTTCGCTACAGAAGTTGGCATCCAACCTTGCATCAGAAGGGAAAGATAACTTATATAACATGACGTCACACATTCACGATAGTGACCAACAAGATTTACTGTTGAGAAAATGAGTGTATCCCTACGATTACGTGGACGAGCCATCCAAGTTTGCTGAAACACAGCTACCGTCAAAGGATAAGTTTTACAGCCAACTCAGTGAAGACGACATTAGCGATGAGGATTATGCACATGCGCAGCAGGTATGTGATACATTCAACTGTACTACATTCGGCGAATACCACGACCTATACCTGAAATCAGATGTGTTACTGCTGGCTGACGTGTTTGAAAAGTTTCGTCAAGTATGTCTTAACGCGTATGAATTGGCTCCTGCTCACTACTATACAGCGCCAGGACTGTCGTGGGATGCGATGTTAAAAGCGACAAAGGTGAAATTGGAATTGATCAATGACACGGACATGTACCAAATGGTTGAACAAGGTCTACGTGGAGGAATATCTGTGATCACGCACGATGCGAAAGCAAATAACCCCTACGTAGCAGATTACGATCCCACAAAACCAACCAATTACCTGGTGTACCTGGATGCAAACAATCTTTATGGTTGGGCCATGTCGCAAAGCACGCGAGAAAGTGGATTTACGTGGGTGAGCGAGCCAGAATCCGTCGACTTTATGGATGTGGGTGAAGATGACGAGATTGGATACATTTTAGAAGTGGATTTAGAATACCCAAAGACCATTAATGATCGTCATTATCACTACCCAGTGGCTCCAGAACGGAAAAGCATCAAAGTGGGAGAATTGTCAGAGCCTAGTCAGAAGCTACGGAAAGATCTGAACATGAAAGACAAACCCAGTGAAAAGCTCATTCCCAACTTGTGTGACAGGAAGAAATATGTGCTTCATTACAGAAATTTACAGCATTTCGTCTCACTGGGATTGAAAGTCACTAAGGTGCATCGTGCTATTATGTTTGCACAGAGCAAATGGTTGGAGAAATACATCTCCTTGAACACGGAAAAGAGAAAATTGGCCAAGAACCCGTTTGAGAAAGACTTCTTCAAACTCATGAATAACTCTGTGTTTGGCAAAACCATGGAAAATGTGAGAAAGCGAATCAATGTTGAACTCGTTCACCAGGAAAAGCGGTTCAAGAAACTTGTAGCCAAACCTTCATTCCACAAATTAAAAATTTTCAACGAAGATTTGACCGCTGTACATTTGCGCAAATTGGCTCTGCCTCTTGATAAACCCGTTCAAGTCGGCTTCACCATTCTGTGCCTCAGCAAAGTGCTCATGTTTCACTTTCATTACATCATGACCAAGTATCCCGACGCCAAGCTGTTGTTCAGCGACACCGACAGTCTATGTTACGACATAGAAACGAACGATATCTACAAGGATATGCAGGAAGATGCTGACCTGTTCGACACAAGTGACTATCCGCCAGATCATTTCCTGCATTCCAACGTGAACAAAAAAGTGCTTGGGAAAATAAAAGGTGAGACGGCGGGCATTCCCATTGAAGAGTTTGTTGGACTGCGGCCGAAAATATACAGTATGATGTATGGTGGGAAAGAAAAACGTACGGCCAAAGGTATCACTCGAGCGTGTCAAAGACGTATGAAACATAAGCAGTATAGAGAGTATTTGTTCAACTAAACTCAAACGATGGCTACAGGACACATCATTCGAAGTCATGACCACCACATTTTCTCGGAGAAGTTGAGGAAAGTGGCTCTCTCCCCCTATGACGACAAGCGATATGTGCTGAATGATGGCTATTCAACTTTGGCACATGGACACTACAGTATATAAGGGGGAGACTCTCCAACTTCAGAGTTAGTTGAGGTGTGAACACTGAAGCGTGAACATGAATCGGAAGAGATCTGCAACGGATATGGATACTCTTGCTGACACAGTTAAAGACTTGAAAGTGAAAAATTCTGACAATACAACCACCATCAAGAAATTAAAAGTGGAGACGACACCAACACCACCACAGTCGCGGGAGGGAATGATTTCTGTAGGCAATGGAAAGTATATCAAGATATGAAACAAAGTAATGAAGGAGTGGTGAACATTCGCAAATACCTCAGAGATGAGGGGACTGGAAGAAACTGTCCTACGAAAAAGAGAATTTTGCTGACAATACCTGAATAGAAAATGCTGAAGACGCAAGTGAAAGAAGTGGATAAAAGGCTTCGAAGACAAGAAGAATAGGGTAAACATGAACGCACTCATGTTTAACGATGGTGTTTACCTCGCTGTAAATGATTTGAATAAAGTGATAATAAATTCTCGGATAACACATGCTATCGGTTTAAATCTGAAGTGTGGATAGACTTTAAAAACATACCGCTTTAACCTGGGTTTGAACGTAGACTTGGAAATAAAGTTGAAGTGTTAGTGGTTGTACATGATTCTGGAGAAATCTTTATCCAGAGGATTATAATGGAGTTGTGCCAGATACTCCATATTCAGATTGGATCAACTTTGATATAAAGAATTACCGCGCAGTCTTACATTCCTAGAAGCTGCCCGCTGTTCGCCATCATCCGAGCATAAATAGACGAGATAGCTCATAGTTAAACGAGACTATTTGTTGGAGACTGGAGGACTATTTGTTGGATTATGAACCCATTACATATGGATTCTCATATATGAGAAACTTATGTGATGACATTGTGCTAAGACATTTTGGAAAGTATATCATACTATCGCCTGACGACCAATCAGTGTTGAAGGATCATCTAGACAAGTTGAGGATACCCGGCTTTCTCCTAGCAGTCTCAAATGAATTAGAAGTGCGTGTGACTCAGACCTGTCTAGAGTGTTTGTACAATTTCGCCAAACATGACGAGCTTACAGAAAAATACGACATCCTCACCCTCAGCACAGTAGAATGGAACGCGCTGTTACAACCATTGGATTGGGAAGAACCTTATGCTTGAATTCATAGAGGAAGGAATACAATTTATGCGGGGTACCAAATCCATTGAGCTGGCACATCCCATGTGTGTTATGGACATAGACATCAATGAAGATGGATATGAACTGAAACTGTCTGAACATGAAACTGTTAAAGTGATAAAGTTTGGTGATGTGAGTTATGTGAGTTTTCATAGCATTTACAAATGTGGGTGTAATGTCTATGATACATATATTAATTTAGATTGTAATGAATGGCATTCATTGATCAATGTATTGAAGACATTTGTTAACATGTATTGATTATGTTTTGTAAATAGAAGTTTGTAAATAGAGTTTGTACTTAAGAGTCTGTAAATAAAAGTTTGTAAATAGAGTTTGTAGATAAGAGTTTGTAAATAGAGTTTGTAATTAAGAGTTTGTAAATAAAAGTTTGTAAATAGAGTTTGTAAATAAAAGAGCGTAAATAAAAGTTTGTAAATAGAGTTTGTAAATAAAAGAGTGTAAATAAAAGTTTGTAAATAGAGTTTGAAACACAATAAATAAGACAGTTGTGTGAAACTTGGTTTTTATTGATCATAAAACTTGAACAATTATCAACAACTTAACTAATATAATTAACTTAACTAATATAACTTAACTACAACTAACATTAATAAAACAATGGTTTATAATGTCTATATACAAAATCCTTTACAATAAAATCACCATCCCTTCTTTTTAATATATTTACAATATCAAACATACTCTGATCTCGAGCTCTATGCAATATATAATATACACAATAAAAACCACATGAAGATGACATTGGTGTTTGTAACGATATGGAATTATACATATAATCATCCCTTAAAAACGTTTCTAAGCGATCATCTAGAGGTAACAGTCCATATGAGTCAAAATATTCTACAGGGTCTTTGTCATAATACACTGCCACCCAATGTTGTCCTGGTTCATCTTGATCGTCTGTGTTGATGACATAGGCACCACGTTGTAAAGATGGTAACTGGTCCATGGCGAACACGCCTTGAAACAAGTCTTTTGTCATGACATATAGCATTGATCTGCTTCGTGTTCATGACTGGTAGTCGAATTGTATACTGCGATTTGAACTTATTTCAATAATGTTGTCAAATTCAGCATAGACGATGACATTGATTGTATGTTGCAAAGCCCTGCCAAAATTCATTTCTAGCCGCAAATTCCCATGCTTGATAAGGGGAAAATAATCATCGCCATCATAAGCAGGTGTTAAGTCGAACGAAAATAAAGCATAACCTCTAGGCCAATCTTCCCATTTTATGATAAAACTTTTCTCGCCATTCAATCTATCAAACGATTTGTAAAGCGTTTCAAAAGCGTCCAGGTATTTGTTCTGTGTAATGTCAAGCTTGAGACGTTTGGATAGAACTGGTTCACCATCCGTGTACACATGCATGTAGTCCAGATCAAAATGTTTGAAATCGTATGGATTCCTCAATGCTGTTCCACCAAAGGCTTCATTATGAACCAGACCAATGACAATGCGTTTTGGTAATTGACCCAAAAGGATGTTATCTTTCAAAAAAGACTGAAATCCTGCTGGAATGGCCAACACTTTACATTCTTTTCTAGTGATGAGAAACTTGGCCGGACTTTTCATCAATGCATCTGTATATCCTAACTGAATACCTGGACTAACCCTCACTTTGCGAATGGTTAAAAATGCCTCTTCACTTGTACCTTATAGGTATTATTTGCAGCCATCAATACATATTCATGTTTTTGTCTATGGAAACGTAATTTCAAACTGATGCCATTAGGAAGATAACGATCCTGCCCAAACAAATCTACCCTTAAACCACCTGTTAGCATAAAATCACGGCTGAGACGTGTATGTAAATAACGATTATGTAATCCATTATTTCCTTGTTCAGCTAAGTCACCACCGTCAGCATTGACATGAAACCCTGATACATATCTTTCATGACTGGCTCTTTTCACCTCATAACCAGCAGTATCCTTATACATGAGGCGCATAGAGCGCTCAGAATGGAGACTCTCTTCCGAATCATGGATGAGGTGAGAGAAATTGCTGGCATAACCATGGATATTGTTACTATGGGATACCAATCGATCATTCAGAAACAATTCAATATGGTAGTGAGTGGTTGATAGTCGACATTATAACTTTTCTCTACAGCAGTTTGCGTTGGTGGTATGTGAAGCCATTCCAATGGAGAAAGACTACATTCACACAAATGATTATTTATGAAAGAAAGTCATTTTTTTCAAAAGATATCTTTTTTTAATATTTTTTTATGTTACCCGTGTGGCTGTTTTTCGTCTTCTGGTACGTTTCGTCGGTTTCACTCTCTTTTCAAGCACATCACCAATCACATGCTGTGCAACTCGGCCCGTAACATCTTTCGCGACATTCTTTGAATCCTGGTAATTCCCCGCCAACTTGACGAAGAAAATGGTTGCGATATGCAGATGGATCGTGTGTATAGACTTTTATAATGCTTTTGGTGGAAAATGAAGTTTACAGATCACCTTTCCAGTTTGAAATTGAACATTATGGCCTGTGTCGTCCTTAATATTCATCACTATCACGTCAAATTTGGATGTGTTTACAGGAACATAATGAGGTTCTCCATACGTTTTCATGACAATGTCTCCATCATGTCCTTATATTCCAACAGAACGTAGCAAAGGAACATAATAATCGCCACCAAATTGTGGTTCACAAATACTGCAGTACACATAAAGTGTATAAAATCCCTGTTTCACATCAGCTTTATGATCAGCTGTACACGTTTCAGTATACCATTGATCTGGGATAAATCCTAAAATTTCAGCTAATCCAGCGGAAAATAACACTTCAAAGTTATAATTTAGAAATAGAAAAACTTGTCGCCTAATTTTATCATACTTTATCCGAATAGCTTCTCTAAGATCATTTTTCATAGAATTAGCTGCTTCTTCATTGACTGCATGAAATATTTCTTGTATGAATCTATAGTAACCATAAGGAATAGTGATTGTGTCAAGGACAACATCTGTCAGTGGTTGTTGTTGATACTGAATAGAATAGTCCATTCCTTGTCTCATGGTTGTCCATGTATGTGGATATTGAATTTCAGCTAAAGCCACTTCATATTTCCCGTTCAGATAGATGGTTCGAGGCATACGAATTTGGTAATTCGAAGCCTTGTTGTTGTGATAATAGTTCATACTAGCATCAGATAGATGGTTCGAGGCATATGAATTTGGTAATTCGAAGCCTTGTTGTTGGGATAATAGTTCATACTAGCATTGCTAGACAAAGTAATGTAAAAACTTGTTGACCCCATGATGACTAAATGGTATATATGCGTTGACGTTGTCTATATACATTACTATAGCGCGCGCCATTCGCACAAGAATGTAAATGGTGTTTCTCATCATCTTTCACATCATCATGATCTACATGATCTATTACTTCTCCTTCACAACAAGCACTTGCACATCTTATTTTTATGTGATTGGTTGTTTCTTGACAACAACATAGCTCTTTGAGCCATGTTAAAACTTTTTCCATCCTTCAGGAAACTGTCTTTGTTGACGCTGTTTCATTTCTTTTGTAATGTCGTCACGAGTGGTCTTTTTACTAAACATAGTTTTTGGAATATTAGCATATACAATTTCCTGGATAAACGGATGCCAACCATGTGGTGGTATTGCTTGTTATTTTCTTCTTGTAGCAACCAATGCTTCTTTCAAATCAAATCAACAATGTTAGAATTTGTAATGACATCGCTTGTTTTCAACACAAGTTCATTCTTGTCTGTCTATGTTACACCATGTTTCTTCAGTTCTGCTAAAAGTTGTATTACTTTTCCATGATAGATAGGTTGAAAATGACTTAAACATAACTTTTCTGGTTTTTCAGGTGATGATTATGCAAGAGACTTTTGCCTAGATTGACTTGTTCGTAAATGACGACCAAGAAGTTGAGACATTTCCATGGCCTTTTCACGCGTTCGTTTCCCACGTAAAAGTGTATTTACTTTTGTTTTAATATCATTTTTCTTTTCTAATAACAGTTTGTATTCATATTCAGGAATGAGAACCATTTTCGTAGTATGTTTCATTTTAACAGCAGTTGGGCTAACAAGGGCAATGCAAATTTAGCAATAGCTCCAATGAATCCTCCTTTCTGATTAATCAACTTTTTTTTCTTCGAAGTGATTTCTTCTTATCTACCAGAGTACGTGAAGTATGACATTCACGTTTGAATCCCTTAAACCTTTTTGAGTTTAATGGTAAATGTCCTCGCTATATATTCAAAAAAATTTCAAACAAGCTCGTTAATTCCTCCTTCGTAGCTTGCTGTAGCCAGGATTTACGTCGTTTAGGCCCACTGCGTGCAAGCAGGTAGAGAAACGGTTGATTCGCTCGAATGCGTTTAGACATCTTGATTGTGAATGGTTAAATGAGTTGGTTCTTGTTCATACATCTGGATACATCTGTCGCGCTAATGTACTGATTTGTTGACTTTCTCTAGGATTTTTAAACAGAATGATATAATGTGTATTCAAACTAATATTTCGCATCTCTTTACCGTGATGGAATAAATTATGGACAATAAAGATAATGCTTAGATTTTGATGACTGCTACCAACACTAAAGAGACGTGGCATACGCTCATCATTATGAGATTTAGTCATTAAGTCATCAATGATGAGTAAATTTGTTTTTTTTTTCGGGTTAAAGCGCTCTTCAATGTCATCTGGAATGCCTTGGTAAAATTCCACATTTTTCATTCCCTTGTATAAAGGCTGATCTGCTGCATAGAGCTATAAAATGGTTTTTGGAGAGGGTTTAATCAACTTTTGTTCTAGAATTTCCTTCACCAGAGACGTTTTACCACTGCCTGTAGGTCCAGAGTCCAAACATGTAAATGGATGCTTCATTTTTGAATGTCTGTTTCTTTCACCCAACTGTTAAACTTGTCTGGCCAACCTAACCACTTGACAAATAATTCTTTCACACCTAGTCTTTTACGTGTTTTCAAGACTTTTTCAATTCTATAAATAGATTCAATATCTCAATATCTTTGGTCACGTTCTGCAGTTCTTCCTCATAGAAATGTCCATCAATATCTTCATCCAAAAAGTCTTTCAAACGATACAAATGTATTCCTTGCTTCTTACAACTATGTGTGACAATGAAGACTTCTTGAGTACACTTAATGTGATAATCCCGTTGAAATACATATTTGATGTGGGAAATACGAACATTATCGCCAATTTTAAATTTGTAGGTTTTCTTCTTCTTCGGTTTCAATTTCAGTTTGTCTACATACATATACTTCCACACTTTCGATGCGTTGTCTTTACGAGTCTCTGCAGGAGCATACTTATCAGGAAGAGAACCATGAGGTCTATGGTTGTAATTGGAGTCTAGGTGATCACCCCCCGGCCCTTACCCCCCGGCCCTTACCCCCCTGAGGTGATTATCCCCCGGTCTTTACCCCCCTTAGGCCTTAACCCCCCCGGCCGATACCCCCCCCAGATAGAAAGATGGATAAAGGTTAATATATTTATTTATATTATATATTTATATTACTATTGATGTTTTTAATTTTTAAATGAACACGTTTGTGCGATACTTAATTTCACCAAACGACATCATAGGGCAGTCGAGTTCAATGAATCTTCAGATTAAGGATAAATGTGCATGCATAAAACCGAATCAGTTTATTGCAATTCACTTTGAATTGCAATTTTATAACCAAATCAATCGACTTTTTCATGATTAATGTGCATGCATAAAACCGAATCCGTTTATTGCAATTGACTTTGAATTGCAATTTTATAACCAAATCTATCGACTTTTTCATGTTCTTGTCATGGAGCGTGACATGAAAAAGATGAAAGGGATCGTTTCATTGTACTTTTCAACTGCAATAAAATTAAATTTCATTGCAATCGAAAAAGTCAATTTGCAATTTTGAATGACATCAATATAAATCCACTTTTGCTTTTATTCATTTCATCGTACCTTATATCTGACAGAGGATGACAGGGATCAGAGATCATATTTCCCTGTCATCTTTTATATCCACTAAATTTCAAATCTCCGAAGCTTGGTATATAAACCCCTTGTAATTGTACACCAAGTCTGGAAGGATGTCTACATAACGGTAAGTTTGATTGGGTCGAAAATACCGATAGATCATTCCCTTTAGAGTACGAATGACTCTCTCAGCAAAGTTGGCTTTGGTTTCATTCTTTGTGGTATAAGCACGAATTCCCTCCTTCTTCAAAAATGCTTTTACCCATCTGTTTTTAAATTCCGTTCCTTTATCAGACCTTAGAGTTCGCGGTCTTCGTCGTGTTTCATGAAAAATCTTTTGGAAAGCTTGTATGACGCTAGTATGTGATTTATTGGGTTTTGGCTGCACCCACAAATATTTGGAAAACACAACAATGACAATGAGTAAAAAGCGCCTATCATCATTATAGGCAGCTTCGTTTCCCACACCAGCCAAATCAATATCCCACATGTCATCAATGCCACGTGTAATAACACGTTATCTTTTGAACCTGTATTTTACAGGTTGTAGTAAACTGAATGTATCTTGATCCTGTAACCATTTCTTCACTTGTGAATGTGTGACTGGTTGATCATGTTTTCTTAAGATGTGATGAAGTTTGTGAGGACCAGCAAATGCCCCAGGCTGTCCAGGTTTGAAGTAAATATTGGTCAAGTAGTCTTTCCACGTCGACATGTTCACACAAAATGAGAGACACTTCTTAACAGAACACTTTTATTTTATAACTCAACCAACATAACTTAACTAACATGCATTTATAACTTAACTAACATGTTGTTATAACTTAACTAACATATCTTACAAATCAAGTATAGATACAATGGTGTGAATAACTGGAGACCATTGGTCTTCAATGAATACTAACCAACTACTTAGTTCATCTAATGTAATAGCATCAACACCATATTTCTCACAACGTTTATTTCCATTCCCTAACACTTTATCTAAATGAATATAATATTTAGCTTCATTCCAATATGTATAGACACATGCAGAATGACAAGTATGTTCTTGACACTCTTCATATTGACAAGCAGACATACTAAACATGCAAATTTTTTACAGCTAATAACATTTCTTCAGAAAAGGCTTTTTGCACAATATATTGTCTCAGTGTAATGCCTGCCATTATACATCAAACAGTCTTGAATCAAAGTGAGAGACTGCTCCGGCAATGGTATCACACAGGTTTAGCAAGCAAGGAAGATGTGTTCCAGATGTTGTTCAAAACCATTCACTTATCATGTAGTCGGCATACTTCTCCGTGTGGTTGACTTTGTTTCTTTTTTTTTATTCTGACATGTCGGTTTCTTCCTGTAACAAAATATCTTTTAAAATGACTGCAACCTCTTCTATCATTTTCTTTCTTTGTTCACTTTGAAACCATTCACATAAGATTAAATTTGCTAGTAAGAAAAACATTGTCATGTCTTTAAATGACTCTTTGAAACAACTCACATAAGATTAAATTTGCTAGTAAGAAAAACATTGTTATGTCTTCAAAGGTTAAAAAGTTACCTGACAAAGCTGTTCAGTTTCCTCTTCTTCTTCTAGTCCACAGCAATCTTTCAAATAATCAACCACGCGAAAGTATACTTCCACATCAGTGCGAGCAGAATAGAATGCAGAATCAAAGTCAAAGTCAGGATCTTCTATTCCAATTTTATGACATTCTCCAGGAAATCTTGAATGCAGTTCAATCACATCAAGACTATGATGTACAACATCCCAAAAAGCGTCCAAGTGATAAAGCTGATAGTCTGGAGTTCCACAGCAACCAAGTTTAGCAATCATCAATTCAACATAAGCCTTTTTAAAACATGCGTCCATCTTGTTTCAGTGTGTCTTGGAAATGTCACTTCTACTTTGCTTCACAGACTTTACGTACTCCACACTTGCTGCAGAAGTTGTTAGGTTTACACATCTTGCAATTGTACTTGTGGCAGTGGCAATGATAATCTTCCATATGTCCGTAAGCACCACAATAGTCACAGGTAAGTCCAAGTTGATTTTGCACGTTTATATTCTCCAATTGAACTTCAGCCAGTCTAAAGTCTTGACACCTTCATCCGATCATCCTTTTGCCGCTTGATAGGAGTTTTCTTGTCATGACATTCCGTACATGGTAACAAGGCTGAGTTGATGTTATCCATCTCCTGAAGCAGTGTCTCCCATTCACCATCATTCCTGTTGATGTGATGCATGTATTCTTTCCCTTCAAACCGTGATGTGCGTACAAAACTCACATAACGCATATCCAAGTATGAAATGACTTCCAGCCACTTCGTTTGCGTTAAGTACAGTTTGAAGCCAATGTCACGTAAATTTTTCAAGCTCTGACATACAATCTTCCACAAAGATGGTGATAAAGCACACCATCGCTCTCCACGTGTGATGCGTAGAAATAGCCCAAATTCCCCATGCTCCACAGTAATTGTTAGGTTTGCACTCATTTTAAAGCTGCTTGTCTTCTCCATGGCTGCACAAAGAAATGATAACTTTGAGTCCACTTCGTTTATACCCAACTGTCTGCTGAGTCACCAAACATCTTGCAAAGTTCTGCATTCACTTCAACTTGTCCATGGTTGAACCGAACAAGTTCTGATACATTCGTCGTCAATGCAATGTCATCATCATAATGTAAAATGATTTTTGCGGCTACAACTAACATGAGGTCGGTTGCCCAAATTATATTCGCGTTGATAAATGCTGATTCAATGCCGTAAGTTAATGGCAAATGCAGTTCTTCACATTCGCGGAGAAACGAGTGGATGAAACAATCTCTTGGAATTGCCTTTCCAACAGCTTCCCAATGCTGATGCAAATTCTTCACTTGCAAAATCCAATCCGATTGAAAACCAGGAAGCTTTGAAAACACAGAGTCAGCATAATTCACTTTGAAGACGTCATCCATAGTCATACATATGTCAAGAAGTAATGTTGACATTGTGAATGGGTTTTTTCTCCTCACTCATGCATTTATGGCACTTAGATGTAATCAAAATATGACGTGTAACTTGCTCAAACTTGTTAAAATTACTCAAAATGGCTGACTCAGCAGAATTTATCTCTCCTGAATATGTGTATTTATCCGCCAACACGGTATTCATCCGCGAAATAAGATATAACCACTGTAAACTTTACACAAAACTGAATTTAACAGTGAAATTTTCATGCAAGTCGGTCAACTATAGCGAAAGTTACACCAGTTTTTACAAAGTTAAAATGGCGGCATGTCACAATGATGCATACAGCCACATGCGCAAATAGCCTGTGGTTACTTTAAAGCAAAACTTTACATAAACCTGAATCAAACAGTGAAATTTTCATGCAAATCGGTCAACTATAGCGAAAGTTACACCAGTTTTTACAAAGTTAAAATGGCGGAATGTTACAAATATGAATACAGCCGCATGTGAAAATAGCATGTGACCACTTTATAGCAAAACTTTACATAAAACTGAATCAAGCAGTGAAATTTTCATGCAAATCCACCAAGTATAACAAAAGTTATACACTCTTGAAGTGAGCCATATCACTTTCAGGTCCTCACTTTCTCACCATAGGGTCTGTCCCGCCTGCCGCCTGGGGGGGGGGGGGGGGGGGTTCGGTACATAGTATGTCCTGAGGGGGAGGTTGAGGGGGTCGGTGCATAGTATGTCCTTGGGGGAGGAGGGGGCGGTCGGTACATAGTATGTAATAGGGGGAGGGAGAGGGGGTCATCACTTCGTTACCATGGTTACGAGACTGATGACGTCACTTCCTGGGCTGGAACCGACCTTTTCCTACTACTACATGCTATAATTGCAATTAATAACGAATGTCACCCGCATATATTAAGTACTAAGTTGATCACGATTACACATGAATCGCCTTCAAGTCTAAGATGTTAATCCTAAAAATAAAAAAGAAACGCACACATACACATAATCAGTGTTTGAGAGGGGGAGCAGATTACCTAGTATTGAAAATTTGAGGGGGGGGGGCAGATTACCGTGGGGGGGGGGGCAGATTACCGTTTACCCTTTTAAACAGCGAAAGTGGCATTAACTGAGTTATCAGAATATCAGTACTTCAGCATGAACCAACTGGGAATCACCAGACATTGAGGGCGGTATAATGTTTTTTGGGACTTCATTTAAAATATACAGAAAAACTTCCTAGCCGGCTTTAAGTTAATAATAACTGTTACATCTGTAAAGCTGTGCAGCTTCCTCCACTGGAGGGAGGGAGCTTTATAGGGGTACGTGTGTCATTCAGAATTTTCCGACCTATCAAAAGTACCGTTTGCTTCTTGTGTTTTTTTTTTAATTTCAATGGCTTGAGTTGAAGCTTGAGGAAATTATGTTATCACTTCGTAACATAATGGTTTTTTTCTGTGCAGAAGAAGATGGTGGGGTTGCTGGCTATCTCTCCAATACTAAGTAATTTATTTTATAGTAATAATAAAATCTTATTTCTTAAAAAAAAAAGAATTTTAAATGGGAACTCATTACTCCGATGCCAGTTTTCTTTCCTGCTTACCCTCGGAAACTATGTGGATGGAAAACTGCAACTGCGAGGATTTTTTGCATAGATATTTACACTGTACATGTGCTGATGACTTGGACGCTGACCATGACCACTATAGGTTTACAGATGGCTGCTCGATGTTCTCCCACTGCACGTTACGATTTTTATTCCATAATATATTTAGTTCACTCCGTGATGTTAGGCCAAATTTGTTTTTAATATTTTCTGAAAAATTCCAGTATCCCATGAAATCAACATTTTTGCATTTTATGTTGTTGGAAGCATTCGATTGTCAATCCAAAATGTGTGTTGATAAAAAGTCGTTATAAATAGATTTTGACGGCATGAAGGCAAGGGGAGTGGGGGGAGGGGGGTATACTATGCGCTTCAGTACTCGATTTCTTCTTCTTTTGGGGGGGGTGTATTCAATGTTTCGTGTCTCGAATGGAGCTAGCCCTATCAAAGTGTCATCACGCTTCTGACACGGATTAGCTCCGCTTTCTATCAGCGTTAAGAATTATATGATATCTATTACATACAATAAAATAGTAATACAGTAAAACCCCGGATATGGACACCCCTCTATTATGGACACCCCTGAATTATGGACATCATTTTTCAGTCTGTTTTAAAACGCCATACAGTGCTGTTATATCTAGACCCCTCTATTGTGGACACCCCTCTATTCAGAACTAGGGACACTCTTTTTATCCCGAAAGTACGGTTACACATTAAAAACAACCCCTCTATTGTGGACAGTGAAATTGCTGTCCATATTTTGTACTTTATGTAAACAACCCCTATCAGCTTCTTGCTCGTTAGTGCTTGTTTTTTCGCTATTGTTATCTGTGGGTTTTGAGTACATTATACTGAAAACAGTGCATGTAAAGACAATAGTAGGGAGAAAGTGGGGGTTCTAAAACAGGAAGTGACGTCATAATGACGTCATGAGGTGTTTTAGAAGCCCCATGGGGTTTCTAAAACAGTGACGTCATATTGACGTCATATTGACGTGATATTGACGTCATATGGACGTCATATGGTTGTCATATGGACGTCATATGAACGTCACATGAACGTCATAATGACGTGAGGAGTTGTTTTAGAAGCCCCATGGGGTTTCTAAAACAGTGACGTCATTATGACGTGTTATGGACGTGTTATGGACGTGTTATGGAAGTGATATGGAGGTCATATGGAGGTGATATGGAGGTGATATGGAGGTCATATGAACGTCATATGAACGTCATATGAACGTCACATGAACGTCATAATGACGTGAGGAGTTGTTTTAGAAGCCCCATGGGGTTTCTAAAACAGTGACGTCATTATGACGTGTTATGGACGTGTTATGGACGTGTTATGGAAGTGATATGGAGGTCATATGGAGGTGATATGGAGGTGATATGGAGGTCATATGAACGTCATATGAACGTCATATGAACGTCATATGAACGTCATAATGACGTAATATGGAGAGTGGGCGGCCATTCAAACAACCATTCAAACGGGCGGCCATTCATACGACCAGTCAAACGGGCAGCCATACAAAATGACACCCGGACAAAATGGTACACGGACTAAATGACACCCGAGCACCCGAGCACCCGAGCACTTGAGCACCCGAGCACTTGAGCACCCGAGCACCCGAGCACCCGAGCACTTGAGCACTCGAGCACTCGAGCACTCGAGCACTCGAGCACTCGAGCACTCGAGCACTCGAGCACTTGAGCACTCGAGCACTCGAGCACTTGAGCACCCAAGCACCCGGACAGCAAAGGGTTCATAGAGACATGGTTAGAGCTGGCCTGCTGTGTATTTTGACCCATCAATGACGTCACACAGAATTGCAAAGATTGACTTAAGCCTGCATAGAGTGCCCCGGGAGAACGGTGAGTCGTTGAGCCAGTGGCCTAAAAGTGGGCCCCCCCCCCCGCCCAGCTACCTAGTGAGCCCCCCCCCCCCGCCCAGCTACCTAGTGAGCCCCCCCCCCCCCCCGCCCAGCTACCTAGTGAGCCCCGCCCATGATGGTTTTAGCCGCTGACTCACGGCTCACCGCCGCATGCCACTGTATGTATACAAGCAATGGCCACTCTTTTTTTTTAGCTTTCTCTCTCCAAACACACGCCAGACCAGACTGGTAACGGGTCAGTCGGACAAACGGACACCCGGACAAACGGACTACCCGGACAAACGGACTGCTGGGCAAACGGACAGTCTTTTTTTTTGTTTTTTTTTTACCTCTCTCTCCATCACACCACGGTAGCTGGGGACAAACAAACAGTCTTTTTCTGGCTTTCTCACTCTCTAACCAAGCCATTGCAGCAGCAATTAGTAAATGAGCACTCTTTTTCCTTAAGGAAGAGAGGTGTCTCCATGCATTGCGACCATATACAAGCAACAATCCTTTCTTTAAAGCTTTCTCACTATTCTAACACCTATGACAACCAAACCAACGGACACCCAGACACACGGACACCCAGACACGGACACCCAGACACACGGACACCCAGACAGACCTTTTTTTTGGTTTTTTTTTAGTATTTATCCCTCTTCACCCACATCAAACCAAACCACGGAAACAAGTGTTTTTTAGGGCTTTTCTCGTTCTCCAAGCACACACACACCATCACTAATGGATTGCCGTGGCAGCAATTAAAAATGAGCACTCTTTTTCCTTAAGGAAGAGAGGTGTCTCCATGCATTGTGGCCATATACAAGCAACAATCCTTTCTTTAAAGCTTTCTTACTCTTTTAACACCTATGGCAACCAAACCAACGGACACCCAGACACACGGACACCCAGACACGGACACCCAGACACACGGACACCCATACATACGTTTTTTTTTAATTTTTATCCCTCTCTCTTTCCACACACACCAAATCACGGCAGCAACTGTTTTTTAGGGCTTTTCTCGTTCTCCAAGCACACACACCATCACTAATGGCTTGTCGTAGCAGCAATTAAAAGTGAGCAGCCATTGCCTCCTTAAGGGGGAGAACTCTCCATGCATTGCGGCTACGAAAACCGAACACACACACACACACACACACACACACACACACACACACACACACACACACACACACACACACACACACACACACACACACACACACACACACACACACACACACACACATAGACACACATACATACGTTTTTTTTTTAATTTTTATCCCTCTCTCTCTCCACACACACCAAATCATGAAAGCAACTGTTTTTCTGCCTTTTCTCGATCTCTAACCAAGCCATTGCAGCAACAATTAGTAAATGAGCACTCTTTTCCTTAAGGGATGCTGTGTTTTAACCACAGAGAGGTCTCCATGCATTGTGGCCATATACAAGCAACAATCCTTTCTTTAAAGCTTTCTCACTCTTTTAACACCTATGACAACCAAACCAACGGACAGCCAGACACACGGACACCCAGACACGGACACCCAGACACACGGACACCCAGACAGTCCTTTTTTTTGTTTTTTTTTTTAGTTTTTATGCCTCTTCACCCACATCAAACCAAACCACGGAAACAAGTGTTTTTTAGGGCTTTTACCGTTCTTCCAGCACACACACGTTCACTAATGGATTGCCGTAGCAGCAATTAAAAATGAGCACTCTTTTTCCTTAAGGAAGAGAGGTGTCTCCATGCATTGTGGCCATATACAAGCAACAATCCTTTCTTTAAAGCTTTCTCACTATTCTAACACCTATGACAACCAAACCAACGGACGCCCAGACACACGGACACCCAGACACGGACACCCAGACACACGGACACCCAGACAGTCGGGTTTTTTTTTGTTTTTTTTATCCCTCTCTCTCTCTACACATATAGAAATAGCCACAACTGATTCAGCGTTATATTTCTCAAGCCTGGGTATTTTTTTTTTTAAACCCAGACAGTGGCTTATTTCTCTCTCTCTCTCTTCACACACATAACACAGCAAACGGTCAGACAGACAGATTTAGCGTTTCATTTCTCATGCCAGGGTATTTTTAACCCAGACAGCAAATTCTTTTTGCTTTCTCAAACGGTCAGACGGACAGATTTAGCGTTTCATTTCTCATGCCAGGGTATTTTTAACCCAGACAGCAATTTGTTTTGCTTTCTCAGACGGGCAGACGGACAGATTTAGCGTTTCATTTCTCATGCTAGGGTATTTTTTAACCCAGGCAGCAATTTGTTTAGCTTTTTCAGACGGTCAGACGGACAGATGGAGCTATAAATCAATGATTTATAGTCCTCTTTTTTTTAGCATTTCCCACACTCTCATTCATACTAAGATTGTCTGATGAAGCGTTTCATTTCGTAATAATGGGAGGGCCGCTAAAAAGCAGCCCTGGAGGGATTTCCGTAGTCTGGTCCTGGTCACTGCCTCTTGTCATCAGTTCTCCTGCCGCTGTCACTGCCTCCCGCCATCGGTTCTCCTGTCGCCGCCACTGGCGCCGCCGCTGACGCCACCGCTGGCACCGCTGCCGCCACCAACCTCGCCACAGCCACACTTCCGCTTATGTGCCACAACCGCGACCCTGCTCGAGGTGAATCCTTTGCCCTGGACACTACAAAAATAATATTCGGACTTCAAAGCCTCCGGGCATTGCTGCTCATGCAATCTCATTGAATATTCTACCGGAAAGCCAAAATGGCAGAATTCACAATATTTAACATTATCCAAAGTGCCCAAGATTTGCATGACCTCCTGGAAATCTGACTCTTTTCTAGAGACATTCTCCAGTTTCACCTGAGCAGGTTCGTTGTTGCGGTCAGTGTTTGAAGGTGACTGTATGAACCTGACTGTATCCGAAATACTGGCGACAGCGATTGTAAGCTCATCGTCAGGAGCCGGTGGCGGACTGTCCGGTCTTGTAACGGTTGCGCTTGGTGCCGCCAGCACCTTCCGGACAGTCACATCAGCTTCCTTTTGATTCACTTTCAACGGGGTCGTCATCGTTGACGCAGCGACTTTGACAGGAGTTGCTCTGGCAGGAGGAGTCTCTGTCATCGTTGCTGCGATCACTCTGGCTGGAGGAGTCTCTGTCATCGTTGCCGCGGTCACTCTGGTCACTCTGGTCACTTTGGTCACTTCCTGGCAGGGCGACGGGTCCCTGGGCGGCGAACGATGGCGTAGTCGCTTATGGCTCTCCTCCGCCGCCCTGCCAAACAGGTTGAACCGTTCCTCCGGTCTGTTCGCAAGGAAATTTCTCCACTTTCGAAACAGAAAAGTTTGATATTCAATGTAAATCTCCTCCCAGAAGTTGATATCCTTCGGTGATAGGAAGTAGCGGCCCCGAAGCTCATCCGAAAAAAACTCGTCCTTATACAACATGGTTGAATTTCGATGTGCTCGCTTCCGAAACAGAAAAATTTGATATTCTATAAATATCTCCTCCCAGAAGTTGACATCCCTCGCTGATAGAAAGTAGCGACCTCGAAGCTCATCAGAAAAAAACTCGTCCTTGTACTGCATGATTCAATTTCGATGTGTTCGCTTCAAAGGTTCAAAGCAGACTGACTGCACACAGACTGCAAAGCAAACTGACCGACCCCCCCCCCCCCTCCCCAGAGGCAGAAGCAGACGGTATATAGTAGGGACCCCCCCCGGCCCAGCTACCTAGTGAGCCCCCCCCCCCGGCCCAGCTACCTAGTGAGCCCCCCCCCCCCCTCCCGGCTACTTTTTACGCCGCTGGCTCACGGCTCACCGTCAGTAGTATAAAAAGGTCGGGTCGACACCACTCTAATCATTGTATTGCCAAACCATCATGGAGACGTCTCGAAACGCAACAACGGCTAGCAACATGGAAATTGATAGCCTGTTCAGCAATGAAACAATGGCTTTTACAGATGCAGTTTTAACTGCAGAGGAGACTGCTGCCTTCCTAAGTACACTAAAAGAAGCTGAAAAAGCCTTGGAGGAAGCATTAGGGGCTCCGTCAGCCGTGTCTACAGTACAGCAAACTAGGCCTGAAGAAGTACAGCCAGTACAGCAAGCAATGCCCGATCCCGAGGGATCTGACTACCCGTTCTGGGTTGCCAATGCGCTTGTAAATGGTAGCGCCAAACCACTTAGTACAAAGTTACAGGCTCATCTAGAGCATCTTGAGGAGGAAGAAGTGGTCATGTCAAGCGATGACGACGGTGACGACGACGATGACGACAATGGCGACAATGACGACAATGACGACAATGACGACAGCGACGACGATGAAAAGCAGCTCAAATCTAAATTCGAATTGAGCAAAAGTATTCCTGTTACTGAAGAAGACGTCACGCTGTTGAAACGAAACTTTCAAGCAGTGATTCCTCTGATAGATTGTAACATTTTATGGTGCTTATGTGAAGAAGGCTTTTTCGACCAACACACATACATATACCTAACGGAAGAAGTGAACACTGTCATTCAGCTTATCTACATGCTAGAAGGAAACATAGAGCATGTTCCCGCGTCAGAGCCACAGTTCTCCGAAGCCATGACCCGACGTTTCGTTCAACTTATTAGAAGTCTTCATGAGGAACTTTTTAAGACATTATGTCTACCGGCGCCAAAGTGTGTTGATGAGGATCGCGATTCCAAATATGCAAAGGTCATGCTACATGGCTTCAAGTACCTTGAAGAACGTATTAAGGTGTACGAGATGATGGCCTACCTCTATGAAAAAGGATATTTCACCATGTCAATGCTCTTCCAATGGATAATTGGAAGTCGCAAACGAGGAGATTTTTTAGTGATCGTCATGAGACAATCTCTAACAGACGGTTTACCAACAGCCTTTCTGGATGGTTTCAACGAGATCACTCCGCGATTTAGCAAACATCTCATGAAAACATACATGTAATGTCCATATAAAAGGAGTGAGGTGTCAAGTGCAGTCATCATTCGACGCGCAGCCATGGAGAAGACAAGCAGCTTTAAAATTAGTGCAAACTTAACAATTACTGTGGGGCATGGACAATTTGGATTATTTCTTCGAATCAAACGTGGAGAGAGATGGCTTGCTTTATCACCATCCTTGTGGAAGATTGTGTGTCTGAACTTACCAAGATTACGTGACATTGGCTTCAAACTGTACTTAACGCAAACGAAATGGCTTGAAGTCATTTCATACTTGGATATGCGCTATGTGAGTTTTGTGCAAACATTCTTGCTTGAAGGGAAAGAATATACGCGTTACATCAACATGAATGATGGTGAATGGGAGACATTGCTTCAGGTGATGGATAACATTAACTCAACCTTATTGCCATGTACGGAATGTCATGGTAAGAAAACTCCTGTTAAGCTGCAAAAGGACAATCGGATGAAAGTGTCGAAGCTATCCAAGAAAAGACTGGCTGAAGTTCAATTGGAGAATATGGATGTGCAAAATCAACTTGGACTTACCTGTGAATATTGTGGTGCTTACGGATATGCTGAGGATTATGATTGTCACTGCCACAAGTACAATTGCAAGTTGTGTGAACCAGACAACTTCTGCAACAAGTGTGGCTTACTAACTGTTTCTGCGGAGTAAGACTGAGAGTCATTTGTTTGCCAACCGTCACAGTGTGCAGACGTGTTATATGGATATGTGAAAGATGGATGTAGAAACGTGTTTCAAGGACAAGTATGTGGACTACATGATAAGTGAACTGGCGCGTTTTGGATCTATTCAACAACAACTGCAACACTTTGACATTTATTGGGAACTTGCGCATTCCACGTTAAGTGTACCAAACTTACGTGAGGATTTCATCAAAGAGTGTATGTTTTCAAACATTGACGGAGCTGAGGAGTTTGATGTGGAAGCAGCATATCACTTCGCTCGATTTGATCCAAGACTGTTTGATGAAGTGAGAGAGTGGTTAATCTACATTGCAGTATAATGACAGACATTACATTGAGACAATATATTGTGCAAAAGACATATTGTGAAGAAATGTTATTAGCTGTAAAAAAGTTTGCATGTTTAGTATGTCCTGCTTGTCAAAATGAAGAGTGTTCAGAACATACCTGTCATTCTGCATGTGTCTATACATATTGGAATGAAGCTAAATATTACATTCATTTAGATAAAGTGTTAGATAATGCAAATCAACGCTGTGAAAAATATGGTGTAGATGCTATCACATTTGATGAATTAAGTTGTTGGTTAATGTTCATTGAAGATCAATGGACTCCAATTATTCACACCATTGTATCAATACTTGATTTGTAAGATATGTTGATTGAGCTTTTATAAAATTTAAGATATGTTAATAAAATTTAAGATGTGTTGATAAAATGCAAGATATGTTGATAAAATAAAATGCAAGATATGTTAACAAGTGTTGATCATTTAGTGTTAACATGTCGACTTGGAAAGACTACTTAACCAATATTTACTTTAAACCTGGTCAACCCGGGGCATTTGCTGGTCCTTACAAACTATATCACATATTAAAAAAACATGATCAACCAGTCACTCATTCACAAGTGAAGAAATGGTTACAGGATCAAGATGCCTTCAGTTTACTACAACCTGTAAAATACAGGTTTAAAAGGCAACGTGTCATTACACGTGGAATTGATGACATGTGGGATATTGATTTAGCTGACATGGGAAACATAGCTTCCTATAATGATGACACCCACTTTTTATTAGTTGTCATTGATGTGTTTTCCAAATATTTGTGGGTGCAGCCAATGCCTAATAAATCACATACCAGCGTCATAGAAGCCTTTCAAAAGATTTTTCATGAAACACAACGAAGGCCACGAACTCTAAGGTCAGATAAAGGAACTGAATTTAAAAACAGATGGGTAAAAGCATTTTTGAAGAAGGAGGGAATACATGCCTATACGACAAAGAATGAAACCAAAGCCAACTTTGCTGAGAGAGTCATTCGTACTCTAAAGGGAATGATGTATCGATATTTCCTTCATAATCAAACGTATCGATATATGGACATCCTTCCAGACTTAGTGTATAATTATAACCATAGACCTCATGGCTCCCTCCCTAATAAGTATGCTCCTGCAGATATTCGTAAAGACATAGAATCGAAAGTGTGGAAGTATATGTATGTAGACAAATTGAAATTAAAACCAAAGAAGAAGAAAAAACCCTACAAATTTAAAATTGGTGATCAGGTTCGCATTTCTCACATGAAATATGTATTTCAACGGGATTATCATATAAAGTGGACGCAAGAAGTGTTCATTATCACACATCGTTGTAAGAAGCAAGGAATACACTTGTATCGTGTGAAAGACTTTTTGGATGAAGATATTGACGGACATTTTTATGAAGAAGAACTGCAGAAAGTGACAAAAGATATTGAATCAGTCTACAGAATTGAAAAGGTTTTGAAAACACGAAAAAGACGAGGTGTTAAAGAATTATTTGTGAAGTGGTTAGGTTGGCCAAAGAAGTTTAACAGTTGGGTGAAAGAAACAGATATTCGAAAATGAAGCATCCATTCACGTGTTTGGTCTCTGGACCTACAGGCAGTGGTAAAACTTCTCTAGTTAGAGAAATTCTAGAACAAAAGTTAATTAAACCCTCTCCAAAAACCATTTTATGGCTCTATGCAGCAGATCAGCCTTTGTATAAGGGAATGAAAGGTGTGGAATTTTACCAAGGCATTCCAGATAACATTGAAGAGCGTTTTAACCCGAAAAAACCAAACTTACTCATCATTGATGACTTAATGACCAAATGTCATAGTGATGAACGCATGACACGTCTATTTAGTGTTGGCAGCAGTCATCAAAATCTAAGCATTATTTTTATTGTGCATAATTTGTTTCATCATGGTAGAGAAATGCGTAATATTAGTTTGAATACACATTACATCATTCTGTTTAAAAATCCTAGAGACAGTCAACAAATAAGTACATTAGCGCGACAAATGTATCCTGGAAAATCTCAATTTCTCATAGAAGCCTATCAAGATGCTACCAGCAAACCTCACGGCTATTTATTCATTGATTTGAAGCCGAAGACAAATGATCAACTACGTATTCGTACAGGCATTTTACCAAAAGATACACATTACGTATATGTTGATAAGGTGGTGTATGAACAAGAACCAAGTCACTTAACCATTCGCAGCCAAGATGTCTAAACGTATTCAAGCGAATCAACCTTTCCTTCACTTGCTTGCACGCAGCGGGCCTAAACGACGTAAATCCTTACTACAACAAGCTACTAAGGAGGAATTAACTAGCTTGTTTGAAATTTGTTTGAATATATTGCGAGGACATTTACCCTTAAGCTCAAAAAGGTATAAGTTATTCAAGCGTGAACGTCATACCCTACGTACACTGGCAAATAAGAAGATATCACTTCGAAGAAAAAAGAAGTTGGTTAATCAGAAAGGAGGATTTATTGGAGCTATTGCTAAATTTGCATTACCCTTGTTAGCTCAGTTGCTGTTAAAATGAAACATACTTTGAAAATGGTTCTCATTCCTGAATATGAATATAAAATGTTGTTAGAAAAGAAGGGAAAAGATGTTGAAATCAAAACGAAAGTGAATAAACTTTTACGTGGGAAACGAACTCGTGAAAAAGCAATAGAAATGTCTCAAGTGCTTGGACGTCATTTACGAACAATTCAATCACAACAACAACAACGACAAAAGTCTGTTACAGCATCTAATGCAGAAAAATCAGAAAAGTCTCAACAGTTTCTAAACCATTTTCAACCCATTTATCATGTAAAACTAACACAACTTCTGGCAGAACTTAAGAAATATGGTACGAGATGGACAGATAAAAATGAACTTGTTTTAAAAACAGGTACTGTCATTACAAATTCTAACATTATTGATTTGTTGAAAGAAGCATTGGTTGCTACAAAAAGAAAAGAACGACGAGAACCACCGCGTGGTTGGAAGCAGTTTATTGAGGAAATTGTAGACGCTAATATTCCAAAAACTGTTTTTGGCAAAAAGACAACTCGTGAAGATATTACAAAAGAGCAACAACAACGTCAACAAAGATTGTTTCCAGAAGGATGGGAAACTTTTTAACATGGATTAAAGAGCTATGGTGCTGTTGTTGTAAAGAAAATGGAAATAAAAATACTATTCCTGTAAAAATTAGGTGTGTTAGTGCTTGTTGTCAGGGAGAAGTAGTAGATACCAATTTAGATCATGTAGATAGCAATTTAGACAATAATGTAGACAGCAATGTAGAAAGTGAGGATGAAGAGTGTCAAACATGAAGTAATGTATATACACATCTAGTCTATCTACATCACATAAACGATTTAGCTGTCATGGAGTCAACAAGTTTTTACATTACTTTACCCAGCAATGCTAGTATGAACTATTATCCCAACAACAAGACTTCGAATTATCAAATTCGTATGCCTCGAACCATCTATCTGAACGGAAAATATGAAGTGGCATTAGCTGAAATTCAATATCCACATACATGGACAACCATGAGACATGGAATGGACTATTCTATTCAGTATCGACAACAACCACTGAATGATATTGTTCTTGACACAATCAATATTCCTTATGGTTACTACAGATCCATACAAGAAATATGTCATGCAGTCAATGAAGAAGCAACTAATTCTATGAAAGATGACCTTAAAGAAGGTATTCGGATAAAGTATGATAAAATTAGACGACGCGTTTTTCTATATCTAAAATACGGCTTTAAAGTGTCATTCTCCACTGGATTAGCTGAGATTTTAGGATTTATCCCAGATCAATGGTATACTGAAACGTGTACAGCTGAATATAAAGCTGATGTGAAACAGGGGTTTTATACACTTTATGTGTATTGTAGTATTTGTGAGCCACAAGTTGTTGGTGATTATTATGTTCCTTTGCTACGTTCTGTTGCAATACAAGGACATGATGGAGACATTATCATGAAAACTTATGGAGAACCTCATTATGTTCCTGTAAACACATCCAAATTTGACGTGATAGAAATGAATATTAAGGATGACACAGACCATAATGTTCCATTTCAAACTGGGAAGGTCATCTGTAAACTTCATTTTCGACCAAAAGCATTATGAAAGCATACACACACAATCCATCTATTTATCGCAACCATTTTCTTCGTCAAGTGGGTGGAGAATTACCAGGATTTAAAGGAGCGCGAATACAATATGGAGATGGTATTGGTTCAATACTGGGATCATTGGCTCGAAAAGCTATTCCACTGCTTAAGACAGGGGCTAAAATCGTTGCACCACATCTTAAAAGGGCCGCAAAAGATATCGCGAAAGATGTTACAGGTCGAGTAGCACAACGTATGTTTGGTGGTGGGTTACGAGGACAAAAGAGACCGAAACGAGCAAAACGTGTCAGAAGGCGAAAGGCAGCTAAACGGATAACATCAAAAAAACATAAGAAAGATATTTTTTAATCATGTCTTTAATTCATAATCATTCTTGTGAATGTAGCCTTTCTCCATTAGAATGGTTTCACATACCACCAACGCAAACTGCTGTAGAAAAAAGTTATAATGTAGACTATCAACCAATGACTACCATTAGAGAGGGTGCTCCAATAGAATTCTACATTCCTGCGAGTACAGAAGAATATCTAGATTTAAAGAACAGTAAACTCCATATTGTATGTCGCATTGTCAAGGCCGATGGAACACTGTGTGGTGTAGATGATAACGTGTCATGTATCAATGATTTGTTTAATGGGCTATGGTCTAATATTGAATTATTTCTAAATGATCGTTTGATATCACATAGTAACAATACCCATGGTTATACTAGCATCATATCTCATCTCATTCATGACTCGGAAGAAAGTCTCCATTCTGAGCGCTCTATGCGTCTCATCTTTAAAGATACTGCCGGATCAATGAATACTTATGAGGTGAAAAGACCTAATCATGAAAGATATGTATCAGGTTTTCATGTAAATATTGAAGGTGGTGATATAGCTGAAACAGGAAATAATGGTTTACATAATCGCTATTTGTATACACGTCTAAGCCGTGAGTTTGCGCTTACAGGTGGTTTAAGGGTAGATTTGTTTGAGCAGGATCGTTATCTTCCCAATGGTGTTAGTATGAAATTACGTTTACATAGACAAAAAGATGGATATGTATTAATGGCTGCAAATAATGGTTTTAAAGTAGAAGTGAGAGAAGCGTTTTTAACCATTCGCAAAGTGAGGGTTAGTCCAGGTATTCAGTTGGGACATGCAGATGCATTGATGAAAAGTCCTGCTAAGTTTATTGTTAATAGAAAAGAATGTAAAGTTTTAGCTATTCCAACTGGATTTCAATCTTTTGTGAAAGATAGCATCTTTTTAGGCCAATTACCAAAACGTATTGTTATTGGAATGGTTCATACTGAATCCTTTGCTGGAACAGTATTGAGAAATCCATACAATTTTGAACATTTTAATCTTAACTTTATGCAGCTTTACTCTGATGGTGAACCAGTCCTATCCAAACCTCTCAAGCTTGATATAAATCAAGGCAAATATCTTGATGCTTTTGAAACTCTTTACAAATCTTTTGATAGATTGGATGGCGAGAAAAGTTCCATTATAAAACGGGAAGATTGGCCTAGAGGTTATTCGTTGTTTTCTTTTGACTTAACACCTGATTATGATGGTGCTGATCATTATGCCCTTATCAAACATGGGAATTTGAGACTAGAAATGAATTTTGCTGGTGCCTTGCAAAATACAGTCAATGTTATAGTGTATGCTGAATTTGATAACATTGTTGAAATAAGTGCAAATCGTAGCATTCAATTCGACTACCAGTCATGAACACGAAGCAGATAGAAGCCATCCTATCCCATGATGCCACGACAAAAGACTTGTTTCAAGGTGTGTTTGCCATGGACCAGTTACCATCTTTACAACCCGGTGCCTATGTCATCAACACAGACGATCATGATGAGCCAGGAGAGCATTGGGTGGCAGTATATTATGACGAAGACCCTGCAGAATATTTTGACTCTTATGGACTTTTACCTATAGACAGTCGTTTGAATAAGTTTTTAAAGTTTAATTTCATTTATAATTCAGTTCGATTACAAACACCAATATCCTCTACATGTGGATTTTATTGTGTGTATTATATAATTCAAAGAGCTCGAGGACATAGTCCTTTTGAAATCATTGATGTATTAAGAAGAAGTGATGGTGATTTTGTTGTAAAGGATTTTGTATATAGACATTATAAACCATTATTTTATTGATGTTGTATTAGTTAAGTTGCATTAGTTAAGTTGTTGGTAATTGTGAATTGTATTATGAATATTGTAAATAAACAAGACAGTTTTATACAACATTCTTTTTTTTATTGTGTTATACATTATTTACATTTCACAATTATTTCACATTAAGCTTTTATTTTACAAATACATTCAATACATCAATAAACACATGCCATTCATACCAATCTAAATTAATATATGTATCATAGACATTACATCCACGTTTGTAAATGTTATGAAAACTAGCATAACACTGTCCATTACCAAACTTTATTATTTTAACATCTTTGTGTTCAGACAGTTTCAGTTCATATCCATGATCATTCATGTCAATGTTCATCACCATAACACACATGGGATGTGTCAGTTCAATGGACTTGGTGCCTCGCATGAGTTGCACTCCTTCCTCTTTGAATTCAAGCGTCAGGTTCTTTCCAATCCAATGCTTGTAACAGAGCGTGCCATTCCACTGTGTTGAGGGTGATGTAGTCGTAGCATTTTGTAAGCTCGTCATATTGGCGAAATCGTACAAACACGTCTAAATAGTTCTCAGTCACACGCACTTCTAAATCCTCTGAGAGTTTCAGGAGAAAGCCAGGTATCCTCAGCTTCTCTAGATGGTCTTTCAACACAGATTGTTCGTCAGTTGATAGAATGATATACTTTCCAAAATGTTTTAGCACGATGTCATCATATACGTTTCTCAGATATGAGAATCCATGCGTAATGGGTTCATATTCCGATAAAAAGTCTTCCATCTCGTTCAACAGTCAGATGAACTATGAGCTGTCTCCTTGTCTGCAAAGACGTTTTTATGCTCGCAAGATGGTGAAGAGTGGATGTTGTATCACTTCTAGGAATCGTAAGACTGCGCGCCAGTTCTTGATATCAAAGATGATCAAATCTGTATATGGTGTATCTGGCACAACTCCCTTATAATCCTCTGGATAATCCTGTAAAAGATTTCTACAGATTTCTACACGTATGTTAGAATCATATTCAGCCACCGTCACTTCCACTTTATTTTCAAGTCTACGTTTAAACCCATGTTCAAGTGGTATGTTTTTAAAGTCTTTCCACACTTCAGGTTTAAACCGATGATAACTTCTCTGAGAATCTAGTATCACTTCATTCCTATCATTTACAGTAAGGTAAGCACCACCGTTCAGCATGAGTGCATTCATGTTTTTACCTTGTTATGAGCCACCTTCTTGTCTGCGAAGCCTTTTATCCACTTCTTTCACCTGCTTCTTCAACATTTTCCATTCAGGTATTGTCAGCAAGATACCCTTTTTCGTTGGACGGTTTTTTCCAGTCCCCTCATCTCTCAGGTACTTGCGAATGTTTACCACTCCTTCATTGCTTTGTTTCATAATCTTGATATACTTTCCATTTCCTAGAGAAAGCATTCCATCCCACGACTGTGGTGTTGGTGCTGTCTCCACTTTCAATTTCTTGATGGTAGTGGTAGGATTTTTCACTTTTAAGTCTTTAACTGCATCTGCAAGAGTATCCATATCAGTTGTAGATCTCTTACGACTTTCACGTTCCATGTTAACGCTTCAATGTTCACACCTCAAATAACTCTTCCGTTGGAGGACCTCCCCCTTTTATACCACAGCCTTGTAATGTCCATGCGCTAAAGTGGAATAGCCATCATTCAGCACATATCGCTTGTCGTCATATGGGGAGAGGGCTACTTTCCTCAACTTCTCTGAGAAAAGCTGGTGACTATGACTTCGGATAATGTGTCCTGTAGCCATCGTTTGAGTTTTCTTGAACAAACTGTCTCTATACTGCACATGTTTAATGCGTCTTTGACACGCGCGAGTGATGCCTTTGGCCGTACGTTTTTCTTTCCCACCACACAATAAACTGTACATTTTCGGTCTGAGTCCAACAAACTCTTCAATGGGGACGCCGGCCGTCTCATCCTTCATTTTCCCAAGCACTTTTTTGTTCACGTTGGAATGTAGGAAATGATCCGGCGGATAGTCACTTGTGTCGAACAGGTCAGCATCCTGCTGCATATCCTTGTAGATATCTTCCGTTTCTATGTCGTAACATAGACTGTCGGTGTCGCTGAACAATAACTTGGCATTGGGATACTTGACCATGATGTAGTTGTAATGAAAGTTGAACATAAGCACTTTGCTGAGGTCGAGAATGGTGAAACCAACTTGAATGGGTTTATCCAGAAGCAAATCCACTTTGCGTAAATGTACCGCGGTCAAATCTTCGTTGAAAATTTTGAATTTGTGGAAAGAAGGTTTGGCTACAAGTTTCTTGAACCGCTTTTCCTTGTGAACAAGTTCAACATTGATTCGCTTTCTCACATTTTCCATGGTTTTGCCAAACACCGAGTTGTTCATCAGTTTGAAGAAGTCTTTCTCAAATGGGTTCTTGGCCAATTTTCTCTTTTCCGTGTTCAAGGCAATGTATTTTGCCAACCATTTGCTCTGTTCAAACATGATGGCGCGATGTACTTTAGTGACTTTCAACCCCAGTGAGACGTACTGTTGCAAATTCCTGTAATGAAGTACATATTTCTTCTTGTCAGACAAGTTAGGAATGAGCTTTTCACTGGATTTCTCTTTCATGTTTAGATCTTTCCGCAGCTTCTGACTGTACTCTGACAATTCTTCAACTTTGACACATTTCCGTTCTGGAGCCACTGGGTAGTGATTATGATGATCATGGATTGAATTTGGATATTCTAAATCCACTTCCAAAATGAATCCAATGTCATCATCTTCATCCACATCCATGAAGTCGAGGGATTCTGGCTCGCTCACCCACATAAATCCTCTTTGTGGCATGCTTTGTGACATAGCCCAACCATACAAGTTGTTTGCGTCGAGGTACATCAGGTAGTTGTTTGGTATCTCAGAATTGTATTCTGCTACGTAGGGATTATTCGCTTTCGCATACTTGTGTGTGATCACAGATATTCCTCCACGTATGCCTTGCTCAACCATTTGGTACATGTCAATGTCATTGATCAATTCCAACTTCACCTTTGTCGCTTTCAACATTGCATCCCACGACAGTCCTGGTGCTGTATAGTAATGAGCAGGATCCAATTCATACGTGTTGAGGCATACTTGACGAAAGTTTTCAAACACGTCAGCTAGTAATAACACATCTGATTTCAGGTACAGGTCGTGGTATTCACCAAATGTTGTACAGTTGAATGTATCCCACACCTTCTGTGCATGCGCATAATCCTCATCGCTAATGTCCTCTTCGCTAAGCTGACTATAAAACTTATCCTTTGATGGTAGCTGTGTTTCAGCAAACTTGGATGGTTCGTCCACGTAATCATAGGGGTACACACCCTTTCTCAGCAGCAAATCTTGTTGATCACTATCGTGAATGTGAGAGGTCATGTTGTAGAAGTTATCTTTCCCTTCTGCTGCAAGGTTGGATACCAACTTCTGTAGAGAGGTACTCATGAACTGAAAGCTGTCTGTAAATTTCAGATTGCTCAGGGTGAATGCAATATATTTCTCAATGGTGTTGGGAATGACTGTAATCGTTTCACCTTTGAATTTTCCAATTTCCTCCATGATAAGGTGACTGTCATAGCCTCGCAAATTGTGGAAAAATACGGGAATGATAAAAGAATCTTGATCCCCTTGCTGATCTTTTCTAAGTCGGAATTGCAAGTTGCATTCATTGTGTGCTGCTCCACGATATTTGCCATTGATGTGGTCATGATCTCTCACACGATCTGCTCCTAGAGGTTCATGACAAATGTAGCAATCAGTGGCGTTCTTGAAATTCTCTTTGTCTTCACGAGTCATCACCATTTCCTTTGGTTGCTCTAAACCACGTACAATACGATCGCGTTCATTCACCATATGGTCTAAAAAGACCTTTACGACATTGTCTCCTCGATACACAACTGGTGCACGTGTGTTGTACTGGCTCACAACCACATAGGCAAAGCTGTTTGGACGATGATGTTGATACTTGTCTCCTTCTTCATGCTTTTGCGTGAAACATTCAAAGTCAGCATAAATCACAAACGGTGCTCGCTGTTGTTTAGCCACATTCTTGAACTTGATGAATGGTTCCTTGGGAAATGATAAACGTTGTGCTCCATTCTTGTCACACACTTCACGATGTTTATCTAAAAGATCTTGTCGTACAAACCCGTGAAGACAGTTGAAACAATAAAAATATGCAGCCTTATGCTTTGATCGATAACACATAAGTCTGCTAAAATTCTTGATGAGGCAGTAATGCCTCGTCTTGTCATTGCTAATCAGAAGTAAGTTGATTTCTCTGACACTGACGTTTCGACTAAGTTGTATTGGAACAACTACATCTTGTTCATATCCAAACACGTTGATGGCTACATCGTTCTCCTTTTCAAACTTTGGAATGTCAGTAATTGGTGTCGGAAATGTCATACCCTCTACCTTTAATTCCTTCTCAAATGGTTTGTAATGATTCACGCGATTTGGGTTGTTGTCATGAGGGTGAAGGTAAGCCAATACTGACCATAAGAAACACTTGTTATCATCATTCTTAATGTTTATCACACCCTTTGTTTTCTTCACTTTCTTCGGCAGTGGAATAAAACTGCTCGCTTCTAGAGGAACCAACGTAGCTGTATGTACTTCAATGTACAGTATGTTATCCAATACCCAGCCAGAGCCTTGTCGCTCATGTTCGTCAAACTTGGTAAATAATTCTTTATAGGCTTCTGGCAGGTCCTGCTCAATATCTGCTGGATTGTATGCTGTATATGTTGGACTACTGATAAATGCATTATCCACTTGTTCTACCATAACACCTTCAGCATTTGCTGTCAGTTTCTTGAAACGTGCATGCACGACAATGTACCATTTCATTCCATGGTTTAAGGTCTCCAACAAATGTGCCTTGATACGGTTCTCTTGCTGTCGCATTTCAAGCAGTAAATCCGATCCATCCTCGGGCTCAAACCGTTTTTCCTGCGCGTTTTCACCAAGACTAACCCTTCTACCTCTCCCTACTTGTCCTGTCTTTTGTTTCTTTGAAACATGTTCTTGAGACACATTTTCCATCTCAGCTGGTTTACATGCATGTGCCTCAAAAGTATCCATAGATGGAAACTCTTCATTGCATTCCGCACACTGGACTGGACCGTATGGCCAAATGTCATCTTCTTCCATCTTTTCTCTCTTTGCTCCTTTCCCTTCATGTTTCACTAAAGTTTTCATCTCAGCTTTGCATGTATGTGCTTCAAAAGTATCCATAGATGGAAATTCTACATTACATTCCGCACACTGAACTGGACCGTATGGCCAAATGTCATCTTCTTCCATCTTTTCTCTCTTTGCTCCTTTTCCTTCATGTTTCACTAAAGTTTTCATCTCAGCTTTGCATGTATGTGCTTCAAAAGTATCCATAGATGGAAATTCTACATTACATTCCGCACACTGAACTGGACCGTATGGCCAAATGTCATCTTCTTCCATCTTTTCTCTCTTTGCTCCTTTTCCTTCATGTTTCACTAAAGTTTTCATCTCAGCTTTGCATGTATGTGCTTCAAAAGTATCCATAGATGGAAATTCTACATTACATTCCGCACACTGAACTGGACCGTATGGCCAAATGTCATCTTCTTCCATCTTTTGTCTCTTTGCTCCTTTCCCATACTCTTCACGTTCCATCTTAGCTAGTTGTTGTTACGTCAACTGCTGAAACTAAAATGCTGAAATGTAATCTCAAACATCCCCCTTTTATACACATTCATACATAGACAGAATTTGCGTTTTCATTTCATAACAGAGGATGGCCCTTAAAAGGGCCGAAAGATGTTAGTAATTTGACGCTTCACCAGCAAGTCGGATTGCCACAGTCGCACTGGTATCTGTAAAACTGTTCCATGGAGAACGGTCGTCGCGAGCACTTGAACGGATGACGGTTATAGTAGCCAAAGTTTTTTAGTGTCGCTCCACACCACCAGCAGTCCGTGCATTCCTCTTGTCCATACAATCTTGCAGTAAACTTGTACCAGAGCAGTCCACCACAAGTTTTGCAGCAGTAATGTCGTGGTGCATTGTGGTGCACCGGGCAGTTGTGTGGTTGACCTGGATATTCTATCCATACCCAACACTTATAACACTCAGTCGTTAGCGTCACTGCCTTGCCGTTTCGCATCACTGTGATTTTACGATTTGTTGACATCTTGCTGCTTGTGTTGGATAATGAAGCTGTAACCCACCTTTATATACTACTAGCGAACATCCTCGCATTATATGCTGATGGGGGGGGGGGGGGTCCTTACTTAATGCAAGTATTTCGTGCTATCCTGGGGGGGGGGGGGTCCTGAGTTTTGCTCGACTAGGGGGGGGGGTCCCCGAGTTTTGTTCGACTAGGGGGGGGGGGGGGTCCGATCCAGACTTCAGGTGGTATATAAGCCATGCTCATTTCAGTTTGGGCTCACACTCGCTTCCGTCAACATGGAGTGCTTCTTCGGGTTACAGGATGCTTGCACCATTGCTGAAGTTAGAGAACTTCACCTGCCTGTCACACAGCCACACACACCGCCAGAAAGAGTCTACTTCTTCCAGCTGCTGCCAGACCCGGTTCATGGATCCGTCCTGTGCGTGCCCGTCCTGTACAACCGTCAAGTCACGATTGGAAAGAGGCTCAGAGATATAGAGGCTGGTCACTATGAAGAAGCGTTCTTTAGAACGATGATGCTAGGGGAGTCAATACCTTCGCGGATGGAAGAAGAAGAGTACCCGGCCTGGGGGACATTCTTCCTCCAGCAAGACTTGGATATTTGCCCAGGATGTGGGTGTATGATCTCCCCAGACCGGGTGCTGTCTGAGTGCAACCATCAAATGTGCCTGGTCTGCGCGGCGCACTGGACTGAACTGCTGGCGCTAAATGACCGCTACTCTGTGAGGTGCTTTACCTGCGGCATGCGAGGGGACCACTTTTTGTTCAACGGGCAACAGCTCACACATTGCAGTAGGCCAGTGCAGGACATTGTGACATTCTTTTAAACCGGGACCGGCAGCAGCAGGAGAAAAACTAACATCTCCTGGCTCTTTTAAGAGCCCACCACTGATACTGAAATAAGCGCTAATCGTGTCATGGTGTTAGTATGTATGTGTATGCATGAGAGTGTGGGAAATGCTTAAAAAAAAAAAAAAAAAAAAAAAAAAAAAAAAAAATGGTCACCCGTTTGAATGGTTGTTTGAATGGCCGCCCACTCTCCATATTACGTCATTATGACGTTCATATGACGTTCATATGACGTTCATATGACGTTCATATGACCTCCATATCACCTCCATATCACCTCCATATGACCTCCATATCACTTCCATAACACGTCCATAACACGTCCATAACACGTCATAATGACGTCACTGTTTTAGAAACCCCATGGGGCTTCTAAAACAACTCCTCACGTCATTATGACGTTCATGTGACGTTCATATGACGTCCATATGACAACCATATGACGTCCATATGACGTCAATATCACGTCAATATGACGTCAATATGACGTCACTGTTTTAGAAACCCCATGGGGCTTCTAAAACACCTCATGACGTCATTATGACGTCACTTCCTGTTTTAGAACCCCCACTTTCTCCCTACTGACAATAGGGCTTATTACAAAAGACGTGTGCTTAAGAGAGAAGCTTTATGCGACTAATCCCTATTGACGTGTGCTCCGTCTTTTAAAATGCACAGTAAAGAACAAGTAATTCATTGTCCTTATATTCAGTTAAAATGTTACACAAGGTGTTAAGTCTAAATATCGGTGGTGTGAAAAGAAAACGGAACGAACTTTCGCTATCTGACAAAGTTAAAATAATCAAAGCTAGTGATGGAAAAAGTGTAAGAAAAATGGCCAAGGATTTTAGCTGTAGTTCAATGCCAGATAAAACTAGACCGAATTTCGCTACACGTAGCGAAATAGCACCCACTTGCAAGGGCAGAGACACAACATATTTGGTCAAAGACAAATAAATCAAATTCAGTTTTCTAACCGTTGTTGAGATACTGGTCAACTTACAGTTTTTGACCGAGGTACCTCTTATAACGTCTTTTTGGCCCAAAGGGTCGAAAATGAGCTCAAAGTCGCTCTATCTCTAACAGTTTTCGAGATAATAGTCAACTTCCGGTTTTTGACCTTGATCGTGACTCAGAAGGTCAAGGTCACCGAGGTACCTCTTATATAACGATGTTTAGGCCCAAAGGATCGAAAATGAGCTCAAAATCGCTCTATCTCTAACCGTTTTCCAGATAATAGTCAACTTCCGGTTTTTGACTTTGACCGTGACCCAGAAGGTCAAGGTCACCGAGGTACCTCTTATGTAACGTTGTTTAGGCCCAAAGGGTCGAAAATGAGCTCAAAATCGCTCTATCTCTAACCGTTTTCGAGATAATAGTCAACTTCCGGTTTTTGACCGTGACCCAGAAGGTCAAGGTCATCGAGGTACCTCTTATGTAACGTTGTTTAGGCCCAAAGGGTAGAAAATGAGCTCAAAATCGCTCTATCTCTAACCGTTTTCGAGATAATAGTCAACTTCCGGTTTTTGACCTTGACCGTGACCCAGAAGGTCAAGATCACCGAGGTAGCTCCTATGTAACGTTGTTTAAGCCCAAAGGGTCGAAAATGAGCTCAAAATCGCTCTATTTCTAACCGTTTTCGAGATAATAATCAACTTCCGGTTTTTGACCTTGACCGTGACCCAGAAAGTCAAGGTCAACAATGTACCTCTTATGTAACGTTGTTTATGCCCAAAGGGTCGAAAATGAGCTCAAAATCGCTCTATCTCTAACCGTTTTCGAGATAATAGTCAAATTCCGGTTTTTGACCTTGACCGTGACCCAGAAGGTCAAGGTCACCGAGGTACCTCTTATGTAACGTTGTTTACGCCCAAAGGGTCGAAAATGAGCTCAAAATCGCTCTATCTCTAACCGTTTTCGAGATAATAGTCAACTTCCGGTTTTTGACCTTGACCGTGACCCAGAAGGTCAAGGTCACCGAGGTACCTCTTATGTAACGTTGTTTAGGCCCAAAGGGTTTCGAGATGAGTCGGCCTGTCGTTAAGGACGCGTGAATTCACGTGACCTTTGACCTTGACCCTCAAGGTCAAGGTTAGTGATGAAAGTTTACCTTCAAGGTCAAGGTCAAAAAATTTTGCGGATTTGACGACATCTCGTCACCCTCTATCACTGTGCCAAATTTCATCGTCCTACGTCAAATAACGTAGGAGGAGTTTTCTGGAAACCTCCGTGACGGAAAAAAAGAGAAAAAAAAAAGGAAAAAAAAGGGCAGAAATTTCGAGAAAAACTACAAACTTATTCCCATTTGCAAACGAAGTTTGCAAGTGGGAACAAGACCTCGAAATTAGGGACACCCCGCCATTAGGGACAAAATTATTCAGTCACTTATTGTCCCTAATAGCGGGGTTTCACTGTACTTCATGACAGGTGAGCAATATGGCTTTTTTTTTTGCCTGAAGGACTCGGGTCGAATTGACCGAACCCGAAGTTTTTATCATTCTTTTATACGTGCACGGTCAGGTGTATAATAAAGTGCTGTTTAATTTCGTTAATCGCTTTTTTTACTAGTAAAACCGTATTTCGCGTTGTCCCAGTTTGGAAGGGATTGCCTTTATTTAAAGTAATCTAGGCATAAATTATGAATGAAATGTTTTTACAAGTACAGGCGGACAATGTAAATAATCATTGTCAACATTGCCTTGTTTGGCAATCCAGGAAGTCTGAAATACATATCGCTATCATATGATCCAAATTTCCTTTTCTATCCGGATGAACTCCAAAGAAATTAGCGGGTTTCAAGTACGGATGGATGCAAGGGCGGCCCAAGAAAGGTCTAAAGGTTGTGAGCGCGAACTACACTTTTACTCCTAAAATCGTTTTATGAAATGAAACGAGTTTTACTTCGCAAAAGCTAACGTTAACTTATCTCCACATTTAGGTCGCACTTAAATCCAGCTTTAGGCAAAATCCGCGGTGCACGTTAGGCTAAAAAATTGACTTTTTGAATAACGAGCTACACTTTTACCGGCATATGAATTGAATAAATTGATTGAACAGAAATAGCAAAATACCTTTTGGTAGTTTTAAATCCATAAAAATAACAATCTCAACACAAATTAGCGGAGGACAGGGTAGGAACACACATTGATAGAAACAACTCAAAGAGAGACTTCTCTGATAATAAAATAACTTCAAGAGTTAGGGAGCCAACTATGTGGAGCCATATCAGAAGGCTCTTCCCCATGCGTTTGCCCATAACCACGGGAAACACCATAAGGAGAGAACCATCCAAAGGAGATGGCTGTACTCACACGAAACAATATGGCTAATGCGTGTACCGATAAGGGAAGAACCATCTCCTGACATGGAATCATAGCAAAAGGCCTCGTCTGAAAATCACTAAAGCATGATAGCCCGATGGAAAACACCATTTATTTCTCCCAACTAGACACAAAAATAAAAGAAGGATAAATCACACCTCTGTTATCCTCCCAATGCATAACATCACCTCTCCTACCTCCCATGGATGGCACGCCCATATAAAAATAAATAAATACATACATACACACACTTACATTCATACGTGCATACATTCAGACAAATGCAAGAAAATGCAAAATAATAATACTATAAATAAACAAATACTGTGAAAGCACCAAATGAACAGTGCAATTATTCAGTACTTGAGATCGACTCAATCAATGTGATCATGACTAGCAGCAATACAAATTCCATGACATGACGTCAATGAAATATACTCCACTCAAAATGGCCCGCTCATAAAGTGAGAAGTAGCTAAAAAGTGCCATGAATTCATTTTGAGTAAATTATTTTAGATAGAATGTATTAAAAGTTTTGTCTGGTGACCAACAATCTGCACGCAATATGTCATTAGAAGATTCATTATGTAGAGGATTTAACGAGTTTGCGAGCCGCCTAACTGTATGTGCCTTGACCTTTCATTCTGCCAAAAAAAGTCAGTCAGCCTGGGCTCTGGTGTAGAAACCATCTGTTTTGAAATATCTATTATTATTATTATTATTATCATTATTATTATTATAAAGTGTTCTTTTATAGCGCAAACAACAATAACTGTTCTGTGTGCTGTGTGCAAGATTTTTCACAGTCGTTTTCGTATTAATTTCAATTTCACAAACTTTCAAAAAACTGAAGGCAACTTTTTTTCATTGTTGCTGGGTACCGATCAGAATCACTTCTTTTTTCGCAATTTAGCTTTAATTTATTTTTATTCATCCATTTCGATATCTCAACTATGCAGGTTTCTATGGCTAATTTTCCTCGCACTTGGCTTTCTATGGAATTTGCATTCATCGATTGTTGTAGTTGTGTGTCATCGGCAAAGAGGTGGTAAACTATTGACAGAAGAAGCATGATATATCCAAGCTCTCTAGTGTAGGACGTGTAGGCCCATGGTCCGAGACCACTGCCTTGTGGTACACCCGTCAAGAGCTTGTGCGCCTTAGACATAAAGTTGCCAATTTTTACGCGTTGACTCCGTTGTGACTAGTACGATTTGAACTACTCATTGCCAGTTTCTTGTATGCCATACAGTGTAGTGGGCCGTTCCAAGAGTATCTCATGGTTTACCGTGACGAAGGCCGCGCTAAGGTGCAGTAAAGCTAGTATTGAAACTTTCTGATTGTCCATACTCCAAAGACATTCGTCAAATATTTTTAAACGAGCAGTCTCAGTTGAGTGACCCTGCCGATATGCTGATTGATATGGGTCTTGTAGAGAGTTACTTGCATAATGATCGCTTACTTGGTCTAAAACTACTCTTTCTAAAATTTTGCTTAGAAATGGAAGATTAGACACCGGTCTATACTTTGGTACATGTTTGTCAAGCTTTGACGTTAATAGAAAGTTAAATCCATTTACTGTATTTTCGTGCGAGTTTAACGGCTGTTCTAGGAGTTCGTCTCTTTTTTGAAATGGTCTAACTTCATATCTTTGACAGGAACATGATTAAAGCCTTGTATTTTTGTTAATAGTACGCACAGAACGAAGTGTGTTGTCTTGTGGTGGGGAAGCAGAAGGGGAACGGATGCGTAACTATTCAAATGCTCTAAACTATCTCGTGTCCTAGAATCTATTGACTTTAAACTCATCAACTGACACATGAAATCCCCCTGTGCTTGACCGAGTTAGCAGGAAAGTGAACCTAATCAATGGCTGGGGTTGGGGGTAGTTGCCTCCCAAACTATGTCACTTTTAGATGTGAATTGAGGTGAGGTCAGCTTTTTCATGTTAAATAATCTAGAAAGTCGGTTACTACCCCTGACAAGGCTGTGTATGGGGTCAAGTTGTTGATTCTCGCATCATCCCAAAAGCTTTTCTATTGAGACCGACAAATCTTAGTGATGGAAGGCTTTTGCGCTTTCCGTATTACCCATTCAGAAAAACCATTGTTTTTCAAAAAGCTGGGAAAAGGTACCACACCCTCAGGTCTGGTAGATGTAGGACGTGGGGGAAAGAGTCCTAGGGGGGAGGGGGGTGGTGAAGTAACCCGTGATGACCCGGATTCTGAAAACGCTTCTCTATCTTGCGTTTCCAAAGGTCTTTCTACTGAAAATAGAAGCACCACTAATTGCCCTAAGCACCACTTCTTGCAGGAAGAACCATTCCTTGTAGGATGCATCACTCCTTGCAGGACGCCCCACTCCTTACCAGAAGCACCACTCCTTGCGGAAGCACCAGTCCTTGCCGGAAGATGCACTCCTTGCATGGAGCTGTCTTTTAGGTGATTACTAACCGGCCCAGTAGAGAGAGTAGAGACTTAGTTTCGGCAGGCTTCATTGGACAGTTAGAGGAGATGGACTGTATAGTCTTCACAATTCTCCTGATCTTTCTTCGGTTAGAAAAGCCCTGGCCAACCCCAAGTCCTACTTTTCTCCTAGAAATATCAATTATTGCTTAAGAACAAGTTCTGAATTTGCCAAATTTTCTAACCCCCTGTCTTTTTGGGGATATCCAACTGGAAAGCCCTGTTCGGAGTCTGGCATTTCCTGTATGACCCGTTTGTTCAGTAATTCGTGGTTCATGCCCTGAAGCGCCTTATCCAGACTGTAAGAGGTGGCTAATTGTGTTACAATTTTTAATGAAGAGGGATGGCTGGGCACTTGCTTCGACTGTTCCTCTTGAATTGAAGAGGATAGCCCTGTTGGAGCCGCTTCCTCCATTCTTCCCAAACATCGCAAAATAGCATAGACTTCCGCCTACTGGTCAAGATTCTTTGTAACTCAGTAAATTCTCTATTGTATCAAAATGGACGACATCGCTCTAGATGCGTTCCTCAGGTTCGCGCGGTGTCATGGCGAGCCTGTGATCTTGCTCTGTCTCCTCTGCTCTGTCTCTTAAATGTACCTCGGCTGGCAGTGCTTCGTGAGCAGGAGCTTTGGGGTCGATCCATCAGAGCTCTATCCCGACAGAGAGCTCTGTTGGCTAGATTCGCTCTCGCTTCTTTCGGTTGTAACAGTTCTCTTGGTTTAAAATGGACTATGTCTGAAATCTTCAACTACCTTAAAAGATAACTAGCTAAACTGTAAAAACGCATGTCTCCTAAGCTGGACTATGGAAGTCAATTGGCGTGCCGCCCTTTAACATTTTGGCCTTTTCCACAAGACGATGTCTGAGTCCTGCGTCACCATAGTTATCTGAGATTCTGTACGGAGTCGACCTGACCGTCAATTACTTGGATATGAGGAGCCGGCACTGCAGGGTCTCTCTCTCTCTCTCGATTTGTTGCCCTGTCGTGGGAGAGCCAGCCTCATCCATCAGGCGAATGGAGTGCGTGAGGCCTCACTCCACTTCAGTGTCCCGAATTTCTATTGGTTTTCCCCTCCGAGTCTGATTCCGCCCTCGCTGAGCTTGGGTGTGAGGTCTCCCTTCGTCCTCTTACTGCTCTTGGCCATCCTCTTCAGAATATATAGCCTTGTCTCTGTTCTCCGGGCAATTAAAAGGGACGAGCTTACACGCAACTGTTATCCGTGTCCATGAGGTGCAGAGCATATACCTGCCTCGACAACGGGGGGGCCTAGAGATACATCCTCACTGGCTGGGCAGTCCCTTAATTGTCGCTCAGATCATGTCGAGGGGTGGGGGCGGCGCTCGTGCTGTTGCAACATTAGGGCTTATATAAAGGCCTTGTGACTGTGCCTGTTCCTGTAGTCCTCATTGCCACAGTCTCTTCTGCCCAATCCTAATCAGGTAGGTGGGCCTGACTGCGTAGCAAATTGGCGATTGGTGAGGTGTGACATTTCCAGCTTTTGTGATACCGGGATACTGAGTTTAACACTGCCTTCGTTTAGCAATCAAGTGCCGAATTGTCCCGATTGAAAATCTGTACTGTCTCTTTCTCTTCCTTGGCTGCTCTGTTCCTGGTTTGAGGTTTACGTGCAAGTGCGTGAGATTATAGCCATTCCCCCTTCAGACAATTTTCTTCTCTCCCTTGTCCAAATCTGCAATCATCTCTGAGGACATTGACTTGTTCAATCTTGCCCTCGCTCTGCTCTGGATTGATTTAACCCTGTGCTTCTAGCTATCCGGTGCTGCAGCAGCCGTGATAGATTCGGAGAGGGGAAAGGGTTCGGGATTGGAGAATTAGATTCTAACAATGCCTTCTGACGCCTGCACTGCTCCAGTAGCCCTTTGCAGCGTTGGTTCCTGAAGAGATTAGCCTCAAACGCTTTTCGCTATGTATGGGAGCGATGCTCGAACTCTATACGGGTATTATCTTCCTCATACAACAGTATGTTTTCCGTCATCTGGCACTTGTCGCACAGTAGATGTGTCCCAGTTAGCACATGTGTCCCAATTTTTCGTCCAGCGTATAAAGCACGTTGTTTTTAGGTGGGATTTACGTGGGAGCGTGGGACTTTGGCATGGCCACATAGAAAACATGTGTAATATACGTTACACTCCAACGGTGTGAAACTCTACACATAATATACATAGGCTTTCCCACGTATAAAATGCACGGGTAGATACACGCGTAAACTGCATGGTTTTTCCCACGTAATGCCCACCGTGGGCATTTCCCTGTATAACATACGTAGAATTTCCCACTTCTAAAATGCGTGGGTAAGTAAATGCATATTCCATGTACATTCCACTGTTGAATTTCCACGTAAAATTTCATAAAAAGTCATTTGTATATTACACGTATATTTTACGTTGGATTTCCCATATGGGCATTTCCATGTAAAATGCACGTTATAATGCTTGAAAATTTTAACTTAGTAAATGCATGGGAAAATAAACGCATATTTTACGCAGTCTGGCAATGTTGGCTTATTATCGCAGACCGGAAAAAGCCGCCATTGAGCGATAAAATATTTTAATTTTGCTAAATTCTGCATATTTTGGTAGAGGGCTGCCTTTTTTCTAAGTATAATAAAAAGTTAGACATGGAAATACCAAGTTCACTAAAATTTTCAGGCTTAAAGTTCTTTTAAGGACTTTTAAGGACTACTTTATAACTGCACTATAGTTATAAAGGTCCATGTCTGTGTTTTCGATGGAGTTATCGTGTGTGCCCAGGGTGGGTCGTTCCTTTAAAATCCCATGCTTAATATGCGTGGGAATTCCCACATATAAAATGCATGGAAATATATGCGTTTAAATTGCATGGGTTCATAATCGCATAATACATATCGGAAAAGTCTCAAACTCTCATAAATCCTACGTAACTACATGGAAATTCCCCAACGAAACACACATTATTTATGCGTGGGGACGTGGGAATACCCACATATATTATGCATAGTCCCCATGTGGGACTGGTATCTGGGGTGTTGCTTTCGAGCGTGGCTCTGCTTCCGCCATACCTGTAACAGAAAAGCTTGGCAAGTAACTGGGCAACAGCACACCTATGAATAACGTACTCTCTACTATCCACACCCAAGGGGGCGTGTTGGGAAGAGGCAGTAATTATCCAGCCGATAGCCTTGTAGTGATACCTGTGGGCATACGCAAGTAGGAACGCCCGTGTGGGTATACCCAGGTAGGCTAGCCTGAGCTGATGGGAAGGGAAGGGCCCACCCTGTCACCTGCTACCAAGGGATGGGGCTCTCCTTCCTCGTCGATGCCTCTACTCAGGTGGGTGGAGCCACTGAATTCCCAGACAAAAACCACAGGTTAAGGTAGAAGTCTCGCTAACCAGGAGGATGTAGGTAGACACATATAGGCTGCAACAACGCTTTGCTAATTCATACAAATGCAGTCCTAGCGAGCCATCAGGCGATGATGAAGGTTTCCGCTTGCCGCTGTAATTTGCATCAATCAATCTGACTCCAAAATCCTAACAGACCGCCACATTGATAAGGTTCCGTTCTTCTCCAGGTGAAGATGAATCTTGCTGACCGGTGCAGAATTTCCGAAAAACACCATACACAAAAAACACCGTTTTTTTGCTTACTCCGAGGCTAACTTTCTGATTTCAGTGCTAAGTACTAAGAATTACAAACACGTCGATGATTTCGTACAAAGGGAAAAACAATAAATTGTATACTGATAAGATCCAAAAAGTAAAGAAGCACCCCTGATTCTCGAAGAGTTGAGACAAAAAGTCTTCAAAGTTTATATATATATATATATATATATATATATATATATATATATATATATATATATATATATATATATATATATATATATATATATATATATATATATATATATATAAAATGTATATTATCGTGACTTTTTTGCGATTTGGCATGCACTTTCAAGTGAGTCACTGCCCACAATGGAAACCTTTTGAAAAAGTAAGCTTACTCACGTCCCATTTTGCTTTTTGTGCGTGCCGTGTGCAGAAGTCCTAACTTCTCGAACAGGAGCCTGAAGTAAACATAACTTTTCGAACAATGGTGATTATTTCACACGCTGGTGTGATTAATCAGATTTTATAACCTCTAGCACACATATTACATGTTTTATTCACGTTTGAATTAAAAAGTTTAGCGGTATGATACAATTAAAATCCATCATGAATTCCTTTCGACTGATCAAAAAAGTGTTCCGATTCGTATTCAGGGTTTGGGTAGCGCATTCAAATTATAGACTCATATTTTAAATAAGAATGTAATATAATCTAATTTATACTTCTTTTAGAAGATGATGAACATTTATTCGTATTTATTGAAAATGAATGCTACTTCTTGCAAAATACTTTTTACCAAAAGATTTTACTTCTCATTTTAGAAGTTTTCTCAGACGTAAAATTTAGAAAGTTAACTTCTTGCAAAAGGTCTCTAATTGTAGAATATCCTTTGAATTTGTGTAACTTCTAGAGAAACGGATGTAATAGATCGAACATGGGCTTTCCTACAGGCTGACAAATTTTTTAGTTTTATTTTATTAAATGCCGCCAAAACTGACACACTTGCTAATATTCCTAATTGGTGTTTATATAGGTGATAGCGATGTTTTAAATCATCGGTTTGGCTTATTTTGAAAAAGTTTTATAATGGCTGCCACTTTCGGGGAGCAATTATGATGACATCGTTTTTTGTGTATCCCGATGTACATTTGACTTTGTGTTCCTCGGTGTCTATGCAGCATCTATTTTTTGACGTCTAGTACTAGGTAAGACAGACGAAAAATCAAGCAGCTCCAATTGTTTAGAAATTTTGAAATGTGACATTGTAATGTTTGCTGGGCATAAGTATACATTTGGTGCGATATCCCTAATTATTACTATTCGGAACATGAGGGTAACCCTAATTAATTCTGAACATGAGAGCAACCTATTATTAATTCTTAACATGAAAGCAGCCCCCTATTAAGACGGAACATGAGAGCAATCGCAATTGATTCAGAACATGAGAGCAACCCTAATTAATTCGGAAAGTGAGGGCAACCTTCATTAATATGGAACATGAGAACAACCATAGACATTAGCAGAACTGATTTTAATACGAAGAAATAATAACGCTTCGCCCAGATTAACCAGATATTGCACTATCTGTTATTTCACATAGAGAACGCTGTATACAGGAACTGAGAAAACGAAAACAGAAAGCAAGAAAAGAAACAAAAAGAAAAGAAAGACAAGCTTAGCCATATTACACGTGTCTGCGACTCTTTCGTTTTTTAGGAAAATGTTTGCATTATATGTGAATGGCTTTGTGCCTTATCCATATTTTTATAGATCAGTATTTATTGCTTGACCTCAGTAAATGCGCAAAGAAAAAAAGAAAAAGAAAGAACAAACCGGATACGACTATTGACAAGTAGCCAACTGTTTTGGCAAAATGGAAAATAACTAACTGCCCTCTATTAGTATTTGCTCGTTTTGGGTGATGACATCAAGTGCTGTCCAATCAAAATGACCCAGACAGATATTTTACCTACTCTGATTTGGCAACAGTTTAGGCCATCACAAAAAGACGAACAGACCCTTATAAAAACCTTTTGCTTATGTCTCAGTTTAAATTTTTGAGTTCTCATATGAGAAGTCAACGAAAAAATAAGCTTTGACTTGAAGCTAGAAAAAAGGAAGACCTTTCAACGCCTTAGAAGTGAGTCTACTTTGGTGATTTTAAGTGTCGATGGTTTGCAGAAAGCACGAAATCGGTTATGTTTAGTATGAAATTCAAGAGATTAAAGAGATTAAATATATTTTTAAAGCGTAAAGAATTAAAAGAAACGGATGTAATCATCTCTTGGTCATATTATTTTGGTATAGAATCCAGTAACGGTTTGCGATTTGGATTCTTATTCTACGCAACACAAGTCCTTACAATACAAGGAATGAAATTAAATCTTGTCCACCGGGAAAAACGTTTGTATGATTGTTCGGAATTCAGTTTCACATTTATTGCTGAAATTTAAACAGCAATAAATATTTAAAACTATTTAGAACTAAATTTTAGATGTCAAAATTCATTTGTTTATATGAAAAATAAACAATGGCACCTTAAATTAATGTTAGATAAAATTGCCACAAATCAAAGTTCCCAGGTCAGTTCAAATATTGCAAAAATTACAAGTTAGTTTTATATAAAAACAATGGATTTCAAAAGCGATTTTCACTCCTATACACAAATTCAAAGTGAATTTTGAGCTTTGCTCTGAAGTTTAAGCTTTGCCTATTCAAAAGGCTGAAGGTGAGTGATTCAAGCTCATTTTGAGCCACTTTTCATGTTACTTATTGACTACAGTGAGGAAAAAGAGAATTAATAAAGTTTTGTTTTCTTATCTACGAAATATTTTTATATTTATTGTCGAATTTTGCATATTAATAATTATTTAAAGGTGCATTAAATTAAGTTATTGGATATCTAAAATTTATTTCTTGATGTCAAGAATTAGATGGGAGATATCTAAGTTTAATTTGCAATTCTTCCCCTTTAAACAAAATTTGAGACTACGTTCTAGCCTCAAAATTATCCCCTTTCTCCTATTTTTTGGACACCATGGTAACACATATCGTACTAATGCTTCCTGCTGGTAGAGCCACATAGTGCATACACTATGTAGGCTCTGTCGACCTTCTATCCGTTCGTCCGTCTGTCTGTAAGAACTGTAGGCTTTAATTAAATGCTGCTTCCTCTACATTCAGCGTTGGATTGCAATAAAAGTTTAAGTTCAAAAACATTTTAAACTATTACAAAGCAAATTTTAAAGTGTTTAGTTTCAAATAAACTTTCACTGCCAGATGCGACTTCATTTGAATCCATTATTGTTTTCTACCGGCATGTCTTCGTGACAAATGAGTGTATTGGATGTTTTTTTGCCGCAAAAGTTTTCAGCAATTCGAGTACAACACACAAAAGCCTCAGCCAACAAAAATCCCAGTTTTTGGCATATCCCTGACAGAATCCCGAGCACATGGAGGACAAAAGCCCCAGCACATGGTGGACAAAAACCATGAGCATATGACGGAAAAAAACCCCTGCATATGGCAGACAAAAGCCCCCAGTGCATGCCGGACAAAGTCCGAGCACTTGGAGGACAAAAGTCGAAGTGCATCCCAGAAAAAAGTCCGAGCACATGGTGTACAAAATCCCTAGCAGATGGCGGACAAATGCCAAAATGAGAAACGAGAGTTCTGGAACAGGAAGTGACGTCATAATGACGTCACAAAGTGGTGCGGAATACTCATAACAGTTTTGACCCAGATGGTGATTTATAGGACTGAGCGCGCGCCCGTCATAATGACATCATAATGACGTCACAATGACGTCATAATGACGTCATAACTCTAACCCTAGACCATGTGTGAATGAATACGTTATGAATGTATGTGTGTGATAAATGTGTGCGTTATGAATGTGTGCGTTATGAATGTATGCGCCATTACTGTGTGCGTTATGAATGTGTGTGTTATGAATGTATGGGTTTTGACGTTATATGGAATGTTTTTAAGACCATTCTGGTTAAGTCCTGTACAGCTCAGTAGGTAGAGCGTAGGACTCGTGGTCGATCCCATGGTCGGAAGGTTGGTGGTTCGAGCCCACTTATGGGCGGAATAACCCTAGACCATACTATGTCACTATATGACCAAATCATAAGTGACGTGACCAAGTCACGTGCCCCCCTAGGCGACATGAGCTCTGGTCCAATTGTGACGTCATAATTAGATCTGAAAGCGGATCCTCGTGTACACGGTACCGTGTAGTGTCTTGCCATTACATGGATCCAAAACCCATTACACGATACGCGAACTGCTGCGTGAGCTATGGGCGAAACGAAACCAATGTGATGCTCTGTGACTGTGGCGCTGTATCGTAACAGCTCGCCCCTCTCCGTGTAGTTATTGATCCGACGCACTGACTTTCACAGCGTGTATTGTAATTACACGGTACACGCTATGGACACGGTATCTTCACTATACTCGTGCATTTAGCATTGCATCAGATTTCAAAAAGAAAAATGGAAGAAAAAACGTTCTTACGTTTGGGAATTCTTTGAAAAGGAAGGAAAAATGCAAATGCAAACTTTGTGCAACTTTGCATATTTTTGAACAAATACCTCCCCAGCAAACATTAAACATGACTTCGGGTCGACGTCGTGACCCGACGTTTCCGACGTGCCGGTTATGGTTGTATATGAAATAGAACCGACGTCGAGTTTTCAACGTCAGAAGGACGTTGGGGTCTGACCTAAATCCGACGTCTGAATTAAGTCGGCTTTAGGTTGTATGTGAACTTGGAACCGACGTCAGATTCCGACCTGAAACGACCTTGAAACGACCAGTCTTAGACACAATAATAGAGTCTATAGTTATACAATTAATAGATAATTAATCATTCAGCTGCTGTTGTAAAATACATATGAAAGCATTTTATATGTAAATTTTTACAATCTAGGAAGAAAAATACCGACGCGCCATCAAAATTCTAAAATTTTCATGTAAAAATTTCGTTTTTTCTTCCTCTTTTTCAAAGTGACTTCCATTTCCGGTGAGCGATAATGAATGTTCATCGCTTTTTTGGTAGTTTTTGAAACGTCGAACCGACGTCGCCTCGACGTCCGAATAAAGTTGGGTTTTGGGGAAATAGGTCGTGACGTAATTCTACCCATTTTACAACCTTATTTTATTCAAAATATGGTTGTGAAGCCGTTGCGACCAAAATCCAACCTTTTTTCAATCAACGGTTGTATGCTGGGTCGATATGAGTGCAGATAACTGACAAAATACAGCCATTAGTGATTCAGCATAAACATTTTACTGCGTACACTGCCTTTGTTTAGTAACAGTGGTTTTATCTGTCATATTGTCCGTGTAGTTCCGTGTACACGGATCCGAAGCCCTCGTGTACACATGTACTGTTCTTGGGATCCGTTTCAGCTCTAGTCATAATGACGTCACAAAATGGTTCAGAACTCTCAGGAGAGTTCTGGCCCACATGACTATTTATAGTGCAGACTGAGCGAGCCCCCGCTACAATAACGTCAGATCCCCCTAGGCGACATAAACCTAAACCCAGATCATGTATGAATGTGTGCATTATGACCTTAAATGGCATGTTTTCAAAACCATTCCGGATAAGTCCTGTATAGCGCAGTAAGCAGAGCATAGGACTCATAGTCTCAAGGTTGGTGGTTCGAGCCCACCAACGGACGGCACAACTTTTTTTGAGAAAGGATGAGATTTTTCCACGCTAAGTCTAATGTTATGTGTTATGCTATAGTAGTAGGAAAATGATGGTTCTACAGCAACTTTAGCCATTTTAATTTTGAAAACATATTTGGTATAAAATAAGTTTTAGCATTTTACCATGTTACCTATTCAAACACTCTGAAGTCATAGTAGTGGGAAAATGAGGGTTCTAAAGCAACTTTAACAAATGTAGTTTTTGAAGACATATTATGCATCAAATAGGTCTTGGGATTGTTCCATCTTACTTATTCGAACACTCTAAAGTTATAGTAGTGGGAAAATGAAGGTTTTATGTATAATATGTTTTCAGAAACTAAATTTGTCAAAGTTGGTTTAGAACCCTCATTTTCCCACTACTATAACTTCAGAGTGTTCGAAAAAGTAACATGGTAAAATGCTAAAACTTATTTTATACATAATATGCTTTCAAAAACTAAATTTGCTGAAGTTAATTTAGAACCATCATTTTCCCACTAATATGACTTTAGAGGGTACGAAAAAGTAACATTGTAAAATGCTAAAACTTATTTTATATATAATATGTTTTCAAAAATTAAATTTGTTAAATTTGCTTTAGAACCATCATTTTCCTACTACTATAGCATAACACATAACATTAGATTTAGCGTGGGAAAATCTCATTCCTTCTCAAAAAAATTATGCCGCCCGTAGGTGGGCTCGAACCACCAACCTTGAGACTATGAGTCCTATGCTCTGCTTACTGCTCTCTGCAGGACTTAACCGGAATGGTCTTAAAAACATGCCATTTAAAGTCATAATGCACACATTCATACATGGTCTAGGGTTAGGGTTATGCCGCCTGCGGGCCATGGGGGCTCTGACGTTATCATGACGGGCGCGCACTCAGTCTGCCCTATAAATAGCCATGTGGGCCAGAACTCTCATGAGAGTTGTGAACCACATTGTGACGTCATTATAACGTCACAGGTGGACCAGAACTCTTGTCTCCTGGAGGGTCACGTGACTTGGTCACATCATTTGGTCACATAGTTACATCGTATGGTCTAGGGTTATGCCGCCCATAAGTGGGCTCGAACCACCAAACTTCTGACCATGGGTTCGACCATGAGTCTTACGCTCTACCGACAGAGCTATACTGGACTTAACCAGAATGGTCTTGAAAGCATTCCATATAACGTCACAACGCATACATTCATAACACACATATTCATAACGCACACATTCATAGCGCATACATTCATAACGCACACATTTATCACACACACACACATTCATAAGGTATTCCTTCATACATGGTCTAAGGTTAGGATTATGACGTCATTATGAGGTCATTATGACATGCGCGATCAGTCCTATAAATCACCATCTTGGCCAGAACTCTCATGAGAGTTCTGAACCACTTTGTGACGTCATTTTGACGTCATTTTCTGGTCCAGAAATGTCGTTTCTACCCTACTATTAATATTCTACATCGAGATTTGTTGAAGACTCATTTAAAACCTCAAAGGTGATTGAATGTCTTGTTTTTCATGTTCATTACATATATCATTAAAGTGCAGTTCGCATTGAAAATTATTTTCTACACTGGGATGCCTAGCGGGTTTTACCCCAACGCGGGTTTTCAATCCCGTCTAACGTTAGATTTTGAGAAGTAAAAATATCGTTCTTTTTCTTTTTTTTACAAGTAAAAGCATAGTTCGCGTTCTCCACCTTAAGGCCTTTCTTACACCAGCCCTATTCCATCCCACTGCAAATCCGCTTGTGCGGAAGGGAACTGAGGTAAACAAAGAAATGTGGATCATGTATTGTCACTCGATCTTTCAGACAATGTTTATTTACACTATACGCCTGCACGTGTAGAAAAGTTCAATTCGTAATCCATGCATCGACTACCGTCGATTCCGGATATCTATTTCTAATCAATCTATTTCAGAGTTCAATACCTCATTGAAATTCATCAAGGTCCGCGCGCTATCGCAAACATCACACACATCAAAGACTTGTAACCTTTTCTTCTAGGTGGATCTGTATTTCTTTGATATCTTGAATTGTCTTAGTTGGCTAGTGACCGGGTCGGGAATTGCCCAGTGGGGAACTGGCCTGTAGGGAGTTGCCCCATTAGGAATTGTCATACTCCCGATTTTTTTTCATAAAATGTCCGTTCAGAAATGTGAAACAAGAGCATCTGACATACGCGACAGGAAACGTGTTCACAAGATTAACTGCATAGTTAACTGATTCCGTTAGCTGTTCCTACAGTTAACAGAACTTTTTGAAGTGAGTTAATAAGTTTTACTCTTATTTTAAAATATATGCTTATAAAAATTGTGTGCGAAATTTAACTGATTTCCTTTGTGCTACGTACAGTTAACTGCACAGTTAACTTTTGTGAATACCGGGTCAGGCTCTTATTATTTGCGAGACGCAGCACACGACTTTTGATAATGGAACTGTAAAACTTTGTTACGTTTATTTGTCCAGGTGAAGACTGTCTCTGAGAGAAACAAGAGGAATTTCTCAACCAAAATGATATTATGAAATCACTTCTAAATCCACTGCGGAAAATATCCACATTATAGTAACAAGGAGAGTAGCTGATAGGTTAATAACCCTGCGTGATCAGTTATCGTAAAGAAGAAAAACCCACAAAACCCGTGAGAATAAGATACAAAAAGATCCCTCGTCAGGCGATTGATATTGGAATAAACGCGAAACAACCGATATCAAAACACATAGTGTAATAGCAAACAGATACAATTAACATAAACAATTAACCAGTAAAAAAAGATGAGTGAGCCCATTTCCCTGAGTTCTATGAAGGACTGTGTGGTCAGAGCAAGTGAAGTAACAGTGCCCCTTGGCGTCAAGGGACTACTTATGAAAGGCATATCTGATGGAACACTCTGGCTTTGCAATTTTACTGACGTCACTATTCTTCAACCGGAAGGTACTAATTTAAAGAAAATAAAAAATTTCAGCATGAAAAGCAGTGAAGATGGGACATGCAAAATAACCCACATAGCTAACACAAAGGCATCCCCGGTCGTGTCCTGTCTTGGGCCTAGGAATGCGCTGCCCAAAGCGGAATTGGTACAGATTGATCACCATGGCAACATGAATTGTGTTATCGCCCAGGGCAGCTTTAGACAAGTAACGGCAAGCATTCATGAACCCGATACAATATACTGTTTGCGCGCTGAAAACTACATCACTGTTTTCAAATATAATGACCAAAATAAAGGAAACAAGTGGATTCATTTGAAGGATGTTTTCCCAGGGGGTCGCTATGCAGGCAAAGAGATGAAAAAGGCTTATCTTAGAATACAGATAAGACGGGAAACTATACTGGTTTCTAATCACTCGGTGATCGATGAGATCGATATCAATGATGGTACGTATTCCCGTAAAGGTTTAGCTGGGCCCTTGGGAGGAAGGGGTGGGGGGGATTTAACAACAGTTACTTTTATGTTTCACAAATTTGTGTTAGACCAGTGTCAGAAAGACCACCTTTTTAGCAAATGCGCTGCAGCAGTTTCCTGAAAATCAAAACATAGTTTGCATTTGATTGGATGTAAAACAATAATTCCAGAACAACTCCAAGGATTTTTGTTTATTTTTAAATGAAATGCACGAGGAATGAACAAAAAGTGTTTTACAAACAGATTGTTTGTGATATGTCTATAACTCAGGTTTATTTATTTAATGATTTTTTTTGTGGGGAGAGTAAATGCAGCCATTGAATGTAAATGCGATTACTTGGGCAGTAATTACAGCCATTAGTGTTAAATTAAAAGTAAAAAATGTGATGCCACCATGTTGTTATTGTTAGGAGGTGTATATAAGCGTACAGCAAGGCGCAGGTTTTCGCTAGTTGCTTCTATTTAACAGAGGATTTCGAGATAGCTGGGATTAGTCCTGTGGGTTGGCTTAATGAGTATATGGGGTTGACAGAACTCCGTTTTCACCAGTTGTCAACGCTCTTTTCAAAATTGCCCCCCCCCCCCGGACAAGATATCCAAGGATATCTTGACCCCCTTTAGGATATCTTGCCTCCCCCCTTTGGAAGCCAAGTTATCCTAGTATATCTTGGCCCCAAGATAATAGACAAATAAAAAGAATGCCTATTTATATATTTTATTTCTCATTACGCTTAACTTTACACTAAATGTGACAAGCATCGTACCAAAAGAACATATAAATCGCAAAATACAATAAATTCCCAGCACCATACGAGACAAAAAGAAAACCTAAATGTTACAAATAAAATTATATGCCAGCACCATACGAGTTCATGTTACAGTTCTATATTTCATAAACTGGAGAGTAATGTCCGTTTGTATTTGAAATGTACAGGTTACGATTTGCCATTCAAAGCTTTGCCAATGGCTTTAGAGCAGATCTCTGAGCTTTGTACATAAGCCATTTGTACGTAACGTTTCCTGCCGCATCTCGCATCCACATGGCGAAAATGCACATATATTGGTCGCTAACATGGCGGCTGTATCAAGAATGGTTGTGGATTCAAGGATGAGGTCAAATGCAAATAAAAACGCTATTCATTAGGGGGGCAAGATATCCTAAAGGGGGCCAAGATATCCTAGGATAAACAAGAATAACTGTATGTGAGATGGTAGTAAAAAGAATAACTTTTTAGGAACAGGTGCATCTTTCAAAATTGCTCCCCTCCTTCGCCTGTCGGCCAAATCCCGTTTTGCTTGCTTTTCTGGACTGATTGGATCAGAAGTTTGATTGCAGCTATTTGCACAAAATCTTTCAGATTTATCAAATAAATATTTCGTGGAATTAAGTTTTAATGTAAAAATAATCACCGTTTTATAGATTAAAAAACTTGAGCTTTGATTTTGAGTAATAGAGTGGGACCCTCTATGCTCTTAGTCATAGAAAGTTACAAGCTGCCAAAATATAGCACCAGTTTAAAACATTAATTGCTTTATCAAGTGGCATCATTTGACCAAATCAGTACCTGACCAAATGATATCATTTGCTTAATGATTTATTCATTAATTTTCCAAATGTCATCTTTTTCCAATACCAATTATTACTTAACTGAATGATATTACTGGACCAGGTAATATTTTGAACAATTGATATCATTTGGATAGGCAATTTTTTGGACGATTGATATCACTTTTAGTTTGGCCATTCCTCGTTGTGCCTGTCTGTCGCAACAAGCCGGTATGACGGTATACTCGCCCAAATATTGTCTGGTATATTAATTGTACATAAGTACCACAGCGATACAAAAAACTGCAGCAGCGCGAATGTAGCAAATTTTTGTGCAATGATACCACCATAAAACACGGCACGTGCGAAATAATGGCATGGTGCGCTTGTAAACCGTGTGTAGTTTTCCAAAATTAAATACATGAATTTGTTCATACCGTTCGTTTATTTTTTTTATATCAGGAACAGTAAAAAACTGCCACACTTTGCCAGATGATGGGCAGGTATGCCTGTGCTGCATCGATGTGAATGAAACGGCCTTTGTAGTGGACATGGAAAATGGCGGTATGTATCTCCTTGAAAAAAAAAATACTTGGAGCAAGATAAAAACAGATATCCAACTCGTCACTCCGAATGACGCAACAATCTGCAACGGGAAGGTCTACGTCATCAGTAAAGAAGAGAGAGAGGCGCAGAACGAGTCAAAGGCTATTCTGTATGTCCTGGAGAAAGAAGCAACGGATAAAAAATCAACAACATTGAGTCATGTTAAATCATGTATTTTTTAAAAAGAACGAAGTGGTACCGATAAGGACGACAATTTGTTTGCGATTTTTGTCTCAAATATAATCAAACATTTTGTTTAGGTTAAGTACTCCCGCTAAACGTAAGAACGTTTTTTTTTTGTTGTGACAAGGTTATAACGTTTTCGTAACCAAAAACGAACCTTTTTTGGTTGTAAAAACGTTATATTCAGCAACCAAATGAAAACGTTATTTTACAAACCAAAATCAAACCTAATTTGATTGTAAAAACGTTACATTTACCAACCAAATAAAAACGTTCTTTTCCAAACCAAAAAAACAAACGTATGGTATTGGAACAAAATTGAAATTGATTTTTAAAGAACCAAAAACATGCCAAAAAATAACCAAAAACAAACGTTTTGTATAAGAACGTTATTATATCAGTTTTAAAGAATGTCATATATTGAAGCGTCAAGGAAATGTTATAGGCATTTTAATACTTTTGTAAAGTAATTTTAGATATGAATAATATATTCGCAATAACAGGAATTACATTTTAGATGCGAAACGTCAAATTCAATTCACATATATTTAACTAATTACTGTAATCTATAACTAAGCATTAAGTGAGCAGATAAAAAAGCCCATAGAAAGGGAGGAGACAGACCTTGGAGGAATTTCCGTACGGGGGAATTGTTCGGGGGAGGGGGGATTCAAAGTGAGAAGAGCAGGAGCGATGGGAGTTGGTTCAAGGGAATTGTCTTAGACGCACACTTCAATGGATGCGCCGTGGGGTAGAGGTAAGGTCGTCGCTTTGGATACCAGAGGTTCCCGGTTCAAACCCAGCCAGGTATGAATGTTTTGTGAAATGTTAGTTGCAGAAAAATTAATGGTAGTTCCTAAAAATGAGATATATGATGTGATGATGGTGCAAGATGCAGCCTCCCAGAATGAATACTATTTTGAAGAATGCTGAAGGATATTTTCTTAATTATTTTGTATTACGTACGTTTCATGATAAAAGGTTTTCTTAAGGTTGTGTATAAAACGTTCCATAAACGTTTTTATAAAAAGTTTTGAGAACGTTGCGAAAAAAGCGTTTTTCGGCATTTCATATACAACCTTTAGAAAACGTTTTTTGCAACTTCAAAAGGTTCGGGTAGAACGTTTTTAAAACGTTATTTCAACCAAATTTGTTTTACGGGACTTAAGAAGGTTGTTATTAATTCATGTTAATTAAAGGTAATGAAACTTCACTACAGTAAATCGGACGATGGGATTTGTAGATGAGGTTCCTTTATTTATATCCAAGCAAGCACCAAAAACCAAGACTTTTTCACTTCAGCCCCGGCCAGACACTGACCAATCAGAAAAAGTGGGAAGTAGGGCATGACCCCATTCCCGTTTCTGCATACCAAAAAAAAAAAGAAGAAGCTTACTGCCTACCCAGGTGGTACGGGAAGACAGATGTTGGAGGAGGGGGTAGGGGTAAATTTTTCAAAGAGTGGAGAACACGATTTACGGTTTGTGGTTTAAAAGCGCATTTTAAATGAACTTTGCATCTGCACTTTAAGACTGAAACTGGAGCAGAGGAACCGGTAATTATAACTGCTCGAGATATTATCCTTCGTTAAAGGGTGAAACAAATTAATATGTAAACAACTTAGAATTAGTTCTCCGGTGACTGGATGGCACAGACGAATATAATTCACAAAATGCTTTGTGTGCTATACTTATCTCTAGCAGCCTCGATGTCAGGTGAAGACAGCCGGTGTTTCACAAACTGAGCGGTTGACATGGGTGTGCTTGAGCCATTATAAAACAAGATACTGCTGTGTGGACCATACTGGTCGAATTAAGAACAGTGTACAACAGAAAGGTAAACTGCTTGTTGAAAACCCCTTCACCCCACACCACCACCTGACTGAATGATGCCCTGCCTACACCAAGTAGTGAACTGGAAAATGATCGGAATTCATGTTACGTAAACAAACTATGGGTAACAAGCTGCGCGCTACAATTTCATGTGCCCAGCCTTACAACTCTCTGTCCTAAAAAAATCAACCCACAAGAATATGAATACCTGATCTGTTTGACCCTCTCTGGCGTGAGATTAGTTAAATGAATAGTCTCCAGAATAAACCAGTTAATCTCGACAGTTTCTGAAAGCACCTCACAAAGGAATGACTGTCAACCAATGCAACTCAATGGAGACACTTCTAAACTACTTACAAATGGTCCAATGTTTGACATCCCAGTTCGTGCCTCCGAAATCCCAGGCCTGAAACGGGCTTAAGGAGAAACTTAGAAGAAGGTCTCAAGATTGCCAGTCTCTCTCTCTTCTTTAAAAAAAAGAAGTCGAAAGGACCCGGATCATATCTGATAAGGGCTAAAACCGGAAACAACTGAGGACGACCCGCAAACTTAACCAAGGTTTAAACACAAGCTTGCAAGTTCCCCAAGACTATCGCTGGTAGTGTTGTGATTTAGTCCCTCGTCGTAGCTCCCTACGGTTGGCTTGGAGTGTCCTCGTACATGGGCTCACTACTACCGTTCAGGCGGGCTCTGTAAAACAATTAAAAAACTCTATTTAACTGTTTTGGGATAAGTCGTTAAGGTAATCGTTCATGAGGTGTTTCGGTCCTCGCTTTGATATGGATCGGAGATTTCCGGATACTTCCGTGATGCTTGCACGAGACATAGTTGCTCTGCCAACAAACCGGGCCGAGTCATAGAAAAAAGTTTTCCCACCGCTTATATTTTCACTGCTACAGGATGGTATGGAAATCTGCAGAAATTATTTGGTGATAACTTGACCATTAATTCGTATAATGGACAAGGGATTCTACATGGATTGGCAGTCGTTACAATAATAAATTACTGCATTTTACGACTTTCCTATTACATGTTTTTTTAATTCTCCAAACCTGAATAGATACGTGTATTCATGAATATGTTTATGTATAATTATAGTCATGACATTTATAAACATAATTGTAATTGGTGCACTTTATCAACATTGTTTAGAATTGCCAGATCTATGAAGTGCTGGCGTGCTCGCGTGAGGTTTAGGGGAAAATGGGGAGGTTGATAATCTCGTAGAATGATATAAACATATTATATGCCAAGAGGTCCGCGTACAAAGAAATGATAGAAAAAAAGAGCATGCAGTTTTCATAGGCCAGATTGAATGGTTCTCCCCTATAAGCATATTCATAATGCGATGAGATGTAAACAATAAATAAAAAAAAAAAAAAAAAAAACAAAAAAAAAAACAAAAAAAACACGTGTTTTCGGACTTGAAAGTAAAGAGAAAGTGGGTCACAATAAACTGCAACCGTCCTCAGAATCGATAAATGACTTTTTACTGTGACGATATTTATAGCACAGCCTGAAAACGAAACGTCATCTAATACAAATGTCATATAATTACGCCATTTGTGTATTTGTTGCGTTGTTATTTCGCGATTTGAGTTGAAATAAGTTACTTCCGTTTAACTGACAAAAATAAGAAGGAACGTTCCTAAAGGAGAAAATACTTGTTTATGAGGCGGGCTTGTGAGGTTACTTCTTAAACCACATGAGTTTAAGGCACATAAATTAAAGTGTACTATCACTGATGACAGAAAGGAAGGCATTTTTGAAAGTAAATATTTATTTTAAAGGATTCCCGATTTCGCAATGATTCATTCGCCATCTAGAAAAAGGAAGTCAAATGCCTTCTTCTTGAAGTCTTTACTTAGAGAAGGGGCATTCGAGTTTCAGTACCTTCAAACACTGTTGCATGAATATATATGTTAGTATCGCAAATAAACAAGTGAATTTTCAAAAGTTATTTTTACTTACCATTATTGCATTTTATTATATTAAGAGCATATTGACGAATTTTGTGGACGATAATATAAGATTCTTACAGGAACCAATTCTAATAGGGTTATGTGTTCTGTTTAGGTATTTTGATTCATAAATTCTAATAAAATGTTATCCGGATTTTTTTCTAAAATTCTAACCACTTTAAATGTGTGTTTTATTATTTTTGTTGGTAGATATATATTTATAGGTCACATATTTAAGTATTATTAAACTTTATGGTCGAGAAATCCCAAATAACCGTATTTTATATAGTTCCCAAAAACTATTTACAAACCTTTATTTTTTAAATCAGAACCTGGAAAACCCTCAATACTGCTATTTACTTCGTAATCAATCTAGAAAGTTTCTTTCGTATGAGTAATTATTCTGATCTATTATAAGTGAAAAATGCATTATTCCATTTTAGTTCCCGTTTATTTCAAGCAGCTCGAATGGCTAGATATGCATTATAGACAACTTAAGTGAAGTAGTTTTGTAAGATGTTTCGTAAATAAAATGTTCCGGTATGAAAAAGATAAACAAATGGTTCAGGTTTGCAAAATACTGTTAGGTTTCTGCTCTTTTACACGTCTCATTTTTATGTTGCCAAATGAAAGCAGAAGACCCTGAAATTTTGGTGTAGACATTCGAGCCTCGTTCTGAGCTGCACATAAACAAGTCTGTTGATCATTGCGAAATGGCGAATAAATCGTTGGTAATTTTACACACGTCCTTCGGGTGATTTTGTGTGCATTGATTTGAAATTAATAAAGATATAAGTGATATAATGCCGCGGCTGGGGAGGGGGGTATTACGTCAGAAATAATCATTACACGTAGCAAACAAATACTTCATATTTATTTTCGTAAGTGCAAAAACAGAGTCAAATCTCAATGCTCCCTGACCGCAGTACCGATTACGCGTCACCCCATCTGAGCATACTGAGAGCAAAAATAGTGCGTGGTAAAATTTTGAAGAACGACATAAAAATAGCAAAAGTAGGCATATAATAAAAGTAATACATTATTCTGAGTGCGTACGATATTGTTTTTTTGCCTTCAGCCTACGGGCATGTACGGACCTACGGCTTCAGGCAAAAAACAATATTGTACGCACTCAGAATGAAGTATTACTATTATTCTGTATTCTGTTTTCTGTATAATGGATTTCCTGTATGCGGCTCTCGGCCCCGTCAGCTAAAGGATTGTTAGTGTTGTTTGAAGTTTGGCGTGTTTCCTTCCGAGTCACACACGTAGATGTGATATATTTTAGTGGAGCACACCAGACTGTAGTTATTCCGGAATATTTAACTGATTTGTGGTTGTGCTAATGGTTCTTATTTTTGTTAAATAAATGTCTTACGTTAGCAGTGTTATCAAGGTGTTATTCCTGCATTTTAACGCTATTCCGTGTGCAGCTGCGGACGGAAGGGGTTAATGGGTTGTTGGCTACGGCCTTGGTTAATGGGTTGTTGTCTACCGCCTTGGTTAATGGGTTGTTGTCTACCGCCTTGGTTAAAGGGTTGCTGCCTACCGCCTTGGTTAATGGGTTGTTGTCTACCGCCTTGGTTAATGGGTCGTTGCCTGCCGCCTTGGTTAATGGATTGTTTCCTACTGCCTTGGTTAATGGGCTGTTGCCTACCGCCTTCGTTAATGGGCTGTTGCTCAGCGCCTTGGTTAATGGGTTGTTGTCTACCGCCCTGGTTAATGGGCTGCTACCTGCCGCCTTGGTAAATGGGTGTTGCCTACCGCCTTGGTTAATGGACTCTTGCTCAGCGCCTTGGTTAATGGATTGTTGCCTACTGCCTTGGTTAATGGGTCTTTGCCTACCAAATTCTTTAATTGGGTTGTTGCCTACCGCATTGCTGAATTGGATTGTTGCCTACCGCATTGCTGAATTGGATTGTTGCCTACCGCCTTGGTTAATGGATTGTTGCATACCACCTTGGATAATGGGTCGTTGCCTGCCGCCTTGGTTAATGGATTGTTGCCTACCGAATTGGTTAATGGGTTCTTACCTTCCGCCTTGGGTAATGGGTTCTTGCTTACCGCCTTGGTCAATTGGGTTCTTGCCTACTGGTTTGATAAATGGGCTGTTACCTACTGCCTTTGATAATTGAGTTTTTGACTACCGCCTTGATTAATGGGTTCTTGCCTACCGCCTTGGTTAATGGGTTCTTGCCTACCGCCTTGGTTAATGGGTTCTTGCCTACCGCCTTGGTTAATGGGTTCTTGCTTACCGCCTTGGTTATTTGGGTTCTTGCCTACCGCCTTGGTTAATTATGTTCGAAAGTATGATTATTGGGTTAATATGACGTTTCGTAAACCTCACATTTTGGACTACATAACGCCTATGCACTTCATTAAAGGTTAGGCAAGGAACATTCAAATTGGACAGCACTTCGCAATTGATTAAATCACAAACTGGCCTATTAGTTGAAGAAGATTATCTTGGCTCATAATAAGAATGCCATGGTGAATTGCGTGGCTTCTAGTTTGTAAATAAACCTGGAACAACCGGCACAGACGCTGTTTTCACATGAAAAGAATACATTTTCAGTTTTGACAATTTCGATGGAGTCTAAGCCCAACTCCACCCCCAGCGGAATACCCTCCTGCCCTAACCCCCTCCGTCAGAACACCCCATCCCCCGATAACCCCCCTCCCGTAAGTCTAAACCTGGCGACCGAATCCCCGTTCTCAAGTATAATCTATGTTTTGGACCTATTATTGTTATTATTTTGCTTGTAAAATTTGTGCACATTTAAAACTGCAATTTTCTCTAAGTTTGATGCGAATAATCCACATTGTAAATTACACTTCAAATGCCTATTGATGAGATCAGTCGGCATTTAAATTGCAATTTCTGTACTTCTGAAGAATTTAATCCTCGTTATAAAGTGCACCTCATACATGGATTGATGAGATCAGTCAGCTTTTTGAAATTGCAATTTATATTACGAGTGATGAGTGTGCGTACATTAAAAATTACAATTACTTATACGACTCATTCACAATATTAATTATTGTAATTATAAGCTTTGACACGTGAACTAAGAGTTAAGATAATCTTATCATTTTCCCTGCTGTGAGGTGTAAAGAATAAGCCTCATAAGTTAACAAGTGATCTTAGATTCCAAGGCCCCCACCTTGTGGCGAACAGTTACCTGGACAAAATGCTTTCGGATGAGTAAATTTTGTGACTGAAACGGAATTGTAGATTTAAATCTCGAGTTCTGATAAAAATTTCGGAGAATCTACTCTGTACAACACGCAGCTTAACTACAGATATGTGTGCTTTATTTGTTGGGAGCCAATACTTCCACTTTTTGGATGAATTTATGAATGCAAAATAATTTTTCCTTTTGAAAAGAATGAAGCAAACATATTTGCTAAGATCAGCCAGGGGATTACAAAGTTCCCTAAATAGAACCCCTGTTTCCAGGTCCAACGGAGAAAGAAATGCAATGTAATGTAAATGTAAATACAGCCACCACAAGTGGTCCACAGTTACATTTATTCCGACACCGCGTGCAAACAGCAAAAACCGAGATCACACAACTAACTAGTCCGAATTACCCGGGGTACTCTTATAGTAAACCCTGCTATTTTGACTGACAAATGTTGTCCGGTGTCCTGAGTAGGGAGGTATCCGAACTTGCCAGATTTTAAACCATATTATACACAAACCAATGGAAAATTTGACATGACTGAAAAAATATGTCCGGATTTTAGATTTGTCGTATTTGTCCGAAGGGGAAATTTTTTAGCCTACTTTGCAACTTTGCACCATTGTGTTTATTTACACAAAAAAGCGGCCATCTCAGTGACAAATTAGGACATTAGTTTCTTCCGTCAATTAGTTTCTTCCGTCAATTAAGGTTTCGAATAAACTTGGCTGCGATTGTTTTGTTTTTCTTTTGTTTGTATTAAGTCTTAATCTAACTGCTAAGACAACAGTCAAGTTAATATGTAAGATAACTGCTAGGTTAACATTAATCATTAAGACAAACATGAAGCTAACAGTGAAGATAACAATTAAATCTTAAGATGACTGTTAAGCTAAACATTAAGTTAACCTTTAAGTTTACCGATAAACTTAAGGTAACTACTAATGTCCTTCTCTTCTGTCGTAGTTTTGCGGGTTCTGGGTAAACTTCAGCTATTTGTTATTGTTATTCAAGTTATTTGAGCACAAGGATACACACCCAAGTTTCCCAGACAAAAGTTCTTGTCGAAGTTCACATGTGAAAGTTACAAAATTCATGTATACACACGTTGCTTAAGTTTACTGCACACTCGCGACATCTTTAAGTTTTGAATTTTTTTCCCTATTTAACTCCATGTGACATATCCTAACACTATGTTGCCGATTCTCGGGAAACTTCTGTTACACTGGAACATCTAGACACAGACAACTTTTTCTAGACAAAAAACTCTTATCCGATGTGTTGAATGCACAACACTCATATGAGTACACATTTTTCAAGTTTACCGAACACTCAAGACATCTTTAAGCTTTGAATTCTTTCCCGTATTAGCTCCATAAGGCAAATACTAGCAATGTTGCAGGTTCTGGGTAAACTTGAGCTACACAATTACATCTAGACACAAGACCGCCTTTTTAAACAACTTATCCGAAGTGTTGATTCAACAACAAACAGTCATTTATACAAACATTACTTAAATTTACTGAACTCCCACGACATTTTGAAAACTTACGGATTTTGGAAGGTGCTTCGACATGTTAGTCACTTGTCTACTTTACTGTTTGAATTTCAACTGCGATACCGGTGTGCGGATGACTGGTACCGCGTAGCTCAACACTGACTGGCTTACGTGATGTTCGATTATCTGCAAACAGTGTCAACGATACTTGGTAAACTTAAGTTATTTGAACACAAGGATACACACCAAGTTTCCCAGACAAAAGTTCTTGTCGAACTTTACACGTAAAAGTTGCAAAATCGACCTATGCACATGTTGCTTGAGTTTACTGCACACTCGCGACATCTTTAAACTTTGAATTCTTTACCTTATTAGCTCCATCAGGCAAATACTAACAATGTTGTAGTTCTGGGTAAACTTCAGTTACACAATTACATGTAGACACAAGGACGCCTTTTTAGACTTGCCGTTGACGTACACTATATACCGTAACGAATATACACTTACACGTGGTTCAAGAACAAGAATTAGACCATTTTGACTTTGTTATTAAAAACAGAAAAATATTATACTTGATATCTTACAAATTTTCACGTACATTTATAAATTTTAAGTTTCTGTGTGAACTTAATTTACACGAAAATTTCGAAAGGATAACATAACCTGAACTCTTCTGTATGTGCGAACCGGACGTCTATTTCTTCGTCGAACATCACCAGAATCGCACCCAGTTACCATTTGGAGTGCCAACAAAAACGACAACATTGCCAGGACTGGAATCTCCAAACTGCCTGGCAGCCGATCTCACAACTCTCTCGGAGGCCTTCCTCGCCTTTTTCCCGGCATACCTGAAAGTTAACAGCTATTAATCGTTCAAGTAACGGTTTCTCGGCAAGCTTATGTTACCTTTTACGGAAAAGACGAGTTGTGAATTCTCGGTAAATCGAGTTTTAGCTTGAAAGTTTTCGCGACACAGATAGCAAGGTCGCGGTTTCAAGGTGAACTTATGAAGGACGACTCCTACAGCAAGCTAGTTTTTTACGACGCCACGTATGTCTTTTTCTTTTCAGTCTGCCAAGATCGTGACCCCTTCATTAACTTAAGTTCACATTTTGTTAACATTCAAGAAAATTTGCAAAAAAATGTCATGGATTCTCTCCAAGCTTAAGTTTTCTTTTGGCTTTAAAACGTGCACTAAATCCTGATTTAAAGTTTTAATAATTTAGAACTGGGTTGGGCCACAATTCGGCAAGTTTCATTTTTTAACAGGCCACGCCTAGTCGTCAAGCTTAAGGCTAGCAAGGTCGTGACTCCTTTGTAAATTAAGTTCATCTTTTTTAATTGAAGAGATGACGTTCTTTACACGACAACCTTGTCACGGATTCTCCTCAAACTTTTTTTTGTTTTGATTTGCTTTCAACGTTGCACTAAACACTGATTACAAACTGATTATGCCTGGGATAGGATTAAGACTTTGGCAAACCACATTTTTAAACACATACTCCTCTAGTTTCAGTCAAGCAAGGTCTTAACTCCTAGGTAAACTTAAGTTTCTTTTTCAGTCAAGAGAAAGATACTGTACAATACAACGAATTCTCACCAAGCTTAAGATTATTTTAGCCTGTGAACGTTTCATTAAACACACAAGTTTCAGCAATTTATAACTGGGGTCCGGTCATGATTGTTCGGCAAGCTGAAGTTTCTTACGCTATTACATTTCCTACGCATCAGACTGGTAAAATGTCAATAAAATCAGGTCATGAATCCTAGGTAAACTTAAGTTCACTTCTGTACAGTTAAAATTACCTCTAAAACCCATTTACAGAATTGAAAATTACACAAGATAAATAATTAATAATTCACTTAACGCTGTTTTTATGAAACCCCCGTTAATTTTTTTTTACATTTAAACGAGTAGAAGCCGAAAAATAACCGAACATCACAAAACATGAACTTGTTAGCAAATTTTGAGATTTGAACAGCGCCAACTTATAAAAAATAGATTTGAACATACCTTATATAAGTGTATTTTATCCAGCATTGCAATCATAAAGCTATTTTCATCACACGTTTCCATTATGGCGGCTATGTAATCTTGTGACCGTATGAACATGTTGTGACGTGCGCAGTGGAAAATTCCATAACTTCATTTTTAAATAAAAACTGGATGGATTTTTACGGAATTTTAAATTATAGTTTAGAATATTAATATTTCTTATTATTTTGAGTTTCGTTACCAAATACCTTAAAATGTCAAAGCTATTCCACTTTAAACATTTTGCCCTGTTATTGACCATATATGGAAATATCGGAAGCACTTATAAGCATCGGGGCTTCTATATGGAGTTAAAATAAAGACCTGAAAAAATTGTTTCCTGATAAAAGCCCCCCTCCTTCCCTGCAAGTCTTCTTAGAACTCGTGTTTACTCGCAATGCAGACGCGGTGCATTTAATCCTTTGATATGAGGCAGACCCCTAGACACGTTCAGGACACTTAACCAGACTTTTTTAGTTGCTGTTGATTTTGTGTGTTTTGTTATTTTTTGTGCAGATATCCGCAGCATGTAGCGCTTTAATTAAAGATTGATGGTAAATTTTCTTTTTTTTTCAATAAAAACTTATCAACAACAACCCCCACCCCCCAATCTAAAAAATTGAAGCCCCGGGACTCTAATTAGGAAACTGTTTTTAATAGAAGCCCCGGGGCTTCTATTTGGCTTCTAAATGAGCGCCTGAAATTGGCCAGTTTCCAAATTGAAGCCCTGGGCTTTTTTCGGAAACCCCCAGTAGGTCATGTAAGTAGTGCAGCCGTGTCTGCGTTACTTGCTGTAGATAAAAGCGACTGTAGACAGAAGGTCATGTACTTCACCCATACTTTTGTTCGTTTGTCTCCACCTTTAGACGCAATTTCCCCTTTCTTGGTATACTGCTATATTGTATGTAGAAATATGAATCACTTGTATCTCTCACCCCAATCTTGGGTGAGAGCAATGGTTTCTTTGAGTTTCTGTTGTTGCTTTGGTGCTACCGGTACCGGATTACCCCCCCTCCCCCACCCCACGGGTACGGCGTCATATATCCGATTATGTGAATCCGAATTCCACATTGTTGAATTAAAAGCCTTTCAAGTAGAATTTGATATCTTTTATTCACAGTGCCAGTGAAATGCCAGTAAGATACAGTTCTTTTCACTTGTAATTAGACACTTTTGTTCTGTTCCCCAGCGGCATATTCATATGGCATATTCATTTTTTGTCTTCTGGTTTCCTTATACTCGCAAAACATGGACATTTTACTCAATGTTTATTTTTCGTTATTCGCCCCATGCATAGAATAGTTCTACAGTTCAACATGTGTGCGATCGTAACACCGAAAAGGGAAATTCTGTCTGTACTTAATTCCTACGATGCTTTTCCGTATGATTCCCTAGATTATTAAAATAACTGCTAACAGATTTACTTATTCTCAGTGTGCAGACCAAACGCAGAGAACGTTACCTAATCATGCAGAAAATTTATACTTACAGTACAGCTCGAGGTGGGGGGGGGGGGGGCTACTACCATATAACGTACCCCTCTCCCCCTATCCGGATGCCAATAGTATATATAGAAAGCGCCGTTAACGCATCGCCCTCGTACAATTCGTCTATAACAACGCACTTGCTCTGTGCACTCCCCTTCTGCCGCTATGCCATGCTTTTTGTTATTGTTTTGTTAATTACCATCTCAGACAGCTCTCCACATTACCATTCCAGACAGCTCTTCCCATTACCATTCCAGACAGCTCTTCACATTACCATCCCAGACAGCTCTTCACATTACCATTCCAGACAGCTCTTCACATTACCATCCCAGACAGCTCTTCACATTACCATTCCAGACAGCTCTTCACATTACCATTCCAGACAGCTCTTCACATTACCATCCCAGATAACCCTTGACTTTACTGCCACAGATAGCATTCACATCACCGTCAAAGACAGTCCTTCACATCACCGTCACAGACAGTCCTTCACATCAATGTCACAGACAGTCCGTCACATCAATGTAACAAACAGTCCTTCATATCACCGTCACAGACAGTCCTTCAAATCACCGTCACAGACAGTCCTTCACATCACCGTCACAGACAGTCATTCCCATCACCGTCACAGACAGTCCTTCACATCACCATCACAGACAGTCCTTCACATCACCGTCACAGACAGTCCTTCATATCACCGTCACAGACAGTCCTTCGCATCATCCCAGAGACAGTCCTTCGCATCACAGTCACAGACAGTCCTTCACATCTCCGTCACAGATAACCTTTCACATTTTCGTCACAGATACCGTTCACATTACCTTCACACAGAGCCTGATTCCGACCCAAAGCCTGCGTCCCGTGAAAGTCTGTATCCAATGTCGTAATTCCATCTCAGAACCTGCAAACCATCAACGTCGAAAACCGACTTGATTGCGGCGTTTGGAATTGCAGGTTTGGACGTTCCACCAGAGACGTTGACTAAGCGTCAGAGAAAGTGCGGTTTTAGGTTACGATCAAAATCCACTTCTTAACAACGTTACTAGTTAAACGTCTATTCAACGTTGTTTCAAAGACGTTGATAGACGTTTCTATGGTGGCGACCAATCACAACCAAATTACAACCAGATTTACAGTTGTGGTTTGGTCGAATCGACGTCTAAACCTGGAACTGACCTTGGCTGGCCGTGCGAAATGTGTACTGAGTCGGAAGTACCTTCGAACTCGGAAACATCTTATGAATGGAGTGAGTATTGGATTTGGTGCAAGGATAAACCATCACAGAAGCTAGCGGTTTAAGTCGTATACGTAACGAACCTAATTACAGCGAAGCCTATCATTTTTGTAAACCAGTATCTTTGATCAGTATATCACTGCAAAATTAGCACTGAAAGACATTTGCAAAATTTAATTCCAGGTACATGAAATATCCATGATTTTTTTTGTGCTAATGAAAAGAATAGATGGACTGTAGCTCCGTGTGGCTACTCACACCCAGCTGGTTACCCTGTCTGGTGTAGCTCCGTTGGGCTACTCACATACCAGCTGGCTACCCTGCCTGTTCACGACTTTATAAAAAACAACTCTTCAAAGCGGATTGTCAAATTGTAACCAAATGTTTAGTGCGATTCTAAAAGAACCCCTCCCCTTTTCCTTTTTGTGGGAAACGAGGAGTAATACATGAAAATAATCCCCTTTCAAAACAAAATCTGTACCCCGAGCGGACCCCTCTTTCTCCGCGCCTTATTTTAGACAAGCGTAGTAGCACATATTATATCAATTGTCCCATCCCGCCCCCTTCCCCCGGGAATGTGATATCACTGATCCTCTAAGATAGTAAATGCTTACACCAAAGTCTTTTATTTGCTATACCGACGCTGGATCAATCTTTCTTTTTTTGTTGTTGTTGAAAATATTCATTGCTTCATTGAAAACTGTGCAATAAAAAAGGGATATATTCATTGCTTCATTGAAAACTGTGCAATAAAAAAAAGGGGATATACCTGCTCTTGTGAAAGAGTCCACCAGAATGGCCCCTGGTAGCTCAACAAAAATAGCGCTCTCATTTTACACAGGCACTACTTTTTTTATTCTTCAAACAACAAATGAGAATATTGGAAGTGACCTGGCAACTCATAATGTTTGATAAATGAAAACAAATCTGGCAAAATTATTAGAACGTGATTGTTGCGGGGACGAAATAAAGAAATATTTGCAAAAATCATCTGGATTTGGAACTCAGGTAATGTTACTTATTATTAATAAGACAACGCAAAAAAAGAACAGTGATGTTATACTAAAATTGTTCAAACATTTCACATATTTAGAAGACACTGAAAGTTGGTCATTTTCCAAGAACTTCAATTGGCAGAAGATCATTATATTTCTTTGAAGAGTAAAAAACATTTTTGACCAGATCGCATTCTGATTTTCAGTATCAAGCTCGTAATTTTCTGTCAGAAATTATCTGATATGTAAGTGATATAACAAATCGTGAAAGATTCTATTTTGGAGATAATGCGACCCAAATACAACGTCCATTGTAAGACAAAACTGGCCTCATTCATGTTGTGTACTTTTTGTTATCTTACGATCATACTGCAAATTTTAGTTGTTGCTCAGTATTTATATTTTACACATTATAGTTGCTATCTATTCGTGCTCTTTTACTCTGCCATAATAATTCGCCGTTTGTAATACACCTAAGCCTATCATAAAGAAGAACTTTTGATTTTCCTCTGGTAGAAGTAATGAATTCCACGCTAAAAAAGATTTTACCCCGAAAATTCAATATGTTTTGGACATGGTAAATAATAAATTGCATGACACTGGATAGTGAAGCGAGACTGGGGCATCATAGTAAATTGTTGATTGCAATTCAATAGTGCATTGGGAATTTAAGGTATAGTTGCAATATAGGATGAACACATTAAATTTAGCAATGCAATTGACACACAATTGAATGGAATAAAAATAAATCTTTCATCCATTCATAACACGGTACCGGTGATCTGTGATTAAACACTTTAAGGGAGACATTTCCACACCGAGCGCATGTACCAGGGTATTTTATACCATGTAACAATTAACTGGTTCTTTTACAGTCCCATTTTAATAGTAGGTGAAACGTTTTGACAGTTTGTCATATATTGTCACATCAATACTCTACATAAACAACACTGCACGAGACATATAAGCAACGTGTGTATATTTCTGTGCTTCGAATGGCAATTCCAAGGGGTGTGAGGTAGGAGTTGGGATTTTATAGCTTAGTTTACATGTTGTAAACAAACCCGGAGAATTCATTTTCATTAAATTTCATTAATGCTTCGCTTTTTCCAACGAAAGGTTGTAGGGATTCAAGTAAACATTATAACGTCGAAACAACGTTGCTAGATCTTTTCCCTGACGTCAGATATCAACGTCGAGTTGTAGTTGTTTATGGAAGACGAAATAGTGTCTACCTTCCGAAGTTGGATAAACGTTGATTATTCGACGTCTTGTTGATTGTTGCGTTGCGGAATCAAAACAAGTTAGTAGTGAGAAAAGGCGACTTTTCGATATTTAACATTCAAGGCCGTGAAGGAAAACACAGCGCATAGGGACTTCGTCTCTAGCCTCAATAAAACACATTGTTTTATATTTAAATTTGGGTTATATTTTTTTCTTGTTGAAAATCGTTAATTGTCGAAACAATGGCAATATTTTTCGTTCAACAACACGCATTACAACTTGCCCATTAACACAACACTAACCCAACTAAAATACAATTATCAATTAGCATGAAATACGAGAATGATAAGCTGTGACGTTTGTTACGCAAGTACCCAGACACGTCATATCGATGATGTTTATACGTTTGTACGTTAACTGCAGTTTTTTTTAAAAATAAAAGCCAGGTTGGAAGCTATGGGACGGAGGTGGGTTGACCCGTGCGCTAGGGCGAAAGCAGGCAAAAGGCATCGTACCCCTCTGTTGCTCGGAGTTTTACCGACTATGCTCCCCCCCCCCCCCCCACTTCCCTGTTCGCTAATTATTAACCAATAGATGCAAAGGAAAAACAGCACAAGGATTGAGTACCATTACAAAGTGACACCGCGGTAAGTTTAAAAACAAATAAAAGAGAGAGAGAGTAGGGGTATCGAGAACATTTTTTTTATTTACACTTTTGACTCCAACATCTGAGAACACTTAAAACGCAGTTCTAGGGTATATCCATGCATCTCAGGTAACAGTCTGAAGACCAACCCCCTTGAGACTTTGTGGGGGCAAACCATGTTTTAGCGCAAAGCTGGCACCGACTCGACGGAGGGGTACAGAGAGAGAGTGTTTAGGAAACCTTTGAGTAACTGCCTAAACATATCATGTGTTAGAGGAGTGAAAGATGCCCGAACCCTGAACGAGAATAGGGGGCATCTATTGGGGCATCTAGTGGTGTCAATAAGCAGCTCGATGAGAGATAGAATCTCTATTGTTATCGGTAGTTTTTGAAGCGGTGCGGTTCCAAATTTCAGGAGAGTTTGTAAGAAGTAATTGTTCTCTGAGGGGTTCTCGTAGCCGAGCTCCAGAATAAACGAATTAAAGACTCGTTAGACATGTGATATTCCAGAGAGTAGAACTTCAAATGCGCGAATGCATATGTTACAAACGAGAGATTGTATAATCTTGAGATGCTATCCGCTAAGAGGTTTCTTTGAGTTGAAACGAAACAAGCTATCAGCTTGATATTGGATTGTGCACATTTGCAGGAAGATATCTCTCAGAATGTCCTAAGCCAAATTATTCTTTATAGATCCTTTATTCAGGGCGTATAAGGTGGCCACGTTGTCCGTGTAAACGCGAATTTTCTTATTGCTACAGAAAGATGTCCATCGCTTAATTGAGACTAACACCATTAGCTCTTTAACAGTTATGTGTTGTGGGTGTATTGTCGGAAAGTCTACTTTCCAGTTAGTATACACCCAATCAATAGCACGATTGTTTAGCAGGAGGGCTGCGCCTCCGGAAACGGAACTGCTATCCGAATAGATGCATGCAGGATCGGGCGACGACCTATTTAACAGAATTGGCACGTGCCATTGAATTAGCTGCAGATTTGCGTGAGCGTGGTCATATCGCGCCGCGCATTACCGGATAAGCGAATGCGGTGGTGCGGTTACGTAATTGAGCGATGCTGCCAATAAGACGCCGAATAAGGCGAAGTTCAATAAGGTGAATGGCGGGGACGACCCATGCAATCCAGTTTAATTTCCCAAGTAGGCTTTGAAGTTCCTTTTTTGTTGCCCGTTGCATTTCATTTGTCCAGCAGGCCAACGATTCATTTACTTCTTTCAGCTTATTAGTGGGAATAGAGAGGGTACCCTGCACCGTGTCGATATTTACGCCAAAGAAGACGATGTTCTGGGTGGGTGAAATGCACTTCCTCCAGCTTACTAAAAAACCCCAGCGAAATCAGGGTGTGCATTAGGACATGCATTGCTCGTCTGCATCCTTCGCGCGAAGAGGCCGTGATGACGATGTATACGATATAATAAATAATTTGCGTTGATGCTTATGCGTTTGAGAATCCTGCAAACACTTTGGGTGATCCGATGAAAAATGCCGACGCTAAGTGACGCCCCAAAAGGGAGGCGAGTATCTACTAGGTGGATGTATTCCTTATCTCCAGAAAATTTCCATTTAAAACAGCCAGGTGTCGTGAGTAGCTACTGAGAGGCACATGTCGATATGCTTGATGTAGATCAATCTTACACATAAAGTCATTTTTCCCTGTCATAGAAACTGTTGTGTGGATGGAAGCGAACCGGTGTTTATTCGGGGTGGCGTGAGAATTAATCGGAAACCTCTCAGGCTGTGAACAGTCATGTATGAGTCGTAAAGAGCCATCCTCTTTTGGTATCGCGGTTAAGGAGGAGATTATGGTGGGCTTTCTGGAAACGACTTTTTGCGCCCTAGTTTAATTTCATTTAGAATTTCTCGTTCGACGGCCTTGCGGTGGGTAATTTCGGCTGAGCGGCTAATTTGGGCTTCACTGCTATCTGTCTTATCCAACTGATCATTAACTATATCGAAGCCATTTTCCAAACTTGATAAGATAAATTCCCTATCAGGGTCACCGTCCAGAAGGGAGCACCAGGTGGATATTTTGGAGGTGAGTGGGCTAGAGACTGCGTTTTCCTATGCACTGTGCACTCGGGGTGGGGCTTGAACATGCGTGCGAAAATTTACATGATGCACGCTGGCATCTTATTTTCGAATTGTAGTTCCGGCATATTTCAATCCCGGTATGATCATGTAAAACAGGTTTATTCGTGCGGGATACACCATTATTGTTGTATTCGAAGGCTGATGAAAAGATGCATATGCCTATAAGGTAAGTGTCATCGTCTCCCCAGCGTAATTGACCCACGTGCACCCGTTGTCTATATTCGTAATCATAGCGCATGCACAATTTAACTGGGTAATGCTCGCACATATCCCCGAATTTAACCGCGTAGATGCGTTGTGAGCCATCGATAAAAGTAGCACAAAAGTCTTGTACAAAAAGGGGTCTACCGGGCTTGGTGGGCTTTGCTTGCCATGGGTCGTCCCAATGGAAGTCTTTCTGCAGCGATTTCTAGTAGGCTGTTAAAGGTTCGCTCGTCCGGTCGTGGAAGCGTGGAAGGCGTTATGCGCTACGTCACGTCGTCTGGGAGACTTTCCTTTCTTTGGGCGGCGGGAGATCCGTCACCGTTTATGTTCGCTTTCAGATCGTCGTTCTCCTGTTGTAGTGCCTTTATCTCTTTTTTCAACATCAATTATTTCTTTTCTTCCCTTAACCAAAGTAGTTCACTTTCCAAACTGCCCACTTCACTGTCACTTTCTTTTTCATTATCCCTTGGGTTTTCCCTCCTTATGTTATTCGATATTATCCGGGTTATCAGCTCATGTTTATTCCCTTTACACCTGATGCCGTAACTTCGCAAAATATCTTTAAGCTCACTACTTCGCATAGATTTCAGTTCGCTCTCACAGTATGTTAAATGCTTCATAGTTTGACCCGTGTGCTAGGGTGAAAGCAAGCAAAAGGCATCGTACCCCTCTGTTGCCCGGAGTTGTACCGACTGTGCTCCGCCCCCACTTCCCTGTTCGCTAATTATTAACCAATAGATGCAAAGGAAAAACAGCAAAAGGATTGACTACCATTACATAGTGACACAAAGCAAATAAAATTTATTATTTAACAAATATTTTGAACCTTTTTAGACTTCTGGATAAAATCAAAAGACTTTGCTATCTTGACCACCCCTCCCCTTTGATTCATGTGCAGGCATATGATGTTTAGTCATATGAATAATTTCTTATTCCATGACAGAATAGCTAAACCTCAATCAGGCTCACATGTGAGCAGTCGTAATATGTAATATGGATTTAAAAACCAGAGGTGCTTCACTTGTCTGCTCATTTCCGGTAATAGAAATTTACTGACAGTCTGGTTGTTTGGAAACTCTTGTCACAGGGGCACAGGGGAAATTGACAAGTTTCAATAAATTCAAAATCGTTTGGAAGTGCAATAGTGTCGTCTGTCACTTACTTAAAAACATTCAACAGCATTCACACATCATCAATCATACAACTACAACAGCTATTTGCATTCCTTCATATCAACTGGTGGCCCTGTTAAAAGACCGTAGGTGTTTTTTAATTAAAGATGATTCTGTGTTCGTGCGCTGTGTTGTGTTTGCAATGAAAATGAAGTATGTGGTCAAAACTGCACAGTCTGGACAGGTGGAAAGTTACTCTCTGTTTGTATGGTGATGTAACAGGTGCATGGTGTACACAGCATGTGCGGGCATTGTGTGCTCATACACCTGTCTTCTTTCAGTCAACACCCACATTGTCCACATGTTCAGTTGTAGGCATTTGCGTAGTATGTGACCAAAACGAATACTGATCTTCTTCTTACCTTGAAGGTTGACCATGCCATAGGCATAGATTGAAGGGTGTAGCTCATTTGAAGTGAACATGTTCAATCGCCTCCAACCGCCATCCTTGTGCAATATGATTTTTCCATATGTACCCGTTTCAGAGAATTCTGAGCAACTTCCGAATGGGATAAATCCAAAAGTTTCTTTTATTATCTTGTAAAAAACTTTTTGCATATATAATCGCCATTTTTTGTTTTAAACGATTCACACTCCAACTGACATACTTGTGCAATATGATTTTCCACATTTATCCATTTCAGAGAATTCTGAGCAACTTACGGATGGGATAAATCCAAAAGTTTCCTTTACTATCTTGTAAAAAATCTTTTGCATATATTCATAGCCCTTTTTGCCTTAAACAGTTCTCACTCCACAAGTATAAGACCTAACCCTGGGGAGAGAATTCATGCTTAACGCAGAAGTTGTCTCACAGAAATGTAGCAGTACAATGCAAAAAAGGACTCTAGACATGTGTGAACAGTGTAGGCGGATGTTAATATGAGATATGTGCCGATATTGCCAACTGCCGACATATGATGTTTAGTCATATCAATCATTTCCCAGAACTAGACGTGAATCAGACTCATATGAATGCAAACGTACTGTGTGATGGTTTTCCAATGACGGGCCTGATTCAGGCTCACATGAGTACAATCGCAATGTGTTATTTTATTCCACCTACGGACTCTCCTCCTCGTGGGAAAATTCATGAATGAGAGCACTGAGCCAAGCATAAACTATAGGAGGAGAGAACTTGGCCAAGCATAACATAGGACGAGAGAACTGGGCCACACGACTTCCCGTCCCCCCTCCCTTTGATTCATCTGCAGGCATATTATGTTTAGTAACCATTTCCCATCCCATCCCATGATAGATTGACTAGACCTGAATCATATTGTGATATTTATCCGTTTCAGACAATTCTGAACAACTGTGGTTTTTGCAAAAAGAAACAGAGATACTTCGCTTGTCTGCATTTCCGGTATTGAAAATTTATCGAGAGTCTGGTTTTTGGAAACTGTTGCCGCAGGGGCAAAGACGTTCAATCATTTCCATTGTCACTGCACGTGCGTTCATATGTACCAATTTCTCCTGTGTGCAGATTGTGGAGTGTACAGAAGGGACAACCTATTTGTGAAAGCCCAGGTTCTTGTATGTCTTCCGACTTTGCCTGAGTCTGAAAAAACTCTGCCATCATCTCTGAAACGGCCTTAGTTAAGAAAGCTTGTAGAATATATGCATTAGGTAGGATGCTGTTGTTGCTATTATTGTTTTTGTTGTTGCCATGGTTGTTGTTGCCGTTGTTGTTTTTGTTGCTACCGTTGCTGTTGCTATTTTTGCTTTTGTTGTTGCTGCCATTGCTGTTGTTGCCGTTGTTGTTGCCATTGTTGTTGTTGTTGCCACAAAGCCTTAAAAGGCATTTGAAGCAAGCACAGACTTCAGAAGTGAATGGAGAATGGGAAATAGATATGGAAAAGCCCATAAAACGTCTTTCACGGAAACTTAAGAAGAGTCTTCTATTAAACGTCAAAGAGTCAGTATGGCTGAAATTAACGTTTGTATAGAATGTGGTGCGTTACACAACAGCGAAGAAGCTTTATCCACGCATATGAGCAGTGTGGCGAGGTTGACAATGAGAGCAGTTCTGACAGTGAGCCAGAAATAAACTCTGTTTGGCATGATATGGTTCAAGAAGTATATGATGATCATGATGAAAAATTTCAAGAAAAGGTTTTAGAATATGAAGAACAAAGGCTTGAAGATGCGCGTGAAAGAGCAAGTGATGACTTTCGACCCGTTTATAAGCGTCGACTAAAACAACTGTTTATGAGGCTATTCAAATATACCCAACGTCTAGAACGATGCGAACATTATCAAAACTTTTCAGAAGACTTAAATTACTTTGTTGATGAAAAATATTATGAGTATTCAAAGGCATTAAACGGGACTATGAGGACAAACAATGCATTCTTTGAAGAACTTCTAGATAAGGAGGAGGATGATGACAGCAGCGACGACAAAGTGATATGGGCAGTGGAGTGGAACTGTAAATAACCTGGGCCGCCGATGGCCGGGTATACAACATGAGAGCAAAGACGTAGTGTAACTAGGCAATAGGGAGGTGGGTGAATTAATAAGCTATTAAAATGTGCTCGTGTCGAATACAGGTTACTGTTGGAACGCAGAGAATCAATGAAAACTGAAACGGAAGTTTACGTTTAGTCTTTATTGACGAAATAACGTTTACCTCGTATTTTACTGCTCACACACTTTAACAACAAAGAGTGTACAGAAAAATGACAACTAAATATCGGCGAGAAATGCGTCGCTATGGCTTTCTAACTGACAATAGAGAGCTCTTAAAGGTCCTCGTATAGCTGATCAGCGACGTATACGCTTTCAAGGATCACTTTCAACGATTCTCTGCAAGCACAGAAAACAAAATACCTGACGTTTAAAAACCGAAAACTGACATATAAAAACATAAAATTACTTACTCGTTTAAATGCTGTTATCCTATTGATAGGCGTTTAGAAACGCAACCATTATCCGGTATTTTTATCATTGTATAATATCCTTTGAAATAATCACGTCGAATTACACGACGACTACATCAATATGGAAACTAAATACTGCTTAAAACACTTCAAATTCACGATCTTCACAATTTAAACTAGCACAACAATATCCAAATTCTTCAGTATTCACAGACCAATCCGTGCCGCACTGCTCTTCTTTGTATTCCTAATCTTCTTAATTACGCGATACTGCAGCTGTCAACACTTCGATGCATCAGTGAACAATCAGAGACAGCGTGATTTGTCCCGGATTAAGTACTGCACAGGGCTTAAACCACATGACCGACAAAAGGCTGCATTTTGACTGGTCACCTTTAGATCCTCTCGAAACATTTCGCCGAACTATATAAGCCGATAACCTCAGATGCTCATGAGACATTTACTATAAGGGCTAGAGCAAGGGCTAGAGCGAATCCACAAATAATTACCACAAAACGATGACCCTGCCTCTAATTACAATTAAAATGCAAAGTTTGGGCTTTAGACTGACATTTATACGTTGAATACAGGCGCAAATCAGATTATGCGCCACATTTTGTGCCATTAAAAAATAAGCAAGAAATAAATATAAAAACAGCACTAGAACTAAGAGGAGCACTAATACCAAATGGTGAGGTAAGGGGGATGAGCAACTACGTCTCAGCAGAAAAAAAGACGTTTCCAGAAAACATCATTTAAACGTCGTGCTAAGACAAACGCTAACGTAACAAGAAAACATAAACAAACACGAAAGGCGTTTACAGGAACAGGGTGAAACAGATGAAGAACACCAGACTTACTTGACTAAACTTTGTAATATTGTTATTAATTTAAGCGATGTCTTCGAAGAGTATCAATAAAACTATCAAATAGAAACGCGGTGTTAATTCATTCGTAAACTTTTCATTTTCATATTTTTTCATTCTTAAAAAGAGTCCCTGGCGTGGTGTTAATTTACCCGTAAAGTTTTCATTTTTCCATTCTTATGGACGGTCCCTGGCGAGGTGTTAATTCAGCCGTAAACCATATATGATATATGTCGTATATCATATATCATATATTGTGTGTTATAATTAAGTATTGTATTATTATTACTATGAAAAAATAAAAGTTACAAAGCATCATATGTGTTTTTTCTTATTTTAATGAATATCACAAATATTTACACTTATTGAGAACTACAATTAGCATAAATACCAATTTAAAGTATTGACATTTATTAAGAGTAGCATAAGGGTTAAACCATCACAATTGACGCAATGGTTAACGGATCTCGGCTCAGCGGAGGGAGAGTAGCTGACCCAAAGACGTCATATTCTATTTATAGAAACACCTGAATTTATGCTGACGGGGTATGCGTAGTGGGTAAGGGGCAAAGTGGCGGTATTTAAATGCGTTCATGTGTACATAATTCGGATAACCCCGAGTGGGGTCATGTTTGTAATAAGGTGTTGAGCTGTAGGGTAAGTAAAGTGATGGTATTTAAATGTGTAAATGTGTGTAATTCTGTAAACATTTTCTTTAGGGAAAGGGGGTATGGCTTGCAATGTCACAGTGTACTAAAAGATCTATTTAACATTCACGCTTTATATAAAAAGACGGAGGGTGTAGTTTGTGTGTATTATGTAAAGGGTAGTTACAGCAAGGGGTAAGTTGATTCGATGTAGTGGGCTATGTGACACCGCCATCGCTGCCACCACCACCACCACCGCCACCACCACCACCTCCTCCGCCGCCGCCCCCCCCCCACCACCACCGCCGCCACTGAGAGTGATGGAATCGATGCATCCGCTAAGCTCATCATACGTTTGAAACTGTATACAGCGTTCACCGTCACGTTAAAAGACTCTCACATTAAGATGTTCTGACACTTGTAGAAGAAATCCTGGTATTGGTAAGGATTCAAAGTAACCCCTCATCAAGGCTTGGTCTTCAGGCGCAGAATAATGTAAGTTCCACAATAAGACATCGTCAGTTCACCCAAGTGATTAAGAGATAGTTTCACGTTTGAATTCATGACGATAAATGGTTTCAACTGAACCATCTTCTGACTGGCACTGCATTTATGCACATCTACCTGCTGAAGCACGAGATCCACTGACGTCATTTGCTTCTTCAGCATTTGCCAATCGTTCAATGGCAACAGAATTCCCTCCTTAGCAGAATATAACCTCCCAGATGAATGATCCGTAATATATTCACGAATTTTAACCATCACTTGCTGTTGATATTTCACCAATTTAATATATGTTTCTCCATTAATGGGTATCATAACCGGAAAATCGTCTAGACTCATCTTCTACATTGGCTTTGTAGTGGCAGCTTTACGCTTAGGCTGTCGCTTGACTTTGGGCTCTGCCTTAAACTGCATTTTTCGCTTTTTACACAGCGGCATGGTAGCTGATAAGTCATCTCTTCTTATCTTTCTAAACTGTGGTCGCCTTTGAAGCTGTGGTAGTGTCTTCAACTCAGACTATGCCATGGGCATTGCCTTAGACTTTGCTGTAGGTTATATCTGAGGCTTTACTGTGGGCTTTTCTGTAGACATTGTTTGAGACTGTTCTGTAGGCATTGCCGTACATTGTAGTTGTTCACTCACTGCAAACATGCTCACTCTTAACTATTTTGATATAGAATGATTGTTATATCTGAGGTGGGGGGGGGGGGGGGAGGTTCAAGATAGTAAAAGGCTTTTGGTTTTATCCAGAATTCCCATGAGACTTCTAGATAAATCCAATTTTTTTTTTGTATTTGTTTGTTTGTTTTTTGTTTTTTTTTCTGACCCATTGGAGGTTTAAGATAGCAAGGGATTTTGGTTTTATCCAGAAGCCCCATGAGACTTCTGGATAAATCCAAAAAGGTGGACTTTTGGATATCCAAAAGTCGCCTTTTCTCACTACTATCATCCAGGGGGTAGAGTCCTGTTCCCAGAAGGTGTATGTGTGTGTGAGGGGGGGGGGGGGGGTTACCGTTCACCTTCTAAATTTCACTCTCTAAACGCGAAACGTTAAATTTGATTAAAAAAAAAGCAATTTTTACCAAATTGTGCATTTGTGAGAATACATGCAGCTTCGAATGCAAATATAGACAGAAAACTAGACAGACACCAACAATGAGAAGTGTTCAGGCATAATGTTTTGGTCCCTACAGTACACTTTTTTATCGGACACACGGAGTGCAAAATGAAAATTATTCCCTTTGAACCAAATTGACGCTCAGTCCGTGTGGTCCCCAGATTTACCCCCTTAATCCTCCTTTTTTCAATGGGGACGCACGGTGACAAATATGATATCGCCTAGATCCCGTGGCATGTAAATAAGTCTCATGGAAAGTGTATCTGAAAAAATTGTTAGGCTTTTGCCTAGCTGTGGCCTGCGGGTCCCCGTAAGCGCGAATGTTATGTATGGTTTGATAGCTCCTGATTTGCCTTCTATTTCGGCAGTATATAATTATTCATCGTTTAACGACGGGATACAGGTTTCAGCTTGCCCATCTCTCCGTCTGTCTGTCCGCTCTCCTGTGCCCTCGTGTCTGGGCTGTATCTCCGAAAGTATTTGGCGTATAGCTGATTCCTTTGGCATTTGGTTAAAACGTATATTGAAGGTGTGCAACGTCGTATTATTTTTGAAATCGGCCAAAAATTGTCCAAAATACGACTTGTCAAAATGGCTGTTTTACAGGAAATGTATTAGCACGGAGAAGACGAGTGCTCAAAAAACTTTTCGAGCCAGCGTTCTGAAATTTTATGCAGTAAATATCTATACATTTTTACATTTGCAATGTTGCATTATTTTTGAAATCGGCCAAAAGGTGTGAAAAATACGACTTGTCAAAAAATGTACATTTTATGAAAACTTGTTAACACGGTGGTAGGTGTTGTCCAGACGAGTTCTCCAAAACTATTCGATCCAGTGTTCTGAAATTTTATGCAGTGGCAATATATATATTGTAGATGTGCAACTTCTGAAATCGACCAAAAAATTGTTAGGCAATGTAGGTTTTCAATTTCTTGGAAATTGCTAACATCCATTGACACGACGTGTTACACGGGTGATCCTGCCTCACTGGTGCTTGTTGCATGCTTTTAGCCTGTCCGTGCAGAAACAATCTCTGCACACGCGACAGGCGTGCAACGGGCCTGTTGCACGGGTATATGCGTGCAGGCTCCCTGTTTTTTCAAACCACCGTGCTTTCACCCTTTCCGTGCCGACACAATTTCCGCAGAGCTTAATTTTTCAGGAGACAGAGTGACTGCCCGTGCTTTTAGCCTGTCAAATCACTTTGTTTTATACTTATTAAGTATCTCCCCAAAGAAACTAGGACATTTTTATATCTGTTGAACACGACACAGCATCGGCAGGGATGTTGCGTGCTTTTAGCCTGTCCGTGCCACCGTTGTTTCTGTGTTTCATATTAATCAATACGACACAACATCGGCATGGTTGTTGCGTGCTTTTAGCCTGTCCGTGCCACAGTTGTTTCTAGATAAAATATTAATCAACACGACACAAAATCTGCACGCCAGTTGCGTGCTTTTAGCCTGCCCGTGCGAACGTTGTTTCTATATAAAGCACAAATCAACACGGCACAATATCTGCACGCCAGTTCCGTGCTTTAAGCCTGTAGGTGCTTTAAGCCTGTTTAAGCTTGCAAACGTTGTTTCTATGTAAAAGATAACCAATCCGACACAACAGCGGCACGGATGTTGCGTGCTTTTAACCTGTCCGTGTAAACATTAATTCTGTATAAAACATCAATCAACATGACAAAACAAAAGCACGGTAGTTGCGTGCTTTTAGCCTGTTTGAAAAAACTTTGTTTCTACTTTTCCGATTAATCTTTAAAAGACAAATAAAGGCTATTTGCAAGACAAGCTGCGTGCAACCACCCTGACTAGGAAAGAGGCTATAAAACTTATAAAATAGGCTGACAGGGTATTGGCACGGCATTCAGCATGCAAAAAGCATCATACAAAGTTAACATCTTAAAAAATTCTAATTATTACCTAAAGGCCAAATAAAGGCTATTGGCACGACAAACTGCGTGCAAACACCCTGTATACTTCGCAATTTCACTTTCAGGTAAATTCTCCAACCCATCGGTCCACTACCGATTGGGCGTGTTTGGTATCCAAGTGTCTGGCATAAAGGAGATGACACAGTTTTCTATGTTTTCAGTTTCCTAACTTGTAGCAAGATCCACTTGAACGGCTGTGATAAAAATTCTGTGCCCTTTAAAAACCAAATTAAAGATATTTACAGGTTTTACTCGTAAAAAAGGCGTCAATGGTTAATAACAGTGCCGCCAGAGAGCGGTCAGTAATCTAACCTCAGTACCGCTATTATCATTTCTATTTCAACAAATATACCAGTTTATATCGTTAGTAGGATTTATTTCTGCTAAAATACTTATACTTAAAAAGACATCAGATCGATCAAACGGCAGATAGAAGGCATCTGTATTAGGAAAACCAGCTATTGCATTTCTTCAATCGCCATTTCAATTAATTTATATAGAAGCCATGGGTTTACATTTACGTCAGAAAAATCGCTCCTTCAAACCGGTTGCGTAAAAAATACTATCAATGCAACATTCCATAAGATAACATATTAGTCAATGTAAATTTTTTAAAAACATTCACTTTGCGTGATGCTTTTTGTATGCTGAATGCCGTGCCAATACCCTGTCAGCCTATTTTATAAGTTTTATAGCCTCTTTCCTAGTCACAAAATTTTTGGTAGGGTGTTTGCACGCAGTTTGTCATGAATGAGTTTTTGAGTAAAGAATGACTTAATCTAGCATTGAAAAGAAAAAAGGTCGGGTTCTCACTGCCACCAGGCGATCCTCAATACCGGAGAAAATGCTTATTATTATTGTTATAATTTTTTTTTACTAAACAAAAGGACACCTAATTTTTTTGTCGAAAATATGGTTATTCTTACTGTTATTATTGTTGATTTTCACTAAAAATGGCTTAATTTAACATTGCATTGTAATTCCTGTTTTCGTATTCATAAATATATGTCTTTTACATTGTACATTTTCAGTGCTTCTAATCAAATGTTGAAATCGTTGAGGCTGCGATTATTGTTTGAAGTGAATGATTAATCAATAGTAGAAATACTGTTTTTCCACTTTTTAATGGGAGAAGACACGTTATGGTATTGATTGGAATATACAGAAACAACTTCGGTACGGAATAACAAAAGCACGGAACAGCAAAAGCACGACACAACAAAAGCACGCAACAGTGCTCTAGTTGTTTTGACACGTCAAATCAAGCAGAAAAGCCCCTGTGGCTAAAACAAAAAATGCCAGCTTATCTTGTGAATAGAATTAATAAGAGTCTACAAAACCTAGGTGCAGAGCAGATAAATGCTCGGCTTTTGCCTTTATTATCTATTATTTACTTTGTCTTGAATTGTGTAAGAAATTGCCCTAGCAAAAAAAAATAAGGCAATAAAAACAAAATATAAGAAGAGATAAAGTGAGTTACACTGAATTCGATTATCGATCTTGGCCCTTGCACACGCCATCAAAACCTGAATCAACGTCTTGAAAGTAAATAAATTGAAATATCCTGTGATTACAAATATCCAACCTCATATGGTGTGGAATTACGTAAATCTTGCACAGGTCGTAATCGGCATGGATCTTTTGCGTCAATAAAATTCTGCAGGTGCTTGGGGCCATTTCCACCGCAAATGCAAACTGCTCTAATTCGCGTTCTTTCAACTCTTTCTCCTAACTGTAGTGAGGAATAAATCCTGTACATGAGGAATGCTTGCAAGGAACTCACACAAGAAAACAGAAACTCAGCGATTGGCAGTCACAGTAGGGTACCGTGACGTCACGGTCTTCTTAGTACCAAAACATCAATAAAACATTATTTTCTATATTATATATTTCCGTCTGATACAAAAAATTGAAAATAGAGCCCGTCTTAATTTCTTGACGAAAAAAAAACAAAAAAAAAAAAAAACAAAAAACAAGGGAGATCACCGTTTTACAGAAAATTTATTCAGGTGACAGCCACACAGACAGACTGCAACACTTTAATGCTGTATCATTCAATGGATCACTGTAGTATTAGGCTGTGTTGCGGTAAGAGGTTGACTCGGAATTTTCCCGTCTGCGCCCGGAAATTCCTCACAAATCATGTCACCCCACCACCCCACTCCTTAACCTACATCTACATTTAAAAAGGAGTACCTTTATTCATGGATGGGTCTATCGAAAAAATAACTGAGGTAAAGTTTAGGATAACGTTGTCCACATTGACTGAAAGTTACAATTGTTTGTCACTGCGGTGGGAAAACGCAGCAGCGTGCCAACTCCACTAGTGGCATTAAACTCTCCCCACCTGCTTTCCATTGTTTATTTGTTTATTTATTTGTTTATATATTTGTCTGCTCACGTGCCTATGATAACAGGGCAACACTTCACTTCTTTGTTTTTTATAATGTGCATAACGAAACGATATACGAAGTAATCTTAATGACAGTTAAATGAACTTTGGCTTTAATTAAATTGAATCATAATTTGTTTACTCAATCAATCGAAATTAATCGAAATTACCGATGTTCCGCTTTTCAGCTCCGATAGTTTCGGTTGGCGACAGTTTTTTTTACAAAGCCTACTATTTATAAAAATCATCTTTAAAGGGCATTCATGTTATATGTCTTCTTACGTTATATAATTAAACAAAACCGAGATATTTCTACAACAATATTACACCATTTCCTCACGCCAAAATAGTGATTTTTAGAGGACTTGCTTTTCATTTTAATTCCCCCACAAAATGCAGTTGTATAAATAAGACTAAGGACGTTTTAGTATCTTCATTGATGAATTGCTGCGTTGTACTAAATTATAAATTACCTATAGGTAAAGGCAATAATTTTGAGATAAAATTTCAGGAGCCTTCCTCTGGAGAAATTCGAGAAAAAATACTTGGGCAGAGTGTTCTGTAACATAACTGCGTGGAAACAGAAACCGGACAAACGAGCAGTTCTTTCTGTTAGAATATGATATTCAAATTATTTTTTAGATCATAAAGTGTCCATCCATTTGTCTGTGCCTCTTTTTGCAACATTTTATGTGTATTTGTAAATTGTGCCTGTCTCGAGTCCTCTTTAGCTTATTCAAGAAATGTGCGACACAATGCCGCAATAGCAAACTATCGTTTTATTTCGCAAAACGCTTTTTTATGAGTAAAAGCGTACATTACGTTCTCCAACTTCAGATGGAATTTCCCCCCATTTACTGTCGATGCATAAGTTGTAAACTTTTCCACACGCGGAGGCGCACAGTGTAAACAAACAATGCCAAAACCTTATTTTGCAAAAAAAAAAAAAAAAAAAAAAAAAAAAAAAAACGAAAACACTCGAGTGTGTAAGACTGAGTGACAACTTATTACCCACATTCCTTGTTCATCTTACTACCCCTCCACCAAAGCGGGTTTTGAGCTGTGATAGAATAGAGTGTATGAAAAGTCTTAAAGTGGAGAACGCGAAGTACACTTTTACTCCCCAAAAGCGTCTTTCAGAATAAAACGGTAGTTTTAATTCGCACAAGCGCTAACGTTCGCCTATTTCCACCTTTAGACAGGAGTAGAAACCGGCGTTGGAGGTAAAATATGCTTGGTACGCCTCGTGTAGAAAAGTTCTTTCAATGCGAACTACACTTTTACTGATATATGTATTGCACGAGTAAAATAAAAGACATCAAAGTACCTTTGAAGTTTTAATGAGTCTTCAATGAATTAACAGTATCGATGAAACTTTTTGGGTAGAGTCGGAACCAAGAAGGGCTCAGTTCTTACAATAACCTGACCATATGGCTCCAACCATTTGGAAAGAGCTATTTACTTGGGGCGGTTCTATCCATGAAGGCCGAAGTGGCTACATCCATGTGGGAGGAGCCATTATTACATTTGCCTACTCTACATATTTGCCTACTTGGATCTCGCCCCCCCCCCCCTTTTCAGGAAAGGGATAGACCAGAGCATCGCTCTTTAAAAGTACTTACAAAAGCACTGACGCACTGAGACGTGGGACAAATGCCTCTACCGACTTCTCGAAGCCGACCGACGGTTTGATCTAACGGAGCCACCAAGGCAAATAACATTTCACCAAGGAAAATTACTTAATATTGTTTTAGATTAACTGCCTTGGAAATGTTTTCCGCGTCTTGGGCTGGGGGGGGGGGGGGACTTGCCTGAAGTTTCGCCCTCGATCGTTTGCTTGATGTGGCTGCCCTCTGGCAATGGCCGTAGATCTCGCTGTAACAGACAGCGAACCAGGGTTGAAGTGACTTTTTCTGCCGTGGTAAAATGGCCAATTAATTAAGTCCAGTCAATTGATTTTGAGTGAATTCTTAGCGGATAACCAACATCCTGTCCATAAGGTATCTTCTAGTGAAATTTTTTTAAGGTGCTCAAGAGTTAGCTGCTTGTCTCATTTGATGGGCTTTAACATTCAGCTAGAAAAAGTTTATTTGGGCATCAGAATATGCCTTTAATATTAACCGTTTGGTGTAATTAGACACAGTTTGTTTGGAAATGTCTTTGATCGCACCAGGTCTGAATCCTTGGATAACTCTATGTATTTCATAAGAGCATACACAGGACAGGGCAGAGCATGGAGAGTGGCTCTTCCCGTGACGTGGGAGTGGGAAAGGGATCGGAGTCTTATCTCCTCGAATGTCAGCGCCCCCTGGTGGCTATGTGAGTCTTAAACATGAAAGATGGCTTTGGTTTGAGAACCACTGTTTCCCAGGAGTTATTTACGTCAGAGACCTCTTGCTTCCAAGCATGGAGTCTCCCCTTCTTTTACCTGACGATAGAGTAGAAGGGAGGTGAATTTTAGAGTAATTCATCTGGGGAATGTGGCTGCTTCATCAAAGGTGGACAAGAATTGAAGAAGCGGTTCTACATCCAACTGTGCCACGTCTGACCGGGACGGGGTGATATTAACTTAAAATATCTGATTGCTTGGGGATTTGAGTCTAATTTCGAAGACTCCTGCCTTTGGTCGTAGCCCGAAAGTGGCTCGAGCGTTGCTGCCATTGCTGACCGATGCCCTTCAATAGAAGATGGTCTTAGACGCGACTCTTCATATAGTCGGCTACGATCCCCTGGAAACACCGAGGCTCTGTGAAACAACATCGTTCGGTCATTGAGGTATGATGTGACTGCGCCGTTAGGGTTATCACAAAATGCTCTCGGGGGATAGCATCACCGGGGTATGTCAGTCTCTGCACTGCTTACCTATAGAGGAAAGAATTGTTTTAAAGTAAATGTTCTACACCTTATCATACCTAAAGCCAGCTTTAAGTACGGCCATAGGGTCTTCTCAGTGGCCGGGCCGAGAGAATGGAACACACTTTCAGTACACATCAGAAACGCCAAATCACTTTTCACATTCAGAAAACTACTAAAAACTTACTTATTTGTTCAACAGTGCATATTAGGTCTAATGAGCATATATTGGTGTAAAGCTTAATATTATAGCTCTGCCATTGTGTTTTACTATAATATTTTATTATAACTCTAGCAGCATGTTTTACCTCTGGTACTATTGTTATTCTTGTATTACTGAGAGGTGTTAACTTATGCTAGTCTACATACATGGTTTTACGACTATTACTGTCAATGTTGCGCTAATTGTAAGTCTAAATAAACGCGTTATAAAAACAAGTATAATAATATTGGCAAATAGGTTTAGGTAGGGGGATCCCTAACTGCTCCCCGGTTTGTTTTCCAGACCCAGGAGCAGTTGAGTGATTGCCAGCCACTCGACTTTCAGTTCCAGCCAATTTATATGATTGGTCCTTAGGCCTGATGCCAAGTACCCTGATGCCAAGTACTCGATTGCTTTTAAAGGGATGAGCACTAGCATACGATGACCCCTTCCCCGAGCCACTGCTGATTCTATTGCACTTGGAAACCTGTAGTGAAGCTTACCAAATTGCGCCCTTTTCTGTGATTACCAGTAACCCCCCAATAGAGACTCCATTTGGGTACGTTTCATGGGGTAATGGAGAACAATCTTTCGTTGTGGAGTACGCTCTGGTTAACTCGAAATTTCACCTTTTTAACAGAAAGGTCATTTGCTGCTTGGGCATTAGTTTTGATTTTGCCAAATTTACCATGAGACCTGCCCAAAGCCGCAGCTTTACTAAGAGAAGTGTTTGAAGGGATAGGAACCAGTAACCCATATACTGAAATACGAGCATACACTGGAGCCTGGACCAAGACTTTAACATCTTCGTCGCTTTTGAGAATGTGTAGGGGGCCGGAAGCAGCTTTTACAGAGGGGCGTCTAGACCGAGACATCAGCAACAAGTTCTGGCATAGAGCTATGTTCTTTTGGTTGGCCCTGTCGACGTTTTGAGGCGGGAATAATTCTGATTGACTCATGATGCTTGAATGCCTGAATTCTCGAGCTCCTTTGACCGAAGACCAGCAATGCAACAAGAACGCATCTCTTCACAACTCTACCATTGATTTGTTTAATTGATTTACCGATATCTTTGCCGTATCCCTCCACTGATAGTCCCTCCAGAATTATCGCATCCTTTTCCACTAGAGGGCATGTCCGAGTCAGGCTTCACTCTGGGCATCTGCATTATCCTTTTGGAGCGTTGGTCTGGCGGCTGGACCGCAATTACGCTGTCAGCGGATCTATACGTTGCAGGTCTGATCCCTGGTTGCTTGGATGGGTGGAACCGCGCCATAACCTTGCCCTCATCCTAATCCATCCGCTGGAACTTCCTTTACCTTGCCGTCGCCTCCGTACTGGAGATTCCGACAATGGTGATCATAGCCAGGACTGCCTCTTGCTCTGTTGCTTTACTGTGAGAGGTCAACCGAATGAAGGGCTATTCCTTGTCTAAATAAGGGTTGCTGTTTCTACCCCGCCAGACTTCTAATTTCCTTAACCAGGTCTCTGAACGGAATGTCCCATAGTAAGACCCGGTTTTTCTCTGACGCCGGAGGGGGCAGAGCGATATCCTTGGACGGCAGGGTGAGGATGAGAGGAGAAGGGGTGCGGATTGGACGTCGGCCTGCTGCTTCCGGGTCCCTCCAATACTGCTGACCTTTTTTCGGCAAGCGAAGTCCATCTAGGAGTCGAATGTGCTGGGTAAGTACTTCCACTTCTCCTTCCTGAATTGCGTCTTCCTAACCTGTCTCCTATCCCATTGACGCTGGATGCGACGGCTCTTTGTCATCGTTCGTCTTCTGGTACTCCTCATCCTGTAAGAACGCTTTTTAAGGTGAATGGGGTGGCGAATAGAGAGGAACTGGTTCGAGACTGTGTATCTGTATCCCTGAGTTGCAGCACAGAAATGTACCGCGACAGGGGGGAGGCCCACTATAGAAAATATGTATATGCAAGTTGCTTCATCAAACGACAATGAAAGTTAAAGTATACAATATGTTAAAAGTAAAATAACGTATTCGGGTACTGCAACACATCGGGAACTGTTAACTGTGCGTCTCCAAAGGGTAAAATACGTCTTCACAGTCCCGTGTATAAAAATGAATGTGGGTAAATTATTGTCACTTAGCCTTATGGACTCGAGTGTTTCCTGTTCTGCCTAATAAGGCAGTTTTCGGCAATGTTTGCTTGCATTTTACGCCAACACGTGTAGAAAAGCTCAATTCACGATCTATGCGTCGATTACCGTGAATAAGGAAAATCCCGTCTGAAAGTGGGGGTAATCGAACATTAGCTTCTGCAAAATAAAAGCGCTCGAACGCACAGAAGATACACCGACGGCTGCTTTGATCAAACCACAGATGCAAAAGTTAATATGCTGCAAATGCTTGCTCCATTTCAAACTTAGGGTAGGGAGCAGAAGGCTTGGAAAAATATAATATGCTTAATTTTAGATTCTGAAATGATCTATGCTGAACAAGGGTCTCTTAGGAAAACGGGGTGTACGAACTGGGTGAGGAAATTCAAAGACAGAATTCCGATAACGAACTGAAAATTAGCGTGGATTCGTATTTGAGGCAACACGCTAAAGACAATAGGGTAATCGCCAACCGTGTTTTAGCTTAATAAATATGTTAGGGATTGCCAAAAGTCCGCTCGCTGGATTTCTTCCATCGTTTTCCCTATTACTGCTTTAGTAAACCAATCTACCAGTCGTGTTTCGTGCCGCGCATCAGGACCGCGCTCGCCATCCTCAAATGCAAACTCATTTGCAGCCAATACAGCTGCACGTTGGTGGTTCGAAACAGTTGATTTAGCAACATTACTACTCTCATTGACCCAAAAGAATTTGCAACGCGCTGCCACCGGGCACAGCAAATTCGGATGCCGTGTTCCCCGTGTGGCACCAGCTCAGGCACCACTGTGAAAGTGTTCCTAATGATATGGGTTTTCCCAATAAAATCACCCGGGTGTTAATGTTTTTTCGTATCAGTCAGAAATGGCCTGATCAACCCCGTGCATTGCACAAAAAGGTGCACTTGACTATTAATTCCCAGAAATATGTCCTCTCATTTTAGAATATGGGACAAAAATATTCCAAACCAACCTAAGGAAACCGTTTTACCAGATGATTACTCGACCAGGGATGCCAGAAACTCATCTTTCCCCGCAAAGTACCCAGATGCATTGCCAATACCGTGCCGAGTTCGTTGTGGAAGCGCCCATGAGAGAACTACGATAGACCCGGCATGCTCCCAGTGCTTGCTATCACCAAATAACTCAATTACACCCACGAAGCCCGTTACCGTACACTTCACTAAGTAAGGGAGTCACGTACTGATTTACACACAGAAGCACGAACTGAGTAACGCAAAGAGTAACGCAGTGAGAACTCAAGAGAAATGCACTACCTACTGAGGCGCCCTTGCAGACGAAAGTGGCAATAAATGTATGCTCACTCTGCTAAAACTTGGCAGGCAGGAAGAGCAGAAGAAAACTGTGAAATAGACGTTTCTGCTAATAGTGAAGCAACCTGGGAGAAATGCACAATCAGCGAAAACTGAAAATGTGAAAACACTTGAAGAACATTTGAACATTCACAACCTGAACAGTTACAGTATGTCACGCTTCTGGGTCGCTAACTAGTCTGTGAAAAGCATTAAAAGAATTAAGTAACGAATGTGACCCACCGAGTGCTGTAACTGTCTAGAAAGCTGCAAAGCGTAGTTACAGGAAGCAGCAGAACTCAAAGTAAGAAAAGGTTGTGATGTAGAATTACGTGTAATCTGTAAACATGGGGTTACCCATGGTTGGGGCTAACCTTGGTTTAAATATGTAAAGTTTACTTTAATTTTTGCAGGTGCGACTTCACGAAAACATAAGGAATTATATAAACCCACAGCACACGGCTTCAGTACCACTTCATTCATTGTTGAAATGTGCTTTAATTGGCTGAACTAGAACCAGCCTTTGGTATTGAAAAATAACACGAGACAATTACCACAAATAATTAACATAAAAAGTGAAGATGAGCGATTGCTTGCAACTCAGTTCCTTGAAGAATTGCCTTGTCAGAGCGAAGAAGATGGATGTACCCTCGGATGTGAGTGGCATGCTGATAAAGGGTATTTCTGATGGAAAACTTTGGTTTTGCAGTTACGATGACGTTACTATTCTTCGCCCAGATGGCACCAATTTAGAGAGACTGAACCGTTTCGCAATGACTAACAGTGACGGTAAGCCGTGCAAAATACCAAGCCCGGCAAACACAAGTGCCTCACCAGTTGTTTCTACCACTAACGTAAATCCATGCGGTATCCCAAAACCGGAAATGGTACAGGTCGATTATGATGGAGCCAAGCAGTGTGTTATCGCCCTGGGTAATTTTGAACAAGTGACGGCAAGTATTCATGAACTCAATACATTATACTGCTTGCGCTTTGAAAATTACATTACTGTTTTTAAGTATATGGACGATAATACAGACAACAAGTGGATCCACGCGGGAGATATATTTCCGAAAGACATTCCGGAGTACGAAGGGGAAGCACAAGAGTACCAGAGGATGCAGATACGAAGAAACACCATATTGCTTTGCAATCACCGCGTTATCGATGAAATTGAGATCAACAGTGGTAAGTGTTTTCTTTCATTTTATAACTCAGCGACAGAAATTTCAGTTTGCTAAAGAATACACATGCTCAGGTAAGCAGTTTTTGATGGAGCTGAAATGCAGGAAAATACTCGGCGTTACTTGGGCCTGGGTATGCACACTGCACACATATTGCTACTTATTTCTATGTTTCCTGAGAGAGGAACCGATACAGAATAAAACGTTGGGTCTGTGATTTAGGCAGTAAAACATGTAGCAAGCTACACATGAGAGAATATCGGTCAAGGTCAAAGTAAAAAATATGTGACCTTTTCGGTCAAGGTCAAGGTAAAAATAAAAAAGTGGATCATTTTCATGAAAACTTTCTGATACTGTTGAGCTGTTTTGAGCTCAGTTTCAATCCTTTGTGTCTATAGAAAGTTGGAAGAGAGGGATGAAGTTTGTCGTTTCGCTGTAAAACCGTGAAAAATCTGTTCTACCGTTTGTGGATAGGATTTTTTCATTTAGGGTATAGTTTAATTGCATGTTGCATGTCAAATTTTAATTTTTGGATATTAAAAGGTGGCCGAGTAGGATCGAAAATCTTTGGATAAGATAATCTAGCTGAGCCATAGGCAAAAATACCATGTTCTTACCTTAACCTTGTCCTTATAACCGCTCTACACAGCATAAGTTAAGTTTTCAAATCAGCTCCCAAATCAGTTCCCCAATCAGCTCCCTCTCCATCAGCTTCCTTATCAGTACCCAGTCAGCTCCCCAGTCAGTTCCCAATCAGCTCCCAATCAAATACCTAATAAGCTCCCCAGTAACCTCCCCGTCAGTTCCCCAATCAGCTGCCCAGTCAGCTCCCCAGTCAACTCTGAATCAAATGCCTAATAAGCTCCCCAAACAGCTGCCCAATCAGGTTTTTGTTGCAGAAGTCTTATAAACGCCCCTTTACCAAGTAGACGGTTAACCTGTGTCTCACACAGGGAATCTCCTAATATAATGAATGCATTCATCAAAGCCCCGTTTTGATTCTGTTGTAAAGGGCAGTTTGTGAGGCGACACACTCCCCCAAGGGCTGACGGAGAATTCTTTATTTGCTGCATCGATAAGGATGAAACTGCCTTTGTAGTGGACATGAGAAATCACGGCCTTTATATTCTGGAACGAGATTCTGGTTTCACCCAGATTACAACCGATATCGATGTTGAAAACCCTCATGATGCAACGATCTGCGACGGGAAACTCTACGTCATCAGGATAACACAAGGGCATCCGGGAGAGAACGCGCAGCAGGACATTTTGTATGTGTTGGAGAAGGATGAGCCCGAATAGTCTGAAAGCGGTGAAGTTGTCTACGCCCGTGTTTAGGTCGAATAGTTTTCACCGGGCGAAAAGTTCTCATCCGCATTCCAGCACTCCAGTTTCCCCCAGGCGAATAGTTCTCCCTGAGTTTTTTCAGCATTAATTGGATTCGCCGTCTCTGTTTTTTTTCAGTGGCATTAAAACTGAAGCATCCCACTCAGGATTAGCAAGGATTACACGAATTACAATTGTGGCCTTTAATGTTTCAGAGCAGTGTTGAAAGTATGCCAAAATAGGATTAACCTTGAAACTAATCGCCTTAAACGTGGTCCCTTCATTTTTGAGCAGCACTGAAACGGAGCATCTTGTTCATTGGGATCAGATTACATAAATTGCACAATTATCATACGACACAATAGAATTAATCTTACCCATAAATATAACATATAAAACAGCAGATGTGAATTCATAAAAATATGTATCAAGGTATTCTTAGAAAATGGCGTGTGTAATGTGGAAGTTGTAAATATGCATATATTCCGTGGCACATTGTTTACTCAAGGTATTAACAACCTCACGAATGTTTACCCAATTTATCCGTGCCAATAGTTCTCACCCCTCAATCAGGGATTATGTCACGGTATAGGACCTACATAATGGAAGTGAGACCTTTTCGCCCAGGGAATTATCTGCCGGGGCACCCGCACACTCCAAAGCCAGATAAACTAACAACAGTCATAACTGACTTTTTATATCAGCGCATTAAAATTTTACCTGTGTTTGTTTTTCGGAAAAGGCGAATCTTAGCATGAATGGATGTATTTATTCAATCAAGTTGTATTTCGAGACACAAATTGGTTAAGTTTCCCTATGTATATTCAAAGTGCAGCAAAGCTCACATTTTTAGATATCGTTCGTGGCTTAATTAATTTCTTTACTAAATAGAGATGCAAGAACCTTCTGATGCAATTTAATGAAGGATTGCACATTCAGCCGGTGTTCCGTGCTGAAAAATGTCCCCGAGAGGAGAAATATGCCTCGTTTTCTGGAACAAACCGAGGTGTTCTGAGAAATCACCGTGCTCAGAAACATGACTTACTCCCATTTATGATCTCCTGACCAAATATGTGGCCCACCAAGTAAGAAAACAATTGCGTTTGCTTAGAAGCTAAGTAACTGAGGTTGAAAATAAAGGACACGTGGTATTTTAAAGGAAACTTTAAAAGGGAAATAACAGTCATTTTTCACTGTATTTTATTTAACAATAACTAACTAACATAATGCAACAACCTTTTTCTTTTCTCATACACTGGAAAGGTGCACTCCAGCCGTTTAAAAATGAATACTTAAAGCTGGAATAGAAAGAATTTACGTATTAGAAATCTTCGTGAAATTTACTGTTTAATATTCAAATATCTCAGCTTTAAAATAGATTAAGGATAATTGTATTGGATTTAATCCGGTGCTTCCCTGCACACAGTTTCATGAATTTGTTACTGAGATCTGGGATTAAGGACAATTGCAACTGTTCTTTTATTACAGAGAACTCGGAGTATAGATTATTCCTATTGCAGTATTAAAGTGAAATAATCAAGTTGTTTCATGAATCTTGTATCATTTATTGCATTTACATGCAGCGCAACTCATTTATTGATTCCTTAAACACTACACGTTAAAATCAAACAAATATTTGAAAACTCCCTTATCTATTGTTCAAGCACAACCCCTTTCTGAAAAAAATGCTAGAACTTTTGAGAAAAGCGCCATGCTCGGAAACATCCCTGCCCCCTTTTGCTTGCAAAACCATTTTCCCATAGACTCTCATAGTAAAGGGATTTTACTCTCCACGGATGTTTCTCAGCACAGAACATCGGGCTGTAGAAGATAAACTTGAAACAAGTGTGTGCATCGTTATATGATCAAAAGTTTTAGGGAATTATAGCCCTGTTAACAAAAAATAAAGGATATTAGAGATATTTAAACTTGCGTAGAATTCTGAATGGAACGCTGTCCGTAAAATATATGTTACTGAATGAAGATAAATTTTTTCTCAAGGGAGATAGATTCATAAACGTTTCCATCCGTTTGAAACAGCAAAAAAATCATGGCTATTGCTGGACACTAATCAGATACCTAAGTAGATATTTCAAAATACTCTTAAAATTGATTGTTTCTTTCTGTCTAATACGACATTAGAGTCATTTGCCTTATTTTTGTTTTACTTAAAGAAATGTTAGGAACCTTTTGTAAGTAGTTTTTTTCTTGTGTGGTTGGTGTTTGAGAAAAGGTAAATACACTAATTATAATATATATATATATATATATATATATATATATATATATATATATATATATATATATATATATATATATATATATATATAGCAATTTTATACTAACTGTAAAAAAATAATCAGTACATAAAAATATATAAATAACAATAAACCTGCGCTTCAGACCACTGCGTTATTAATTGTTGTACCGAAAGTCAATTGTGACGGAGATCTCAAACGCGGATGCCTACAAGAAGACTGAACTAGAATAATCAGAAAGCAGTATTTGTTTAAATACAGAAGCAATAAACAATTACATATTTTAATTTTACATTTGTCTCAGACATTCATGAGAAATGAAAAATATTTCAAATGTTCAAAAAATAGTCTGCTTCACATGAACGCCCCTGTACACTGGCGCATCAGTACACCGACGCGCTTGGTTCACGAGCAGTCTGTAATGCCCCATCAATCAAAATAATTTTGCAACATTATACACTTATTAAGAACCTTAAAATGGTTTAGTACACTTTGAAACGTGCTGCATGAGAATATGCGTGGACTATTCGAACACGTGCGTAGAAATGCTCATGTTATGGTCAGCGTGAAATGTTTACACCAGCACAGAGGTACCTACTCCATTAGAACATGAAAATGCTCCCATAAGTATACCAAGATGACGTTTTTATGGTATGCCTCAGATGTTTCTACCAGCATGCGGAAATGGTTTTTCCATTAGAAACACGAAGCATAAAATCATCACAGTGATGTGTAAGGAACAAGTGGCGTGACAAATCTGCACCAGCAGAGTGAGCTGCCGGCATCTCGAACAGAGTACAATGCTCTCTCCAGAACACACATTCAGAATTCGTCAGATACGGGAAATATTCGAGCTCTTGTTCCAAGTGAAATATTTGTACTGGTAACGTGTAGGCCATTTTTCAAGTATAGAGGATTGAAAGTAATTCTTGCTATAGCCTTTCAGCTTGATTTTGCTTCACCACTAGTGTATTAGTTTGTAAGTAGTTATTTTATGTTAGTATATTTCAGAGGAATTCTTAGTCTTTGTCTGGGGTCAGGCTGCAAGGTTTGCATCACATTTGACTACTGTTGAAAAATCAGTACTTAATGTAATTTGCTTTCTTTTTATTTACATTATATCAATTGCTATGCTGTTGGTTTAAAAGAGGGTAAGTGTTGCAGTACTATATCTAAACATGATATATTTTTTGCTTTATGTTTGTTGGTTAGTTTTCAATTGCGAAATCTTTGTTAAACTAACGTGACAATTGAGTCTCATTTCAAATTAAATGACATTTTCTTTAAAAAATCATAGGGAAATAAAGGAGCACATAAACGATATCACTTTGTTACTGGGGCTAGTGTTTTCACTAACGTCTTGTCTTACCTTCAATCGACGCATTATACAAACATTAATCTTTCTCAAAACAATTATATCTCCTAGATTCCAAATATTGTTTTGTTAAAAGTTCAGTTATTGCTTTATTTTGGAAATATATCAGTCTTTGAAATGCTTTTAGTTTACTTTTGGAGCCTACATCTGAATAAACTTCCAGAGGAATTTGTGACCACACGGAACGCTTTCTGTCCGGATCGACGGGAGCAGTTAAAAGGAATAAGAAAGCGTTCCGATAACTCTGCCAAGGAAACAAGCTGCCTTATATTGGTTTGAATTATGCCAAAAATAGTTTTCAGTATATGTCTAATTGATCCTTATATAAATTTGCCTGAAAACTGCTGTTGTTACCAATAAACAAAGATTGTAATTTCATTGGATTGTGAAAGTCAATTAATATGTGGGTATGAGCGATTATTTTTACCTAATTGTTTTAAAACTAAAAAGTTTGTTGATTAAAATATTAAAATTGATACATAGCAGCTGTCATGACCAAAGCATACCATTGATCCCAATAAAATACCTTTTAATTTTACAAATTTTACCATTTACCAGTTTCGATTTACCCTTTATTTTGCACAGTTAATTGTATTATGTTGCCTCTATCTTTATGATTGAGTCGGTCTTACTGATAATTCATTGACTGTTCAATGACCATATAAACCGCGGAAATGGTATCATGAAAACAGAGCGTTTTCATTGACATGTATTACAATCCTTCCCCAATCTGTGAAAATGTGATGAATATCGCCCTGTTGGTGCCAGTATCGCTCTAGTGTTGCCAAACTTCTTGTTTATCTTTTGAGCTTGTTTTTTAAGATATTTTTGTCCTTTTTATTGCAGGAATAGAGGAACAGCAAAGTTGAGTGCTTTCATGGTATTTTTAAACTCTACACTTTCAGTTAGTTCTTGCTTAAAAATACCAATATATTAAGAAGCCATTTCAATGACTTGAACAAACATAGAAACGCTGAGGTTTTTATGTGCAGATTGGGTTAGGTTGGTGGGGTTGTATTGAGGATTTTTCTATCCCTAACAAAGCAATACATTTTAAAATAATAAAATCTTATTTCGAAACAAATCTATATGAAATGAGAATTCTTTGCAACGACATAAGGTTTCAACCGCAAACAGTGCAGATATAAAATATGCTGAACATTACATTAATTTTAATAAATCTGTTAACTAACTGCACCTCCTGAGAACATCTATCATATGTTCCAGTATAATCTTCTCCCGAGAAGTGAGACTGAAGATTTTTTTAAAATTGACTTCGCATATGTTGACAATTTGTCACTGACCCTGGGCGAAATCTTCCCAACACCCAGTCAGCGCCTAATCAGATATGGGATAATGTCGTGCTATATGCCATCGTGACATTGTTTATATTTTATGTTGTTTCAGTAATTTGATTTTTAATTTTAAAAAAGTGTATTTGAAATATTATGAGGATGGAGGTTTATGTTCTTACATAAAGAATAACACTTTAAATTACCAAAATACAATGATTAATGTTCACCAAGACCATGTCCCTATCACCAACAGTCGTTTTGGAAACAAAGTCTGCTTCTCATTCTATTATCGATTTTTCGGTATCTGTTAAATATCCTTACAATATGGCATATTTTTAAACTATTACGACGGTTTTTAGTTTTAACCATAATTCATTGTCTAAACAACATTGCTAAATCTGCATTGATCCAACTTTGCCTGAAGGACTTTTACTGTATGTGGGAAGGAGGTATTTTTGGTTGGGACCAGACAGCAACGTCAAAGCATGTTGTAAATCCTACCTTAAGAAAATCGCCACGAGGAGGCAGGTACAAATAGATGTCTGCAATAAATGTTAGCTCACGACGAAATAGCAACTTATAAATATTTTACTTTACTAAATAAAACACTGTTGGTAATGCAAACAATCTGCTCCCATCCCCATTTGTAATTCCTCTCCGTATAATTCTGTACAGGCGGGGATGGCCCCATCTGCTCAGATTTCGTTTGTTCTATGATGTTATCATTTCACCCCATCATAAAATGTGTCTTTTTAAATATTTGAAATGAATCTTCAGTTGCACCCAGCAAAAACTGGCGAATTATTTAAAATGGATGTTCAACAGACTATGATAACAAAAAAACAGGAAAACACTATTTCTCGGCAAGTATCTCACAATCCAGAAATAAAAGGGGTTGAGATAACTCGTATTTACACATCGCTTTACACATCACTTAATCTGCTATCGGGTCCTTCGACAAGATTTATATGGTTATGTTTCCTTTTCTGTTGCCATTTTAAATTTTGACTTGTAATATCATAAGTGTAAGGGCACGTTTAATGGGATTAAAGAACTTGCAAACAAAAGTAGTCATATTTGTTGCGGTACATTCCTATTGACATTACCTGGGAGGCACTTAAACAACGCTCAAATACAAACTATTTTTGTGAATTAGACAAACAAATGGCACTGAAAAATCGTGTCCGGTGTTATGAATAGGAAAGTGTCCGAATTATCTAGGGTTCTTATTATAGAAAAAACCAAAAAACCAAAAGGGACTGTTTGAATTAGCCAGTGGACAACATTATCCAACTTTGTCCGGAAGCAAGTTTTACTATAGATCATTAAACTGACGTTAAAAACAAGTTATTCGTGAAGATCTAGTAACAACCAAATCACGTGTAATTTGGGCCAGTTATACGGACCGACGTTACAGCAAAAAATCCAGCTCTGGGTTTTCGATGCATTATTAACTGGGTCACCCTAAAACTCCTTTGACTTCTCCCATCCAAAGAACATTATTCACTGCAAGATTAAACCTAAATCTCTGTTGCTTACTGCAGACAATACTGACTCTAAATATGCCACGCTGACACGCGTTATAAATTTGTCCAACATCGCAACTTGCGGACTCCTTGAATTTTATTACATTTTGCGCCCTCTTTTTGTCTTGTTGGTCTATTTTCTAAGCTTTCATGGCTGTCATTTCCATTGAGTGATGATGTAATCGGTTGTGAACTAGACATTTATGCAACGTACATTGTTGCGACTCTGAATTTCAATATTGGATTGGGTATATTGGGTGGTGGAGATTGCATTGACCGTGCGTTGGATACCGAACGTTAAACAAGAAACTCGCTTTATCCAACGTCTCAACTGCGTCGTAGGTCTATAGTTGAATAGACATCGGAAAATCGACGTTATTTGGACGTTGCGCTTCTAAACGAACAACATCTTTACATGAAATGTCAACCGTGACTCATCGCTTCAAAAACAGACCAAAATGAGGACGTAAAATATGGGAATTTCGAGAGCATGCAAATTTGTTCCCGGTTACTTTTGAAAAATATTAACAAATATCCCACGTTAGCGCATGACCAAAAGCTAAGAGTCGTTTGATGAAGGGGTGAACACGACACCTTACGACTGTCACTGCCTAGATTGTGTTTCCAGAATAATATTTTCTAGACTTCTATACAAGATTAGATTGTTTCGGCTTCTATTTGAAACCTTGACGCAAACTATGAAACAGGTAGGTGTCTATCGGCAGGTAGACATCTAGCGGCACGTAGACGTCTAACAAACAGGTAGGAATCTATCAAACAGGTTGGCGTTTCGACTTCCATACTCAAGGAAAACGTGACATTTATCTTCCGTCTGGTACAACGTCTATCCAACGTTTGCGGGAATTGCAGAAAACAGTCTTGGCTTTATTACTGCAGTCAAAGCTGTAGGTCGTCTGGTCTTGACTTTATTACTGCAGTATGGGCTGACGGTCGTGTAGTCTTGGCTGTATTATTGCAGTAAAAGCTGACGGTCGTGTAGTCTTGGCTTTATTACTGTAGTAAAAGTAACGGTCGTATAGTCTTGGCTTTATTACTGTAGTCAAAGCTGACGGTCGTGTAGTCTTGGCTTTATTACTGCAGTAAAAGCTGACGGTCGTGTAGTCTTGGCTTTATAACTGTAGTCAAAGCCGACGGTCGTGTAGTCTTGGCTTATCACTGTAGTCAAAGCCGACGGTCGTGTAGTCTTGGCTTATTACTGCAGTAAAAGCTGACGGTCGTGTAGTCTTAACTTTATAACTGTAGTCAAAGCCGACGGTTGTGTAGTCTTGGCTTATTACTGTAGTAAAAGCTGACGGTCGTGTGGTCTTGGCTTTATTACGGTAGTCAAAGCTGACGGTCGTGTAGTCTTGGCTTTATTACTGCAGTAAAAGCTGACGGTCGTGTAGTCTTGGCTTTATTACTGTAGTCAAAGCTGACGGTCGTGTAGTCTTGGCTTTATTACTGTAGTCAAAGCTGACGGTCGTGTAGTCTTGGCTTTATTACTGTAGTCAAAGCTGACGGTCGTTTAGTCTTGGCTTTATTACTGTAGTAAAAGCTGACGGTCGTGTAGTCTTGGCTTTATTACTGCAGTAAAAGCTGACGGTCGTGTAGTCTTGGCTATATTACTGTAGTCAAAACTGACGGTCCTGTAGTCTTGGCTTTATGACTGCAGTAAAAGCTGACGGTCGTGTAGTCTTGGCTTTATTACTGTAGTCAAAACTGACGGTCGTGCAGTTTTGGCTTTATTACTGTAGTCAAAGCTGACGGTCGTGTAGTCTCGGCTTTATTACTGTAGTCAAAGCTGACGGTCGTGTAGTCTTGGCTTTATTACTGCAGTAAAAGCTGACGGTCGTGCAGTCTTGGCTTTATTACTGTAGTCAAAGCTGACGGTCGTGTAGTCTTGGCTTTATTACTGTAGTCAAAGCTGTACGTCGTGTAATCTTGGCTTTTTTCTGCAGTCAAAGCTGTAGGTCGTGTAGTCTTGGCTTTATTACTACTGTAGGTGACAGTGCTGTGTTAAAACAAAACGAAACAAAACAGTTCGCAGTTCTGAAGAAATAATTTAAAAAATGACATAAGAATAAATACCAGGTAATCGTAATAGTAATGTGACGAAAATATGACTGTATGTATTTTTTACAGTTACTTCGTGACCGCGATAGGGCATTTATACCTGCGTTCACATGACTACACAGCTTCAACCCTTTGACATAAAGAAGCGCATGTTACATTAAACATTTATTAAGAAAAGAGGTTGATTCTAAAAATCGATCTTGGTGTAGCTTTTCAAGACTTACAACGTGCAACGTATCACCGATTTTGAATAACTAATCTAAATTATAAACCGAGTGATTATTTGTGTTGGCAAAAATATTGAACTGTTTTTAGAATACATTTGCTTGATTTTTTCAAAGTAATCTTGTATTTTTTTCTCCTTTCCACATTAAATCATGAAAGACCATGAAAATAACATTTAGATCTCAGCCTGGGTACTTAAAATTACAAGAAAATAATTCAGTACTACAGGACCTGATATAGTAAACAAGTGGGCCACCCTAAATGTGGTGTGGTGCGCTGGTTACAAATAAAGGAGCTCCGACAACTGGATATGTCGCTATGGACAGGAACTGGAGGGTTGTTGTTGTTTTTTATTTATTTTTAAAATTTTTGTTGGTGTTTTTTTATAAAGATTGGATTCGGTGTCCTTATCAAAATTTTTTCTTTCATTTTTGTGTGCTGGTGCCTTTACTTTTTTCTTTTGGTGTATTAGTACCTTGGTTTTACTCGTTTTGGTGCTGGTGCACTGACTTCATTTGTTTTGGTATGCTGGTACCTTGATTCAGAAATAAGTAGGTGTAGAAAAGGCACTTGTAAACAATTTCAACTTCAATGATTTATTTTCTGTAAAATAGCTATATATAAAAGTCACGTTACGTCAGGGAACCGCTACGCTTTCACCCTCCACCACTTCGTCATGGCCAAGTATGACCTCCTCGGACACGAAGTAAAACGTGCAATCATCTTCGCCTCGATAGGGGCCATTCTTAGCTGCGTTGTCATTGAATTCTACTAATTTGTTGTTGCTCGGAGTAATTAGCAGGCGTCTATCAAATTTCTAGTAATAAACAAAAAAAATCGAATATAAAAACTGTGTGTAAAACAACTGGTAGCGCAAAAATTTCCTTGGCGGAAGACACACACGTACCAACTAGTTACTGTTTTTTATCCGCGTTTTTTTTTTTTACACGGACGGTAACACATGATATCCGGTGCCCCGCCCCGCTTCCGGCGGGAACAATTACCAGGTTGACAAAACTGGTAGTAAAAGTCGCGATTAAGAGCGCAGCAGTGTTTTGCTCAATGCTTCGGCGTCCTCCCTCCCACCATTAAACATACTTTACGGTGAAAAATGAACCAAATGTTTTTAAAATAGTAAAGGGTTCAGTGCTGGCTGGATCATATTTTTAGGAAAACGTGTATAAAAAAGATCGCCGGTACAACCAATTTTCTTTTTTAAAAATTTCATTAGAAACACATTATTTTAATTTTATTTGAACCATTCTCTTTATACGATGTAAACGCGTCTCGCATGTAGCCTTGTATTTCTTTAAGTTCTTTATTGTTTAACATATCTCTCCCTATCTGTATTAAATCTGGATAAAATTTTTAAGCTGGAATTATTTTACTCCTCGAACATTGTTATGTTATGTTATGTTAAAAACGTGTGTGTTCCTTTCAAAATCTACCAAGATAATGACCTCGTAACACTGACAGTACTTATTTTTTGAAACGTCAATTTTCAATGCAATTTAAATCAAATGAAATTTAAATTGGATAGACTACTCGCCTTAGATTTCGGACATATTGTAATGTGCTGCTATTATAATGCACTGTTATTCGGTCACTTCTGTGACACTATATCAATACATTGTAACATACCCAAAATCTAAGATTTGTCGTTTATAAATACAACTTTATTTCAGGTTCCATGCATATCTTTCTGACTGACACTGATTTTGTGACTATGCCCAGGAATGATCGCAGCATTTAAGGTAGGGGTTCGAAACCGGTCTCTAAGTGCAGTAGTACAATCCTGTGACCCTGCATCGGAGTGGCAACGATTGAGATAACCCCGTCATCAGCACACCGAAAGACTGGTCGCTCATCTTTGGCAAGAGCGGCATATTTGATTTCACTATTTGTTTCAGCAGTTCTCGATTGCATATTTTTCAATATTTGAAATTGTCTGAGCATTATCATAAGTAACATTGTGATACTTCAAGGGTATTTTAGCAACACTTGACACATATAACATTTCCAGCAACTTTATTGAGGTGATGAGTGTCTTTGCTATGTAAAATTCACACCAAACAACTTGTACACAAATTCTTTATCTCCAAAAATTTCTAAAAATTATTGTTGCTTTTAAAGTCTTTATGTGCATTTTTAAATGCCCCAATCGTCCTTTTAATTGTAATGTAAAAATCAGTGTACATTCACTGCTATCCATTGACTACTGTCCATTCACTACTGCCCATTTACAAGTGTCCATTCACTACTATCTATTTCAATAAACTACTCTACATTAACCACTTTCCTAGTGCCCATTTACTACACTCCACTCACTACAGTGACAGCTTATGCTCACAATCGATAAATATTCAAAGACTTTTTTTTTTTGTTTTTTTTTTTTTTTACCAATTTTTTAATATAATTTTTAGTATATTTTTGTATCCGCAGTTTACATTTCGTCCGAGATTGCGAAATTGCTTTTGCTTGAAAATGATTTCCAGAAGTGATGACATAAAAGTTGAGTCAGTTGTGAGTTATCTGTCTTGTTTTTTTTCCTCCGTTTCCACATTTCAAGGTGTGAATGAAATTCTGCGCAGGGTGTAACTTGCATTACATTGAAGACGAACTGCTGTTTCAAAGGAACTGTGTAGCGTAATACGGTCACAAACACCATGTTTATCTTATGAATATTATATTATTGTCGAGTTATGATTCAGAATCAGTTAGGGAGGGACACCTATTGGTGCTTCAGCCACCCCTATCAGTTAGAGATATACCTGTAAGTGATTTAGCCACCCCTATGAGTTAGGGATACACTTGTAAGTGATTTAGCCACCCCCATCAGTTAGGGAGGGACACCTATCGGTGCTTCAGCCACCCCTATCAGTTATGGAGAGACACTTATCAGTGCTTCAGCCACCCCTATCAGTTAGGCAGGGACACCTAGCAGTGCTTCAGCCACCTCTATCAGTTAGGCATGATCACCTAGCATTGCTTTAGCCACCCCTATCAATTAAGGAGGGACAGTTATCGGTGCTTCAGCCACCCCTATCAGTTAGGGAGGGACACTTATCAGTGCTTCAGCCAACCTATCAGTTAGGGAGGGACACCTATCGGTGCCTCAGCCAACCCTATCAGTTAGGGAGGGACACCTATCGGTGCCTCAGCCAACCCTATCAGTTAGGGAGGGACACCTATCGGTGCTTCAGCCAACCCTATCAGTTAGGGAGGGACACCTATCGGTGCTTCAGCCACCTCTATCAGTTAGGCAGGGACACCTAGCATTGCTTTAGCCACCCCTATCAATTAAGGAGGGACAGTTATCGGTGCTTCAGCCACCCCTATCAGTTAGGGAGGGACACTTATCAGTGCTTCAGCCAACCTATCAGTTAGGAAGGGACACCTATCGGTGCTTCAGCCAACTCTATTAGTTAGGGAGGGACACCTATCGGTGCTTCAGCCAACCCTATCAGTTAGGGTGGGACACCTATCGGTGCTTCAGCCAACCCTATCGGTTATGGAGGGACACCTATCGGTGCTTCAGCCACCTCTATCAGTAAGGCAGGGACACATAGCATTGCTTTAGCCACCCCTATCAATTAAGGAGGGACAGTTATCGGTGCTTCAGCCACCCCTATCAGTTAGGGAGGGACACTTATCAGTGCTTCAGCCAACCTATCAGTTAGGGAGGGACACCTATCGGTGCTTCAGCCAACCCTATCAGTTAGGGAGGGACACCTATCGGTGCTTCAGCCAACCCTATCAGTTAGGGTGGGACACCTATCGGTGCTTCAGCCAACCCTATCAGTTAGGGAGGGACACCTATCGGTGCTTCAGCCACCTCTATCAGTTAGGCAGGGACACCTAGCATTGCTTTAGCCACCCCTATCAATTAAGGAGGGACAGTTATCGGTGCTTCAGCCACCCCTATCAGTTAGGGAGGGACACTTATCAGTGCTTCAGTCAACCTATCAGTTAGGGAGGGACACCTATCGGTGCTTCAGCCAACCCTATCAGTTAGGGAGGGACACCTATCGGTGCTTCAGCCAACCCTATCAGTAAGGCAGGGACACCTAGCATTGCTTTAGCCACCCCTATCAATTAAGGAGGGACAGTTATCGGTGCTTCAGCCACCCCTATCAGTTAGGGAGGGACACTTATCGGTGCTTCAGCCAACCCTATCAGTTAGGGAGGGACACCTATCGGTGCTTCAGCCAACCCTATCAGTTAGGGAGGGACACCTATCGGTGCTTCAGCCAACCCTATCAGTTAAGGAGGGATACCTATCGGTGCTTCAGCCACCCCTATCAGTAAGGCAGGGACACCTAGCATTGCTTTAGCCACCCCTATCAATTAAGGAGGGACAGTTATCGGTGCTTCAGCCACCCCTATCAGTTAGGGAGGGACACTTATCAGTGCTTCAGCCAACCTATCAGTTAGGGAGGGACACCTATCGGTGCTTCAGCCAACCCTATCAGTTAGGGAGGGACACCTATCGGTGCTTCAGCCAACCCTATCAGTTAGGGTGGGACACCTATCGGTGCTTCAGCCAACCCTATCAGTTAGGGAGGGACACCTATTGGTGCTTCAGCCACCTCTATCAGTTAGGCAGGGACACCTAGCATTGCTTTAGCCACCCCTATCAATTAAGGAGGGACAGTTATCGGTGCTTCAGCCACCCCTATCAGTTAGGGAGGGACACTTATCAGTGCTTCAGCCAACCTATCAGTTAGGGAGGGACACCTATCGGTGCTTCAGCCAACCCTATCAGTTAGGGAGGGACACCTATCGGTGCTTCAGCCAACCCTATCAGTTAGGGAGGGACACTTATCAGTGCTTCAGCCAACCTATCAGTTAGGGAGGGACACCTATCGGTGCTTCAGCCACCCCTTCGCACTCCTTGATTTTCACTGCTTGGGTTAGTACCAACAACAAGAAATCATTTACTCTAAGCCATGTATCGCCACAGTCGCCACAATGCACAGCTTTGAGCATAAGTTTTGGATAACCCGATGGAGGGGGTGGACGGGGGAGTCGGGAATTGCAATTCAGCTGTGCCAAAACACACCTGAAATGTATGATAGTGTGACAAAAAACTTGAGGAATAAATTTCGAGTGTAATTGCGAGTTATTACAGCATGTGCGCTGTAGACTTGTCAAATCACGCTGGAAAGCAAGGCTTCTCCAAGTGCTGTTTACATGCCGAGTTTCAGTTTTCTTTACTTGTTATAGAGATGTTAATATAAATCTAGATTTACTTATAAACTTATATAACATGATATAATCACATAGAAATCTTACAGTGGCTCATTTATGGTATTCTTTTCTGATCTTTACTGATTTATTGGCGGTTTCACGCAAAGAACAAATAGTAAATGAATAAATGATTAAGCAGGTGTCTGAATCGCCGACAGTACCTACTCGGGGGGGGGGGGGGGGGTGGAGGGTGGGGGGGGGGGGAGAAGGGTGGGTGCAGTCCCATGCATAGTTTTGGTACTCCTGTCTCCCCTGCCCGGATGCGAATAGCATGTAGCATGGGCCGCTAACACCTTGCCACTTCTGTTGTTCACTTCTGGTTATTAAAAAGTCTCGCATTACGACTGTCATAAGTCTATAAATATACCACATTCTCGTGTGTTATTTAGTTAACAAAACATAACCAACGCAAAAAATTCTATTTTAAGGTCACAACTACACGGAACTGAAAAGTTTACTTCTATGTGGCTTTTTAAAGTTGTAAATAAACGATGAAAAAGAATTGAAAGTATAATATATCGAGGGTGGAGTAGCCATCCTACCCAGTAAACACGGCGATAGACATCTTATCCGACATCGCCTCAACGCCGGATTTTTGTTATTTTTGTTTTGTTGTGATTCCAACGTTGGGCATACGTCCCTTATCGGACTTCTAATCTAATCAGGAGACATAGATGAAAAAGGCAAAACAGCTACTTTTGACCAATGTTGGATAGACCTCACATCCGACGTCGCATCAACATCTAATTTCGGTTCCTTATGGAAGTCGAAACAACATCTATCTCCCGACGTTGTATAGACGTCATCAAGCGGCGTTGCATAGACATACGGAAGCATTACAGCACACCAGCAACTCGTTACAGTGCTTTCAGCCTTGGGTCATTTGATCACACAGGAAACGTCTGGAGTCGATTTCCATAATTATTTTTCAAAAGCAGGTAGGCTAAATAATGCGAGTTCTTGAAATTCTAGTATTTTACATGTTCGTTTGATCTACTTTAAAAGTACCTGTTATGGTTACCTTTTCCGGTGAGCGATAACATAAGAATGTTTTCTTGTGAGTCCAGCATCTATACAACGCAAATTTTTCGAAGTCTATCCAACGTCTATTTTCCTACGTCTATTCCATGTGGTACCAAAGACGTTGATTCGATGTCGGAGAAAGTTGCGTTTTGGTTGTGACCGAAAGCAACTTCTAAACAACGTTGCTTACCCAACGACTATTCAGCGCTATGTCACAGGCGTTGGTAACCAACCACAACCAAAGTACAACCAGAGTTAATGTTGTGGTTTGGTCGGATCGACCTCGCGAACTCAGACCGACGTTGGATCGACCTTAGAATTGGGGTATGCATTATGTTTGAATGGGTTATCTGACTGAATTCACATCGCCTGACGTTTGTTTTCTTTTCTTTCTTATTTATTTATTTGTTTTTGCCTGCACTGTTTGAGACTAATCTAACGTCTTTTGTTTTTAGCTTCTGTTTGCAATAAGAGGAATTAACTAAAATTTAGGACACACACTGTAAGTGGCCGTTAAAAAGTAAGAAAATGTCGCTTAACCAACGTCGATGGACATCTGTGTCAAACGTTTCCTTTCCTAAAATTGATGCCGGAAAACGACCTGGTTGCGCGTTTGGTCGTTACATGAAAGACGTTGATTAGACGTCGTAAAAATAGGGTTTCTCTTCCCTAAAAAAGTCACATCTAACCAACGTTGTTTACTTTATGTTGATCCAACGCTGCGTCAAAGGCGTTGTTTAGCCGTTGATCATATATATACTTATATATATATATATATATATATATATATATATATATATATATATATATATATATATATATATATATATATATATATATATATATATATATATATATATATTATTTCTGTTGCAATGAACGCCATTGAGTTTTGCGAACCTGAAAAGAATGGTCTGCTTCATTGGTGAAATCAAAAGAAGCTTTGCAGCCAAGTGTAAAATTAACCACAAATAGTTAAAGCACCCTTGTTTATTCGATCGATGTTTCTTTTGAATATATTCATAGGTTATCCGATAACTGTGTATTACTACGGAATAGCAGTTGTTTGTTATTGTCAAACAGCTAACCTCCACTATTCGGTCTGTTGCAATAAGTAAACCGGAATCTGAACTTGCGATTCCTAAATGTTTGATATCACAGCACTCTGATAAAAAAACATTAATGAAAGGAATTATTTTAATAAAACCACAGAATAAAGGCTTATTTGCAGTATTTGATTAAATGTGGAGTTCAGGTATTTCATATTAATTACTGTGATCAATGTGGTAATAAACGTTAAAAGGATTCACAGGGAGGGGTTATATTACAACTGCTCAAAATCCGAGGTGGCACTATTTGTTTTTTTTTCTCCGTCATATTGGCAGACCCCTGGAACGGGACTAGTAAAAAAAGGTCCTTGTGGCAAGACGCATGAGGGACATTTGTGTGATAGACAGTCAAATGAGAAGGTTTGCCTCAGGAAGAAAAACAAAAATTAAAAAAAAAAAACTATATAATGCGGTGCAAAATGTCTGAGAAAGAAATGTCTTCGCCATCTTGAATGTAAAATATCCTGTCAATCCTCTCCTTAACGACAGGCCGACTCATCTCGAAAACGGTGAGAGATAGAGCCATTTTGAGCTCATTTTCGATCCTTTGGGCCTAAACAACGATACACTAGAGGTACCTCGGTGACCTTGACCTTCTGGGTCACGGTCAAGGTCAAAAACCGGAATGTGACTATTATCTCGAAAACGGTTAGAGATAGAGCGATTTTGAGCTCATTTTCGACCCTTTGGGTATAAACAACGTTACATAAGAGGTATCTCGGTGATCTTGAACTTCTGGGTCACGGTCAAGGTCAAAAACCGGAAGTTGACTATTATCTCGAAAACGGTTAGAGATAGAGCGATTTTGAGCTCATTTTCGACCCTTTGGGCCTAAACAACGTTACATAAGAGGTACCTCGGTGATCTTGACCTCCTCCATCATGGTCAGGGTCAAAAACTGCAAGTTGACCAGTATCTCAAAAACGGTTAGAAAACTGAATTTGATTTTTTGTGCCCAAATGAGGTTACATTATATTCACTTCGATGGCCTCGTTCAAGATAATAATCCGGAAGCTGACAATTATGTTGAAACACTGAAAAATGTGTCTTTGACCAAATATGTTGTGTCTCTGCCCTTGCAAGTGGGTACTATTTCGCTACGTGTAGCGAAATTCGGTCTAGTTAATCAATGTATGTTCTGCATGTTTTCGGGAAGGCGTTCTCCCTATTACCGTTTTTACCCGGCAGTGAAATATTAAAACTGTTGTTTCTTTTTAAATGGTTAAATGATTTAATAAAAGGTTAATATCACATAAGTCTTGTTTTGCTTTATTTTGTTGTTTAAAGTAGGTTAGTGGTTTAATTTATATTAGTTTATGGCTCAAAGAGTTTAGTTGTTTTTTTTATTCGAAAATGTGAGCGTCAGAAGGGGAAGCTCAAAATTTCTCTCAAAGTTTTTCCTCGGGTTGGACAATTTAGGCATTGTTTTTGGCATTTAGGGTCTGGTGCAAACCAAAGAATATTGAAAGTAATGGATATTCTTTGTGCAAACACAACTAGAGCGTGTCCGTGACTACGATCATAAAACTTACACCAGTCAGACACTTGCACCATATAAAGTGTATGCGCACAATTTTTGCTCCTCACTTTTTGTCAATAAATCACAGTGCACATCTAGGTTTACATATACTAAAGCATTCTCAAATGTGGTCGTATGTTTAGTTCCATCTATGTCAATAAAAGTGCCTTCATACCCAACCGTAAAATTGCCATTTTGTTAGATATAATTGGGACGACGCCTGGTGGTGTTATTACAGTCTATTCAGGTGAAACATATGAAGCCAAAGTCATACGGCCATTCGATTAAAAAGAGTCATATCTTTAAATAGTCACTTTCGAGATATATGATTGTTGTCGGCGGACTAGCACGTTGAAGTGTCAAAATATGGGAATTGTTCTATGTATAATTTTTACAGTCTTGTTACAGTACTGTGGTGGTTTGTTGTGTTGGAAAAATTGTTTTCATTACGCAGTATAGCAACAGCAAAACATTTAAAATATAAGGGGCGGGGCAGGGTGGGGTGGGGTGTTGAGAGGAGGCACTTGGTAGCATATGTGTTCCCGTGCGTGTCCAAAATAAAGAAAATAAGAGCAATCAGTAATTGCCATATCCCCCGCTGTGGGTGTAATTACTAGGGCGGGTGCTATACCTCGACACCTAGACAAAACAACTACACTGTGTTGTTGTTATGCATACGAAATGAGAATCGAATCCGGTAAATTTTAGAGTTATCGTCTAGAAAACAAAGTACACATTGAGATTCGGATTCTGGGATTCTAAGTCCAATTACAGATCCAGATGGGCTTCGATCCGATCAAAACCCCCAAAAGGCACATCTAAATGTCTTGATTGTACGCATATCAATATGAACCAGATCCGCTCACTAGTTTCGGAGATATCGCCTAAAAAGCAAAGTGCACGTTGAGATCCGGATTCTGGGATTCTAAGTCCAAATACAGATCCACATAGGCTTCGATCCGACCAAAACCCCTAAAGGCACATCTAGATGTCTTGACTGTACGCATATCAATATGAACCAGATCCGCTCACTAGTTTCGGAGATATCGCCTAAAAAGCAAAGTGCACGTTGAGATCCGGATTCTGGGATTCTAAGTCCAAATACAGATCCACACAGGTTCGATCCGACCAAAACCCCTAAAGGCACATCTAGATGTCTTGACTGTACGCATATCAATATGAACCAGATCCGCTCACTAGTTTCGGAGATATCGCCTAAAAAGCAAAGTGCACGTTGAGATCCGGATTCTGGGATTCTAAGTCCAAATACAGATCCACATAGGCTTCGATCCGACCAAAACCCCTAAAGGCACATCTAGATGTCTTGGTTGTTACGCATATCAAATGTGAATTGGATCCGCTCACGAATTTCGGAGATATCGTCTGGAAACCATTTTGGGATTCTAAGTCCAAATACAGATCCAGATGGGCTCCCATCCCACCATCCCAAGTCCAATTACAGATCCAGATGGGATTCGATCCCATTAAAACCCCAAAAAGGCACATCTAGATATCTTGGTTGTTAGGCATGCCAAATGTGAACTAGATCTTTCGGAGATATCGTCTGGAAACCAAACTACGAGTTGAGATCCGGATTTTGGAATTCTAAGTCCAAATACAGATCCAGATGGGCTTCCATCCCACCAATAACCCCAAAAGGCACAGCTACATATCTTTGTTGTTAGGAATACCAAATATGAACTTGACCCACCCAGTACTTTGGGAGATATCGTCTGGAAACAAAACTGGCGACTGACGGAAGGACAGACAGACAGACAGACAGACAGACGGATGGACAGACAGACGGACGGATGGACACAGTGCGGGGGATAAAAAGACGCAAGAAAGACCCTGCGTCCAACAAAAATTGTGCACACACATACTTCTCGACGTTAAAGAGTTTAGTTTAACCGTGTAACTGCAACAGCTTGTGTTCTATCTACGCCTCTACCAGATTTGTAATTTGGTGTAAATTGATGCTTTTTTCATTAAGTTTAATACTCCACGTTTAAGGGGTGAAATTTACCATTATTTGGAAAGGTCTTTTTTTTTAACTTGTCACTCTGCGTTTTGGAGTCAGCCCCCCCCCCCCCCCCCTCCCGATACTCCGACTATTGCTAGGAGGGGTGATTCGCGGGAAAAAAATCACCAAACTTTTTATATTTAAAATTTTGAGATAACCTAGAACCATAATTTCATGGTCTTCAAGAAAAAAGCTGGCAGCACAATATGAATATGCGTGAACTGCTTTAATTGGCTGAGACAACAACAGGTATTTTACAACCCCTCGCAACCCCAAAAAGTTCAATTATTTTTTGAAGATCTTGTTTCAATTTTGTTTTGCTGTGTGTTTCGAAGTCCACTGCAGAAGTACTGCATCTCTAGTACATTTTTACAGATAAACTGCAAAAGTACTGCGTTTAAACCGCAGTGGTACCGATGGCGAACGCAAAAAAGCTGGTACCGAATATATATATATATATATATATATATATATATATATATATATATATATATATATATATATATATATATATATATATATATATATATATATATACCGGGGAAATAACGCGAGTCAAAGCACCTGTATACCGAAAATACAGAAAATGATGACGTCAGAATTTAGGTCCCCAATGACGGTTAGAAATGTACTCCGAGCTAGAAGATGCTTTGATAAACTCTTAACTGAAGCTTTGTATTCTTTGCTTTCTTCACCATGGGGCGTAGAAGCCAAGGTATTAGTCCAAAATTTGGGAATATCTATGGAGTTCAACAATTAAGTACGGGATGTGGTTCGGTGGTAGAGTCAAAGTGCTGTAAATTTGAATTAAGTTTATTTAGCTACGATAGATATGAGTTTAGAACGAAACATAACAGAAACTTAAACCACTCCGGGTTAAATAATCTTTTGTTTGTGGTGTTTATTAATTTCCAATAATACACTATTGGAGTGGGATGGGGTGGTTTAAGTCCGATAAACCATTCAAAGTCGTCGATTCGTGAAACATAATATATCTCGGATGGCTGCGCCACCCTCGATGTATTATATTTCACGAATCCACTCCTTTTCATGGTTTATCTATAACATAACAAACCAGATAGTAGATTTTTAGGGCTGCACATCTATTAAAGTTCGAAGAATTTAAATGCAGTTGAAAATGAATAATTAAAGCATATTTGTATGAGTTCTGTCGAAAAATTACTATGGTGGCAAAGCATTATGTTTTAGGATTGCAAAAAAAAAATCTTCTTGGGATGTGGATTAGTTTCAGTAAATCACTCATTGTTACTGGGTACTTGTATTTTTCAGTTACCGGTATTTTCTAAATGGTTCAAATCCGGTATACTTCACGACTGCAATGCCAATTTAATACTGCCGATCCCTGTGCGGTGTGGTTCCAAATCGATTCGAATTCGATTTTCTGAAACCACAGTACGCCGATTCAATTATCAGGCTGGAGATCCCTTTGCTGTACTGTTCCAATTCGATTCGAATTCGGTGTAACGATGTGATACCTGCAGTACTACAGCAAAAGACTGCATAATTTTGCAGTATGTTTTTGGCATACTGGAACATGGTGCGGGTTGCCTTATTCAGATACACGCAATGGATGTTAGCACGTTAAAAATAATAATTAAAAGAAAGACGAAGCATGTCGCACAGTTCACCACGTCGAAACAGAGAGTGCGGTTTTCGTAATTTATATTGAGCGCGGGTGAATGTGGCAGAAAACGTATATTTAACCCTCGACAGCGTTGACAACAATGTTTTCATGTATATTTTTTAAGTCTTGTTTGATTGATTGAGTTTACAAAGTTTCTAGTAAAAAAAAAACTTGCCAACATTTCAGTTTCTACCAACTGTGACAGAATTTGCGAGCGTGCTGCGAACAGCACACTTCTTGTGCATTTTCACACAGATATCAGCAGATATTACAGAGTCATTGTTGAAAAATATAACATGCTGAAAAATTATTCAAAATATTTAGAATATTTTTGGTGCTATTCCAGCGACAAGTACAAAAAAATATAGCAGGGAAGAGTGGCAAATTTTCGAATGTGCTTTCTGTCAAGAAATTCAACATTTTAAACGAGACCACACAAAGGGGTTTTAAACCTGAGGTGAAAACTTTTGGAACTTCTAAGTTCTGACTTTATTTCGAAAGGGTTTCCCGTAAAATTCCGAGCTTTCACCTTACTGCTGAGGAATATTTATAGAAACTCTTGGAGCTTCGATGAAATTATATATAAAGATTGAAAAGTAGTTTTGTAATAAGGAGCACCATAATTTCCTAAGTTTAGATAAGCTGGACTGTATGATATAAACCTTAACAGATATCAGTAAATTACTCTCCGTGAACCTCTTATAATATTACATTATTTATAGCAGCAAAGATCCTTTTATGTTTAATTACATGTTTATTCTATTGTTATGATAGATTAGAAAATTAAATAAAGTGATTAAATTTAAAAAGTATTATTACTGTTTTATAAAGTGTGTAAAGTTTCATTTCATTTTAGGAGAGGTTTTTCAAGACCACGAAGAATTCTTTATACACCAGACAGAAACAGAACCTAGGCAGTAGTTCAAAGACTAGTTTATAGAAAGAGCACATCCACAAAAATAAAATACATAAAATAAAATAAAACTAAAGGTATAAGATTCTGATCTAAAAACTATTTATAGTGAATGATAAACTTAACAATAAACAATAAACACAAATAATCAACAAATAAATAAAAATGAATGATCATTTTCGTCTTAGTTCTATGAAGGATGGCTTGGTTACAGTGAACCAGATTTCTGTACCTTCTAACGTAAAGGGCATGTTGATAAAGGGTATATCAAATGGGAGACTGTGGTTTTGCAGTTATGATGACGTCACTATTCTTCGCCCCATGGGAAAAAGTTTAGAGTATGAGCAAAAAATCGAGATGGCTAACGGTGAAGGTGAGACATGTAAAATAACTAGCCTGGCAAACACATGTGTGTCCCCAGTAGTTTCTTCAAGTCTCTCAAATCCATGCGGTATTCCAAAACCGGAAATGATACAGGTCGATTATGGTGGAGTCAGGCAATGTATTATCGCTCTGGGAAATTTTAAGCAAGTGACGGCAAGTATTCACCAACCAGATACAATATACTGTTTGCGCTGCGAAAATTACATTACTGTATTCAAGTATGTGGGCGATAATGGGGACAACAAGTGGATCCACATGAGGGATATTTTCCTGAATAAAATCAATCAGGACCAAGAGGAAACACAAGAATACCATAGGATACAGATAAGAGAGAATACCATACTACTCGGAAGTAACGACTCTATCGATGAGATTGATATCGACAGTGGTACGTATATTCTTTTTTTTTTTTTTTTTTTTTTTTTTTTTACTATTATAAATTTAGTGAAAGGTTTTAAATTAAATGGAGCTGAATCGTTCCCATTAAAAAACTCAACGTTAAATTGAAGTCACTACGAGACCTTGAAGTCGAAGAAACGAAGGCCAAAATGTCGTTCTGCATATATATATATATATATATATATATATATATATATATATATATATATATATATATATATATATATATATATATAAGTAATTTTTTTTTACGTTTTTTGCGTTTCGTCATGCTAGATGAGTAGAAGGCTAGAATCCCATACTTGCACTTTTCCTCATTTCTTTACTATTAGATCCGTCTGTTTGGCCATCCAGCCCATCAGGCAATTTAGAGTTAGAAAACTCATGTGAAGATGTCACCTGTATTACGCCATTGATGTCTTACTTCTTGTGTTACGTGCCATTTTCCACAAAATTTACAGACATTTGATCCTAGGATTTTTCAGTCTTTTTTTCTTTTTCTGTTGTGTGAATTATGTTGCCGAAAGATACGTTTCTCTAGCTTCTTAGAGCATACCTGCATTTTCCCCAAAACAGACTTATTGGATGCATCATGGACCTTGTTATCAATTGTTTTAAATCTTAAGGAATCCTTGTCTTAGATAAACGTTTATAGCAATACATAGCATAACTGTGCAATAAATATTATTGCCCATATTTTTTTAACTATTACCAATAAATATTTCTGGACCTTCGTAAAGAAGGAACTCAATGTTTAAGTAATATTTAGGTAAGAGTCTTGTGTGCGAGAGCAATTTGTTGTTTCCGTCAATAGAAAATTTTCAGCGAGTTTGTAAAGCCTCTGATTTGGCAGATCATGCAGTAACATATATATGTATAAACATTTAACAATGAATCCTTATCAAGAATCATGCAAATACTTAAACATACGGGGCCTTAATATTCTTGTTGTCACTGAATACAACTCCACCCCGGAGCTGTAAGTTTTAGCATTTTCGTGTTAAATGTTGTCTAATAATATTTTTTAAGATGAGAGGAAAAAGAGAGGAAAGGTCAAGAGAGGAACTGTCTCGAGTAGAACTGCAATGAGAGAAAATTTTCTTTGGATTTATTTATTTGTTTTGAATCGAATATTGAGAATGTCTGACATATTCCCCAAGTGTGATTAATATAAAATGTAGAGATTCTTTTATTTTGCGATGTTTCAGGTGGGAGGGGGAAGGAGAGGGGATGCACAGAGGCATCTGTCCTCCATGGGTCGCCTTGCCTAAGAAAAATATCCAGATTTTGTGATAGAAGTTTCATAAGTGCCCTACCACCTTAACTCGAGGGTAACATTCGTTGTGTCTAACAACATATTCTATATCTCTGATGCAGCTGTAGCAGCTTTGTGTAAGCATACCATTCTTTGATTTTAGGGAATCTTGTGAAGCATCATTTTCACCCAGACATTGGTGGGGGAATGCGTATTTGCTGTGTCGATGAAGATGGAACAGCCTTTGTGGTGGATATGGATAAGGGCGGCCTTTATCTTCTTGATCGAGATTCTAATTTCACTAAGATAACAACCGATATCACTCTGACCAATCCGCATGACGCAACGATCTGTGACAAGAAGCTCTACGTCATCAGGATAGAAAACAAACAGCTGGAAGAGAGCGAGAATCAGCCTATTCTTTATGTGCTAGAGAAGGATTAGTGCGAACCCTCTAAATAAGGAAGTTGCATGTCTTGGATAGGAATACCCAATCCTAAATCCTGACAAACTAATAACCGTCAATTTTTTCTTGTATTTTCAAATGGTTAAAAGAAATTTTCGAACATTGCTGCTGTTGCGGAACTAATATCTTTTCAAACAAACTTGAGAACGTTCTATTTTCATGCTATAATTAATGATTATGCAGTCAACATTCATTTACAATATGACGCTGGTCGCTCTACCAAACTACGCATGCTCGAATGAAAAAAAAATAGAGACAAGTCTACCCAGTATTATAGTTACTGGCATAATAAATCTTTTTGTTCATACAAATGACTTATAGCTGTCGTTGGATCGACCCGACGCTTGAAAAGTATCATCCATATCTTTTCTCGTCCGTTAACTCATAGAATTGGATGACTCAAACTAAGTGAGGGTCTCCTATTCTTGAAATTTCCTTAACTGCATGGTGCTGTTCTCTGTAAGTAACCCCCAGGTAGCACCACTAACGACACTTTTCATCCTTACGCCCAAACAAACAGTCTAGGTGATGGAAGCTTCTGAATTTTAGGAACTATACCCAGAACTTTTGAGGATTACGGGGAAGGGATTCCAGTAGAAGTTTTCGGTGAACACCAATGACGTGTAGCTGTTATCAGGGCCCGATCGGTTCAACGGCTTAGTGTGACTGGACCTTTATCGGAGCTATAATTGGTGATCGGTAAGTCTTGTTGTTTATGCAGTGGCGTCTCTGTCGCCTTCTAGCATTTCAAACGAACCGAAGACTCATCAACGTTGAATTTAAGAGTTACGGCACGGTGGGAGCTAAGGCCAGTTTTGAACTCAGTGCCCAGAGCTACGCTCTCACTGCTGAGGTGCAACACTGCTGCTGGTTTGAGAGCAGAATTCGTATTTTATTCTCTCTGTAGACACCTCAGAGCTGCCTATAGTGGCGTAGATTCGGTCGATAGCCATATTCTCAGCCACGATTTCACAGTTGCTAAATCACTGTAGTTACTGGCAATTGGTTTTTGAGCGACAATGCGCCCGCAATCTACCTAGTTTTTCTGCCATCTGTTTCTTTGCTGCGACCTTATTGTTGAGCTTGGCGTGGGTAGGTTACCTAGCTACGTTGTTACAGCCGTAGCCGGCGGCTCTCATGTCGGAGACTATAGAGAATTTAGGAAGTTGGTTGCGGGCGTCTTCCCGCGCTTGGAAGTAGCGGGTACTTGGGGCCCACGTTCTAGCGCGAAAGGACCAACAGCACTGTGGGGGCCCCACTTTTGGGCGCCGCGGAATTTATGTTAGGGGCCCAAAACTAGCGCCGCCTAGTAGACCTACAGAGAAACTAATAACAATTTCCTCGTGTGTTACAGGGATGAGCGGCCCTGCCATGGTGAGAAAAGAACGCTACGGACACCAGGGTTTGAAACACGATCCCCATAGCTACTGTAAGGAATGTGTTGCCAGGTTTAGCAAACCAGAATGTGATAGCGTTGTGACGTGTGATACCTGCACACATCTAAACAAGAAACAGTGAAAAAAACATTAATAGACAACGGCATAGAAAATTACACAACCACGAAGTCCAGCTGTTCTGGAGCAATATGTCAACAGGCACCCCGGCGCAGAAACCGGAGGCAGTCACACCGATACGTGATGAGATATCGTCTCCGCAGGCGATAGACATGCCAGACTATGAAAGCAAGAAGTCTCCGTCACGTAAACATTCGCACAGGAGTAGGGACAGTTCCGCCAAACGGGGCTCCCTCATGGAGGAGTTGGCGAAGATCAAGGCCAACATCACGCCTCTTAGCTACAGGACCCCAGGGAAACTAATGTGCCGGCCCAGGACTTCCCTACAGCTGAAACGCCGAGGGAGACAGAGGCCACAAGCCTGGCATCCCCACCCAGCACTTTTGTCATCGCACCGAGGGCCCACGAGGGACAGTTTGTATCGACCTCGCATCTGGATATAAGAGAGCACTGCAAGAACAAGCTCAACAACAGCTGGAAGCCATACACACACGCTCACTGCGCCATGCACTATTTCCAGACCACCGGACGCGGAAGAAAGTGTGGAGACACCATCAGTCACGAAGAGCTCCACACAACGCGACTATGGTGGGGGGGGGGAGGGCGGCGTCATGGCCGGAGGCCCCGGATCATCGATGCCCCCACAACCACCAGCGGCCCCGCAGCGCGACAGGCCCCTACAGCGGGTCCCACCACAAAAGGGGAGCCCGTAGCCCGTGAGATCCCAATCAGGACACAGCGGCAGAGAGAGAGAGAGAGAGAGAGAGAGAGAGAGAGAGAGAGAGAGAGAGAGAGAGAGGGAAAGCAAGGGCCGAGAGAGGAAACGTGAGGACAACCACTCTCCTAAGAGGCCGGCAACCATCTTCTTCCTCCGGGGACAGCTCAGAATCTAGGGGCCCTAGCAAGCGCACACCCCCATCACTGCAAAAGCTGTACAGTCACATGAAACGAAGGGAGGGCTACAGCTCATCCAATTACGACACGGACAGCAACTCAAGCAGCTCCACCTCCTCCCGACCATCGGAGAAAACCACCAAGATAGACATCGATCGCGGGCGAGATCCAGACGGCGCCGCTCCTACACCCACACTCGCCGGGCCCGGGACTCAAATCAGCGGCGTGAAAGGGACAGCAGGAGCAGTCGGGCAAGGGGACAGGTAGAAGCGGCACCTTTTAAACATCCTGATCCTGAGTGTGGGGACCTACTGCGCACACCCAGGAAGCGGAACCACCCAAGCGACTGGGATAGACGCGAGGTATCGAAGCGTTTGCACTTATCCAACAGGGACGACAGTCCATCACGAGAGAGCGACGGTATCACTGGTATCTTCGGTCCCGGAACTCCATTCCATTTCGTGAAGTCATAGAGCTAGTGCAAAGATTCTCGAGTGCAAAAGTGGGGAGACCGCTACAGCAGTCTGAATCCGAATTCAGGCTGGAGTCCGAAGGTCCGTGAGAAACGGGGCCCGAATTCTTGGCCCTGGATACGGATATAGGGATTCGGGACGCAGTCAAACTGAAGGAAGCGAAGTTCCAGGCAAAGGACTCCAACTGCGCTCGGGCCCTGGATTTCGGGAGAATACACCTATCTTCCAAGCTGAGGATTACCAAAACAGCATACAGGCCGTGCGACGACGTGATTCCATTTGCACCTCGCAGTTTCTCGAAACACGCCCGTCCGTGGTTTGCCCAAGTCAGACCGGATGACAAGGTAGCAGTCAAGGACAAAGACATAGCACACTTCGAGGGTGTAGCCAGGGACAGCCTGCGAATCTTATCGTTCATCGAGTGCGTAAACCAAACGCTGGTCAACAGCTTATCGGGCCCAGAAACTCCATTAGGCAGCAAACTGGTGGCTTGCATAGTCAAATGCACCAAAGACCTAGTGAAGCTAGACACCTGCCTCCCATCAAACACGATACAACTACGCAACATTTTGCAGCGGTGCCGCTTGCCCAGGACAAACTGTTTCAATTACGCTACGCCACGTATCTGCAAGAAACAGCTGTTTCCCGATGAGTTGCTGGCTGAACTGAATGGCAGACATGTTCAGGACCTGCAAAACAGGGCGCTCCAAGACAGATACACAGCGGGCCCACCGAGCTTACACAAGCTCTACCGGGGACGATCCAGGGGACCCGCGGCACTGCGCACCTAATCGGTACCACCTCTGACGGCGAGCTCCGGGCCAACCTAGACAGCCGACGGCTGGTGTTTGTCTCGGGAGGGACCACAGCAAACACAAGTGACAATCAGTTGGAGAGCCCGGAGAAGACCTTGCCCAGGAATTCTCCGGACTCCTCAAACGATTCAAATACTGGCGTTACATCGTCCAAGTTAAAGGAAAAGATTTTGCACTCAGGAAACTGTCCCGTAGGAGGAAAGATCGGGCATTTCTGGCAGCAGTGGAAAGTCCTGGGGATCCCAAATAAGGTCGTACACTGGCTACTCTACAGCCTCACGGCGGGCCCCACCCCCTCTCGGTCCACCAGATGTGGCCCACAACCGAGAGTGGTGGGGTGGGGGCACGAAACCAGGCGGCGGCCCCACAGCATAGATGGGCCGGGGCCCATCAAAAATTTTGGGGCAAGCAGCGGGGCCACCAGCCACTGCGGGTGGCGGCAAAAAAGGGAACATGGCCCCCTCCGGGTGCTCGACACGTTAGTGGCGCCCCGGCTTGTTGCGCCATGAACTATGGCGCCCGTAAGGGTACCAGAGATCCTTATTCACTTGTTGCACTCCATTTAGTTAAATCTTCAATCAACTTATCTGTGTTTGTTTTTCTGCGTTGGCTAATGTAGTACGGACGACGCCCGCAGTTCGTGCGCCCCAGATGTAGCCATCCTCTGAGTTAATCTGATTTTCAAGCGTCGGGTAGATCCAACGGCAGCTATAAGTCATTTGTATGAACAAATTCGCGTTTTCATCCAATTAAAACGGATTTTTTTGTACAAATGTTGTAGCTGTTTAGTTGGAGCGAACCGACGCTAACATTAACCAGCCCTCTCCTCCCTCTACATCGGGGCCCACTTCTTCGGATCGTCAGGATTCAAAGTGACGTTTGTGGCGCCACCTGGGGGTTACTTACAGAGGACAGCACCAGGCAGTTAAGGACATTTCAAGAACAGGAGACTCTCACTTAGTTTGGGTCATCCAATTCTGTGAGTTAACGGGCGAGAAAAGATATGGATGATACTTTTCAAGCGTTGGTTCGATCCAACTAAACAGCTACAACATTTGTACAAATAAAAATCCGTTTTAATTGGACAAAAACGCGAATGTTACGCTTGATACAATACAATAATGGTCGAAGCAGGACTGGTTACAACAGCCTGGAAACATTTTTTTAATATTGGCTTTTTTGGTGCATAGCAATTCACTTTATGTTTTTCTAATCTTTTTTGTCGAATCCTCACCAAAGATTGACATAACATAATCTACTTTAAAACACTATGTATATTTATGCTTAGTAAAGCACCTTTATACCTTAATGCCTTCTTTGATATTAATACCTTCTTTGTTTCAATAATAAATACATTTTTCTTGAATTGCTAAGCATGGAGAATGACTAGAGCTAGGACCACTTAGGAAATGAGACAATATCTCGCCCTCAAAAGCTTAAAAAGGATGAAGAACCAACCACTTAATCCAGTTGCACGATGGTTCTATTTTCAGCCTTTAAAACTTATTTATTCATCGTTGAGGAGTGAAAAGGGTGTATTAATGTTTGTGTCATACTGTAACAGAAATGCAAAATGACTCCGAAAAAGTATAAAATGTTCACCAGTACACTGAGATGCCAGCCTTTTAAAGAATCACAGAGCGTTTGCAGCTGTAAGGTGACATAAGAAGCGTACAAGAGTTTCTGCAGCACACACAGTGGCGGTCCCATGCATTTTCGAATGGGGTGGCACTAGGGAGTTTATTAATTTTTTTAAAAATTGTATATTTTTGTTGAAAATTGTTTGATTTAAAGAGCATATTGCTGTAATATATTTAAACACAACTCATTGTCTGTTCTATAACATAAAAATCTAAAGTTATTGTCCGGTTCTGAGCTGTTATTAAAGTAATGTGACAAATGCGTCTCAGTTAAAAACTAAACACATAAAATATAATAGTGTAATAACTAGTTGTGCTAACTATTTGAATTTGTGCATTAATGTATTACTTTGTTATTAGAATAGTATTTTTTCACTGCAGTTTGTGCTTTATTCCACAAACATTAGTGTTTCTTTTAAAACAATTATGTCTTCTAGAATAAAGCTAAGGTCTCATAATCTCTTAATCAAGCCAATGTCTCGCACGCTCTAGAACAAAAGCTACATCTCATCATGTAATGCAGAATAAAACTAATGTCTTAGTTTCTAACATTGTTTTATGTATATTCTACAAATAAATTGTATTATGATCTTTGGAGCGCTGTTGATTTCCTAGTAGAACCGAGAAGAAATCTCGAGGAGATCACCACACAGAACACTTTCTCTCGGGATTCATATCAGATCCAACCGGGCAGTTATAAGCTTCCGCGAATTCGTGGGAATTGGAAAGTGCTCCGATAACTCTACAAAAGAAACAAGTTATCAGTGAAACTGATGAATGACCCCGCCACGAACTATGGTCGAATCGAAAAATAATGCGACCTCGCACAAAGTTGCACTGTAAGCAAACAGAAATACAGAAAACTTGCCTATTTTCAACAAGTCGCCATTTCGTCATTTTTGGTCGAATCGAAAAATAATGCAACGTCGCACAACTTCAATATATATTTTCGCTGTAGCAACAATCAAAATCCATGGTTGAATAGCGGCTAGAATATCGCGTACACAAAGTTGCAGTGTAGGTAACAGAAATACTAAAACATTGCCTATTTTCAACAAGTCGCCATTTCGTCATTTTTGGTCGAATCGAAATATAATGTCGCAAAACTTCAATATATACTTTTTCACTGTAGCAAAAATCAAAAGCTAGAGTTGAATAGCGGCTAGCACAAATTTGTGCTTCCAAGTGTAGACAGACAGACCGCCATACGGACGGAAGGACCCAAATTCTATATTCCCCCTTCCGCGCTACGCGGCGGCGGGGGACTAACAAAAAACCACTTACATTATACACTGAAACCCTCCTCAGCCGCAGTTACACTAAAATTGAAACCGAAACACCAGATGTTTCAATACTTCAATACCAGTTATGAAAAAGCGCAATGAGTATTCGGGGCAAACTGTATGCTGATTCAAAGTGCATTGTAGCAAAAGACCTACCTCAGCTTCGGTGGAGTATGCGGATCTGTATCGATTATCACCCTATCGGTTTCCGGTCTAAAACTGCCACACCACACCTGCGACATTGAAATAATCTTTATTTTATTGGAATAAACATACTGGACTACTCCTATCAAACAAAGCAATCCCATTAAAAAACCTTGATATATGGTATTTGCTGTAAAGACATTTCAGAATAGGTTGTAACAAATAGAATTAACGTGCTGACGACATTAGCTTTTGTCTTCGTCTTGTAATTAGGGAAATAAAGCTATATGAGTATCTTGTAAATTTGGAAAAAATACAGTTGGGCAGATTACGCAAGAAAGTATTCTAAAGATAAAATGTATATAATTAAGCGCCTGCGCAAAGCTGAGAAAGAACAGCTGATTGTGGTTCAGACTGATTCCAGGAAGTGAATTTTCCTCATCGTCTTGCTCTTCTACCCACTTCCGGTAAGCCTGGAATGTAAGCAAACTCATTGTAGTCACGGGAAATCTATCACGGGCTATCAAGGGTATGTGAAGCTAACAAACATAGCCGTGTTAATAAAATTGTTCAGCAACAGTAACTGTACTGAAGCAATTTTATGCATAGTTTTATGGAGTATTTTCGGTATGTAAGTCACTTGCCTGAAAAGCTTGCTTAATACCACCTTGGTCTGAGATGTTTTCAGCAAGTGTTTGTTTTCCATCGATCTTCAACAAAATGAGTAAAAGATAACATTCATATATTTGTTTATCCGCAACCTTTTTAAGTCAGTGACCATTGTTGCTTGTTATAAATGCTACTTAACTGCATGAGGCGTATCAACGCCAATCTCTTGGATAATCGGGATTATTTGTATTTAATTAGAAATTAAACCAGTCATCGGCAGTGAGTTTTTACGTACGTTCATGCGAACAACTGTGTAGTTACTGAACTGATCCACAAGGCACTGCGCATGCTCATTGAGCTTGTCTATGACGCCTTGTGACCACCAGTCTGATACGTTGCCATCCTTGTCAAACTGACGTCCTGTAATATTATCATGGTTTAACGAAACTAATTCATAATATTTGAAAACAGCGGGTTGTTGTACTAATCTGAGGTGCAAAGAAGGACTGTCAAAACATATGTGCATTTAAGCACGTGGCTGCCTTCACGCAAATATATTTTCCTCTTAAAAAGCATTTCCGATATTCATGCTGTTGGTTAATGTTAGACATGCACCAAAATTTACTGTAATAAAAGCCGTGCTTTGTGAATGGGGCACTTGCATCTTATCAGCCAGTATACTTACCACTACTGTCAAATCCATGTGTTATTTCATGGGCAACTACCACACCAATGCCACCAAAGTTCAGTGATCTAGCAATTAAAAAACAGTAGAGAGTGACATTCAATGTTAAAGCTAAGCTGCCGATTTTAATACAATGGCAACCCCATGTAAAAGGCTGTTGAAGAGCCTGTTTAATATTTTGAGTTGAAGCAATCAATGCATTTTTTCCAATTAATAAATTCCTTATGGAACAACTATGCTGTGTGCAGATGAATTGAAATACAGCTTCAGTTTTAATTTCATCCCCTTACAGCGGAATATATAGAATTAAGTACTTACTTTGGGTACACGGCACTGTAAAATGGCGGCTGTAGTATTGCAGCTGGAAATACTGAAACATTTAATAACAATTTAAAAGCGCATATAATAAATGAGGTTCATTGTGAGTTTCTGCTGCCTCGGTCGTAATTTTTAACAGTTTAACGAATACAAAAAAATAAATGTTGTTTGGGAGTAATTCTGTAATGTGATCTTTCGACTGCCAAGTCAATAAGTTTTCATTGTTGACAGGAATGCAAAAATCTAGTGCCCTTAATTGTGATCTAAAAAAACTCCAATTAAAGAATATAATAAAAAATTTATGGCCTTAGTTTAGACAACATGAAGATATTATTGGATCATTTATGAGAATGTTGACCTCCATGTTCTCATTCGCCAACAATGCTTCATATTGACTCAAAATGCGTGAATATCTGCTAAATGTTTATACTAGATTAGGCTTCCTCAACACGCTTCATCTTTCATATTAAAAGCAAAAAAAAATGGAATCGAGAAAGAATGGGTGAAATTGATATAAACTGGCAATTTCTATTTTTCTTTCTGCTGGATTTTGAAAGTATTAAGTTCAAAACACTTATATTTAACTTTAAGAAAACAGGAAGACAAAATAAGCAATAAATAACTTTAATCCTCTTATAAAACGTTTGTTGATTTAACATCTGCTAACATTAATGTCTAAACACCACTGAACAGACTTGCAATGCTTTAACCACAAAGACTGCAAAGACGCTTTACAATGAACAAAGTAATTGAAACTGAATTTTCGAATTATAAACACTAATTTTAAAAGAGATGTTAATTCTACTAGTATATATGCCAGACATACGATCTGAAGATTATTTCAATGTTTTCGAGGTCACAGTGAATTGAAGTAAATTAAACTGAGTATCCATTTTAATTGGTGTTGCTTGGGGGTATGACTGTTAACTAATCTATTTCTATTTTAGACAAGGCAAATGTGTGATGTTTATTGCAAAAGAGGAGGGAAATAGCTCTGAATGCGGATAATAGGCTTCAAATAGTTATAATTCTTACTTATTTGATTTTTTAAAACATGATAAAATACATTTGTCACGGCAGGCGTAGCAGACCATCTGTTGAGTTAAAGACATCAACATGAGATAATTTTGCTATATATGTAGCATACATTTTTAAAACCTTGTAAAGTTTGAGAGTACAAATCCAATTATATCTCATTTTGAAGTTATTTATGTTATTGTTATATTAGCCAATTAACTAAAATGATTTGATATGCACTTGAGAAGTATAAACAGTACATTTAAAATACTGCAGAGATTTAAAGCTATTTTATGTGATGTACATGATCTCTAAGGTGTGATTTGTGACCGTAGGTAGACTGTAGCCATTTAACAACCCGTTGCAGTTTTCATTACTTTTTACAACATAACAAAAAAACACAACTCAAAGAAAAGAAAACTTACTCCATTGTATCGACCGCTTCTCCAAGTTTCCTCATATTGTTTACTGTCTTGATACTGCTTATGCTCAAGTAATTTGCGAAGTACTTTGTTGGATCTATCATAAGCTGCAAAATTTATAGATCTTGGGTTTGACAAAATATTGTAAACATCTTCTTTTTTTGCAAAATTGACATAACCAAATTTAAAGTCGAAGCGAGGATCCTAAATTGTACTTTGTTGGGGGATGGAAATATGATGGAAAAAACATAACATTTTTCATTGACATTTTTACAGGATAAAAAATGAACAGTGGAAAAATAACGCGTGTACGCCAAAAATGCTACGTACAGACACTGCGTATTGCCACAAATCTACATAACATAGTGGTCTAGTATTGTGTAATCATTCACAAGATCTCTGCAATATGTAGAAGTGATAATAATTAAAATCATCCAGAAAAATACAACATTCATTTCAGCAGCACGGCTGGGATGGGATATGCAGATGTGAAATTCATATTCTATCAAAATAGCTCAATGCATGAGCGAGTTAGCTCAATGCTTAAAAATAAAACCAAACCTTGAGCAAAAAGACTATTTTCGAAATAAACTCATTTATACCGATTTTTATTTCGATATATGTGCATTGTTTTATATTGCATATGCATATTGCGTAGGCTTTGTTTTTATTTTTGCACTTTACGTTGAAACATTTACTTCAGCCTGTAAAATTCTTTAATTGGTTGGCTGAAATTCACTCCGCTTTCGGTCACGTGAAATCCATGAATATAAAGATTTACCATAATGTAGATTTTGATGGCGTTTCTTAGAAATATTAACTTGCAAAACGTTGTGATCAATTAACAGGATTGGAAATACCAAAGTAAAACCAATAATGAAAATTTAATAGTTACCCCTTCATAATCTTTCATGAGTAACGTGTCATTCATAATGTAATCAGGGTATCCTATTTTCTCTCCAATTGCCTCAGCCTTGAAAAAAAATGTATAACTACAAACAACACACCTTGATACAAATTATGAAGCTAGTATATGCTTTACCAAAATAAATAAAATACTTAAGGTAAGAGTATTCAAATTGCTATACATTCCTAAAGATATAAAACAATAAACAGACTTTTTCTTTTGCCTTCTGTCGTGTTTCTTCGTCCATCCATTCGACTGTCTCCAGCTGCTCTATAAATGTCCTTTTTATCTTCTGTATCATCTCCTTTGCCTGAACGAAAAACATCTAATTGTAACTAATTTTGTGGAAAATATCTCAGGTAGTTTCAGGTAGTTCAGGTAGCTCAGTTCAATTTGGTATAACAGTATTTAATTTGTTAAATTTAATTGTTATCTCGAATTATAAATTATGAGTAAAAAGTATAATTTTAATTGCTGACAAGCAGGCACACAGCACGGAGCAACATAGGTAAATATCTGACAACTAGTCTTTATTGGTTTAAAATTGAATAGAAATTCCACAGCAAGGCATATCAAATTTCAGCTCGACTAAGTGCATTACAAAAATTCTAGGTAAAAAGATCCGTTAATTTTTATTTTATTGTTGCAGCGATCGCATGCACGAGTGACGTTAAAGTGGCTATTCGCTCTGCCCTTTTCCCTCCCCTGAAATCTGCTGCGTGAATGTTCGCAATATTTGCAACCTGCTCGAGCATGTTTTTTATGGCTATATCGCTCTAGATAAAAACATAGTCATTTTTAAACCCAGAAATAGTCATTCTTATCACCAAATATCATTGTCTGTAAAATGTTACGATTTCCATTGCATTTTAAGCAATTTTTTATTGGTTTTCTTCTGTATTTTTGTTCGAGTAATGCAAGAGAATTGCTGAAGTCCGCACGCCAGTGAATATCGGGATTTGGTTGATTGTATTACAGCAACGTATTTAATCAGAATATGAGTTTTTTGTGCGCCGTAAATAAATATGGAGCTAATGACCCAACTAAAGTACAAATGTATCACGAGGTTTACCAAAATTTATTCATTTTAGTCTTTAGTATGTCTTTTTGTGTAAGCGGTAATTTCTTCTCAAAAGCAATGCTCATATACAAAACATACCAAAATATGAGGTCTATTTGCGGAATATATGTACACCTCTAACAACTGCTTCTCAAAAAGCAACGCTCATGTACAAAACACACCAAAATATGAGGCCTAATTATAGAAATTTATGCCTGTCCTGGCATTAATTAGCTCTGTACTTTCAAATCGAAAATTCGAATAAGAATTCACAAATAACAGCATTTCAGAACACATGAATAATTAGTTTGACTACACTAATCTAACTGACAATTTCTTTTAAAATAATGCAAAATGATATTTTGCATGGTTATTTCCTATAGTCGAAATGAATTCAATTTACATTTTATAAACAACATATAGATCAAGCATTTGACTATGTTGTTCGTAAATACTATAATAAAAATAATAACAGGCATTACTCACATTAGTTTTGGCTTCTTCACTTAAGTGTTTCTCAACATACAGTCTTCCAACAGCCATACCCATATGTTTGTTGGTAAAATCCACACACTCTTTCCAGCGAGAAAGTGACGAATCAGTACCGTAAAGTACCTAAGCGACAGAGTTGAATTAACACAGACTCAGTACAAGAAACCAGGTTAGCTTAGCTTCGTTGTACCCCTGCATTTGTTACGTGGTATCACTAATTGCACAAAACGATCGTAATTTTTCAGAACAAACGTATACGTGTAATTCTTGCTTTCTCTCGAGAAAGCTTTCATTTTACTTGTTTTGTTTTTTGCTTAGTTGTTAATAAAAGAAGTTTGTAATCAGTCGTACACTGACGTCAGATTTAAATCAAAGATTTTATTTAAGGCTTAAATTTAAATTATGAAATGTCATTAAAAGTTGATAAACAGAATTAGTGCAGCATTTCGCTAGCGAAATGTTAAACACTTGACAAAAATTAAAACACAAAAATGCTTCCTTCAATGGGTTATTTCTTGAATAGTATAATTTTTTTATAACATGCATACAGTGTGTTATACAACTATATATACAGAGCTTATGGCACAGCATGTATGGGGCTTATAATATTCTAAAAAATCGGACCACTGTCAAAAAAACTCCATAGGTTCATAACTTAATACCAGCTTAATATATTAGCACACAACAAAGCTTGAATACGTCTTATAAGCCGAGTAGTGTTTGCTTTCTGTTGACTTAAGGTTTGAGTGACTGATCAGGCATACGCTGTGTTATCTGTTTACGCAGTGAGAGCTCGCACAAAGCTTACCAACTGCGTGGTGTTCTGTACAGAAAATACACTCTTTTCACATGGGTTTTAACAAAGAAAGCGAAATCGAAGACGACAATAAAAAGTGACATGCACACGTTCAGATCAAGCTCTTCATAAGTCCCAAGTTTCATGGTCCTAGGGCCCAAAGTGTCAGAGAAGAAGACACAAAAAATCGGAAAAAGTGTCAAGAAGAAAAAAGGGCAAACGGCTGCTCGCGCAAATTCATATAACCCTTGCAAGCTAACAGCTTGTCAAGTGTTAATAACAACATTACATTCAGAAATATATGTTTAGATGTTTATAAATTAGAAACGAAGTTTTTTTTACTTTATTAAAAGCTTGACGAATGTCTTGGAAGCTGTGCGGTAGGAAGTCGCTTAAACTCATCACCGTTCGCCATATGATGTAATTAGCAACAGTGCTAAAAATCAAACAGAATTACGTTTAAGAAAAATAACTCACTTTCCTTGCATAAAGGAAAATACCATATTGTATATATTACAGTACTGGGGAGGGTAACAGTGTAACGTATGTGTAATGCGTGTAAAGGGAAACAGTGTAACGTATGTGTAACGTGTGTAAGAGAAACGGCGGAACGTATGTGTAACGCGTGTAAAGATAAACGGTGTAATGTATGTGTAACGTGTGTAAAAGGAAACGGTGTCCATAATAGAGGGGTGTCCATATCCGGGGTTTTACTGTATCTGTATCGTGTGTAAAGGAAAACGGTGTAACGTATGTGTAGCGTGTGTAAAGGGAAACGGTAGAGTAGACGTTTCTTTAAAAAATACATGAAGTTATATGAAATTACATTTATTCTTGAATAAATAGCGAACATAACGCCTCTTTAAAGGTCGGAATTTAAAGCTCTCATTTGTTACTCTTTGGAAAAAGAAATGATTGCTTTTGTCACAGATGACTGGAATTATGATATGATTTGCTTTGTTCTTTTAACACTGGACACCGCGTCTACTACTGAGCCATCTCCAACGTGATGAGGTACTTTAGAGCAAAGTCTAGTTTATTATACTTTCCCAAAAACTGATTGCATCAAATGTGCTTTAAATTATTTCATTTCCTAATTAAGATTAGCTGCTCGTATTTCATTCATTTTAGGTCATATTTATTTACTATTAATTTGCCAATCGCTTGTTGCATGTATCTTATTCTCTTTGAGATTTTGCCACACAAATTTGTATTAGCTAGGAAGATACCTGTTAGAAGAAGCAACATATCCACTGGGTTAATCAGTTAATGCTAACAGAACGCCAACAGTTCACTTAGATTGATATCTTATCGAGCAATTTTAAGGAGAAAAAACATCATCGAACTAGAACCTTTTGACACATTTAGTTGTTATATGTTTACAGCAGAAATAGTAAAAAGGGTAGAAACAATTTTATTTTTGTCTTTATTATTTATCTCTTAGATTCCTTAGAGAAATAATATTAAGTACTACTAATTAAAGAAAAGGTACATAAAATATCCACATAAAACACGCACATTCAGGAACGGTGTAATCTAACATATATAACGGAATAATGAAGCAATAACATAAAACAACCGTCAAATAAGGAACAATAGAACACGACAAATGTATTAAAGAATAACATAACACAACATATGAAGTACCTTACAGGCGTCTCTTCAATTAGATCAGCTAGACTTGTCATGTAATCTAGAGTATACAGTACAACCTCTTCTTCCATGTCCAGGGATATTGATGCATGTGTAAACACCAGGTTTAAGTACCTGAGCCAGTCAATATCCTGTAATATTGCCCACAATAAAGCTATGTAACTTGTGCTTATATTGTAATTAACTTTAAAAAAATTACGCACACCTTATCGATTAAATGTGGATAAATCAAGGGTTGCGGGCTCCATGCAGTTAACCATTGTATTTTTGTTTGCTCTAATTGCCTCAGTTACGGAACGCAGATGGTCAGACCATGCAATTCAAAATTAACGCCCATTATGCCTTTTACTCAGTCTGGAATAGTTAGTTTTCAAACACATATGGATGCCATTTTGGTTTTGCGCATATTTCCGTAAATGCAAAAATTCTAGACTAATCGAACATTTAAAAAAGTCCCGATAATTTATTCGAATCAATAGCCTAATACAATAGTAACGCTCCATTTTATATGTGCAGAATGTTATTTATTTGCCTGAAGTACCCCACAGTCGCGTAAGCTGAAAGCAAAAAATATATATATTTAAAAAAAAACATTATGCACATATAGAATGACGTTTTATTTTTATTATTCGCCTCACATCAGTAATATTTTGTCTATTTTTTAGTCTATATTGAACTATTTTACTCCTTCCCGATACTAAGTTGGTTACGCTACTTGCGGTGGTTTTCCATTGGCCCAGTTATTATTAGTAAGCTTTAGAATTAACTATACAAATAAACAAAAATGAAATATTCATTTCATCAACTCTTCAACAAGAGCCAAACTGGACGACCTCTTCCACACTGGTTCTCCACAATCGTTACAAGTATTTGACTGATATTCTACAAAGAAGTTGTTTCAGTTGCTCACTCAAAGTCAAAAGACTTTTCTATTAGTATCTATCAATGTCTTTCAGTGTCTGGTAATGTGAATTTGATTTTAATTTAGCGGGGGTAATAGAAAGACGGGGGTAATTTGAAATCTTTACACCCGGGCGAAAAAAAAAACAACCGAAGTGTGGAAAATGTGCTAAAATGAGGTGGGATGCAATATATGTTCGAAAATAGTGCCCCCTTCGTTTTTTTCTATCATTTCTTTAGGTATGGCTCGATAGGCGTATAATAAGAAAGTAAATATCAGCGATGTTTATTGTTTGAAGAGTTTGAAGTCACCCTCTTTAACCCTTTCTGAATTATATTAACCCATCGTAAAGCCACATGCAACTCTTGTATTGTCATGAGTTAAGTTCTTCCTCTTGTCTAATTACTGTTCCTTGAAAAGAATCAGATATACAGTAAAACCTGCCTATTAAAGACAGCGAGGGACTAAGCGTCTCTGTCCTTACTAGACAGGTGTCCCTAATGGACAGGTTTGAGAGTTTTTGATTATTTTCACTTTTCCGCTTAACACGTCCCGTCTATACTTTACATAAGCGATATCTCTGTATTTCAATTGCAATTCAGTATGAATTACCCTTAAGCACCCCCAGTAATCTATAGCAAAACGATAACTCCGTAATGTCATTGTCTTACCACGGTCAATTCCTGTCCAAACAATACGTGAAAAAACGTGCTCAGGTTTTGCTTAACATCAGTAAGCAGGGATTAAGGGAGCATGCAGCAACGTCCTCAGCAGAGAAGGGGAATTTTAATGCATTTGCTAGTGACAAATAAATGTGTTCTCTGTCCCTAATTCACAGGTGTCCCTGATTGACAGGGTTGCTTGACGTACAAGTCAATGGGATTTTAAAAGGGACTGACAGAAAGTGTATCTAATGTACAGGTGTCCTTAGCACAGGTTTTACTGTACACCGTTTTAATCATAACTATCTTTTAAAGTTTTTCTCGATAATGTTAGATATTCTACAATCTTTTCTCCCTGAGTCCAGGCAAACCTTTTACAGTTATTTATATCGATTTCGCACCTTAACACATTTGCTTTAAGAGCCTTCTCACCACGCGGTTCTTGGTAGCATAACTCATAACAATTGCACAGTGTTTGCGTGTCCCCTTACCTGCGATATCTTTGCGTGTCCCCTTTACTGTGATATGTTTGTTTGTCCCCTTACCTGTGATATGTTTGTGTGTCCCCTTACCTGTGTTATGTTTGTGTGCCACTTACCTGCGATATGTTTGCATGCCCTCTTAGCTGCGATATGTTTGTGTTTCCCCTTTCCTGTGATATGTTTGTATGTCCCCTTTCCTGCGATATGTTTGCGTGTCCCCTTACCTGTGATATGTTTGCGTGTCTAATTTCCTGTGATATGTTTGCGTGTCTAATTTCCTGTGATATGTTTGCGTGTCTAATTTCCTGTGATATGTTTGCGTGTCCCCTTACCTGCGATATGTTTGCGTACAGTTCGGAAATACTCAGTTTGTTATAGATTGCTTCTCTATCTCTGGCCGCCTCGTTATCCAAAGTAATCTGTGAAAAGCAAATCAATGTGTCGTCAACGACAATCGCCTTTGCTTCCAAGGCTTGAAACAACGTATTAGTACATTTCTAAAGAATTTTTCAACGTAATAAATGGGCGTTTATATTTTGCTATTCGTGCTTTACCTTTGAGAAACCTTTTTATGGCAGTTTAAGGTTAAAGAAAATTAGACAACTAGTTACATTTCGAGTGTTGCGACTTTACTGAATTGTGTATGTTTGCCATATTTGCCAAATATACACACTGTATGTTTTAAAAAACCATGCAGTGTTTGTATTTGGGGATTACGGACTGATAACGGCTGATTAAGTCCTTACCGTCGAATAGCATAGTCACTTACGTTAGCGAGTTGTATTTCAAAGTCAACCATCTCCTCCACCTGTGCTGTCACGGTCTCCACACTTGCACCAAGCACTCGCGCAATATCCCGGGCAAACGTGGCATAACCAGCGAGAACTCTGTCATCCCGACCTCGCAAGAAATAATCCTTGTTTGGGAGACCAAGAGATGTGTCATACAGCTAAAACAAGACGGGGCTGTAATTACTTACAGAATCATTCTAGTCGAAATCAACAGATTATCCCGGGAAAGATAGCAACAGCTTATCCTGTGAGAAGGATATTATCTGGGGGAAACTATTCTTTCAAGTCGTTCACTATCTTTTTTAGATTGGAGAGACGAAATATCTGATATCTTACAATGATATCTGTATCACTAGGTGGCAATCGGAATGCCAGTTTTCAAAACTGTCGAATAATGGTGAAGAATTTTATTTTAAATGGAAAATGCGTTACATCGAGTTTGTTCAGACTTTAATTACCTTTTTCAGAGCCTGTCAAGCCTGTCAAACTCCAAGTCGAAGCCGCCCCGGTGCCAGTCTTTATATTGCGCATATTGATACCCAGATTTTACTAGATAATTTAAGGCTGCTGACCTTGATGATGTTGACATCAGTGTTTTTATCGTCTGCTCTGACATCAAGAGATATGAGAAGATTGAGGCCCAGAGTGCGTAATTTTGCGATGACGTCAATCCAATCAAACGCCTCCTCATTCCAGTCCGGGTCGGTGATTGGCCAACCTCCTAACCAATCAATTAATTCTCGCAGTGGAGCATCACCCCTCTCTTCAATGGCACCTGAAAGAATTTTGAATCTCTTTCGCTTTCTTTGTCGTAACGCAATGACAAAGGTCTCTTCCGCATTTGTTTTTACGATATCCCCTTAGCCAACATCCCTCAAGCCTTTCTAGAACCACAGCAGTTTTACTGTGTAGGAATCCATCGGAATTACGTATATTTTCATATTACTTGGGACGTGGAAACGCTGTTTTTGCTGCCAGAGGAAGACACAAAATGGAATAAGCCCGGTGTAACAGGCTTTCTTACCCCACCCCCTGTACAGGTTCCCCCAGGGGAAGCTACACTAGGCTACACCCCCCCCCACCTCCAGTATATTCAGCCCCCATCCTCGAACTTTTTTGCCTGTAAATATATTTAATAATATTTGTTTATGAGAATAAATGGACTCAATTAAACTGTATAAAAATAACTTGAACTAATTTATTGACTATATTCATCCTAATTCAAACACAATATAACAAGGCATCCTTGATCAGAAAGTTCTATATTTTTCTCTTAATATCCTTTTTAGCATTTTAGAGAGCCTAGGTGGATACTCCTATTGTTAAGATTATCATAAATAACAACAACATTATCCAAGAAGATACCAATAGAGGGGAGATAGCTTAGTCTAGTTCCACCTCCCCCCCCCCCCCTCCCCGGGGGGTAAGCTGTGCAGGGGGCAAGATATACTGTTACACCGGAAGACGATCAGCAGCAATTGTGAGAGTTCAACATTTTTATCCTCAAAGACCATACATGTTACTATTAACTGATGTTCAAGAAACACTGGCTAGAAATCATTCCGCGTCAAAAGGTAGAAAAATGCAGTGCAACCTCGTCCTGGTGTGAAATGCTGCTCTTTTTCTTAGTTTTGGGAACGTCCATATTTTGCCATTACATACAGAGTCTGAAATTCTATCACACATATTTTAAGGATATCCCTATAGATAACAAAAGAGCAGGATTCCAGCCACTCTTTGGTTTATTGTAGCATGTTTATAAATAGCTTTTCCTTACTTTTGTTCAGGCACGATTGATATAGCTGCTTGGCGAGAGTGACAGCCTCGGGTTCTTCGTCTTCCGCCTCGCTTTCCAGTAATACTGAAATATAAAACAAAATTTTAAAAGCAAAAAAAATTACTGATGTTTGATGTTACCACAAATGAATCTAATCGTGGATTAAAGTGGCTGTCATTGTTGCTGGAAGTTAATGTGTCTGCCAGTGTGGCTGTGGGTTAATGTCGTTCTTAGTGTCTGTGGGTTAATGTGGATGTTAGTGTGGCTATGGATTCGTTTGGCTGTCAATGTGGCTGTGGATTAATGCGAATACTGATTAACGCCATTTCATGAGGCCGCGGTTAATAAGACTGCTGGTTAATATGAGTACTGACTGACATGAAGGTGCTTAACTTGACCCGGTTGATAGGCTACTGCATGATATGACTACTGCTTAATGTGACTACTGCTTAATGTGGCTGCTGGTTAATGTGACTGCTGGCTCATATGAATGCTGATTAGTGTGGCTACCGTCGAACGACTGCTGCTTAATGTGACTACCGCTTAATGTGACTGCTAGTTAATGTGGTTGCGGCATGAGGCATGACTTCTCGTTATTGTGACTAGTGGCACACAATTATATTGTACCTTGGATAAACATTACGGACCTGGGTCTTCTCCTCTTTCATACTTTTGACAGGTTGCATGACGTTGATGAGACAAAGGACAAATGTGAACCATGATGGGCACACCCGGCGATTGTATGGCAGCAGTCAGATCAAGAGATCAAAATTATTTTACGGCGAGATTTTCAAAAAGTCAAAAGGCTAAAAAAAAGAAAAAAGTGGTTCACAGAATTGAACTTGTCACTTGCAGTTTATATATCCGAAAACTTTGCACAAGGCAATACATAGTATAGAATGGAGATCTACAACACACAAAACTGTTTTCGATTCATATTTTAAAAGGGCTTCCTGATGCTTCCCCTCCTATACTGTATTCCTTAAGTTTGTTGTATTCATGGAACTAACAAATATTTTATTAAAGCAGTTAAACTTATGTTGCAAATTCAACAATACATGAAACATTTTTCAACAACATAAAAAATATACTAGATGATAAGAATGTTTAAAAAGCCATACTTCAATGAATGCCCTAGCACAAATACCAGTTGAATCTGGAGAATAATTTATAAAAAGGAGGGGACAAAATGGCTAGAAAAATTCACACTCGCTCACATTTTAATGCGATGGTGACGTCATCAATTAGCTTGCTTGTGATTGTGATGGAGCGTGCATCATTTGGGATGATATTTTTCTCGATCCAGGATCCACAGGCGTATTTATAGAAGTCATCACAGGGCTCTACTGACGTATCCATGGCTTCCAACATCCGGGCAGCTAAATAATTGCAATTCATCCACGTTATTACTCAAACGAGGTACAAGGAAAACACAAAGGTTGAAATGTGAAGTATGACTACATCGGTATGGAAGATGAAGGGGTGGGGGGCCGAAGTGGCGTCTTCGGCCTATCTTTCATATTAAGTAATTATTTTGATTACGGTTTCCCAAAAAATACGTACTGAAAATGTGCTGATGTGATCCCATTGATCTGCTCAAAGTTCAAGTAAACATTAATACAACTCTAACAATCAAAGGACAGAACACGGAGAATTACGACGTATCATTTTGTATCTTGGACACTCAAGAGTGACGACGTGTCATTCTTTATCTTGTTGAGCCGAGAGTTGGGACGGGTCATTTTATATTTTGAGTGGCCGATAGTAACGACCCATCACGTTGTTATATCTTTTTAAGAGCGTCTACTCACCGGTTTTGACGCAATCAGCGGTGAAGCACACACCCTCACCTGGAAGTAGCAAATGTTAGTCGCATTGAAATCTCCTGTAACCATCCTTTAATTTTATTAAAGGAACCTCTTACCCATCCCCCCAACCTATCTCCAAAATTTTAACCTGATAAAAAGCAAAAGGCAAAAGATTACTTAGGTAGGTTACTTAGGTCTTCTACTCTACCATATAAACAGGGTTTGAAAATAATTGAAGAATTTTTTAGCTGCGAGTGTCCAATTTATGAAAGAAATTTCAGCTGCGCTATCCGAAATTTGTTATGTGATTATTAACTAGAACCGTATTTCGCAAGCGAAGTTTTCAACACTTGACAAACATTAAAAGTTTCTTTGAACGGCTTATTATTTCTTGAACCACATGACAACATGAAGTTTTTCATTTACAAGCCGCATAGTCTGTAATACAACTAAGTACAGAGCTTATGGCGCAGCACGTATGCGGCTTATAAAGTTCATCTGCTTGGTTATGTTGGCTCAACGGCTTTATTGATTGAACGGACTAGCACCTTTTCTCTATGCAGGCAGAGCTCATTACGCCCACTAGCTGTGCTGTTTTACTCAAGCGTTTTTACTCAAGCGTTACTTTGATGTATTTATTTATTCTAAAATCAGCTGTGTTCGCATGGCGTTTTAAGCATGAAAACGAAATCGTAGACGAAAAAAGGCAGCATGCACACCCTCAGATCAAGTTCTACATAAGTACAAAGTTTTGTGGGTATAGAGCCTGTAGTGTCAGAGAAGAATCTTAGACAAGAAAATGATTTTTACTTTCAAGAAAAAAAACACCAACGGCTGCCCGCTCAAATTCATATAAGCCTTGACGAAGTGAAAGACCTGTCAAGTGTTAAAAATTGCATATCTAGTAACATAGGGATTTTTTGTAACGTTAATGTCATTCTAAAATACTATGGATATTCTAACTGCTGTATTTTAGCATTTTTCAAGGAAGCTCGGTGGAACTGTTTTACAGCAGCACTGATATGCAACAGATTTTTTTTAATCTACAGTTGCAATATCAGACTGTTAAAGAGCTTTATAGAAACTTGGAGACATCGGTGGAGCTTCAGCTAATAAAGAGTTTCTGCAACACTACAGCAAACACTACAGCAATCCTGTCATTTTGTGAGATTTGTTTCTGACCCTCCTCTAGTTTGGAAAGGCGACTCAAATTTGTTTCACACTGGAATTCACTATTACACTTGGGGATTTTCAATCCCCTAGTTTGTTGCTTTCGTATGTCTCGGTAAAGTGTTTCCGTATGTTTCTTTTTTACGCACCAAAACCTTGTCATGCGAACTCCGCTGAGACGGCTAGGGCTAGGAAGACCAAATATACCAAATAAGTATAGCATGTCTAGTTGGTCCAGCTCAATTTTCTAAAGAAATTCATCAACATTTTATATGTAAAAATGGACATCGAAATTTTTTCCACTTACACCCATTAAAAGGCAGGCAAACGCTTTGCTTTCACAGTTAAAGGAACTGTTGGGCTATCAGCATAGGCATATTGAGCGACCGATTCTCTGCAACTTACAGTATGTGTGTGCAAGCTGAGTTTTTCCCAAATGCTAAAGAGTGATGAAATTTGGCTCACTGATAGAGGGTGAAATCCGCATTTTTAACACTTGACAAGCCTTTGACTTGAAAGGGGTTTTTGAATTTGTGCGAGCAGCCGTTGGTATCTATTTTTTCTTGACAGTGATCGGATTTCTTGTGTCATCTCATCCACTGGCACTACGGGCCCTAGGGCCACGAAACTTGGTACTTAGAGAGAACTGGATATGAACGTGTGCATGACACTTTTTATTTTCGTCTTTGATTTCGATTTTGCAAGTAAATGCGGAGGATTTCACGCACAGCACAGAACACATAGTTGCTCAGCTTTCTGCTAGCTCTCCCTGCGTAAATAGATAACACGGCGTATGTCTGATCAGTCGATAAAACCTTAAATCAACAAAACCCAAACACTACTCGGCTTATAAGACGTATTCAAGCCGTGTTGTTTGCAATATATTATTCAAGAAATAACCCATTGAAGGAAGTATTTTTGCGTTTTAATTTTTGTCAATTGTTTAACATTTCGATAGCGAAATGAGGTTCTAATTTTACCATGAGCTTAGAAAATGATTGACCATTGTCGAAAACGGTTAGAGATAGAGCGATTTTGAGCTTATTTGGGACCCTTTGGGCCTTAAAGACTATATGTAAGAGGTACCTCGGTGACTTTGACCTCCTCGGCCATAGTCAAAGTCAAAAACCGAAAGTTGGCCATTATCTCGAAAACGGTTAGAGATAGAGCGATTTGGTACTTATTTTCGACCCTTTGGACCTAAAGACTATGTGTAAGAGATACCCTGGTGAATTTGACCTCCTTGGTCATGATCAAGGTCAAAACCTTGAAATTGACCATTATCTCTAAAACGGTTAGAGATAGAGCAATTTTGAGTTTAATTTCCATCCTTCGGACCTAAAAGACTATGTGTAAGAGGTACCTCGGTGACCTTGACCTCCTAGGTTATGGTCAATGTCAAAAGCCAGAAGTTGACCACTATCTCGAAAAGATTTAGAGATAGAGCGATTTTGAGCTTATTTTCGACCCTTTCGACCTAAAAGACTACATGTAAGGGGTACCTCGGTGACCTTGACCTCCTGGGCCATGGTCAATATCAAAATCCGGAAGTTGGGCACTATCTCGAAAAGGGTTAGAAATAGAGCGAATTTGAGTTTATTTTCGACCCTTTGGGTCTAAAAGACTACATGTAAAAGGTACCTCGATGGCCATGACCACCTGGGTCGTGACGGTGAAAAACCGGAGGTTGGCCAGTATCTTGAAAATGGGTAAAGATATATCTTTTTTGAGGTTATTTGACGCTTTCAACCTAATAAGCGTTATGTAAGTGGTACCTCGGTGATCTTGAACATTTCGGTCATGGTCAATGTCAAAAACCGGAAGTTCCAAAAACGGCTAGAGGTGGTGCGATTTTAAGCTTATTTCCTGCCGTTTGGGCCGAAACTTTGGCACATATAAATCCCCGGTCCCCAACAAATATTCCAGATTTATGGAGCGCACTGCACTTCATGGGTGATACCTTAGCCGTTTTAACATCAGCTTATCCATTTGTATGAATGCTTACCAACTGGTTGGGGACAAAGTGTGGAAGCCGGTGTCGTTGGTGGCACTGTGGTCGTGGTGGTCGGCACTGTGGTTGTGGTGGTTGGCACTGTGGTCGTGGTGGTTGGCACTTTTGTGGTGCTATGCACGCCGGTAGTCTCCAGCTCACATAGCTGTACAAAAACATGGTAATTAAGATCACACACGCCAGAATCGTTACGCTGAAATTGTATTTTAAGTTATGTTTTCTGAGTGTAACTATACAGCAGCAGAAGCAAAACGAAACACTTTTACTGGTACCCAAAGCTACAGAAAGTATCTCATTCTTCCTATTCAAGGAAAGATTAGAAATATATCTTAGTCACTTCCCATAGGTTCAAAAACAGAAGCGATACTTACCGAGCCCACTATCGTATCTATTTGTTTATTAAGAGCGTCAAAAGTTTCTGCAGTAAAATAATCGACTTCTGGATTGGACACCATCCCCCGGAGCTGGTTCTCATCCGTCTGGTTAGTGATCCCCAATGCCATGATCCGGACTCCTCTCTCCTTCAGATTCTGGATCTATTCAGTGTTATAAATATTACAGGATAATTTCATTGAATTTTTAGGTTTTTTAATAGCTTTAAGGAGTGAATTCGAATCTAGATCTTAGGCAAAGAAGTGAGATATCTCGATTTACTTTAATCTGGAGTTTGCAATTACCATTCTACTAATATTAACTATGGTTGGTTTTTTTTATTAATATAAATGCCTGTTTCAGTTTTACATTATTCTAACATTATCATTATTGAAGATTTAAGTAATCTCAATATTTTCAATCATTCCATAAAGGTGCAACTGGAACTGTCTAAAACAAAATGACTGTACGGTATTTGGAAGGTCTTGGCTGCGGCTAGCTGTCGGTTTTCCGTCAGTCAGTACGAGCAAGACTTCCGGTATATCCGGGCTGTTCCGGGTAAGCGCCGCTCCATCAAATAAATCCAGCGCCATCTTTAGTCCAGCGTCGGTGTTTGTTTCTCCTTCAAAGGCAACGATGTGAATCTCAGAATATTTACCAGTTCTCAAAACACACACAATTATTTCGCAATGGATTTTGTTCGTTTCTTTTCAAATCCCCATTAATTATAGTAACACGACATCAAGTTTCTTTCATTCCCTAATAAAATTGATGTTGTTTACTTTTGAAAGAAAATATGAACCAGTGCATAGCTAAAATATTGTTACTCATGAAAGAAATTTACAGTAACTGATTGTGCTTCTAAAGTTTGAATTTTTTCGCACATATTGGGAATACGATTGAAATCACGTGACCAAAATACTGTTTTTTTCTATCGAAATATTAACGAAATTGCCATATTTATGCTTGCATAACGTTCCAATTTTAAGAGTTTACCTCCCCATCGGTCGTACTCAAACTGATTGAGTATATATGCCTGTATTTCCCTCATTGATTTGCTTCCTATTTCAAACTCCACATGGCCTCTGACAAATTTAAAAAAAAAAAGCAAAACAAAAAGAGATGACGTCGTATTGGGCGTTTCTTTCAAATGGTGCTTTCGATTAGATGAAGGCATATTTTCGCTTATTTTGATAAGATTGCTGACTATATTTTGGTCCACTCCTGATTTTGTAAAAGAAAAACAATGTGTGAACGATCATTTTCGGATGTGATTCGACTTGGCAGGATTTGTTTGCTTTCGCTTGCAATTCTTGATGGATATTCTCGCGGAATCGATTTCGAAACAAAAAAAAGCAATTTGTTTCAACGACAGCTACAAAATGCGAATGATAGTCTAGGTTTTTCAGCAGGCCCACAAAGATGCTTTGCTCCAAAATAATTTGTTCTTAAAAAATAAAAAAATGTATTCTTTCAAATCTATAACGCCTATTTTGAACCAGATAGCACCACAGAATGCATCTCAGACCTTGTTCAAAACAAAAATCAATGTCACTTACAGTGTATCGAATTTAACGAGCCCGACAAGTGCGCCGTCGCCATGTGAGCTCAGACCGCCTACGAGGGCTGTCGTAAAATTACGTATCGCCAGCCAGTTCTCGAAACTGCCGTGAGGTGGATCCAGAACGACGCTACCAGATCCATCTACCGCTATCACAAGGTGCATGCGACAACCTGCAAGTACGTTGCCACAAGGAGCGTATGACACCCTGTAAGTACATTGTTGTAAAAATTGATTTCTAGACTGCATACCACGTGAGATCATGTCACGTGCCCGAGTCTGTGTCGCGTGAGTGAGCTGATATCACATCGCTGAGACCATACGAAGTGACTGAGATAAATCGTCAAATGGAAGGGAGTGAAAATAGCAGTTAATCGTAGGACAGTGTAAAATCCCTTTTTTGTGGGGGTAAGAGGGGGGGGAGGCTTCAGGTAACCAAAACATTAAGCTACCTCGGACTTTAAAATGGCTTAATTACAAATCTTAAAATAGGATGAGACTATTATTATTTTCAATTGAGCGATTAAAATTAAGTAAGGAAATAATCCGAACCGTCAGCTACTGTAGTTGTTGGTAATAAAGAAGAAGTCGTAGGAGCCGTGGTCGTAGTGGATCTTGTAGGAACTGTTGTCGTGGTTGATGTGGTTATAGGAACTGATGTGGTAGCAAGAGTTGTTGTAGGAACTGTGGCCGTAGTGGACGTTGCTGTAGGAACTGCTGTCGTAGTTGATATTGTTGTAGGAACCGTTGTCGTGGTTGATGCTGTTGTAGGAACTTTTGTGGTAGCAGGAGTTGTTGCAGGAACTATTGTTGCAGTGGGAGTTGCAGGAACTGTTGCCTTAGTGGACGTTGGTGTGGGAACTGCTGTCGTAGTTGATGTTGTTGTGGGAACCGTTGTCGTAGTAGGCGTTACTGTTGTTGTCGCTGTGGTAGAAGTAGTTCTAGTGGTAATTGCATATCCACACACCTTTGGTCAATAAAAACATGACGAATGGAAAAGATAAAAAGACAGCAACGCAATATGTTATGGTACAGGGTAAGTCTAATTTTAGGACAAGTATAATTACTCAGATTTTACTCGCAAAACATTAAAGATACCCTGAAATGATAAGGCAACTACAGATTGCTCAAATATTACTAAAAGTTCAGACAACGGTTACTTGACGTCCTATGCTTACAGAATTAACGATCGCATTCACTTCCTCATTTAGCTGTTCGAAGGCGTCAACTACGAAATAGTCGGTGGCCGGATCTGAGACCATTTCCAGCAACTCTTCCTGGTCTGCCTCACTCGTGATGCCCACTCCCATAATTCGCACTGACTGGTTTTTCAGCTCCTGAATCTGTCAAAATACAGTGTTAAAAAAAACTACATGAATATTCAGACAATTTCTGCATTTTTACACAGGCAAAGCCAGTTCTTCGATTTAAGGGTTTTTATACTGATTTGAAAAAAAAAACTGTTAATTTTTAAAACTGATTTATGTACTAATAAAATCTGAAGTGTTGGCTGGGCTTTAGACCAATACGGTGATTTTTGTCATCATTTTTGTTGACATCTGCCTGGCTGATGCTTTTTGTAAATTTTGTTTTTTAAGACGCCATTTTAGAGCTAATATCTGCCTTGAATGAATCAGGATTCGCCCCAACTCTTTCGGACGAATAACAAGAGTGAAACAGTGAAAAATGGTAATCATTGTTACAAGGTTTCCATGGATATTATAACTGGTTACTGACGTCACTGTACCGTGTCCGGCAGATCTTGGTTTCGATCCTCGGACGGTTTCCCGTTAGTTATGACCAGTACAACGTTTGCTGCATTTTCTCTGCTGAATTTGAGCGCAGCTTCGTCAAACAAATCACCCGCCAATTTGAGTGCTGCGTCAGTATTTGTGTCCCCTGACAGAAACAAGTAATTAGGTGCGTGAAAGACATTTGGGGTTTTATTATATTATTAGAAGGTCGTACGCGAAGGAAATGAAGGAGGCAGTATTTTCCTGTGCGGCCCTCTGGTATGGTATGATTTTTCGGTCAGTGATTCGGCTTTGTTGTTCTGCTTGTTTACGAAAATTATATTTCCGGAGCTGGCGGTTTTCTTGATATTCTATTTCCGGTATTGTACTGTACTTGGTGTACTTCCGGCAAATTTCAAGATGTTGCTAAAGCATTTTACACAATGTTCTTCAATGCGTTTAACTTTCAACTTAAGTGTTATACGCCAATGAAAACAATACCTCCCCATCTGTCGTACTCAAATTGCTTCAGCACATAGTCTTCCATTTCCTCTCTCGTTTTACTCCCAATTCTAAATTCGATGTGTCCACTAAAACACAAAGAAATATTAATAAACAGTGTTGTTAATATTAATGAACGTCACTTGTTATAGGCAAGCAGCTAAGCAGAAGAAATAACGGCTGATTATACGCCGAGAGATTCAACTTGCGACCTTCACAGGTAAGACAAGGTCATGTAGGTCTAGATGCTTATCTAGGTTTATTGCACTAAGAAACAGAAAGCAGAAACGAAGTCTTCATGGCTTCCCAGGATACCCCCTCCCCCAGTGGAAGATTTCATACTACACTGGCCATCAGATTAAACAAACTTCGATCAAAAGAACAGTGTAAGAGAGCGCTTCCGGTGCACGCTCTGACGGGGTGCAATGATTACACCAATCAGTAAAACACATTCTCAATGTGCTATCAAGCCACCTCACAAGGAATACTTGAGGATGGTGGGGGAGGGGTGGGGTGGGGGTGAGGGGAGGGCAACCTTCAAAAATCAAGCAAAATCAACAAATAAACAAAAAACATACACATATATACAAATATAATATAACATGTATATAATGCACTGACTTCGAAGAGAGCAGTACATTAGAAAACACATCTGATCCCCCTCCCCCCCCCCCCCCCCTTCCTCCCAAAGACGCGCCTATGCTTGCAGAAGTAACCACTTTTGGCAAGACATATGTATGTTACAGCGGATCTCTAGAATTAGCGGATCTAGAGATCCCAGAGTTCACTAATTGCATCTACAGATTGCCTGATATTTTTAGCGGATTTCAGAGATGCACAGGTTTTGGATCAAGGAAATTCTACAGGTCCGCTGAAATGATTGAAGGGTGAATGCTGGGTATCAATATAATGTTTTTACGCTCTTTATTACTTTCGATAATTGAACGGCTATGAATACTCAACGAAAGTCAGACTTACATGTTATCAAATTTCACGAGCCCGACCAGCGTGTGATCACGGTGTAGTGTGAGGTTATCCAGGATGGCTATGATAAAGCCCTGGATGGCCAGCCAGTTCCCGTGGTGCCCATGTGGCGGATCCATGGCCACGCTGCCCGAGCCGTCCACGGCTATCACCAGATTTACCTGACATTCTACAAAGCAAACCACGTGTTGTCACACAGTGGCAAACCACGTGTTGTCATACAGTGGCAAACCACGTGTTGTCACACAGTGGCAAACCACGTGTTGTCATACAGGGGCAAACTTTAATTGTGTACTATCTTTGACAATAGACATTTTTTAGTTGTAACAAAAACATGACTTTTTATCAGGCAGACAAACTCTATGATGCCCGTGTATTGTGGGACCTCGTGTCTGAGTCCCGTAGGTGCTGAAATCTATAAATACCGAGCTTCTCTGTTTATGGAGTCTCTAGTCAAATATAAAGTATTCCAGATCCATGGCAAAATTCTGAACAAACAGGGTAATAGAATAGAAATCACTTACATAAGGAGTTTTTAAGACCTTTTTAACAGTTTCACATCTAAGAAAACAAGTTTTCTTTTGGTTTAAAATTGCTGGTAAATGCTTTAGTTAATTTCTCAAAGATTCTTTCATATGTCTCATATGCAGATGTTTACATATTTTTAGAACATTCTTACAAATGTTTTAACACTTTTTTACAAATTACAAAAAATTGGCAGGGCAGTTTTTTTACCATGAAGCAGCCAGTCTTTCAATTCCAAGTAAAATAACGAATAAAAATTTAGAAGATTTTATAAAGTGTTTTCAGCTATACCTTTTTTATTTGTGACTAGATTGAGTACTGCTCTCATATTTCCAGCTAACTAAATAAAACAGAGAGGTAATTAAAGATTAAGTTGCTTATAAAGAAAGTCGTGTCTCACGAGGAGCTGGCGGACTAACAGGTCCTGGCGGTTGGACAACACTTGCACAGCCCGTGGAGTATATAACCACGTCATCAATCGCTATGTCGCCGAACGGCTCTGTTCGGAAATCTCCGCCGCGCACGGCCACGAACTGAACAAACGAGGCCTCGGCACTGATATCGGCCTCTCCATACTGCCAAGTATCACCTGAAAAAAACTAATGTTGTTTAGAAAATGCGAGCGTTTTTGTGCAGTGGCAATCTCGCCGGTTCTGCAACAAAATTTACATAAATGAACGTAAAATTTTCGTAAAGAAATAAGTTACGATCAAATTCTGAACAAATGATGTTTATAACAAGTGACCATTAAAAGGGGATCAGGAGTAGTCAAAGTTTGAAAAGGCTTATTTCGTAAACATCACCAATGTTCGGTGAAATACATTACCGGTCTGTCCATCGACTCTGAAAATTTCAGAATCCAAAGTTTTAAATGTCCCGTTGTGCCTTTCCCTGACGAACAGACTTCCGACGTGTTGCCCAGACATATAGTAATAAAAACGCAAGCATCCGGCGCGTCCGGGGGCCAAATCTGCCTCCAGCACGGCGAAATGCCCGGGCTCCTTTTCACTGGCCTCTAAGTAAAGATAATAACCTGGAAAGACAACAAGAACCCAGATTTACGATAATACGCGTTCAGTTGTTTATTATTTTGACGGTGTAGGCTTTAGTTTATAATTAAATTATAAACCGATGTTTGCAAGAAAATGAATCTATAATGCTCTAGGTTTTAAAACAAACCAGGTATTTTTCATTCATAAAAATTCACTTAATGTTGAATATTGTCAATAGGTTTTCACTTGTGATAAACATTACCATCTTTTTCACATAAAGGTTGAATATTACCATCATATTGTCACTTTATCACTCTATCTTGGACATTACCATCTTCTTTTCCCTTTTATCGAGTATTTCCATATATTTTCACCCCAAGTTCAACAATACCATATATTTTTATTTCATATCTTTTTTGTAAAAAAAGGATGGCCGGAAGACTCATTTGTGCTAATTTTGAATTCCGTGGTGGTGAATAATCCAGTGCAGTCGTTTAGCTGAGGCGATTTCATCTCTGGTATTACCATCTTCGTAGGTATGATCAGCGCTTGGTCCCGTGTCGTCACTGGGGGTACTCCCTCTCTCTCTCGACCAATCAGCGGTGTCCTCACTGCTCTGCCTCAATCCACACAGCGGGTGGGCATCGTTGTCAAAATTACAAGACACCACTACGCCATCTGCAGGAATTATCAAGTGGAAAATATTTCAATGGAAAAACGCGTGTATTCTAATGGTAAAAGGTGGGCTGGCCTTGAATATATGAAACCGTGATATTATATAAATAACACTTGCATTCGGTAAGTTCACAATCTAATTAAAATGTAATTTCATCTTCAGCATATGTATCATTGCACTTTATTAGATTAAGATAAACTGGTGATTCATGTTATTTCTTTATAAAGGTCAAACAATTAGCGCTAATGGTGGGTCTTATGGTGTGCAAAATTTACACAATTTCACGGTTGAGACAGATTTAATTAAATGCCATTAACGCCATCAATGAAAAGTATAAAATAGACATATGTTTTTCCAGGGACCAGCCACCACCACTTCTGTCATTGAAATCATATTTCTTGGCCTTCAAAAAAGGAACAGCTTGAACGTGTTAAGTTTCAATTTGTACTGCTTTTAAAACCCAAACTGAAAGGACAACGCAGTAGAGGTGAATCCCGTTCCCACTGCCTCCCCCCACCCCACTCATCCCGAACCCCCTCAACCCCCCCCCCCACGTCACCTCTCCTAGGCCAGGCAACAAAATAAGAAAAAAAATGCAAAAAAAAAAAAAAACACACAAAGAAAAGGGAAATAAGAAGTGTCTTTGGTGAAGAAAGCAGAGAAGAGATTTAAATTTGTGAATCACGTGACCAACCTTCTTCCTGGCCCTGAGCAGTCATCGCCATGACAACGTGTATAAGCATTACCCACATCATAGCTACCTTGTAAAACAGAAGGAAAAATCGTGTGTCGTTATATTATATCTGGGAGAAAGACAAAGAGTATCAAGAAGCAGTTATCTTACATGCATGACAACCCAACCATTAGGAAAATTTCCACCAAAAGTAATTCTTTAAAATGTAGAGATATTTCAACATCGAAATCTTGAACTTTATGTCTTTAATTTATTTTGCAGCGAAATACAGGAATCAGTAACTTTCTGAGATAACAGCTTTAAGAGTCCAATTTTTAAGGATTTTAAATGAAGTACGTCATTATTACGTTTTTTTTTAAATCTGCCTTTTCCCTCTGAACAGTCAAATCACACCACTTTCGGTTTTTGTAACTGCCATTTCACTTGCATTCGGACAACTAAAGAGCATTGTTATTATTATTTTCATTATTATTTTCATTATTATTATTATTATTATTATTTTGGTGGTTTTTTTATGATACCACGAACTCCATAAGTATAATGTTATACACTGTATATGTATCTTAAAGCAGTTTAGATATCTGTTATTAATTTCAAATATCACAAAATAATAAGAAATTGCTCTATATCTGCAAATATTAAAATGATTTTAAGGTATGCCTTTTTTTTAATTAGAGACATCTATTGGTTTAAAAATAAATAATGTTGAATTACAGATATTAGGCAATGAACCGGGATATGCATAAGCATATTACAGACATCTCTATTTCATTGATGGTTAGAATAAGGGATATTATTATCTCTCTAATTGATCTGCAGATCGCTTTGATTGGTGAAATTGTTTCAAAATTTAAAATGAGTCTGAAAGGGAGGTAGAATGTATCTTTGCAAATGTTTGATTAAATATTTGAATATACATCAATAATTTGAGCTACAGATATTTCTAGATATCTCTAAATTATTAGATACGTTTTTGATGTTAAAAACAATGTTAAAAAAACGAGAAGAAATAAACATACCTTTCATCAAGCCTTGACAAGTAATATCCTCCGTCCTCCTCGCCTGTGAATTCTAGAATGTAATTAAAATGTAAAATCCAATTAAAGCTCACGCCTTATTAACATACACACTGTTATCATTCTTCTCGTAGGAAACTGCTTTCTGAGGGGGGTCACAATCGTTAACCAGGGTCACAAGATCCTTCCATAACAGTGTGATTACCAATGGCGATTTTGATTGGAATTTAGTGACATTTACACAAAATTCGGGTATTTGGAGCCTTTTGTTTACTAGTTAACAAGAGATGCGATTTTCGAGAAATTCCCAGTTCAAAAGCCACAATGTAAAAAAAAAAACCGTTGGTTGATATTTTATAGATCAGCCATATCATAATATGATCATATTCATTAGTATAATTCGCATTAAAAATCGCAGGCGAATGGACACCAGTGTGGTTCTCCCTTTATAATGGCGTTGTGTGTGAGAGTGGAAGAATGGGAAGCAACAACACACAACTGCAGGGAAAGCTGATTACCAACGCTTGGCCGATTAATATTAAAAAAAACGAAAAAATTCTGACCTTCATGGGAGCTACTTCTCTAAAGTGTGAAGCAACATATCACCCACCCCCTTCCCTCCCACCCCACCCCCCATATCTTTGCAGTGAAAGCTTAGGACGTACAACTGCAGTGTACAGGGAAATGACACGGGGTAACAAAGAGCTGTGAGAACTCGCCAAAAACTGCCGAAAAAAGAGCATGGCTTAAAAGGGATTCTATGGAAATAAAAGGTCTTAGGGTTGAGACCATTAAAAGTGTGTAAACAAAACAAAAATAAAATCTTAAAACTGTTAAATAGGTAGAGGGAATCTTCGATCCAAAAAAAAAGAGCTTAAATCTCAAAATAAGCCACCCACAGTTACAGCAATTAAAACACCAAAGCTCTAATTAACACTTGACAAGCCTTTGGCTTGCAAGAGTTATATGAAATTGTGCGAGCAAAATTCGTCCTTTTTTTTTTCTTCTTGACACTTTTTCCGATTTTTTGTGTCTTCTTCTTCTCTGACACTATGGGCCCTACGACCATGAAACTTGGGACTTATGAAGAGCTTGATCTGAACATGTGCATGTCACTTTTTATTTTCGTCTTTGATTTCGTTTTCTTTGTTAAAACGCCATGTGAAAAGAGTGTACTTTTTGCAAGTTAATGCGTAGCATTTAAGCCACATCACACACAGTTGCTCAGTGAGCTTTGTGCGAGCTCTCACTGTGTATGCTAGATCAGTCAATAAAACCTTAAGTCAACAGAAACTAAACACTACTCGGCTTATAAGACGTATTCAAGCTGTGTTGTTTGCAATATATTATTCAAGATATAACCCATTGAAGCCAGTATTTTTGCGTTTTAAGTTTTGTCAAGTGTTTAACATTTCGCTAGTTTCAAGACTGTTAGGGGCAGTGCTGGCACAGAGATGCTACAAGCAGCAGACGCGTGTAACGATTTCAGTTGGGGGGGGGGGGGGGGGGGGTGTTGATCCCGATCCCCTTACACACATACACATGATGTGGTTGTTAATTGATTGTTTCGATTAAGCTCCTGAGAGTCAATACGGAATAATGTTAAAATGCACCCCCCCCCCCCATAAAAAAACTGCATGCACTCCGGTAGAAACTAGACCTAATTTCGCTACACGTAGCGAAATGACACCCACTTGCAATGGTACAATCTATCTGGTCAAAGACACATTTTTCAGTCTTTCCACATAATTGTCACCTTCAGCATTATTATCATGAACAAGGACATCGAAGTAAATATAATATAATCTCAAATAATCAAATTCAGTTTTCTAACCATTTCTCAGACAATGGTCACCTTCCGGTTCTTGACCTTGACCATGATGGAGGAGGTCACGGTCACCGAGGTACCTCTTATATAACGTCTTTTAGGCCCAAAGGGTCGAAAATAAGCTCGAAATCGCTCTATTTCTAACCGTTTTCGAGATAATGGTCAACTTCCGGTTTTGACCTTGACCTTGACGGAGGAGCTCAAGGTCACCGAGGTACCCCTTATATAACGTCTTTTTGGCCCAAAGGGTCGAAAATAAGCTCAAAATCGCTCTATCTCTAACCGTTTTCGAGATAATGGTCAATTTCCGGTTTTTGACCTTGACCTTGACGGAGGAGGTCAAGGTCACCGAGGTACCTCTTATATAACTTCTTTTAGGCCCAAAGGGTCGAAAATAAGCCCAAAATTGCTCGATCTCTAACCGTTTTCGAGATAATGGTCAACTTCCGGTTTTTGACCTTGACCTTGACGGAGGAGGTCAAGGTCACCGAGGTACCTCTTATATAACGTCTTTTAGGCCCAAAGGGTCGAAAATAAGCTCAAAATCGCTCTATCTCTAACCGTTTTCGAGATAATGGTCAACTTCCGGTTTTTGACCTTGACCTTGACGGAGGAGGTCAAGGTAACCGAGGTACCTCTTATATAGCGTCTTTTTGGCCCAAAGGGTCGAAAATAAGATCAAAATCGCTCTATCTCTAACCGTTTTCGAGATAATGGTCAACTTCCGGTTTTTGACTTTGACCTTGACGGAGGAGGTCAAGGTCACCGAGGTACCTCTTATATAACTTCTTTTAGGCCCAAAGGGTCGAAAATAAGCTCAAAATCGCTCTATCTCTAACCGTTTTCGAGATAATGGTCAACTTCCGGTTTTTGACCTTGACCTTGACGGAGGAGGTCAAGGTCACCGAGTTACCTCTCATATAACGTCTTTTAGGCTCAAAGGGTCGAAAATAAGCTCAAAATCGCTCTATCTCTAACCGTTTTCGAGATAATGGTCAACTTCCGGTTTTTGACCTTGACCATGACGGAGGAGGTCAAGGTCACCGGGGTACCTCTTATATAACGTCTTTTAGGCCCAAAGGGTCGAAAATAAGCTCAAAATCGCTCTATCTCTAACCGTTTTCGAGATAATGGTCAACTTCCGGTTTTTGACCTTGACCTTGACGGAGGAGGTCAAGGTCACCGATGTACCTCTTATATAACGTCTTTTAGGCCCAAAGGGTCGAGAAAAAGCTCAAAATCGCTCTATCTCTAATCGTTTTCGAGATAATGGTCAACTTCCGGTTTTTGACCTTGACCTTGACGGAGGAGGTCACGGTCACCGAGGTACCTCCTATATAACGTCTTTTAGGCCCAATGGGTCGAAAATAAGCTCAAAATCGCTCTATCTCTAACCATTTTCGAAATAATGGTCAACTTCCGGTTTTTGACATTGACCTTGACGGAGGAGGCCAAGGTCACCGAGGTACCGCTTATATAACCTCTTTTAGGCCCAAAGGGTCGAAAATAAGCTCAAAATCGCTCTATCTCTAACCGTTTTCGAGATAATGGTCAACTTCCGGTTTTTGACCTTGACCTTGACGGAGGAGGTCAAGGTCACCGGGGTACCTCTTATAACCTCTTTTAGGCTCAAAGGGTCGAAAATAAGCTCAAAATCGCTCTATCTCTAACCGTTTTCGAGATAATGGTCAACTTCCGGTTTTTGACCTTGACCTTGACGGAGGAGGTCAAGGTCACCGAGGTACCTCCTATATAACGTCTTTTAGGCCCAAAAGGTCGAAAATAAGCTCAAAATTGCTCTATCTCTAACCATTTTCGAGATAATGGACAATTTTTCTCTAACGGAATTCAATATACAAAAGTCACATGACCTTGACCTTGACACTGAATGACGAGATTCCATCCATGATGTTACTGCCTACTGACACCGTACACGGGTTGAAACATGGATTTGAGCGCTATTTCCAGCAATTTTTCGTGATGGAAGAGGTTTTTGAAAAAATATTTTGACCTCAATTTGACCTTGATCTTGAAGGTCAAGGTCAAAAATTTTTGCGGATTTCACGATATCTTATCATCCTCTATCTCTGTGCCAAATTTCATCGTCCTACGTCAAATAGCCTAGGAGGAGTTTTCTGGAAACCACTTTGATGTCAAAAAACTTTGACCTCAATTTGACCTTGACCTTGAAGGTCAAGGTCAAAAAAATTTGCAGATTTCACGACATCTCATCACCCTCTATCTCTGTGCCAAATTTCATCGTCCTACGTCAAATAGCGTAGGAGGAGCTTTTCTGGAAACCTTCGTGACGGAAAAAAAAGGAAGGAATAAACGCCGGAATTCTTAGCAAACCATACCCATTTGCAAACTATGTTTGCAAGTGGGAATGATAAAAAAAAATAGCTATGCTCTCTAATCCAACCGAAATATTCTGACCAGGTTCTCGTGAATCCACCAGTATTGGGGTTTTACAGCTATGTTTTTGTGTTTGTTTTTTATTTCCAAACAGGTGCCCTTTACACAAGACCCTTTGCACAGGTGTCTAGAATATGTGCCCTACAAGTGCTCATTTGACCAAGGACTGAAGAGATGCACCACAAGGATACCTTATACTGTGGTGGATGATCAATCCTTGGACCGATTTAGCTCATACCAAATAACTCCATCCTACTTTTTTCACAATCGAGGTTGCTGCCGTTTCGTTGTTACAGTGCACAGTAGGTGAAGGTCACTTCGCCTGGATTGGGGAACTCCAAAACCCGTGTCTTGCTTTCAGGGCGAATATTGCTGACCACTAGGCTTACGCTACAGGCCAAAGATTTGAATTATGGTTACGGCAGGAGCTAGCTGGCGTTCTGTTTACCATCACTGTAAAGACCGACAACACAGCATAATAACGGATTCTACCATTAGGCAGAAGCGAATTTCGGTCTCGACTGACGTCTTTAGTTTATGTTACTATGCTTTATGTCATGATCTATAGTGCACCCTAAGTTGTGTGGGGAGAGGGGGTTTAAAAATCACTGAAAAAGTTCGGTTTGACCGTATGACCGAAATGTACCTCCCATGCATGAAATCTCTTTCTTTTTAGCACACATTTAGTCTGTCCTACACGTTCTTTAGATATTGTTGTTATCTTCTTTGATCTTACTTTGTTTACCATCAGAGGGTTGTCATTACGGCAACTCAGTTCCGACTTCCGAAAAATAAACGCTGTGACTAAAACAACGCCGTAACGGCATCATTGTAACATATAGGCGGGGCCATTGTCTGATCTAAATTGACGTATTAAAGCAATAAAACTGTTGTTCTCATGGGATGAGCAGTAGTCGATGGCAAATGTGGATAAGGTTACAAAGCTGATTGACTCTTATCCCTCACTAGAAATGGAAACCAGTTTGAGAAAGTACAGAATAAAGGTAGGCCTTAATGTAACGACGTCGCTGCGACGTCAGGTTCCAGTAGAACCGAGCAACTGAAGACGTCAGTATTTTGACTAAGCGTCGTCAGAACGACATATGTCACCGAACAAATTTATGCTTTCTTATATTTGTGCACAATTTTTCTTTAAAATTACAGTTTTAATCGCGTCTCTAGCAAAGAATCGGAGAAACCGTACATGTATTTGATAGAGAGTTCGAAAATGAAGTAAAATCGCATTCTCTACAGTTTTCGAAATAACTTTTCTGAAATTTGGAAAAAATAGTTTATTTGGCGAAATTGGTCAAAATCAAAATTTAGGTCTTATATTAACAGCTGTGGATCAGTCAATAAAACCTTAAGTCAACAGAAACTAAACACTACTCGGCTTATAAGACGTATTCAAGCTGTGTTGTTTGCAATATATTATTCAAGATATAACCCATTGAAGCCAGTATTTTTGCGTTTTAAGTTTTGTCAAGTGTTTAACATTTCGCTAGTTTCAAGACTGTTAGGGGCAGTGCTGGCACAGAGATGCTACAAGCAGCAGACGCGTGTAACGATTTCAGTTGGGGGGGGGGGTGTTGATCCCGATCCCCTTACACACATACACATGATGTGGTTGTTAATTGATTGTTTCGATTAAGCTCCTGAGAGTCAATACGGAATAATGTTAAAATGCACCCCCCCCATAAAAAAACTGCATGCACTCCGGTAGAAACTAGACCTAATTTCGCTACACGTAGCGAAATGACACCCACTTGCAATGGTACAATCTATCTGGTCAAAGACACATTTTTCAGTCTTTCCACATAATTGTCACCTTCAGCATTATTATCATGAACAAGGACATCGAAGTAGGTCAAGGTCACCGAGTTACCTCTCATATAACGTCTTTTAGGCTCAAAGGGTCGAAAATAAGCTCAAAATCGCTCTATCTCTAACCGTTTTCGAGATAATGGTCAACTTCCGGTTTTTGACCTTGACCATGACGGAGGAGGTCAAGGTCACCGGGGTACCTCTTATATAACGTCTTTTAGGCCCAAAGGGTCGAAAATAAGCTCAAAATCGCTCTATCTCTAACCGTTTTCGAGATAATGGTCAACTTCCGGTTTTTGACCTTGACCTTGACGGAGGAGGTCAAGGTCACCGATGTACCTCTTATATAACGTCTTTTAGGCCCAAAGGGTCGAGAAAAAGCTCAAAATCGCTCTATCTCTAATCGTTTTCGAGATAATGGTCAACTTCCGGTTTTTGACCTTGACCTTGACGGAGGAGGTCACGGTCACCGAGGTACCTCCTATATAACGTCTTTTAGGCCCAATGGGTCGAAAATAAGCTCAAAATCGCTCTATCTCTAACCATTTTCGAAATAATGGTCAACTTCCGGTTTTTGACATTGACCTTGACGGAGGAGGCCAAGGTCACCGAGGTACCGCTTATATAACCTCTTTTAGGCCCAAAGGGTCGAAAATAAGCTCAAAATCGCTCTATCTCTAACCGTTTTCGAGATAATGGTCAACTTCCGGTTTTTGACCTTGACCTTGACGGAGGAGGTCAAGGTCACCGGGGTACCTCTTATAACCTCTTTTAGGCTCAAAGGGTCGAAAATAAGCTCAAAATCGCTCTATCTCTAACCGTTTTCGAGATAATGGTCAACTTCCGGTTTTTGACCTTGACCTTGACGGAGGAGGTCAAGGTCACCGAGGTACCTCCTATATAACGTCTTTTAGGCCCAAAAGGTCGAAAATAAGCTCAAAATTGCTCTATCTCTAACCATTTTCGAGATAATGGACAATTTTTCTCTAACGGAATTCAATATACAAAAGTCACATGACCTTGACCTTGACACTGAATGACGAGATTCCATCCATGATGTTACTGCCTACTGACACCGTACACGGGTTGAAACATGGATTTGAGCGCTATTTCCAGCAATTTTTCGTGATGGAAGAGGTTTTTGAAAAAATATTTTGACCTCAATTTGACCTTGATCTTGAAGGTCAAGGTCAAAAATTTTTGCGGATTTCACGACATCTTATCATCCTCTATCTCTGTGCCAAATTTCATCGTCCTACGTCAAATAGCCTAGGAGGAGTTTTCTGGAAACCACTTTGATGTCAAAAAACTTTGACCTCAATTTGACCTTGACCTTGAAGGTCAAGGTCAAAAAAATTTGCAGATTTCACGACATCTCATCACCCTCTATCTCTGTGCCAAATTTCATCGTCCTACGTCAAATAGCGTAGGAGGAGTTTTTCTGGAAACCTTCGTGACGGAAAAAAAAGGAAGGAATAAACGCCGGAATTCTTAGCAAACCATACCCATTTGCAAACTATGTTTGCAAGTGGGAATGATAAAAAAAAATAGCTATGCTCTCTAATCCAACCGAAATATTCTGACCAGGTTCTCGTGAATCCACCAGTATTGGGGTTTTACAGCTATGTTTTTGTGTTTGTTTTTTATTTCCAAACAGGTGCCCTTTACACAAGACCCTTTGCACAGGTGTCTAGAATATGTGCCCTACAAGTGCTCATTTGACCAAGGACTGAAGAGATGCACCACAAGGATACCTTATACTGTGGTGGATGATCAATCCTTGGACCGATTTAGCTCATACCAAATAACTCCATCCTACTTTTTTCACAATCGAGGTTGCTGCCGTTTCGTTGTTACAGTGCACAGTAGGTGAAGGTCACTTCGCCTGGATTGGGGAACTCCAAAACCCGTGTCTTGCTTTCAGGGCGAATATTGCTGACCACTAGGCTTACGCTACAGGCCAAAGATTTGAATTATGGTTACGGCAGGAGCTAGCTGGCGTTCTGTTTACCATCACTGTAAAGACCGACAACACAGCATAATAACGGATTCTACCATTAGGCAGAAGCGAATTTCGGTCTCGACTGACGTCTTTAGTTTATGTTACTATGCTTTATGTCATGATCTATAGTGCACCCTAAGTTGTGTGGGGAGAGGGGGTTTAAAAATCACTGAAAAAGTTCGGTTTGACCGTATGACCGAAATGTACCTCCCATGCATGAAATCTCTTTCTTTTTAGCACACATTTAGTCTGTCCTACACGTTCTTTAGATATTGTTGTTATCTTCTTTGATCTTACTTTGTTTACCATCAGAGGGTTGTCATTACGGCAACTCAGTTCCGACTTCCGAAAAATAAACGCTGTGACTAAAACAACGCCGTAACGGCATCATTGTAACATATAGGCGGGGCCATTGTCTGATCTAAATTGACGTATTAAAGCAATAAAACTGTTGTTCTCATGGGATGAGCAGTAGTCGATGGCAAATGTGGATAAGGTTACAAAGCTGATTGACTCTTATCCCTCACTAGAAATGGAAACCAGTTTGAGAAAGTACAGAATAAAGGTAGGCCTTAATGTAACGACGTCGCTGCGACGTCAGGTTCCAGTAGAACCGAGCAACTGAAGACGTCAGTATTTTGACTAAGCGTCGTCAGAACGACATATGTCACCGAACAAATTTATGCTTTCTTATATTTGTGCACAATTTTTCTTTAAAATTACAGTTTTAATCGCGTCTCTAGCAAAGAATCGGAGAAACCGTACATGTATTTGATAGAGAGTTCGAAAATGAAGTAACATCGCATTCTCTACAGTTTTCGAAATAACTTTTCTGAAATTTGGAAAAAATAGTTTATTTGGCGAAATTGGTCAAAATCAAAATTTAGGTCTTATATTAACAGCTGTTGGGAGTTTTAAAATGGCACCTGATCTGTAAGCACTTCTGAAATCACTCACTTTTTAAAATTTAGAACAAATAGGCCAAAATTGTCAAAACTGCCAAAATAAGCAGTCTTGATATTTTACGTTTGATATTGAACGTATACGATGGAAAGTGAGGTCCAAACCTCTGTCTTTCTCAGAATTTTAAACAATTTTCGAAATCTGACTAATTTGGAAGTTCTGGCGTTTCGCTAATTTTAGCGGGTCTCCAAAACCATTGCTAGCCTCATGCTAGATTACACAGAGAAGGTTCTCTTCAAATTCGAAAGTAGAAAATTATTCCATGTTACCGTTCTGAAACTCGATATGTGAACATGTCCAAAATCAATGTCTAAAATTTCTGCCATCCCGCCAGTTTTTGGCAGATGGCCAAAATGGTGCCAGCCTAATAGCTGGTGGTACAAGTCCGCACATATCGAAAGCATCGTCTTGTCAGAATCAAGCATCCATCGACTGCAACCTGTAGATAGCCTCCCTGGTGAACAATGTCACTGCAAACTGAACGAACTTCCCAGTAACTCACCATACGTAATTCCTTTTTAACTTTTTAAATTACAGGGCGTTTCAGGAAACCGCTACCATCACCACCACCACCACCACCATCATCATCATCATCATCATCATCATCATCATCATCATCATCATCATCATCATCATCATCACCATCCACATCATCTTCATCATCATCGTCACTATTAATATTATTATTATTACTATTATTATTAGTATTATTATTATTAACTCATTTAATACCGCACTTACGACGGTAAAATTCTAAGCGATAGCGACAGAAGATATGCATAAGACATATGCTTCAGGTAAAATACAAACAAAATACTGTTACATACTCGTGCAAACACGTTGAAAGTTAAGATTAAACGATAATCTCTTCCGTCTTTCTAATGGGGAACTGTTCCATAATATGAAGGGGCGCTCTGAAACGGTTGTACTAACCATGCGGCTGACTACGGACGCGTTTATCTCCAGTTGTCTCAGTTATCTTAAGACGTCATATATCCAACGAAGAAGAAGAAATAACAAGTACGAAACAGGAGACAATATGTGCGCCTTCATTGTAAGCTGCGAGTCAGTGTCACTTGCTTCACTACCCTCACATAAAAATACACTATTGAAATGCATAACACTCGAAAGTATTGATCTTTACTCTATAGCAATGATGCCCATCTTGCACTTAAAGTCGTTTTGCATAGAATCCACGACATTTGATCTAGCGACATTTGGTCTAGCGGCACCAGATCTAAATCTGCGGGGTCCGACAATTGGTCTATATTTTTGTTTCGTGTTTGTTATTGAAAGAGAAAAATAAAGCAATTGACCAGTTGCATGCGCGGACACTGAGACAACCACATTGGCAGCACTGGTACCCACACCCAGACACGATGAACCTTCACGTGTGGTCCCGACTGCGGCGGCGTCACTGATCGCCGATTTCCTAATATACCTCATTGAGGGGAAAGCAGGTGATCACTAGAACACTAGAGGGTTACCCTGCAGTGCTGGGCTCAGTGCTGAAGAACGCCACTGGGTACGACCAAGGCCACAATAAGTTTGTGTCTAAATTAATAAGGCGTTTTCATTTGCAGAGGCCACTCTCAGTCGAGCACATGGTGCAGTGGGGCTTAAAGGTAGCACTAGATTTCTTTCAGAGCCCCATTTTCCGGGACGAACAGAACACGCCCCTGCAGAAGCTTACATTTAAGGTAACTTTCCTTTTAGCCTTGGCGTCAGGCAGGAGAAGAAGTGAGATACATGCACTAGACCAGCAGTATTTCATAGATGAGAATAATGGTAGGGTTGTCCTGAAACCTCGGAATGATTTCCCAGGCAAGACGCACATCGTGACTCGCGGTAAGGGCACGTTTTTGGAAATTTCGCTGCTTTTGCTACCGGATATGCACCAGAGGGAGAATCGAGGCACATAGGAAACCTGCTATGCCCCGTGGACACCACGTAAGTATACGGAGGCGTCAAAGGTAATACGCAACCCAGAACAAAAAGGATTAATAATATCGTTTCTTACCCATATTAACAGAGATATCCCACGCTACATCAGGAGGGCAGTGGTGGCGGCATATAACGCGGCGTCGCAAAGCGAGGCGACAAAATAGGGACCTAAGATTCACCCCATGGCGTGCGACAGATCGCTTGTTCACTGAAGGCAGTAACCGGCGCGATCATGGAAGACATATTGCGGGCAGGTTGCTGCCATTCTCCTTACTCTTTCATTCGGTGTTACTTGCAGGAGTACACACAAGATTCGGTGTCAAGGCTGTATAACATGCCGCTTTGAAGCAGCGGAGTTCGTAATTGATAAGCAAAACTGTGATGAAAAGAAAATGCTAAGGTGGTGTCAAAAGGAAGGGCTAAAAAAGCTACAAGTGTCTACAAGGTCTACAAGGGTTACAAGAGTCACAGCGAGCGAAATTCAAAGCCGTGAAGGGACGAGTTAGAAACCACCGCCCAAATGAACTGGTTATGGTAAAACAGACTTTTGGAATGTTTTCGTGATGTATTTTTACTAAAGTTAAGATTGCCACATGTGAGTAACGCAGGTGAGCATCAGTTCGGACAGCGAGTTACTCATGTACTCCATGACGTAACAGCAGTTGGTGTTAAGGGACCTGACGGGGGACAGAACAATGGGCCGCTACCCAGCACCGAAAAGCGCTCACATCACCTCCGGATGGCGCATGAGTGATGCGACATGATGACAACAGGAGAGGGGGCCAGACAGAGTGTACATCTGGGAGCACACGAGTAATGCAAGTGCCCCAAGCGGGCGTACGTTTGATAACATGTCGCGAAAACAGTAAAATTCCGAGGTTTTACGAATTTTTATGATTTCTATGATGGTGTGTTCTTCAGTATTAGGTATCTATTCGAGACACAGCTATGCATAGCATACAGACCGCACGCGATGGTCCGAGTGAAAAAAGGAGAGGGCAAGTTTCCCCGTAGGTGTGCAGAAGCACACCGAGACGAAGAAAATACTGGCATCGGGAGACTGACAGAAATAGAAAGACAAGCCGTTGGTGGAAGTTGTATTTTTGTCGATTAACCAAAGGAATGTGCGCCCGAAGGGTGTGGTATCCGAGAGATGCCAGACCACTAGCTAAATCTGTTTCAAAGCATTGGGTCTATCCAATGGTAGCTGCAAGGCATGTGTATGAACAAAATGCCATTTTGTTCCCCCATTAAAATGGGTTTTTGTTTCGTATAAATGTTTTAGCTGTTTATTTGGGTTGAACCGATGCTTACAACAGCCAGTCTCTCCTCCTCCCACCATTTCTCGGGCCCAACTTTTCGGGACGCCGGACGAAAAGTGAATATCAAATCCTAGTCTGAGTAAACATGGGTTTACAAAACCCATTTTAATGGGGAATAAAAATGGGCATTTGAACAATTTATTAATTGCATGTTCATCACATACGGCACACAAAACAGAGAAGGATTCCTGCGTTGAGGCTTGATACTGACAACTTCAGATCTCAGATACTAAAATAAAAGTTAACTGCAGTGTTCACGTTTTTAAAACTTCCTATCCCATTATCATATTATGATATCAACTATGAAGCTTTTGAGAATATGGAAACAATTATAGGTCAAGTTTGAACTCTACTTTTTGTCATACTGTTGTTTTATTATTACTTGTTAAACAGATAAAATCGTTGTCAGAAAGGTATTAACGAGAAGCTCTAATATACCTCATATGTGTGTCAAGTATAAACAAGCAAATATAATTATGTCAAGATACCAAAACAGCCGCTCTAAATAAAATAAAAACAAGGACTTACACGTTAGTTTCCTTTAGTGAGGAGGGGGTGGGGTTAGCAGATGGGTGCCAGACAACGGCATATGTACTGAATTAAAAGGGTTCCTGTTCATTAGGCCTGGGCCCCAGTAGGCGTGCACCCACTAGACAAAATAGGCCTAGTGGGACGTAGGTCTAGTGGGACATAGGCCTAGTGGGACGTAGGCCTAATGGGACGTAGGTCTGGTGGGGCGTAGGCCTAATAAGCGGACACCCTTTAAAAGATAACTGGAAGCCAAGAATCTGTTGATTGAAGTGATGAAACATGAAATCATATCCTTGGCAGGAAGTGCAAACTTCGCGGTGCAATTGTTTGTAAAGTTAAAACAAAAGTGTAAATATATTTTAAAAAGTAAGTTGGTCTGTTTTTGTCAAATTTCATTATGTGTCGCCGACTTTTCCATAATGTACAATATCTTTTTAACAATAATTTTTGCCATAACCTGTTTTGTTTTTATTCGTTTGTTCATTTTTCTTACTTGAAAACAGGACTTCGTCTTTGGTTTTGATGAATGTTCCAAATCAATCCCGTTGCGATCTACCACTTGCAGACTGATTCATGTCCATCACGACTACTCTTATGTGACATTGAGCTTGATAAATATGACTCACCGTAACACCAGGTGCACTGTACCAAATTTAATATGGTCACGCTATACTCTTTGATCATTCGTAGTGCTCATTTTCTAGTTCCGAATGAGGAAGGAGAAATGCAAAAAGCAGTAGCGGAAGCAGCGTAGTTGTAGTTGTTACTATAACAATAAAAAAGTTGTAGTTTTTATTGTTATAGTAGTGGTAGAATAACCTAAGATATTTCTTTTTTAGTGAAAGTGTCACATGTCTTGTATGTTCAGTCCTGTATATATGTTACTTTGAAATCTATGGTCGTGGGGTGTCCGGGTTAATAAGGCGACATTATAAGACCATATTAGTATGTGATAATATAGCTCCACTAGCGATATTTAGATATCTCCGTCTGAGTTAAATTTAACGAAGAGAATTGTGACTATGTGGCTGCTGCGTGATTCATGAGAATTGCATGTAATCGCCATGTCATGGCTAAAACATGTGTTACAGTACACCCGGCGGCCCCGTTGTACTTAAATACTGGAAACCAGTCACTAGGCACATGGCTGTGTTACTACTATTTAAGGTGGGTATTCCAAAATTTCTGGGCTGCAAGAAAACCTCTCGACTATAATAATAATAATAATAATAATAATAATAATAATAATAATAATAATAATAATAATAATAATAATAATAATAATAATAATAATAATAATAATAATAATAAACAATATCTTAACAGGTATTCTTCATAAAGAACTTCTCTTTTAGATTCTGATCAAAGCACAGCGGAATACACAAAATAAGATCATGAAAGCGGTTCTCTTTCCGAGATGTTTGTTTTTGTGGGTTGGGCGCGGTGGTAGTGAATTAAGCCATCTACAAGACGTTCTTATCAGTCGCTACATTCACCGAGCGGGTATACTGTGTGGCAGATACGAGACTGAGGCTTGGCCGACAGTTGTGACGCCATTAAGAGCTTGTCGACAAACCGTCAAAACATGACATCAAGACATCAGACATCTAAAAATAAATCATAGTTTCAAAACATAAAAAGTAAAATAAAAAAGGCACAAAATAAAATAAAAAAATAGAAAAAAAAAAACTGATGTAAATCAGTAGACATATTACAAAACTTCCTGAAGAAAAATTCCTCAAGTGTTTTCAAGCCACTTCAGATCACTCAGCTAGCTTAAGTAACAAGCGACTGGCGTTTATGAAAACTGGAAGGGGGTAGTGGTTCTTTTATATAGTGCAACAAACGCTAAAAGTACAGCAAGTATTTCCCATTCCTATGAACCCACGAAGTTATTGGCTTTGGGTAGCAATGAAGGGAGAGGGTATAGACGTAAGCGGCCGCTTGCAACCCTCATTCAGACTTATTTACATATTTTCTACAATTTCCAGGATGTAATTTTAAGAGGTGGTTACTTGGTGCCTCCTCTAGTTCCAGGTTTTATACAGAGAAAGTTATGATTACAGCCAAGCAGAAAAAAAAGCATTTTTTCTTTCAACTAAAATTTGCGAGAAAATGGACTTTATCGATCATTGATCAACGAAGAAATTGTTCCCTCTGTTTCCCTCTTCAATTTCTATCTTTCCTTTTACTGCATTTTAAGAAATGAACAGGCCTCCATGCTTTGTGGACGCCAGTTATCTGGTTGGGGATGAGAAACAAGGTGATTTTTACTGCCTCATTGCATTACTAGAGATAGAGTGTCTGGAGCATTTTCTACGTTGCACTAATGTGGAATCATAAACACCACATACCTGAAGAATTTACTGCACTTCCGCACCTGTAAAAATCAAATGGTTCCCTTTGAACTTAAACAGCGACATAGAGATAAAAAAAAATGACATCTACATCTCCAAGGATAAATCTGGTGCGGCTAGTACAGATAAGCAAATTACAGACTTTTTCTTATTTAGTGTGACATTGTTACTTGCACGCTGTACCAGCAAGGATGGCGAAATTCGGTGTAGAATGGGCGCCATTGAGGGTTCCCATCCAGAGACGATTGCAGACTATGACTGTCATATTTTATTGTTCCCTCTTTTTGGTTTTCCCAGCCATTTGTATAATTATCTGTATATTCTTGCTTTTTACGCAATATTTCTACGTGTCTTTGGTCTATTTCACTTGGATATTTTATGACGCGGTGTTACGGAAGATTTCCAGCCATGGCGGAAGAAGATGGGAAGCATACAGACGAAGCATCATATGGCACTACTTTCGGGACTATTTTCCTGTAAGCCTTATTAAAACGCAAGACCTGGATCCAAAGAACAACTATATATTGGGATACCATCCCCATGGAGTACTAAGCTGTGGAGCCTGCTGTAATTTTGGAACAGAAGCGACTGGGTTTTCAGAAAAATATCCAGGGATAAAACCTCATTTGTGCACGCTTAAGGAGAATTTCAAATTGCCTATTGTACGCGGATTTATATTATGGATGGGTAAGTTGCAAAGAGAACACCACACGAGCTTTTTGGTTGGTGTGTGGCGAGGGGTCAAAAAAGAAATCGCAGCTTCCTCGCCGTTTTAAAAGCAAACCGAACCTTACCGCGGGTTGTGACTACGTAAACGGTTCCCGATTGTTTGGCGTGCGGTTTCTCTACCATGTTTTGAAAGACGGCAGATTTAATTGCTGTTTATTTCTTCAAAAGGGGGGGGGGTGTTATATGTTCGCTTAATTAACGGATTTTGTTGATTGACTGTAGCATGCCATGACTGCGTTTCAGTGTTTTCCACCGAAGGCGCATGAGGACAATTTTCACCCGACTTTGTGGGTTCGGTGTAAAGAGCGTTGTGTGTTGGGGTACTTGATCGCCTTACACTGTGTGGGCCGCAGCCTTGGTGGGTTTGATATATCAGTGAAGAACTTTCATAACATTGGCAAATGGTGAAGGATAAAGGGGATAGAAGGTTGGAAAACATCACAGGGTTGAAAGTGTCAGTCTGTTGAGATTACCAAAGGCCAAGACAAGGAAATTGAAAAATTAAACAAAGGGATTCGAAAGGTATAAAAGATTCTGAAATTGTTCGAAAATGTAACAGTCGTGCTTACGCGGTTTATTTTTATCGCAGAAAAATAATTTTAAAAAAAATACATTTTAATAATGCCAACGCCTTCACTTCATGTTAAGTATTAATTAAATCAAACTTTTGAGCAAAATTCCAGAGTTTCAGTCACTTCTTGATAAAAACGTATAACGAAAATCTTTTGTAACTCGTACATTTTCGTTGGTGTAAAAAACGATCACATGCAGTGACATGTGCATGATTGCTTTGAAACTAGCAGGCAAAGAAATCATGTTAATTAATTGCCTGTAACTGTTTAATTAAGTTTACCAAACAAATCAATGACATCAGTACAAGCAAGTTTATTATCTATTACAGTTCAGCATTGGAGAGTACACGCGTCGTGATGCCGATATGAAATAAATTATAAACTAGACCGAATTCCTCTATATAGCAAAATGACCCAATTGCAAAATCCACAAGAGAAAATGTATGTTTTACGTAATGACTGTGGTGGTCAAATTCACTTAAGTACCTCTTAAATTATGCCTTTTAGGACCAATATGTCGAAAATGGGCTCAAAATCTCTAATCGTTTTCGGGATAAGGGTCAACTTCTAGTTTTTGACCTTGACCATGGAGGGAAGATCAAGGTTACCTATTTCCCACTTATGAAAAGTCTTTTTGTCCCAAAGATTCGAAAATGAGCTCAAAACCACCCTATCTCTAAGTGTTTCCATGATAACTGCCAACTTCCTGTTTTTTACCATGATCGAGAAAGTCTCACGGGCCCGGGTTGAAATCAGAAGAAATCAGATATTTGAATAAAGTATTTGAAGCTCCTCTAACTAGGATAGGAAGAGCTTTTCTGGAAATCATTTTGTAGAAAAAAATAACTTTGACCTCAACTTGATTTTGGCCCTGACTGTTGAGGCGAAAAACATTTGTGGATTTAGCGAGACCTTGTCATCTTCTACACGTGTGATAAATTTCGTCTTCCTGCATCAAACAGCATAGGAACAGTAGTCTGGGAACCACCGAAATGAAAAATACAATAACAAAAAATAAAATAAAATAAAAAGGCAGAAATTTCCAGAATAACTACAACCTTTATTATTTCCTATTGCAAAACGAAGTTTGGGAATGATATGCTGATATACAGTATGCATTTATATGATTCACCTATCGACATTTTATCGACTTATCCACTTAGCAACATTTTATCGACTTATCCACTTATCGACATTTTATCGACTTATCCACTTAGTGACATTTTCAGTTATAGGGTTAGATCATGGGACTGCGGTGAGTTCATTGGCCTTCCACAAGTGCTTGAATCCCATACAAAGCACGACTGCACCAGGATCTATCCCCATTATAGCACAAACAAGCAAAATCGATTCATAGATAGCGGGAAAAAACCAAAAAAACTTGAGATTTTGCTCGAAAATATTTCATGGTAGTGTTTTGCGACACGAGTGTCGCATAGCAACTTCCGCAATGCAAAGGTAAACGTTTTACGTCACAAAGCCATCGTCATAGTATCTCAAGACTCGTTCTCAGAGTCATGCCCATTGTTTTTCAATGAACTGGCTTTGTGACTTTTGTACGCGGTTAGAGCGCGCTGACGGTTTCTTATCATTTCTTTTTTGTGCATTACTGTTATGATTGTGATTACTTTTATAATTGTGATTAAATGGCTCTCTGGATATCTACAAATCGAGAACAGCTTTACCCATGTCTTTGGACAGATTTTCCCCATGTGCGTTGAATAAAAATCTAGAAATGTCAGTACATACTAGAAATGCTGCCTGTGTAAGAGGGCGTGCTGTCCTATCGATTGGAAATGCGGGTATCTCACCTACAATTGACATTTCCTTCATACTTTCACAGTTTAATGCTTTGAGGGTACACATTCAAAAATTGAAAAGAAAAAGGCGGGTCACCGATGTTATAACAGAAATAAAGACACTGAAAGGTCTCGTACTTTTACTATAGAAACCATTGGGAAAACCAAGAAATTTCAATCAAAATGCAAAATTCACACAAAGTCACAATTGACAATTATCTCATTTTTTCCCTGTTCGAAGAACACGTCATAAGAAATGTTTTAAGCAAATAAAAAATATATGTCACGGAATCAATAAGAGAATTATACAATCTTTTTGACAAAATCCCATTGACTCAATGAATAAGTGGTGAAAACAGTGTAATATGATTTTAATGAACAATATATCAACACAGGCCCTTCTAGAAACAAAATATTAATATAGGCCATTTCTGGACACGACCCTGTATGTCTTTGAAAAGAATTTGTCGATCTAGACGGATTTAGTAGTTATTTATACTGTGTAAACATGGATTCAAACTCTGCGATATTCAATGTAATGCGCATTTCGGTCGCTAGATGGCGCAGAGATACCCGCATTTCCCTTTAACTTTGAAATTGATCAAATTTGGAATATCGCATCTACAGATAAGGCAACATTGCCCGCCCCCAACGCAACTTGGTATTTTATTACTTAATTGTATTATAACATTTGTTGATGCGAAGGAGTTGGGAGGGGGGGACTCGGCCCTTGCCGTCGAATTTTTGTTTCCTTACGATGCAAAACTCCGCGATTATGGGGGGGGGGGGGGGGCAAAAAGGATGAACTCAAGCTCCTATACAAATGGCCGTTATGTACGTATTTGAAGGAGCGTGTGACGTCAGCAAGGAGAGCATTCACTACATTGCCACGAAGAAGGGAGGGGGCAACGCGGCTGTGCTGGTTGTGGGCGGGGCGGAGGAGTCGCTCGAGGCCAGGCCTGACACCTACCGGCTCACCCTCAAGAGGAGGAAGGGATTCGTCAAATTAGCCATCAAGTCAGGGTGGGTGAAAAATGAGTACCGGAAGTTTCCGAAAAGAAGCCCTGGGCTTCTAAATGGAAACTCGACATTATGATCTTCTCATATTGAAATCAAATAGAAGCCCCGGGGCTTCTTTTCGGAAACTCCCGGTATATACGAAACGAGCATCTATCTATGGGTATCACACAGAACGCCCACAAATTTTAATAGAGGCAGTTAATATCAGGGAAACTGTTGAACTTTGTCAAATGGTTTATTATATTTGTTTTCTTAATTTTTGTGGTATGTGTGTTAATCTTAACCGGAAACTATTAGAGATGACCACATATAATAATAATAATAATAATAATAATAATAATAATAATAATAATAATAATAATAATTGCAGTGCTTGTTTGGTGCCAGTTTTCTCCTTTGGTGAAAACGATCAAACTATTAGAGATGACCACATTTATAATAATAATAATAATAATAATAATAATAATAATAATAATAATAATAATAATAATAATAATAATAATAATAATTGCAGCGCTTGTTTGGTGCCAGTTTTCTCCTTTGGTGAAAACGACCTCTTCAACCAGGCGGACAATCCGGTAGGCTCCAAACTGAGAAAATTTCAGGAGAAATTCAAGGAGTCCTTTGGAGTGGCGCCTCCAATTTTCTATGGACGCGGAGTGTTTAATTACTCATTCGGACTCATTCCATTCCGGAAACCCGTGCACACTGTCGGTATGTACGACGGCACATCATTTCCATCAAAGTATTACTCCCATGAGGTGCTTCTATTGTGCCTCAATCATTTAATAATATGTCGTTATGTAATAATTGAAATATGTCTCATATTAATTAACGGAAGCTAGCACAAAGTTTCAAGATCAATTTGTCATCAGAAAGGTAGCTTCCGGTCACATCAGTTTATTTTCAGCTTTTTTAAATCTTATCACTCGTTAGATTTCGTTTTCGGTATTGCCTTTTTACAAACATCGCTGGGTCATTTTTTAATTTCCGTTTGATGTACCTAGCCGAGTAAATGAAAAAACAACGCTATTTTGATGGCCCAGCGTTAAATGCTTATTTAGGGGCCCCATTTTTATTTATACGCTCAATCAGACCCTTGGATAATATTGATACTGCATTGACAATTAAAAATAGAAGCTCTGATGCTTAAGGTAACTATTGAAGTCGTTAAGTACTCATACAAGTACCACATTCTGTACTTACCTTACACTCAATATATGTGTCACTGGTTTCCTCTCATTTACATTACATAAGGACATGTCAAGATGCAGTAGATAAGAAAGATAATATCGGATCAGTGCCATGCATGTCTAATGATATCACAACTGGCCCTGTCCACATAACTAGATCAATGGGATGCATCACCACACTAAACCGAAGCAGACCACTTAGTACTCTCAAGTTAATTGTTGTATGAGTACATGACCAGTATATTTATGCAATTTTACTTGAGCATTTACTACGTAAATTTTCCGAGCCAAGTTAAGGGGGGTGCTTCAAGCAGCTACTAATGCACGGCGATTGACTGGGCGCAGTCGCAGTCTTTGGGGTAAGCATTCATTGACTTCAAGTTATTTAAACGAGATTTTTTGTCCAGATACTAAAGGGTTGGAGCAGTTCATTCACCTGCAGCAATGCAATGTCAATTTTGTTGCTAAGAATCCTCTCAGGCAACCAATCCATTTTGTACTTTCAGTTGGGGGAGCGATCCAGGTCCCTCAGATGGATCAGCCGGATCAAGAGACCATCGACAAGTACCACCAGATTTACATGCAGGAATTAAGCAAGCTCTTTGATGCTCACAAAACTGAATACGGCGTGCATCCAGACAAGACACTCGAATTCGTTTGATTTGTATTAAGCCGTGTTCAAATTGTTCAAGTTTTAAAGTTCTTCTAGTCGCACCCCATTGTCCTCAGACTGCCAGGAGATAAATAATTTGGACAAAAGCAAAAAAAAAGACAATAAATTAAAAAAAAAGCACACACACACACAACCAGAGACATAGAGACGTTTAAAAAGCAGGTTCTCAAATAATTTCCATCGCCATCCTGTCGAGTTTTGACGTATTGTCAAAAATAGAAACTCTTACGAAACGCAATTAACTTGAAAACGAACGGACATCAGATGCTGACCTAAGAACTAAGAAGCAATGGTTAAAGCCGCGTTCTGTGACGCAAGAGAAAAATGGTCTTCGCATTTTTATTCACAGGTATCGCTCATGTCACAAACGGAAAAATAAACAACCGAACCGTGTTGCAAGCTCTCACTTTCAATCATTAAGCATAATATTCAGATTTGTATGTTTCTGCGCTTTCCTATGACAGAATTCAGGCTCAGATCATTTTAAGGCTAAATTCCTGCAGTATTTTGTTTTCCCTTGTAATCCAGAAACATGCCCGTCCGATCACGGATGCTCCGACAAATGAATTAATCAGTGCAAAACAAATCAAGTTATCAACTCCAGAAGATGCTGGTAATTAAAATAGCGTCGACTCTAAAGTACAATAGGGAAATTCGAGGTTCAAAGTCTTGTAAGGACCTTCAGTGACTGGTCAATGTCATTAACATTTAGTTACCTTGAGAGGTATTTCATGTAAATACTCAAACAAAGTTTTATCAAAAACCTTTCACATGGTTTAGCAAAATCGTGTTCACAGATGCATACCAATGTTAAAGTTAAAATTGAGAAACCCTAAAAATAATCTTGAGTAACCTCTCAAAGACAAAGTTGAGTCCGTTTGACTGGTCCGCCGCTTAGTCAATCTGTTTGACTGATCCGCCGCTTAGTCAATCTGTTTGCCCTAAAATAATCTTGAGTTACCTCCCAAAGACAAAGTCGAGTCCGTTTGACTGATCCTCCGCTTTGTCAATCTGTTTCAGCAAAGGTCGATAGATATGAAATATCGATTTGTCTTGTTTCAATTTTCGTTTTTTTTTTTTTTTAATGAAACACAACAAAATGTACACTAACCGATCATTTTTGAGCCGTCTTTTGGAATGTGAAATTCTACCAGCAACTTACTATCAATAACGATATGATTTTTTTGTAAATGTGACTATCATCTTTTAAGAAGTAAATCATGTTCTTCTTTTCAAAGATTAAGGATTGTTGACAGACTTAGGGGTTCTCAAAAGGGCATGTAAAAAAATACAAAGCTAATGCTCTGGGGTTGGTGGGATGGGAATTTCCATATCGAAATTCCAACTCACCAAAATTTTAAATCTATCAAGCTTCGCTTATTTTTTCCTTTTAAATTTTTCCATAAAATTAATTACATTTTCTGTTTAAGCTCAATTGTAGACGTGATTGTTTAAACCAGTAAATTGCCTTAGCGATTTTACTGATTTCATAAGGGCTTCATTCGTTTTCGTATCTCTGCCACTTTAAAAACTTTCCGTATGCCTCAACACCTCGAATAAATCCCCCCACTCTCACAGAAATGAAACTCTGAATCGCACAGAACGATATATGCTTACGCTAAATAATTCCTTTCAATACTCATCGCCTTCTGCAAAGTCCTCCAAAAAGTAAAAATAAAAACAACATTCTGTTCATGAAATGTGCAGCGGCCAATTTTGTTCCGTTTTCCAATTACATTTGGTCAATTTCTGGAGGATAAGGTTATTAAGGACAAAATTTGACAAATCACCATATGGTCAAGTCCCTTTCTTAAGAAAATAAACACGTGATGTCGTTGCTAAAGGCACGCTCGCCGATCGGGAACGCGGTATACACAGGTCATTTTTTCTCGTTGATCTGAGACTGCGACATATTTTGTAAGGCACAAGCTGATTATACAAATAAGAAGACGCTTGATTATGTAGACATTTCCAAGTTACAGTGAGAATTTTGAAGCGAATTCTTTCTTCAACTCTTAACCAGTGCAGGGATTTCATCAGATCAGTAACGCTTGTATCGTAAAGCTGTCTGAGAATGAGTCTTCAGTGTTCACAACTCGTTGTAGGCGTGCTATTAGATACTGTTGAAGACCGATAAGGAGAGAATTGCAATAGTCGATTCTGCAGATTACTAATGACTGAACAAGGGCTTTTGTTTGATCACTAGATATGTGGGGTCGAATGCTTCGTATCCATTGGAGGTAAAAATAGGACGTTCTGCAAATATTTGTTATGTGATTTTCCATTGACAGGAAACGTAATGCCGAGGCTCTTTACAGAAGGGAAACTGGTATAGTACTATCCGGTATACAAGACTAGATATTTCGATTTTACTGCGGTTATTGGAGCTATCTATGATCATGAATTCAGTTTTTTAGGTTAAGTTTAAGTTCATTATTAAAGGTCCGCTGCTGGATTTTAGACACGCTGTCTGCGAGGTAGTTCACGCTTTCAGACTGGTGGGTCGTTGTTGTGAGAAGCATCATCTTGGAAAGACTAGTATCGTCGGCGTAACAATGGTAAAGCAAAGACAGAATCCTTAGTAGCGTCCCCAGTGGCTGCGTATAGTCATAATAAAGTTTAGGGCTCAGTTTCGACCCCTGTGGTAATGAGCATTCTAATTTCGATATGTCGGATTCTTCGCTATCTACTAAAACACATACTTTCCGATTGTTGAGGCATGCTTCGAACCATTTAAGAGCCAGTTCTGTCATACCAAAGGTGTTGTGTAGGCGAGTAAGAAGCACCTGGTGGTTAACCGTGTCAAAGGCTGCGGACATATCCAGATTAGCCATTAAAACAGCTGTATTGGGCTTATTCAGTTCATTCAGAGTGTTATTCAGAACTGCAATCATGGTTGTTTCGGTAGTATGATTTTTCTTAAAGGCGGATTGCAGATCCTCATTGAAAAGGTTAGAACTGAGATGGTTTGACAACTGTTGTATGACTACCTCCTCTATAACCTTGCTGACAAAAGTCAAGTTCGAGACTGGGCGGTAATTTCGAAGTTCTTTGTCCAGAGAGGGCTTTTATAGTAGTGGGTGCACGGTTGCCTTTTTATACATCGAGGGAAATATGCCAGACCTTGATGATAAATTCATAATTCTGCAGATAACCGGTGCGAGTTTATAGCAACTTTGTTTCAAAAGTTGGGTTGGAATACCGATCCATAGCGCACGACTTTGCAGGAGACCTCCTGATAATTTGAATGATATCCTCATTTGATTGGTGTAAAAAGGGTTAACTTATTTCCAGTAAACTGTTTATCAAATTCGAATGCCAGGCCTGTTTCATCACAAAGAGATTTACAAATTCGATCAACTTTGTTTTAAAAAAAACCTTTTAAAATCGTTTGCCAGTTCTTTGGCCGAGGTATGTGGAGGTATTGGGTTTTCTTTTGTTTTTTGCACTACTTTATTCATTTTCTTATACAACATCATCGGATTTTGAGAATTGTGTTTAATGGTTTTGTCCAGGCACTTTAATTTGGAATCGTTTAAAAGTTTTACAAAAGCATTGCGTTTATTACGAAAATTTTCTAGATTTGCATTTTTCAAGCACCTTTCAGCATGCCCTTTGGCACGAAGTGCATTAAGCATCTCTTCTGTAATCCAAGGTTTACGTTTCCTAGCAGAGGTTTCTCTAGTTATAACTGGCGCATGTTTATCCAATAAATCCCGCAACTGAACGTCATATGCTTCCGGATTTTGACATTGACCATGGCCGAGGATGTCAATCGTTCTCTAAGGTTATGGTTATAAATGTTGACTTTTACGGCGTCTAATCACCCTCTATCAGTGAGCCAAATTTCATCACTCTTTAATTGAAAAAAAAACCAAGCGCTGCAGCCAACTTAGACTTGCACACGCATGCTGTGATGATTTTCATTGAGAGTTGGGCGATCAATATACCGAGGCTGATATCATGCCGTTATAAACTACTGCTCTCAGCTTCTTGTCGCCTGTTTCGCAAATTTGTTTTGTCGTTTTTTAATTGAATAATTAAGCGAATTTTTTAAAAAATACAGGAGGATCAACTAGACATACTGCAGTTTATCATATCCAATTTTCATCTTTCTAACCCTAACGGCCTCTGACTAGTTCACGAACAAACTAAAAAAACCAGAAAAAACCTGCCATAACTGCGGCTAAAATTTTCGTACAAATTCAATACACTAGGGGATTTTGGCGAATCTCCAAGTGTAATTACTCCAATAGTTGGGTGGCAATGGCAAATCCCATGTAGTCAAATTATTCAGGTAAGACGCTATTTTTGTGCAAAATAACAAGTTTTGCGACTAAAATGAGAAAACTTCATTTCATCTCATTATACTTAGATACAAAATAGTACCATTGTATCAGTTCTAATTTCGGGACTGTCACTTTTGCATACAAGTAATCAATTTTTCACACTCTAGGTCTATATCTGGTATAATTTTGTGTCATGTGGTAAGACAACGCAAAATTTAATTATCTTACTTGAGTGCATTGTCACTCGGGAGTGTTATAATTCATAGTCTAACACATCGAGTGACAATGCGTTCCAGTCACAGAAAATATAAGTAAATTTTGCATTTTAATATATGGTTGTAGTACAGTACGTAAACAAATGATAGCGAAACGAAGGTGCAGCAATTTTACGTATTGCACCCTAGTTCATTATTTTCGGCCTTCGCGTATGAATTTTTTTGTCAGTGATTCCACATGCTGTCCAGTCAGTGTAGTTATATTATCGTTTTTTGTGTTCAGGGTCAATTTTCCAGTCACAGAAATACAACCGCCAATAATTTCAAAAGAAACTTTGACGTTAATTCCAAACAATAGTAAATCAATTCTCTCCATACCTCTTCTCCCTCTTTCCTTGTGTGAAGAAATATTAAAGTGAAAAGTGCTGAAGTGAATATTAGCAAAACTTCTTGTTTTTCTTTATTTGTTATTTTTTCTTTGTTATCTTCTTTAATTTGTGCGTCTTTTTGTGTTGAAACTGAGCAGGTTTGGCCCGGGTGGGGCTTGAAGGCTACATAGTTGCGCAATGTTGAATAATTTCATAACGTCGAAACACACTGAAACGCCATGCTATGATCTGTCAGGAAACGCATAGTATAGTCAAACATTTAATCTTGAAAGCCCTTCAGCATAAAACTTAACGAGTTGAACAGGTTAAAATATAAAACAGATCATTTCTCTTAATTTAGAATTGAATAATAAGAAAAGATATTACATTTTCATTGTGAAAAGAATGCAATGTTTGACAACAACCGTATACAAATATTGTTCGAATTTAGTTCGAAGATATTTTTGCCAAACGTAGATAGCTAAACGGTAAGTCAGATCATGATTTATATATAAATTTCTTTTTCAATTAACAAATCCTAAGAGCCATATTACAGTCAGTTAGAGATCTATTTCTTCAGTTTTTTTGGCTAATGTTTTGTTTGCCATTACATACCATCTCTGTTCTAGGAGCGTCCGGTCTACTTCAAATTTTAACAACTCTGTATCTTTATTGTTATTTCATTTACACAAGTATTACAAAAAGTGAAGTTTAGGTGGGTTTCTTCAATCTGCTGTTTAAATACTCTGAGTAAAATAGTCAAAAGAAGGCTGAAATATGGCGGACCTAAACTACCACTTATCCGCTGAATAATAGCTGGATTTGTTTCTCAATAAAAAGTGCAATTTTAATATGATTTTAAAATGAATCAGAACTGCAAAAAAGAAATCCAAAGCTTGTAATAAATGGACTGCAACATGACCAAGAAACAGAGGAAAGTATAAGGAGATACGTCCCTCAGTCAAAAGTGTAAGTGAATATTAACCTCTCCCTGGAGATTCGGTCAATATTCAGTTTCTGACTTTGGGCCTATTTTCCTGCATTTTCAAGCTTAATTCTCCATTCTATTGCTTAAATCAGGCGTAACCAAATGGTCCTAGCTTAAAATGTGTTAAAAACGTTTGCATATTTAGGCACCTTGTGTCAAAATTTTAGAAAATTTTATTCTGATTGCCAGTGTGCCGTCGCTCTCCGTCAACATGATCTGTGTCTATATTTTATTCCTAGAAGGGCCTGTGTTGATATGTTGTCCATTAAAATCATATTACACTGTTTTCACCGTTTGTCCATTGAGTCAATGGGATTTTGTCAAAAAGATTGTATAATTCTCTTATTGATACGGTGACATGTATTTTTTATTTGCTTAAAACATTTCGTATCACCTGTTTTTCAAACACGGAAAAAATGAGGAAATTGTCAGTTGTGATTATGTATGGATGTTGCATTTTGATTGAAATTTCTTGGTTTTCCCAATGGTTTCTACAGTGAAAGTACGCGACCTTTCAGTGTCTTTATTTCTGTTATAACATCGATGACCCCAGTTTTCTTTTCAATTTTTGAATGTATACCCTCAAAGCATTAAACTGTGAAAGTTTGAAGGAGATGTCAATTGTAGGTGAGATGTCCGCATTTCCCTTATAAATATATTTTAGATATATAAATAGATAGTTCAGTTTAATAGTCTAACATTATTTTAATATTGAATTAATTTAAGATTCTTGGGTAATTGCGGATATCCCGAATTAAAGAGGCTACATAACAAGCGGACATCAGATATGTTTGTACAGAAGCACCACGGACATTTTTTATCTCTCTGGTCGTCATACCAAATTCTGAAAAGAATCACGGGCCAAATTTCACGGGGCGAAAATTTTGAAATAACACCGGATCTCCAAGTTGTTTGTTTATATTGGAGCTAAACATGTAAATTTTGAGAAAATTGTTTACTTTCCATCAACTAAAACACAGTTGTCTATCAAAATGACAGCATTCAAGCCTTCATATAGGTTGGATGTTGAGCCACCTAAGAGAAACGTTTTTGTCACGCAGCTTAATGACAGGTGAGTTGTTTATTTTGGAAAATCACTTGACTGCCACTTTTGATCCAGAAACAAAATTATCAGATCTGGATGAAACTGGACAGTTCTCGTAAATAAGTTAGTCTAAATGCTCCTTTTCTTGTTGTTTAATCGCCACTGTGCTTTTTAAATGGCCATTCGAGTAAAAGAATAAGCGAGCGATAATAGATTTTCGTGGAATACGAGACAGTCCTCCATCGAAAAGGTTCCATTTCTTAAGTTTTCACATCAGCGCCTAAATGGGAAAAGGAAAGGAAAATTTATGAAAACTTAACTAAATACTGGTCCCCTAGAAAATACTCAGATTATATCTAGGGTGATTATCCGTCACTTTGGAGGTATTTACGAGGAGAGCGAGATGTAATGGACAGAGATATGGAATGATACTAGATAGAGGAGATAAAATTGACTACGATAGATCCTAATTGGTGACAACAAAATGTTATGTTTCGACTTCACCAAATAACACCGCTGCAAATTTGGCAATCTTTTTGACTCAAACATTCCCTATTTTGCGATACTTGACAAAAGAAAATTGGTTCCAACCACGCAAGCTGTTCTTTTTAATTTTTCCATTTTAGATCAACTGTAACCATTCGTTCTACTCCCTCCCCTCCACGCTTTTTAAACGTTCATTTTGCAGATAAAACCTTATTCTGTAAGTACAAAACGTACTTATTTTGATGCACAGTTGTTATATTTTAATGAAACTCAAAGTCAATAATCAGAGTTAATAAAGTTGTTCCATTTCAATATCGCTGTGCAATTTCTATTTCGCTTCCCTTGTATTGACAGTAAATAGCAGTCTTATACCCTTTTATATAACATTGAAAATGCCCGACATTTCATAAATGTATATATTTTTCAGGTGTAAACAATAAGAAATTTTTCCATCGGAATACGAATGCCATGGATAATCACGAATAGTGTTTACCCGAATGTCTTTTGTTGCAGAGACGAAGACGAGGAAGATGTTAAAGCTTTTCCCATAGTGAAAGAAAATGCGGCACAGTTGATTGAGCAGGGTATAAACACATTGCAGAAAACCCTGCTTCTCAAGAAAGAAGTTGAAGTTGAAAAGGTCGAACGTTTTGCCTTGAAACGTTTTGTAGTTAAGCAACCATGGAGTTCATGTCGTTTAATTGTTTTTAATCCTCAACGAAACATGACTTTTGTTTACAAGAGAAAGCGGCGTTAAACTGGTATCTGCGATGGTCATTTTAATTAAGAATTAAATGTTGAGGTGTTGGAAAGAATTTCTTATAACACGGGTATCAGGAGTTTCTATGTTCACGAAGTGCCTACCACCTATCGGACAAATGTGCAAATAAACGAAACGCAAGTTTAAAAAACGACAAAAAAAAAAAAAAAAAAAAGAAAAAAGGAAAAAAAAGGAAAAAAAGAACGAAAGACAGAAAAGAAAATACAGATTGATTGATCAAGTTTAACCTTTTGTAATACATAAAGCGAAGAGTTTTTCTTGTTGCTTTGTGTCACACAGATCGACAATGAGCTGGCAGAGAAGCGTGAGGACTTCAGGAAGCGTATGGAGACCTGCTCCGAGAGGCAGATCGAAATACAGAAGAAACAGCAGAAGGTAAATAGACAGGGTTGGCGAGGGTAGGTAGAGAGAGGGTGTTGTTGGGTAGCAGGGTTGAAGACCACCTGTGGTAACGAATGTTCACTGTTTCAAATAAACTTTTGAAGATAAACTGCCTGATTATCCCCCGTAAAACGGAGGGAAATAGGTTTGAGCTTGTCCGTCTGTCCCACTTTATGGGAACTACCTTGGAGTCCACTCCTCTATTAACTAAAGTGGTTGGAACTTTTTTTCATTCATATAACTAATAACGAGAGGATGTAGGTGTGCAACGTCAAGGTTTTTTAGTTTGATCGATCAAAAATTGTCAAAATTACAGCGCTTTGAAAATTGCCTAAATTGACGCTTTCGAGGGTACCTTGTTTAGTCCGCTTAAGGAATCATGTAAGAGCTTATTATTCTTTCATAGTTATTAATTTATTGTAACAATGAGTTTCACAGGGGATCCTGCTGCTCTCTGACAGCATCTTAGTTTTGACAATTTGCATTGAATTTACACGGTGTGGTAGAGTGGAGTACGCGTCTGTGCACATGCTGTGTCGAGGTATATTTTGAAGAATTGTGATGTGGTAACTAATGACGGTTTTACCAGTTTTCTTAGCATAAGAAGCAGAAAGTTTAGTGGTACTTTGTTGATTTATCCGGCACACATATCAGAAGGGAAAAGTCATCAGCTGTTAACGGTGTGTGGTGTATGATTTTTTTAAACAGATGCGTGACCGTGTGTCCAAGTTTGAGAAGTTCATAAAGGAGAACGAAGCAAAGCGACGCCGGGCGATACAGAAATATCAGAGCGAGGTGAAGCTCAAGGAGCAGAAGAGCCAGGAACACGAGCTGCTGCTAGAACAGCTCGAGCTGCTCAAGGCCAGGTATGAACACGGCATATTCAGTGCATGTGGGTAGATTCAGGAGATCTGTTGTACCGACTACAGACTATTCGTGCCTCCGGCATGACGTCATTAATCCCCCCCCCTTTCCCCGTGTAACGGAGGGATATGGTTATGAGCTTCTCCATCTGTTCGCATGCGGACCGGGATCTAGCTCCGGATCTAGACATCCGATTGTTGTGAGATTTCACGCACGGATACAGAACGCGTTGAAGGTGTGCTATGTCGTATTGTTGCTCGCATTCCTAAAAGGTTGTTAAATGGCAGTATTGTTTCGATTATTGCAACTTGGCGTATTTTCAACGCCCTCTCCAGGCCAGGGCTGGTATGAAATATTTCGAGTGAAATATTTCTTGAAATATTTCATGAAATATTTCACTGTAAAAATTTCATAAATTTCACATGTTTTGAAATTTTTAAATAAGAAATAAGTTGGACATCAAGAATACCAAATACTGACGGATAACTATCAACGGACATTCATCTTAAGTTGTCAGTTAACACACTGCGTTGGCATAACTCTACCAGTAAACAATGCATCCACAGAAATCCTGCGTAGTCTATGACTTTTGAGTGACAAAGCTAGCAGTTGCTGGCCTATGCACCGTTGACACATACTCCGGGTATCTGAGCGGGTGTTTTTAAGAGGTATGGAGAGAGGCAGGAGGGTTTATAGTAACTGCTGAAAGGGGGCTCACTGTTAACGGCACAGGGGAAAGAGGTCGAATATGTACACAATAGGTCAAAAATATAGCAAACAATATGTCAGCTAAACAAACAGGGGGCAACTCACGCCCGTGAGCGAGTTTGCTTCTAGTTTAGCACTGTTTGAATAGCCACCTCTAAATCTGCAATTAAGCAGTGTTCCCATTTAAACGAGAAAAATCTTTGCCTTTATCCGGTTTTAAGATAAAGCGGTATGCAATTGTCTCGTTAAAATACATAATTTTAAACAATCAACCGATTTATGCGTTTAACCGGTATACGATTCAGTCATTTTATTTGTCTATGCGTTTTTGGCTGTGGTATTTGTTAAATTAAACCAACAGATATTACGCATAGCCTGGAAAAGTGTTTTTTTTTTCTAATGTGCTTTGAAAGATTTCAAAAATTTCAATATTTCTGAAATATTTCAAAAATTTCAAATTTCATGAAATTTTTAAAAATTTCGAAATTTTTACTAGCCCTGCTCCAGGCTAGATCTCCAAAATTATTAATCGGATTGTGTTGAAATCTCACACACGGATAGAGTGCATTTTGCAGGTGTGCAGTGTCGTATCTGTTGAAATTGTGTGCTGCAACAGGTAATTGATCATCCACTACAAACACTACACCCGTCGTTCATCGGATTTCCCGCTAATTCTCGAACTGTCGTCACAAAATCCCGAGTGGATGTCCCACCAACATCACCGAGTACCTACTGTTCTTTTCATTTGTAAATGTTTGACTGTTTTCATTTTCATCAAGAAAGCACCACCGCTTGTCGCCAAATGCTAAAACATGAACGAACCGTTAAAAGCACACCAAACAGTTTTCACATTACACTGTTGCAGTCTCACAAATAATCACTTATTTACTTTTTTTGTCAGTTATTGCAAAGTTGCCTTAAGTTGACCTTTTACACTATCCTTGTCGTTCTCACGTTATTTACGCAAAGGATATAAAGGGAAACGTAACCACTGGACACGGGGCCCAGTTAGAACACATTTACATATTTACAGTGCATAACATATTTACAGTGAAACTGACTCCCCATTGTTAATATTTAATATCTTCCTTTGTGATTTTGTTATAGACAAGAGTATTTAAGACAGAAACTAGCCAAGTATAAGATATACGAGGAGTACCTTAATAAAGTCATTGAAGTTTTACCCGCACGTAAGTACATTTTACCGCTCTCGAAGTATTGTTTAGTTCAAACCACAAGGCTGTTCTTGATTCCGTTTTTTCACGGTAGTCGAATAATGTTCTTGATTCTGTTGTTTCTCCTCCTGGTACCCGGTGGGGGGGGGGGGGGGGGTGTTGGCGGGTTACTGTGTCGTTCTTTTTAGAAAAGAAATTCTAAAAAATCTGATATTAATATTTGTGGAGTTCTATACCAAAATAGTAATAATAATGAATGAATAAATTAAAAAAGAAAGTGTAGAGGTGTAGCCACATGACCGTGAGAAATGAGTGTTCATGTCATGTATGGTTATTGTTTGTATACGGCGCTGTTGACTATGGGGCTACTTGTGCCACAGATTACCTGGAGGTGAACGACAGCATGCTTAACAGCCTGATGATGCGGCACCGCACACTGAGCGACACCAACCAGGGCCTCATCGACAACCTCATCAGAATGTCCGACCAGGTCAGCTTGTCTCGCTTCCTCTGTCATAAAAAATATCCACATTCTTACTTGTATGTTCAACATAGTTTTAGCATCCTTGATGTTGATCATTCTTTCCTGTTTTATGCCTGAATGTAATGTGCTGTGCATAAACGAAATCGTTGTAGTTTATATTTTGGACGTTTTGATACAAATTGGGTTGCAGCACCTTGTACTAACTTGCACTGAATTTGCATTTATTTCGGTAGCTTGAGGCAAAGTTATAAGTAATGCACACAAATAATAATAATAATAATAATAATAATAATAATAATAATAAGAAGAAGAAGAAGAAGAAGAAGAAGAAGAAGAAGAAGAAGGAAAAGATAGAAGAAGAAGAACGTTTTATGTGGTTGTAAGCAATTATGGTGGCGAGAAAACGCTTTTACTTTCATAAAACAATTCTAATATATGTGGGACGAAGGATAATAATGAATGACCGCATGAGGTAAGGGCGGGATGGTGATGATTTTTTCCTGTCTTTTGATTGGGGCAGATTGAGGAGAAGAAGCAGGAAGTGAAAGAGACCCAATCAGAGCACGACAAGCAGAAGTTCTCCATCAACAGCCAGCTGTCAATCATGAAGAAAGAGCAGGAGATCAAATCAGACAAGAACGAGGAGACGGAGCAGAAGTTTGCCATGGGGCGGGAGGAGCTGAGATCACAGGTGAGGGGTGGGGGGAGGGAAGGGCAGAGGGAGCAGAAGTTTGCCATGGGGCGGGAGGAGCTGAGGTCACAGGTGGGGGGCAGAGGGAGCAGAAGTTTGAAATGGGGCGGGAGGAGCTGAGGTCACAGGTGAGGGGTGGTGGGGGGGGGGGGGGGGCCGAGGGAGCAGAAGTTTGCAATGGGTGGGAGGAGCTGAGATCACAGGTGACGGGTGCGGGAGGGGACACGTAGCAGGAGTTTGTCATGGGATACGAGGAGCGGGGATCACAGGTAGGGGGGGGTTGGGGGATGCCATGGAGTGCTAGGAGCTCAGATTACAGGGAAGGTGCGAAGGCGGATTGAGTGTGGGGGAGGGGCAATTCAGTGGTGTGCGATGCGATTTGTCTACATTGGCGATTGCACCAAAGTGCAGCATTGTAAAGATCAGCACAGTTCTGCAGGGTGCCCACAACAGGGAAAAACCAAGAAAATCACGACGTACTTTTGCACACAGGGAAAACACAGGGAATTTTTACATTTCGCCTGAACACAGGGAAAATACAGGGAATTTTATTTTGCCAGCCTAAAACACAGACAATTTTGTAAAGCTAATTATTTTATATATTGTTATCTTCAATAATTTTTTGTGCGCCTTCGGCGCATCTTTTCTTCAAATCTGTCGAAGCTGACTTTAATTTAGTGTCACCCTTGTATCATATCATATCAAAGAGTCATTTATATTGCGCATATTCAGCTACTATGCGCTACAATAGTAACTAATGTCAGCCATAATCCTAGAAATAATAACATAGGACAAAACATTATATCACAGCTAAAATTGTTGCAGTCACGAGTGTCCCTAAAAAACAACTTTATCGTTAACTGAAATAAGCTTTCTTAAATAGATATGTCTTCAAGTGTTGTTTGAACATTCCTAAACTTGGTTGAGTTCTAATGCGAGGAGGCAGAGCATTCCACAAGACAGGAGCTGCATGACTGAATGCTCTGTCACCGTAACGTGTCCTGGACTTTGGCACACACAGGTACATGGAGTCGGTCGATCGGAGATTCCGTTCGGGGCAATACAACACAAGCTTATCACAAATATAGGCCGGTGCCTTACCATGTAGAGCTTTCCTAACTATGCACATAACTTTAAACTTTATCCTGTCTTCGACCATAAGCCAGTGTAGCTCTAAAAGTGCCTCTGAAATACTACAGTCCCGCTTCCTCTGCAACACAAGTCGGGCTGCGATGTTCATAACGCGCTGCAAGCGTTGAATCAAACACTTGGGTAGGGAAACTAGCACAGAATTACAATAATCAAGTCTAGAGATCACGTAGGCTTGAACAAGGGACTTGGTTGCATCAATGGTAAGATAGCGGCGTATTTTGCGTATCCAGTTAATGTAATACATACAGGTTTTACACACATTGTTCACATGGACGCTCATGGACAATGAATCATCAAGAGTCACTCCAAGGCTTTTGATAGACTTTGAGGATCTGATAATACTGTGACCCAAGTCCAGTTCAGATGCTTCTACTTTTGACCTATTTCTATCACTACAAATAATCATAAATTCTGTTTTATCGGGGTTGAGTTTTAATTTGTTGGCTGTAGTCCACTTCTCTATTGACTCAATACTTTTACTCAAGTCCGAGATGGTTTCATACTGACTATCAGGAACTCTCAGTGACAGATACTTAGACAGCCCAGTGTCATCTGCGTAACAGTGAAACAAGAGTATCAGCAACTGAAGCAAGTTGCCCAAAGGCTGAGTATAGCCAGAATACAGCCTTGGTCCTAATTTGGATCCCTGCGGCAGCGAACATTCCAAATGGAGCTTATCCGAAGAGGTCTTCCCTACTGACACACAAACACTTCTGTCGCTTAGGTAGGATCGAAACCAATCATTGGCTTTTCCACAGACACCAAAAGTGTAGCTTAAACGCTTAAGCAGCACCGCGTGGTCCACAGTATCAAAAGCCGCTGACATGTCGAGCATCGCAACGGCAAAGGCGGAATCTGGATTGTCAAGCCCAGACAAAATATCATCAAGCACTGTAATAAGGGCAGTTTCTGTGCTGTGATATCGTCTATAAGCAGACTGATACGGTTGGTTGAGGCAATTAGTAGCTAAGTGAGTCGATAACTGTATGTTATATGTTATGTTATACTATTGTATTGGGCAGTGTGTGTTCTGTTTCTTTTGTAATGGCTACTGGTAATTTTATGTGGGCTTTTCAATTTATAATGTTTCTAAACATTTGTGACTAACAAGAATTCGGAGATAAACGTAGAAGACTTTGATATTTGAACACAAAGTTAAAACGGAATTGAGCAACCGTTGCCCCAGAGCTCACCGAGATTGAATACATTCCTTCATGAAAAAAATCGTAATTTTTTTCCTTGATATGAACAAAAAAAATATACAGATATAATCAAATGACCTATATGCTACCTTTTGATGACCTGAATTAAGAATGCACTTGATACTATTACATTTGTGGTGGACATCTCTTTGCTTTAACTTTGTCTGCGCTAACTAGTTAATTTTTAATAATGGTATTTTCCTTATACATTTGGGGAAATGGTCAAATTTTTGTTAGGGCCTAAGTAGTACTTTAATGGTTTGTACAGCTGTAACGTATATGAAATCTGAAATGCACGTGTTTTCTTTATTTCATAACAGATAATCTTTTCAGAGATTATCTAATTCATGAATTCAAGTTGTGGTCCTTACAGAAATTGTTCAAAATTCGCTTTTTATGTAATGAATAAGAGTTTTAGGTCATTGCAAAGTATGTTATCTTTCTCTGGCAAATTTTATAATTGATCTTGGGCAAGTTTTGTAATTGATTGAAACATACTCAGGAAAAGTGGAAAACGTTTTATTCTCCTTTCCAATTTTTTCATGGTGGAAAATATGAAAATCAACAATGTTGAGGCATGTCGTAATGGCTACTTGTACGATACACTTACATCACAAAACGTGCAAATTCATGAATTCCAAGTCGATGGCAACTTGTTGAAGTCTTGTAGTCAGGCCTCTGGTAGATATCATATGAGGCTAATTGAAAATAAAGAAAAGGTTGAAAAAGACAAACTAAAACGAGCAGCCGTGGAAGCGGAGGAAGAAACAGTGTTGGAAAAAAAACCTGATGCTGCTGGAAGATACAGCACAGTCCTGTCTTGATGACGCAGATAAACTGGTGCGCCCAGCTGCAGAACTCGACAATCCCGGGGAGTGCAAGAAGCATGTAGTGAAGGCGATCGCTTTGAAAGATGAGGCGAACGAGCTCAAGAGTGAAATAGATAGCAAGAAAGAGAAAATACAGCTGTTATCGTCGAAGTTAATTCAGAAGTAGTCAGACAGTTCTATCATTGCTTACCCATGAGTGGTATCCCATTCAAATGGCTTTTGACATGGCATTATTTTGCAGTTTTTAATCTATTCAGTTTCGATATAGTTAGAAGGTTCACTTTCAAGCACCCACGCGTATCTCGAGTACAGTCCTTTATTTCGGCGTTATAGAGCAAGTAGCTGATTATTTTCTTCTATGTTCGTCGCTTCTTAATACCACCTTTATTCGGTTAATGCATGGTGACGGTTCCGAAGCAAATTGTTTCCAGTGTATTTGCATGTGATTTAGCAACGTTGCATGCTATTTAATTTTTCCGTTTCTATATCCATATGTAATGTAACAGATTTACATGTATTGTACTTCTAGGTGTGGGTGTCTTTTCTCCCTTTTATGTCTATTACTGGTTTATGTGGTTTTCCTAATCTTGTGTATGTATGCGTTCGTCTTTAACTGATTACATTTTGGTAAATTGTGATTTATTTTTAACGAATGGTTGTGCACGTGATTAACCTACTGTTTGTCATACTTAGTATTACTAGAAACGTTTTGTCAGTTTGCATACATTTTATGATGAATGATTTTACATCGCCATTGATAAATATGAGATTTCAAAGCAATTTAATTACAGGTATGCTTATATAGTATGCAATATATGGTAAGAATGAATACATGTAAAGTTGACAAATCCAGAATCTACCCGAGTGCGACAATCCTGACACAGTATGACACAATTTACATTATACCGCTAGATTACAGGCGGCAGTTGGGGTGGCGGAGGGATTGATAAACTTGTAACAAACACTATTTTTTATGATAACATTCTTCCACCTGAAACAAAGCCACACTAAATTTGCACAAAGACGCTAGAAAAAGACGCTGTGCTAGACGCCCGCAGTCCAACTGACCAGTTAGATTTGAGGGATTACTCACATATGCTAATTGGCAGCAGTAGCACAATGACCCTTGTGCATTGTGCACTGCTGCAGAACTCACTACCAGATCCTAGGTCACATTACGCACTCTTATCCGTCATACAGTTGTGTGAAGGGTTAAGATCATAAGAGAACAGGTAGCTCATTGCTTAACAAAAATGTATTTAATGATACACGCCTTATTAAATGGCCCTTTCTAACTTGATATAACAATATGTACACAATGTTGGCTAAGTTAGTTGTGAAAGGTTGATTTTGGTTTAAATAAACGTTTTTGAAGGTACGGAAAAGGCTAGTTTTGAAAAGGCATATGTCTGAAGCCTAAGACATACATTTTCCATTCTGTTGTTGAAGAGTTTATCAGCTATTTTACAGTAATTTTTCTCATGATATTTTAATTAGTTTAAAACCTTCATAGAGTGTATAGTCACGTCACTCAGATGATACTATGGAATGTAAATGCATTTAAACTTATCAATCCTACAGCTTATGCCATAAGTTTGCATAAAAATATGGTATTCTTTAACATTCCAGTGCCTTTACGGTTATATCAAAATTGTGTGGAACCCTGGGGTCGTATACATAAAGAATTTGGTGTAACGTTAAGTTAAATTTAGCGCCTAATGTGTAAATTGGCATCCTAAAAGCTGCAGTCATGTAGCTGTGGAAGTTAAATATAACTTGCTTTTTTTCTCATGTGAGCACGCGCTTTTCCGTTCTGATGACGTAGAAAATTTAACTTCAAAGTTAAAATCACTTCCGGCACAACATGTTAAATTTTAAATTGTTTCAGAGGAACACTTTTCATTAGATTGAGATCTGAGAATTGGCAGTAACTAGAGCTCAATGGTTTTCCATAAATATATGTTAAATGTAAGAATTTTGTTAAACAGGGGCAAAAGCAAATGGTTAAAGCATTTGATGTTGACAATTTTTCACTTAAAAACCTCAAGTTAAAATGTTCAATGGAGACCTGGACATAAATTTCTCAAATTTATGCTCGAGTTGCATGAGATTTAACGCCTAAGTTATTTTATGCAACCGCATAACCTAGCAGTCAAACTCACGTTAAATGCAACTCGGATAACCGAAGATAAAACTGACGTTAAATCTTTACAAATACGATCCGTGTTTGCTATCTCTACACTATCATTTTGTTCAAAATAATTGGGTGAAATGTTAAGTATTCTGTAAAGGATTTGGCCGAGTTGGCGCAGCTGTGAGGGGACCATGGATGCTGCTTATATAGGGAAAATTCAGGTTGGCAGGGAGAATACAGGGAATTTTGAAATGAATTCCCTGGGGGGCACCCTGTTCTGTGTCATCTTCAAGACTGAAAAATAGCGTGGTTTGCCCATTACTTACTATAGTGTGAATGCGGGATTGAGTCAAAATGCAGCGTGTTATTCCTGACATAGACTGGCCGCTGAAGAAAGAAATATTGTGAACGTCGTGAACTTAATAGGCCACATCCTGAAAGATCCTCACCATCTTAATGGGCCACGTCCTGATAGACCATCGTCAAATTATGATTTGTTCCTTGAAAGACAAAGATAAAAACACATATTTTGTTTTTAAAAAATGTTTTGTTTGTTTGCGCAATACTTTTCTAGAGTTACTCAATTCTAATGAATGTCCGTTGGCACTTTTCTCGTGTCAAAACGACATGGATACCCCTCCTTTTTGGGGATGGAGAGGGGGCGGGTTAAACGATAGATAGCATGCAGCTCTGCACATAACGCTGTATATCCTTAATACTACTGTACATCCGGGGTATTTGGATACATAAAAATTTCCGAGCAAATAAAATAAGCAAGTTTTTTTTTTTTTTTTTTTTTTGAAAGTATGACCTGTGTCCGATCTCGTCTTTTCATTTTTAAACACTAACAAAACGTAAATTATAAACAAAAAAAAAAAAAAAGAGAGAGAGAGAGAAAACCATACTGTACATAAAAGTAATCTTTTAACTAAAACTGAGCTTAGTGTTTTTCAGATTTAGTGTTTGTGTACCTGCTGTTTGTATTTAAAGTATTTAAAAAATTAGTAATCAAGTGAATGTAAATGCCGAAAATTACCGGTGTTCCGAAATACAAGTACCGTGTGTCGCGGTATACCGTTATCCTTGTAAATACCGTCGTGTCTACTGTTACAGAGGACTGAGTTTGGGATGATTATGATGGCGGTGGAGAATCTGGCGGAGAAGTGCCGGAGGCGTCTGGATCCCGAGGTGGAGGAGATGGACGTGGAGCAGCGGCTCCAGATTGTCCAGGTGCGTCCGTCCGTTCTGCGTGCCCGTGTGGCTGTCAGTGTGCTTGGATGTCTGCTTGGATGTCTGAATGTCTGCTTGGATGCCTGTTTGAATGTCTGTTTGAATGTCTGTTTGAATGTCTGCTTGGATCTCTGTTTGAATGTCTGCCTGGATGTCTGTTTGAATGTTTGCTTGGATGTCTGTTTGAATGTCTGCCTGGATGTCTGTTTGAATGTTTGCTTGGATGTCTGTTTGAAAGTCTGCTTGGATGTCTGTCTGAATGTCTGCTTGGATGTCTGTTTGAAAGTCTGCTTGGATCTCTGTCTGAATGTCTGCTTGGATGTCTGCTTGGATGTCTGTTTGAATGTCTGCTTGGATGTCTGTTTGAATGTCTGCTTGGATGTCTGTTTGGATGTCTGCTTGGATGTCTGCTTGGATGTCTGTTTGAATGTCTGCTTGGATGTCTGTTTGAATGTTTGCTTGGATGTCTGTTTGAATGTTTGCTTGGATCTCTGTTTGAATGTCTGCTTGGATGTCTGTTTGAATGTTTGCTTGGATGTCTGTTTGAATGTCTGCTTGGATGTCTGTTTGGATGTCTGCTTGGATGTCTGTTTGAATGTCTGCTTGGATGTTTGTTTGAATGTCTGCCTGGATGTCTGTTTGAATGTTTGCTTGGATGTCTGCTTGGATGTCTGTTTGAATGTCTGCTTGGATGTCTGTTTGAATGTCTGCTTGGATGTCTGTTTGGATGTGTGCTTGGATGTCTGTTTGAATGTCTGCTTGGATGTCTGTTTGAATGTCTGCTTGGATGTTTGTTTGAATGTCTGCTTGGATGTCTGTCTGAATGTCTGCTTGGATGTCTGTCTGAATGTCTGCTTGGATGTCTGTTTGAATGTCTGCTTGGATGTTTGTTTGAATGTCTGCTTGGATCTCTGTTTGGATGTCTGCTTGGATGTCTGTTTGAATGTCTGCTTTGATGTCTGTTTGAATGTCTGCTTGGATGTTTGTTTGAATGTCTGCTTGGATGTCTGTCTGAATGTCTGCTTGGATGTCTGTCTGAATGTCTGCCTGGATGTCTGTTTGAATGTTTGCTTGGATGTCTGTTTGAATGTCTGCCTGGATGTCTGTTTGAATGTTTGCTTGGATGTTTGTTTGAATGTCTGCTTGGATCTCTGCTTGGATGTCTGCTTGGATGTCTGTTTGGATGTCTGCTTGGATGTCTGCTTGGATGTCTGCTTGGAGTGTCTGTCTTCTTGTCTATCTTTAATTATTAAAATATTAACCAATATGTAAATTTGAAATTATATCATGATTTTAAAAGAAAACCGCTGTGAACAATTATGTGCAGTGCCATGGTGCCCATTTGAGAGGTCAACTGCATGTACCAAACGTTTCAGTATTTTTTTTTTACTTTCCTTATTAATGCAAAGTGTGGTGAAATGTATGAGGAAAACGTTTAAGAATAGGTCCATTTCTTGAGTTATTCTAAGTTGTTCACTGTCCTGATTGATTTAATAGATAGATAGATTGATTGATTGATTGATTGATTCTTTGCAGGAATATATAAACGAAAAGCAAGACGTTGTGCGTTTGGTACAGCGGGGCATAGTAACCAGTGCTATCAACCGAGAGAAAAGCAAGGCTAAAAAATAAATTGCGGAGTAAACCATGGCTCAGTGGTCATTCTTAAGTCACGTGACGTTATGTTTTGTGTCACATGTTTTGTTATCCTTTTAGTGGGCATGTGGAGTCACTTGATCATATTTAAGTACGTGCGATAACTGCATGATGTGTCGTTTGCTCACAATGTGAAGAACTGCAAGTAACGATAGAATAAGAAATATATATATATATATATATATATATATATATATATATATATATATATATATATATATATATATATATGTGTGTGTGTGGATGCGGCTTCGTCGGGAAACAAGACGAATTGGTGTGTATCACGTTGCAATGTTAAAGTGAAACGGACCGAATTTCGGTCCGTTTCGCATTTTGGTCGGGTCGTCCGTTTCGCAAATCTGTGTAAGGGGTTCATTTTGCGAAACAGGACGTGCTCTTTCACCTGAGACCACATGCCCATTTGGCAGAAATTTACAGAGACCATCAAAATTTCTGTGTAAAATAGTTCTCACACCAACATATAGGTGGCTACCTACCATGAACTCTGTGTGAGAAAACCACGTGGAACGAGAGCCAATCAGAAGGTGTACACATCTTTCGATCTGTGTGAAATCTATTTTTATATCACATTTCAGCCAATCAGGTACTAGCACATGTGTCAGGGGAGCGCGACCACGTGTTGGAATGGACCCGGCCCCGGGTGGTTGTCTACTTTTTGGCCTACATTTTAGTAGATTTTGGGGTGGCATATCCGTATAATTGTATTTCAAACAGGAAGAATAATATCGCAAATACGTTTTAAAGTCATTTATTGTTTTGCTTGTAGCCTATAAATCTCAAAAATCAAAGTTAAAGTTGAGGGTAAACAAGGCAACACCCCTTTTGGTAGTGGACGATAATACCAGAAAGTTTCCACTTCGTTTTTTTAAGTACATATTTTTGTTTAACTGAAGCTAAGTGTCTCATATTTTATTAAGCAATCGTTAGGGTTTGTTTATCTTCGTAGATTCTTGTTTTTTTTTAAACCAAGTCATTTGTTTGACATATTATTCTCGGTTTCTTTATGTAAGCCGGTCTGTTTCGCAAGCCTCATGTATGCGTGTTGTGTGTGAATTGCAGTCACTCTAAACTCTCAGTGCAATTTATAACTTTTTGTTGTGCGAACAGGCGTGTTTCGTGTCCGTACATGTTTTATTTACACTCAATCTTTCTGTGGCTAGCGCTGAAATTGACTTAATCTCTCATTACTTGATGCCCTTAAACTTGAGTGCTGTGTTCACCAAATTCTCCCAAATTCGCCTGGTTTCGCTGTGTGGAGGCAGGTTCTTGAGTCATGCCATTTTATATTTTTCTGGAGTGTACAAGGGTGTGTCATGTGCGTACAAGTCTAATATACACTCAGTCTTTCCGTCAATATCACTTAAACTGAGTTTCGTTTCTCACTGCTTGGTGACCTTTTTTATAAATTCGGCTTCTTTCACTTTGACTGAAACTAATACTTCAAAAGTGCATTTTTGTATTAGCGCAAATAGAGAGGGTGCGCGACCTCCCCCGCTCCTCCCTCCCCTCCCGTCCCTAGAGCAAAATGCAATGGTAAAGCCTATTAGTCATAAAAAATTGTTTAACACCGTTAAACTTAAGATTTTTGCAGGCGCGAACTCCCTCCCCCTCTCCAATACACAACCACTGCGAAATTGGTAGTTGATAAACGCATTAAAATCGGCTTATTTTATTAATTGCAGGACGCAATCCTTCAAAAATATGTTGCTCCATTAGTGTAGCTAGTGGGAGACAATGACGTACAACCCCCCTCCCTTTATCGAAAAAAATATCACTTTAACTGAGTTTCACTATCTCACTGTCCTTAATCTTGAGTATGCTTTATTTAAAAAAAAAAAAAAGAGAGAGAGAGAAATCGAGTCGTTTCCCATTGACTTTACGTTTTGGCACATCAAAAGGGCTTTTTTTTTCGAGCCAAAAATTGTAGTATTTGTACAGTTAAATTGGCGCAACAACAGGTTGGGGGGGGGGGCATTCGGGGTAAACCCCACCCTTTCCCCAAAAGCGAAATGCTCTGGTAAAGTCTAGAAGTGAAAAAAAAACACACCGAAATAGCTATTCGCAGTTGATTTGCTTGCATCTGTGAACGGGCTAAAGCGAGAGATTCTCACGCACATGTGATAGGCTGATTGTGTATTATTGTGCGCTGTTTTATTTGTTTAAGCACAACTTTTATGATTTGCTTGCCTTGTTACTATTTACACGCGAAAAATGTCATATTTATCTTCCATATATGGTTCTCAGATTCCATCCCCCCCCCCCTGTCCATCCACACCCCCGTCCTCCTTCACTGCGGAAATGCCAGTTCAAACACGTATCAGAAGCTCTATTTCGTAGTTGATTTGCTTTGATCTGTGAACGGACTAAAAGCTCGAGATTCCCACGCTCATGAAAGGCTAACTGTATATTATTGTGCGCTGTTGTAATTGTGTGAGCACTACTTTTATGATTGGCTTGCCTTGTTACTGTTTGCGCGCGAAATAATCCGTTCTTTTTTTAAGATTTTCTGCCGTTAAAATGCTTGTTTGGTGATATTTTTTAGCTTGTGTTAGTTTATAAAAATATGGTAAGGTTTGGAATGAAATTATCTGCGAAACACTACACTCTGTACATGAACTTGAATGTTTTTTTTTACTCAGTATGCAAATTAACCTGTCACGCGCGCGGCTTTGTTCTTGGTGGCATCACTGTCTATGCAGAAAGCGTCAAGGACACATGTGGATAATTTTTGAAAAATTAAAAGTGGATAAAAAGTTAATGATGATATGCCTGAAAGGTAAATACACACATGTTAAAAGCGCGGATATTTTGTGAACCACAAGAAAATGTAGTTTTAGCGTGTTTGGTGTGATTTGTGGCATGTTTTTAAGAATGAGTAAGATGCTGCTGGAAAAATACAGGCTTAATTGTGAGGGCGGCAAATTCTGGGCTAACATCTCTTTTCATTTTACGGATTTAAGTGTTTAGGAATGTTTGCTCAGAAAATTGTTGCTCAGTTTCGCTTGAAAATGCTGTCGATGTTGTCTTTTCATAGATTTCTTGGTTTATAATTTTTTGTAAGTGGCCACTGCTGGAAACTAGCTCTGTTAGGCCCGGTCCTTGGGATCCGGGTCTTTGAAAAAGGAGGGTCCAAAACCATTTAGGGAGGTTCCGAACCGTGTTAAGATGAAATAGGGCGCAAGAAGACGTGATATTTTGCGGCTCAGTCGGACTCTGGGTAGCCAAAAAGGAGGGTCTCGGACCCCCGCCAGTTTCAAGCCCTGTTAATACGTACACAGACTTTTGCCAATTTTAAACCCCCTCCCCTGAATGCAGTCTGGATGCTTTCCCCCCCCCCCCTCCTCCACCTTGAACGCTTAAAAGAATAAGCCAATTGGCGTTTCGACTGAATTCAGGTGGGATTAGGATGTAAATGATAGAAAAAAAAACGGCATGGATGGTCTCTTAGAATGTAAAAAAAAATCGATCAGTTTCGCGCAGTTATAGCTTATGCTGTCGGGTCATACTAAGATTGGGATTCCTTCTTGCTACTCCGTGAGGGACTACATATACAACGGTTAGAGAGATTTTGAATGTCCCATATCAGAATAATGTAGCAGGGGGCCCCGATATGGCCATAGCAGTAAAATAAGATAGAAAAATCACAATGCTACACAAATGTATCCGGTTAGTTTCGCTAAGATTTATGGATTGTGATGTCGTTATTTCAAATTCCCAATATATTTAGCTAATCATGGTTCTCTTATTGCTTGCACAGATGCCGTTGAAAAAAGGGTGGATTAAAAAGACAAAGGTCCCAGAGAAGTTCGTTGATCAGCAGCGCTACAGAACAGGTGACGTTGTGCTTCACATGTATAGAAGGAAGTGGTGGCCTGTACGTGTGGAAGGCCGGGACCCTGACGGAAGTATAGAAGTCTCGTTTTGCGGTTTTGACTTTGCGTAAGTTGTTAAACATTTCCTTTCTTAAAAGGAAAGTTCTTAAACTTTCCTTTCAATGTAGAGGACGTCCTGTAAAACCAGGTTGATTTAGATTCCCTTTGGTTTTTGCGTGTTCTTGTGGAATGATGACGTCCTATTCGCAGAAATTATACTTTTGTAGAGTTGAAAGACCAGTGTATTGTAGCATTTTTTCCTCCTGTAATAACTAAAAAAAAACTTTACAAGGACAGAAGTGACGTCCTTACAGCAGCTGAGAGTGATGCATGATTTCAAAACATTATCATTTTTAGTCCGGAGAAAGTTTCCGATCCCAGGAAGCTCAAACCGTTTCCTATGGCTGTGGGAATTGGTAATATGTGATTAAGAAATGACAGATTTTTTTCCTTTCCTGTGATTGTGTTAAATGTCTGTTTTGTCGTTTTATGGTTTGCCAATCTCCGTTTCCGTTGTTTTGCATGATAGTGCTTCATAAGTTTGCAGGTTCGATTATCTAGCCGGAAGCATCAGACCCAAAAGGACTTGTATTTTTTCAGTATCTTAGATGAAGTGCTGAATCCCTGTATTGCCAGTTGCACGATCTCATTGCTAAACGGACTGTATATGCGAGATTTTACTTATTCGTATACCACCTATTTTTAAATTTTCTCTTAGTTGTCTGTTCCCTCTGTAACTTACATGGAAGGGAAATTGAAGTGACCATTGTGTACGTGTAAGGTTGTTCTCACGCCTTGGAATAATGAAAAAGTATCGTTTTTTTTCTTTACGCACTGTGTGTTTTTGCATGGTTTTTGGGAATTATTTATGTGCGTCTTAACTTGTATGGAATGAAATGTGGAATGATTAAGCATTCCGTCATTTTTTTCTGCAGAAGAGGTGTGTAAAAACCCCGGGAATGGATACATCAAGGCCTGGGTAGAAGCCGCAAAGAGGTTATACGGCAGGGATCAGAGCCACTTAACCCATTTTGTGGGTGAAATTGTTGGGGGACTGGTTAAAGATAGTGATGACAGTTCGGATGTTAACCAAGCCTGTAGACAGATTAAGAAAGCAGCGGAAAATATCCCTGCGCCGATTTCAGGTAATTACAGGTGGACGAATATACAACATATATTTTGCTTGACGCGTATTTCTCGTTTCATTCGACATTTCTTTTTGTCTGTGTGAGTGTGATCCAAAGGGCAGTTTCATTATTTTACTGAACCGGAACTTGCAAGACTGAAGCGAAACGGACTGTTGTCAGAATTTTGAACGTGCGTGTCCTGTGCGGCTAAGCTTTAAATTGTTCAAGGATGAAATAAGGACGTTATAGCTTATTACTCGGCTGTTACATTAGAATCAAACATTAGCATTGGAAGAAAAGTAACCACAGAGTTTAAATTAATTTTAAAAACGTCTGTTCATTTCGCTTGCACAGATTAACTGGTTGACATTTTCATACAATATCCCCTTTGCAGCGATCGAAAGGCATGACACAGAAGTTATGGTCACCATTGGGGAGAGGGTGGCGCAATCCGAAGCACGTAGTTCGGACAGCGATTGCGTCATTACGGGCGCCGATACCACGTCAAAAGAGCTTTGTGAGAGACCAGTGAAAAGGGGAGAGGGGGCACACACACATTCATCGCAGGGCGAAAAAGACACAATCTCTCTCAGTGAATGCGTAATCGGCTGTTGAAGGGGTATCTTATGAGAAGTTGCTGGTTATGTGAGGGTTTTGCATTGATAAAGGGTAAGAATTGTTGCTGAGGTGTGTCGGAGGGAGTATCTTGATATATGTAGCAGTAGTGCAGATTTGGTCAAGCCAACCAGGTGTTGACATTTTAAAGAATTCAAAACATTTTTCGTGCGTTATGGTTGTCGGCGAAACGGACTGCTTATCAATGCCCACTGCTGTGATTACGGAAAACCTGGAGGGCAGTTACTGCTCTAGTTTGCATTTCACTTTTCCTCATAAAGTGACCGACTGTAAATTTATGAAAGTGGCGGTGATGGATAGTACGGGCAAGTTTCATGTGACAGAACCACAAAAGTTTGCCGATGTGTTTAAAAAAGAAATTCTTGCTTCGTAAGTTTTCGCGTGGTTGCACTACATTTCGCATGGTTGTGGATGTGTGCGTACATTTAGCTTGTCAGTTCGAAAGTATTAACTGTGCTATTTGCAGTTCACTGCTCTTATACGAAGTGGCCCACTTTAAATTTATGAGCGTTGCGAGATTGTGTAGTACGAGTAAATGATATGTGACAGGGTCTCAAAACTTGCAAATTTTGCTGATGTTTCTGTGAGTAAGAACAGTTTGGTGTTCGCACATTTTGCATGGTTGTGTACGTACATTTCGCTTGTCGATTCGAAAGCTTTAACTGCGTTATTTTCAGTTCGCTTTTCTCACACCAAGTGACCGGCTTTAGTACGTACAAAACCATGCGAAATGTGCGAACACCAAAATATTCTAATTCACGGAAACATCGACAAAATTTTCGAAGTTTGAGACCCTGTCACATACATGGTTGTGGACGTACATTTCGCATGTGATATTTTAGGACACAGGGATAAAGTTTAGTTGCGGGGATACCTTTCAAAGTTTTACAAGAAAAATAGAAAGGCGGATGAAGCTTCAGATCCGTTTAAAAAAAAGAAACTATTTTGGGGACATTTCGCTGTGATGTCATGTTTGTGGGATTCTGTTTTGGTTTACACAAGTGCGGGGAATTTTCTTTGTATCACTTTTCCCGTGCAGTTTACTGTTCTTATACGAAGTTACCGACTTGAAATTAATGAGCGTCGCGGGGCTGAGTAGTTCGGGCAATTTTCATGTAACGGGGTCTCAAAACCTGCCAAATTTGCCGCGGTATTAAGAAGTGTTTGGGTCCGTACATTTCGCATGGTTGTGTGCGTTCGCGTATCAAGTTTCAGTGTGTTATTTGCATTTGATTTTACTCGTATAAAGTGACTGACTGTAAATTTATGAAAGTGGCGATGATGGGTAGTACGGGCAAGTTTCATGTGACAGGGTCACAAAAGCTGTCAAGTTTGCCGATGTATTTAAAAAAACAAATACTTGCGTCGTAGATTTCGCGTGGTTGCACTACATTTCGCATGGTTGTGTATGAGCGTACATTTCGCTTGTCAGTTCGAAAGTTCACTGTTCGGAGTGACCAATTTCAAAGTTTATGAACGTTGCGAGATTGGGTAGTACGAGCAAAAGGTATGTGACAGGGTCTCAAAACTTGGAAATTTTGCCGATGTTGCCGTGATTAAGAAAATTTTGGTGTTGGCACATTTCGCATGGTTGTGTACGTACATTTCGCATGTCAGTTTGAAAGTTTTAATTGGTGTTATTTGCAGTTCGCTTTTCTTATACGAAGTCACCGACTTTAGTGCGTACACAACCATGCAAAATGTGCCAACACCAAAATGTGCTTATTTACAGAAATATCGGCAAAATTTTCAAAAGTTTGAAACCGTGTCACATACATGGTTGTTATACGTTCATTTCGCATGATTGTGTATAAACGTGCATTTCGCTTGTCAGTTCGAAAGTTTTACATGTTATTTGCAGTTCACTGTTCTTATACGAAGTAACCGACTTTAAATTTATGAACGTCGCGAAAAGGGCGTACTCGCAAACGTGACAGGGTCTCAGAACTTGGAAATTTGCCGATGTTTCCGTGATTAAAAAATTTTGGTGTTCGCACATTTCGCATGGCTGTGTACGTACATTTCGCTTGTCAATTCGAAAGCTTTAACTGCGTTATTTGCAGTCCATTTTTCTCACACCAAGTGACCGAATTAAGTACGTACAAAACCATGCGAAATGTGCGAACACCAAAATGTTCTAATTCACAGAAACATCGGCAAAATTTTCGAAGTTTGAGACCCTGTCACATACATGGTTGTGGACGTACATTTCGCATGTGATATTTTAGGACACATGGACAAAGTTCAGTTGCGGGCATACCTTTCAAATTTTTACAAGAAAAATAAAAAGGCGGATGAAGCTTCAGATTCGTTTAAAAAAAGAAACTGTTTTGGGGACATTTCGCTGTGATGTCATGTTTGTGGGATTCTGTTTTGGTTTACACAAGTGCGATGAGTTTTCTTTGTATCAGTTTTTCCATACAGTTCACTGTTCTTATACGAAGTGACCGACTTTTAATTTATGAACGTCACGGGGCTGGATAGTACGGGCAATTTTCATGTAACGGGGTCTCAAAACCTGCCAAATTTGCCGCGGTATTAAGAAGTGTTTGGGTTCGTACATTTCGCATGGTTGTGTGCGTTCGCGTATCAAGTTTCAGTGTGTTATTTACATTTGATTTTTCTCGTATAAGGTGACTGACTGTAAATTTATGAAAGTGGCGATGATGGGTAGTACGGGCAAGTTTCATGTGACAGGGTCACAAAAGCTGTCAAGTTTGCCGATGTATTTAAAAAACAAATACTTGCGTCGTAGATTTCGCGTGGTTGCACTACATTTCGCATGGTTGTGTATGAGCGTACATTTCGCTTGTCAGTTCGAAAGTTCACTGTTCGGAGTGACCAATTTCAATGTTTATGAACGTTGCAAGATTGGGTAGTACGAGCAAAGGTATGTGACAGAGCCTCAAAACTTGGAAATTTTGCCGATGTTGCCGTGATTAAGAAAATTTTGGTATTGGCACATTTCGCATGGTTGTGTACGTACATTTCGCATGTCAGTTTGAAAGTTTTAATTGTGTTATTTGCAGTTCGCTTTTCTTATACGAAGTCACCGACTTTAGTACGTACACAACCATGCAAAATGTGCCAACACCAAAATGTGCTTATTTGCAGAAATATCGGCAAAATTTTCAAAAGTTTGAGACCGTGTCACATACATGGTTGTTATACGTTCATTTCGCATGATTGTGTATAAACGTGCATTTCGCTTGTCAGTTCGAAAGTTTTACATGTTATTTGCAGTTCACTGTTCTTATACGAAGTAACCGACTTTAAATTTATGAACGTCGCGAAAAGGGCGTACTCGCAAACGTGACAGGGTCTCAGAACTTGGAAATTTGCCGATGTTTCCGTGATTAAAAAATTTTGGTGTTCGCACATTGCGCATGGCTGTGTACGTACATTTCGCTTGTCAATTCGAAAGCTTTAACTGCGTTATTTGCAGTCTATTTTTCTCACACCAAGTGACCGAATTAAGTACGTTCAAAACCATGCGAAATGTGCGAACACCAAAATGTTCTAATTCACAGAAACATCGGCAAAATTTTCGAAGTTTGAGACCCTGTCACATACATGGTTGTGGACGTACATTTCGCATGTGATATTTTAGGACACAGGGAGAAAAGTTCAGTTGCGGGCATACCTTTCAAATTTTTACAAGAAAAATAAAAAGGCGGATGAAGCTTCAGATCCGTTTAAAAAAAGAAACTGTTTTGGGGACATTTCGCTGTGATGTCATGTTTGTGGGATTCTGTTTTGGTTTACACAAGTGCGATGAGTTTTCTTTGTAACAGTTTTTCCATACATTTCCCTGTTCTTATACGAAGTGACCGACTTTTAATTTATGAACGTCACGGGGCTGGGTAGTACGGGCAATTTTCATGTAACGGGGTCTCAGAACCTGCCAAATTTGCCGCGGTATTAAGAAGTGTTTGGGTTCGTACATTTCGCATGGTTGTGTGCGTTCGCGTATCAAGTTTCAGTGTGTTATTTGCATTTGATTTTTCTCGTATAAGGTGACTGACTGTAAATTTATGAAAGTGGCGATGATGGGAAGTACGGGCAAGTTTCATGTGACAGGGTCACAAAAGCTGTCAAGTTTGCCGATGTATTTAAAAAACAAATACTTGCGTCGTAGATTTCGCGTGGTTGCACTACATTTCGCATGGTTGTGTATGAGCGTACATTTCGCTTGTCAGTTCGAAAGTTCACTGTTCGGAGTGACCAATTTCAAAGTTTATGAACGTTGCGAGATTGGGTAGTACGAGCAAAAGGTATGTGACAGGGTCTCAAAACTTGGAAATTTTGCCGATGTTGCCGTGATTAAGAAAATTTTGGTGTTGGCACATTTCGCATGGTTGTGTACGTACATTTCGCATGTCAGTTTGAAAGTTTTAATTGGTGTTATTTGCAGTTCGCTTTTCTTATACGAAGTCACCGACTTTAGTGCGTACACAACCATGCAAAATGTGCCAACACCAAAATGTGCTTATTTACAGAAATATCGGCAAAATTTTCAAAAGTTTGAAACCGTGTCACATACATGGTTGTTATACGTTCATTTCGCATGATTGTGTATAAACGTGCATTTCGCTTGTCAGTTCGAAAGTTTTACATGTTATTTGCAGTTCACTGTTCTTATACGAAGTAACCGACTTTAAATTTATGAACGTCGCGAAAAGGGCGTACTCGCAAACGTGACAGGGTCTCAGAACTTGGAAATTTGCCGATGTTTCCGTGATTAAAAAATTTTGGTGTTCGCACATTGCGCATGGCTGTGTACGTACATTTCGCTTGTCAATTCGAAAGCTTTAACTGCGTTATTTGCAGTCTATTTTTCTCACACCAAGTGACCGAATTAAGTACGTTCAAAACCATGCGAAATGTGCGAACACCAAAATGTTCTAATTCACAGAAACATCGGCAAAATTTTCGAAGTTTGAGACCCTGTCACATACATGGTTGTGGACGTACATTTCGCATGATATTTTAGGACACAGGGAGAAAAGTTCAGTTGCGGGCATACCTTTCAAATTTTTACAAGAAAAATAAAAAGGCGGATGAAGCTTCAGATCCGTTTAAAAAAAGAAACTGTTTTGGGGACATTTCGCTGTGATGTCATGTTTGTGGGATTCTGTTTTGGTTTACACAAGTGCGATGAGTTTTCTTTGTAACAGTTTTTCCATACATTTCCCTGTTCTTATACGAAGTGACCGACTTTTAATTTATGAACGTCACGGGGCTGGGTAGTACGGGCAATTTTCATGTAACGGGGTCTCAGAACCTGCCAAATTTGCCGCGGTATTAAGAAGTGTTTGGGTTCGTACATTTCGCATGGTTGTGTGCGTTCGCGTATCAAGTTTCAGTGTGTTATTTGCATTTGATTTTTCTCGTATAAGGTGACTGACTGTAAATTTATGAAAGTGGCGATGATGGGTAGTACGGGCAAGTTTCATGTGACAGGGTCACAAAAGCTGTCAAGTTTGCCGATGTATTTAAAAAACAAATACTTGCGTCGTAGATTTCGCGTGGTTGCACTACATTTCGCATGGTTGTGTATGAGCGTACATTTCGCTTGTCAGTTCGAAAGTTCACTGTTCGGAGTGACCAATTTCAAAGTTTATGAACGTTGCGAGATTGGGTAGTACGAGCAAAAGGTATGTGACAGAGCCTCAAAACTTGGAAATTTTGCCGATGTTGCCGTGATTAAGAAAATTTTGGTATTGGCACGTTTCGCATGGTTGTGTACGTACATTTCGCATGTCAGTTTGAAAGTTTTAATTGTGTTATTTGCAGTTCGCTTTTCTTATACGAAGTCACCGACTTTAGTACGTACACAACCATGCAAAATGTGCTTATTTACAGAAATATCGGCAAAATTTTCAAAAGTTTGAGACCGTGTCACATACATGGTTGTTATACGTTCATTTCGCATGATTGTGTATAAACGTGCATTTCGCTTGTCAGTTCGAAAGTTTTACCTGTTATTTGCAGTTCACTGTTCTTATACGAAGTAACCGACTTTAAATTTATGAACGTCGCGAGAAGGACGTACTCGCAAACGTGACAGGGTCTCAGAACTTGGAAATTTGCCGATGTTTCCGTGATTAAAAAATTTTGGTGTTCGCACATTGCGCATGGTTTTGTACGTACATTTCGCATGTCAGTTTGAAAGTTTTAATTGTGTTATTTTCAGTTCATTTTTCTCATACGAAGTCACCGACTTTAAATTTATGAACCTCACGAGATGGGGTAGTACACCCAAGTTGTGTTGCAAATTTTGTGCATGGTTTTGTACGTACATTTCGCATGTTAGTTTGAATGTTTCAGCTGTGTATTTTCTTTTCTTTAGGAAGCTTTTATGTGGTTTATATTTCATTGTCTCACGTTTTTTTCGGTCTATCATTAAATTTTAACTAGTGCACATAACACTGAGCTTGAAAATGAGGTAGAGTTGGTTATTTACACATCACGGTTATATCAGTATGGGATTTTGTTTTATTATTTTTTCTGTATTTTATTTTTATTTTAAAAGAGTTTTGTTTTTAAACATTCATCTGTATAAATCTGTATTTTGTTTTTAAAAATTTAATCTGTATAGTATAAATCTATGTTTTTCAACATTCATCTTTTTGAATATCTTTTGTACTGCTCTTCAATATTTTGTAAGTCTTCAATTTATGTTAAATAGTTTATGTATAGAAATGAAAGAAAATAAATATTACAGGGGGGTTATGGTGTAAATAAAAGAAAACAAACTCTACGCTTGTTTGGCTTTTATTTAGTGTTTCCCTAATACTCTTTTACAGAAAGCACGTGGCCTTTGTTTATAAACAAAATCGGTTTGTTTACATTTTTTACACAGTCTCGTTTCACAGCAAACTTATAGTTGCAGATATCAAAAAATTGTGTAAAATATGCAAATTATGTAAACAAAATATTCCGTTTCGCAGGGTTCATGCTTTGTTAAATTTCTCTCAATCTGTTGTCTTTTCTATATTTTCGCTTTCGGAATTGAATGTAAAAAAAATCTACCGAGATTTTCATATACAACTTATGTCTGAAAAGTCCCTAATAACGAAGTTAGATTTTTGGCGTACATTTCGCGAGTTGGAGAAGAAATCGCGATTCGTCGTTAGTTTCCCGACGTAGCTGTATATGTGTGTGTGTGTGTGTGTGTGTGTGTGTGTGTGTGTGTGTGTAAACACCTCATTGCAAGTAACTTAGAAAGATTCCTATGCTCGTAATCTGCAGTTATGGTGCAGTCACTGGTGTGACATGAGATTTTTCTTCTACTGCGTCGTAGTTAAGGAAATTATTGGAGGCAAGAGGGGAACAAAAACATGGCGGGTTTTGTTTTGGTTTCGACTGGACGGTGGAAATTGTAAAATTGGAATGAATTTTGTTTGGTATGATCACCTCAAACCACGACTGTGATAACATGTGATAATGTTTGACTATATTTTGCCAACGATGAATGCAGGGCAATTCTCGACAATTTGTTAATTAAAACAGTTGCCTCAAAGTATTGTGAGAAAGAGATTATGGTCTGCCGACGTTCGAAGACATGTAGATGATATCTCGAAACGCGGCGGACCTGAGATAAATTGCACAAGTAAAGGAGATAAGCCCAGTCTGCCAGAGGCATATAAACATATTATATACCAGTATTTTATGATTTTTTTCAAAGTGATATTTTGAAAGTGATATATTTCTAAAGTGTGCTATGTTTGTAACTATCGATTTTTTTTTCAAAAGTTGTTTTCAGATGTTACTGTTGAGATTGTTGTGGGGGTTTTGGAAATCTCCTCAATCCCCGTCCCCCCTCCCCCCTTCCCCCCCCCACCAAAAAAAAAAAAAAACTGCGTCAATAACATACATCATTTATATAGAATTAAACCCCCATAAAGGGGGGTAATTCCGTGTAATTTCGTTGGCAAGGAGTTATAATGTGACAGGTCAGAAAGCTGGGACATGAAGGATATGGGGGTGCAGAAGGACCGTGATGACGTTGTGATGACGTAAGAGTTTGTAAGGGCGTACCCGTGTGTTGTGACGCATTAGTTGACGATGACGTATAAATGTGTGACGATGTATTACGTTAATGACGTATAGTTCGTGCCGCTGACGCGCAAAATGGCGTCAGTTCGAAATGTAATCGTGGATGAGGGGAGATAGTCCCCTCCCCCTCCACACACACCATGTGTACTGAACAAATAGACCGCTCACACTTATAACAGGCACAAACCGGACGCGAGAGGGGTGGGGGGGGGGTGGGGAGGGAGCGGGGAAGGAGGGGGGAGATTTGGTTCGCACCATTCCTATAAATGAACGAAGTTTTCCCCTTTCCGTGTGTGACTGGATTTGAAGTACCTTTCAGTATGATTAAGTGTCAAGTAATAAGCGATTTTTTGGCAATTCGCTGGCCGGTATTCATGAACATTCACACTGCAGGCAGCCGCAAGACGCTCTTTAATTAATATCATTTTTTATGAATGTGGCCCATTGTATTTTTTTTTTTACTTTAACCTTCTTGTTTTTAAACCTTACGGAATAAGTTTTTTCTGGTACAGATAAAATTATTGATTTATTTATTGATCCGTGATCAGATCAGTTCAGTATTGTGAGTTTTTTGATATGGTTATTATCTATTAGCATCTGTTTTATATCATGAATGGTGAAGACAAAATTGTGATAAAACATTGACACATAATCGAAAGAAAAAATCAGGACTTAACTGGTTCTATTTATGTGATGTTACTGTTATGTGATGTTACTGTCATGTGATGTTACTGTTATATGATGTTACTGTCATGTGAGACATTCTGAGATTACGTCAGTATTTTGTGTCATATTGCGAAATTAAATTTGTTGTTTTTGGGCCCAGTTGTTTCTTTTAGAAAGAATTGGATTTTCGAGAAGGCAGTTCTTGCTTTGCAGTTATTGTCAATATTTTATCAGTTATTGTCAGTATTTTGTCACGTGTCAAATATCATGTGACTTCTGCACACCAATTAAAGAAATTCCTGAATCCATTGATTGGAAAGAAGAGGGAGTGTGTCTCAGTTATTTTTAGCAAATGTTCTGTGTGTGTTTGTGTGTATGTATGTTATTTTTAGAATATATCAAATTGTTTATATATGTGGTTGCCATATCACAACTTCTCATAAGCTTTAATAAATCCATACAGTGAATTTGGTGTTCTTTGTTAAAACCTTAATTTTTTTAATTGACCGGGATAAGAATAAAGCTCCTTCTCATCCCATGGCCTGGCCACTAAACTCTCAATAAAAGAGATGATCTGGCTTGGACTTAAAATTTCTGAGTTAAAAATAATATACATATAACAGTCTTTTTCCGGGAGAGGGGGCGATTGTTCTGCAGTATTTGCCGACGGATGATTGCTTTGCAGTATTTCCCGGGGGAGGGGTGATTTTTTTGTAGTATTTCCCGGGAGGAGTGGGTGACGATTGTTTTGCAGTATATCGGGGAGGGTTGATTATTTTGCAGTGTTTTCCGTGATTGTTTTGTACTATTTCCTGAGGCTGATTATTTTGCAGTATTTTTCGGGGGAGGTGGTGATTGTTTTGCACAATTTCCTGAGGCTGATTATTTTGCAGTATTTTTCGGGCAAGTCGGTGATTGTTTTGCACTATTTCCTGAGGCTGATTTTCGGGGGAGTCGGTGATTGTTTTGCACTATTTTCTGAGGCTGATTATTTTGTAGTATTTTTCGGGGGAGGTGGTGATTGTTTTGCACTATTTCCTGAGGTTGATTATTTTGCAGTATTTTTCGGGCAAGTCGGTGATTGTTTTGCACTATTTCCTGAGGCTGATTATTTTGCAGTATTTTTCGGGCAAGTCGGTGATTGTTTTGCACTATTTCCTGAGGCTGATTTTCGGGGGAGTCGGTGATTGTTTTGCACTATTTCCTGAGGCTGATTATTTTGCAGTATTTTTCGGGGGAGTCGGTGATTGTTTTGCACTATTTCCTGAGGCTGATTATTTTGCAGTATTTTTCGGGGGAGGTGGTGATTGTTTTGCACTATTTCCTGAGGTTGATTATTTTGCAGTATTTTTCGGGCAAGTCGGTGATTGTTTTGCACTATTTCCTGAGGCTGATTTTCGGGGGAGTCGGTGATTGTTTTGCACTATTTCCTGAGGCTGATTATTTTGCAGTATTTTTTCGGGGGGTGTGGTGATTGTTTTGTCAGTATTTTCCTGGCATCACTGTGAATGAGATCTCACGAGTCCAGCCGTTCACAGCAATGTAAGACCTCTTAGATTTGTAGACAAACCATCAGAGAAATAATTCAGTTTATTTCTATAGCCTTAAAATTGAAATGGCAAAAAAATGTAATCACAAATGTGCGATAATACATATGTTTACGGCAAAAGCCAAGATTTAATGTGAATTATTTAGTACAACCAGGATATCCGTTCGAGAGCATGAGAAACAAAATTCGTTGCTGTATTGTTTATATACAACACCTGACATCTTGTGTATGTTACAGGGAATCTGTGAAATTAGGGATTTCATGAAATCCCTAGTGGATTCGTGTAATAACTTGTTCAATCAATCTCGATGTTTTTATTGAGAATTTTCATGTTTGCAGTGCAGTATTTTACCGAAATTAACAGTAGATTTTGAATTAATATATTCAAAGCACTCGACTGCCAAACTATCATTCATGAGATACTTCAGTTCGTGAATTTAGCGATATTTTTTATCCAAAGTAACTTATGTTTAATTTCACGCCAAATTCTAATATTTTGGATGGTAATGTTATAAATTCCAATTCCTTTCGATGTGACAAGGGATACACAGTTTTGAAGAACCACTAAACAGCCTTCCTGAATGGATAATTTTTAAAAAATGTTTTATAATCAATATGAGCTTATTCATTACAGGAATTCCCTAGGGATTTCATGAAATCCCTAATTACACAGATTCCCTGTAACATTTACATCCCGGCCTCAGCCTGCCAGAATGGTTACGTGACAATATTCAGGAACCCATTTCATTGGAGGGACGATTGCTGAATTTCTAAACATTATTTCTGTTTATTGACTAATACAGCATTTCCATTAAATAAAACTTTTCATTTTATAAAAAAGACTATTTGTTTCATTAAAAAAATGTTTATTTAGTTGTTCGATGTTTTTCTAGCTGGTAAAACACCGATTTTTCTCACACAAAATTTCTTTTGCAGATAATTTTTGTCCTTTAATACACTGAGGTAAACATTGCTAGGTGAATCCTGTCATGACGTTTATGATACCGAGGCATTCTTTGTCATGGAACCGCTCATCAACTCACGAAGCTAGGTAATACACCAGTGTGTGCATGTTACTTATAAGATTGTCTAATCGGTAAAATATGTACCATTAAATATTACGTCACTTCTGAATATTTAAGCCTCGCCCTGCTTCTCTTATTTTGAATAGCAGAAGAAAATACATACACGCTTTTAATGGTTTCATTAATAATTCACTGTGCATTGCATAAAAAGGAAAAATACCTCAAAGACATTGTCCGATTATTCACAGTGCTAGGTGTTACAATCACTGCATCACTGCTGGAGAAAATTACACTTGGAACCATAAAAAGTACGATATTAAGGATTTAAAACTTCAAAAGACCCATGCTAAAAGTAGTTTCATGACGCCGATGGCGTCAAAACTCTACGAAACAAATCTATGACATGCTGCGTCCCAGTGACTATTTCGACGTCGATTTAGCGTCTCTTTCAGGTTACGATGTCGATCCGACACATCGCAACAAATTAACTCCTTTTGCGGTAAAAACCCAAAAGTGCGTATTTGGGATGTAACTAGAAGCTCATTCCGCGAGCGAAATGTTAAACACTTGACAAAAATTAAAACGCAAAAATACTTCCTTCAGTGGGTTATTTCTTGAATAATATATTGCAAACAACACAGCTTGAATGCGTCTTATAAGCCGAGTAGTGTTTGGTTGTTGTTGACTTAAAGTTTTATTGACTGATCAGGCATACGCCCTGTTATCTATTTGCGCAGTGAGAGCTCGCACAAAGCTCACTGAGCAACTGTGTATTCTGTGCTGTCGTTAAATGCTACGCATTTACTTGCCAAAAATACTTTTTTTCACATGGCGTTTTAACAAAGAAAACGAAATCAAAGACGAAAATAAAAAGTGACATGCACATGTTCAGATCAAGCTCTTCATAAGTACCAAGTTTCATGATCGTAGAGCCCATAGTGTCAGAGAAGAAGAAGACACAAAAAATCGGAAAAACTGTCAAGAAGAAAAAAAGGACGAATGTTGCTCGCACAAATTCATATAACCCTTGCAAGCCAAAGGCTTGTCAAGTGTTAAAAACGCGGATAAAAAGGACTTAAAAGGGCGGAGAAAAAAGACGTAAATGCGCGGATCATTTAATGTAGCAAATGCGCGGAAAATCACAGGTTTACATGCAACTGGTGAAAAGACAACGGTGGTAAACACAAATTACACAGCTTTTTAAAATCCCCCGGTCAGTGTCCATCTACAGGAGAAATTACAAACAAGTTGTACCATCTACAAAACTGTAACTATTTAAATGTGTTGAACTGTCTCAAGTGACTCAAATCACTGCTTCATTATTTACAAAGTGACAGCTCGAAATTTATGTCCGATAATTCTAACAAAGCCTTTGCGTGTAATTTCGTGATTTGTCATCTTCGCATGTTGTCTCTGGAGAAACTGAATAAAACTGATTGAAATGAGAGCGAAATGATTCACACCCGTTTATGTACACAGCTGTGTTAACCAATTTTCCTGGTGTATAAAAAATCACCCACTTTACCAGGTTAAGGATTCCGCGCATTTGATTACTTTCTTTCCACGCTTTCAATACCTTTTTCTCAATGTTTATTCCGCGCTTTTACGCCCTAGTCTTTTTTGCACTTTGGTTGTGATTGGTGGCGACCACAGATCAACGTCCAATCAACGCCTTTGACACGACATTGAATAGACGTTGGCTAAGTAGCGTTGTTTAGCCATCTTATCAACGCCTTTCGTGCAGCGTTGAGTAGACCTCGGAAAATCCGCGTTGCATGGGGACATGACTATTTTCTTCCTAGCCTAATTGTATGTGTACGAAATTTACTGTCGAAACAAGGTAATATTAATAGACAGTGGTAAAAGAAGTCATGCATGCTGTAGAGATCATTTAAGCTTCTTCTTCTTCTTCGTCTTCTTCTTCTTCTTCTTCTCCTCCTCAAATTTAAACGTGATACAATTTGCCTACTCTGTTCATTTTGACTATGAGGCATCCTGATTTAGCACTGACAATTATCGCAATAGCACTATTTTGCATTGCGGAATGAGCACATTATGCCTTTTCTTTTAAGTTGGAAAGCTGTTGTTGATTGTTTGTGATTGGCTGTAGTCTACGGTCGTTGTAAAATGATGAATTTTCTCTTTTTATCTGTCTTTATTTTAAAAATTTTAGAAATATTGTTGATGTATTAAAAATTATGTGCATACTTAAGTAGTATAATTCTTAAAAGGGAAAAGGAATCCCCGTCAAAGAGTTTGTTTGATAGAAATGACAAGAAGATATTTTATTATTATAAGAAGACTTTGCTATGCATGCAATTTTCTATGAAGGACAAGCTTAAAAATAGCTAAAACTAACTTTGTAATCTAAGTACCATTTACGTCATATAATAAAGCATATGTTGACCTGTATATTGACTCAGTGGATCCACGACAAAAGGTCTAGAGCCAAAAGGTCGAAGACAAGAGGTGAAGCATCACAAGTTCGAGCGACAAAAGGTTAAAACTGGAATACAAGGCAAAAGGTCGAGATGTTATCGTATTTTTTTTTTAAATTGTTGAAGAAAATATTTCAAAATTTTATTTTTAAAATAAAACGTCTCAATCAGTGGCATCAAAAGTTTTTTCTATTGTTTCTTTAAGGACTGGAGGTTGTTATTTCACGAGATCTGTCTGAGATTACGTCAAGCTTCAAATAATTACTTCGCTGATAATACTCATTACTCATTGATCATGTTCACTATATTTGAAACACAGTTTAACTTCGTTTTGCAGCTGACCGACAGACTGAATGGCGACTTGCCAGTTGGACTACGGCCCAGTTGAACTACGATTTGCTGATCCTCGCTGAACTAAGATTTGATATTCATAGCTGGACTTCGGTTTTGACATTCCCAGTTGGACTACGTTTTTTGTTCCAAGATGTACTGCGATTTTTGATAGGAAACCGGTGCATGAGGTGGGGTTAATGCAATTAAACTAACTTTCTACTTTCTAAATTTTGCGTTTACGCTAAAACTAGTTCACTTTTAATATATTCGCACGTAATCGTTTTAATTCTCAAGAAAAAGCCATTCTATACATGATTCACTGCGCCTCTTACTGTAACACAACAATAAACTAGACCGTTTTTGCTACGACGTAACGAAAATTACACTTGGGGTCACCAAAAAATACGATTTTGAAATCTTAACCTCCTACATATCGTCTTTTAGCCCAAAGGGTCGAAAATAAGCTCAAAAATCGCCCTATCTCTAACCGTTTTCGAGATGATGGCCCACTCCAGGTTTTTACAGCGTCTAATCACCCTCTATCAGTGAGCCAATTTCATCACTCTTTAGCATTTGGGACTAGAACCGCATTTCGCAAGCGAAATCTTCAACACTTGAAAAACATTAAAAGTTAGAAATATTTAAAATTATTTCATGAAGTTTTTTCACAAGCCGCATAGTCTGTAATAGAAATATATTAGCAAACATCACAACTTGAATTCCGTTTATAAACCGTGTACATCTGTTGGCTCAACGGCTTTATTGATTGAACGGACTAGCACGTTTTCTCTATGCAGGCAGAGCTCGGTTTTGCTCAACCGTCACTTTGCTTTTAAATACGCTGTATTTATTTATTCTAAAATCCGCTGTGTTCGCATGGCGCTTTAAGCATGAAAACGAAATCGTAGACGAAAAAGGGCGGGATGCATCGGAATATATACGTATAACCGACGTGTAGCCGACGGTTGGTAAAACATCGGATATGCGTCGAATAGATGCATAAAAAACTTCGTCGGAAAATATGCGCATAAACGACTAATAAACCATGAGCAAAAGAGAAAAAATATGCGCATATCCGACGTATGTTGCCGATATCGCCGACGTCAAACAATTTACATATCCGACGTCGAACAATTTTGGCAAATCCCCAAGTGTAATTAAACATGTTTGCCTTTTTTAATGAATGCAGCAAGTATTCGAGCTAAGGCGACAAACGATTTCTAAGCCAAAGCATTCCGTTTTTTAGAACAACGCCAGTGGATATACTTGTAACCGTTATAAATGAGTACTTTGCTCCCTTTCTTACTCCAGTTATTACAGAAGTCATCTTTTTCAGTGAAAACTTGTTAAACAAATTCAAGAATTTATAGCTACCTATCTTGTGCTCCGGAGATAATCTGTGAGCAAAATTTCAGCTCCAGATAGTATTGTGGATGGGCTAAACATAGAACTAATTTGAAATATAATTGCCCTTCTGAAGCACAGAACGCCATCAGTAACAATGAATCAATGGTTACAATTTTTATTGAACACTTTGTTATCAAAAGGAACAAAGACGATTGAAGATCAACAACCAGTGATATCAATAACTAATCGCACATCGTACATTGAATTCAAGAGGAAATCATAATTGCAATCAGCGAACTTCTATCATATATAATTACAATTCGTTCTTGTAATTTAGAATTCAAAGTAACCTGCAATTCGATTTTATAATTGCAACCAACGAACATTTATCGGTACTTTCAAGGTCACTAATCACAGGTATCTGTATTTGCAATTTGATCTTATAATTCAGAATTCAAATCTACTTGCAATTCGATTTTTTTATCACACCCCTACCTCCCGAAGCGGCCTCCTAACAAAAATCATACTCCAACTCAGAACAAGAAAAACGTAGTCCAACTGCGAATGTCAAAACCGTAGTCCAACTTGTAATGCCAAATAATAGTCCAACTGGAATCGGCAGTTCGTAGTCCATCTGGGCCGTAGTCCAACTGGGAAGTTATCGACCGAATTCGTGATATTTGGGAGAGAGACATTTGGCTCAGCGACATTTGGGCAATTGACACTTAGGCCAGAGAAATTTTGGTCACAAGTACCAAAATGGTTTTTAAACACTCTTTCTTTAACGTTCTTTTCTAATAGCCTCATTAAATGAACAGGACGAATGAGTTTTGAAAATTTACATCTTTGATATCACTTTTGTTAAGCCCACCGAAAAAGCATGAAGTCAGAGCTACCCCTCTATTCAGCGAACGCTAAAGAAACCCTTTCATCGCCATTGTGTGTCAGCCATCTGCCTACCGGAACATAAATACCGATGTAATGAAACGTTTTGACTCCCAAACAAATCGATCCCCCGGTCGATTTGTTTTAAAACAAACAGACCCCCGGTCGATTTGTTTTAGGAAAACCCGCCATAACAAACAGACCTTCCCCATAATAAAATGACCCCCTCCAAATAATCAGGTTTAAATATAAAATGGAAGTAAAAAAGGTGCATGTGGTTTTTAAATACTATTTTAAGCATTTTCTACCTCTTGATGTAGAAACTTATTATTTTAAGCCTTTGAAATGCCATTATTGAGCTTGGACAGATTTTTTGGTGACAGTATGTTAGTGGTGTTGGAAGTGTTTTCGTGTTTGAAAATGTAGATGTTAGTTGCTAGATAAATTGTTATTCGTGGATATAGTTTTTATTTCAATTAAAGAAACTAATAAGGTGGCCATATGTGGAAAGAAATAAAGAAATCAACAAAAAATAAGAGGGTTAAAACATTTCAGGAGGGGTCTGTTTGTTTTAAAATAAATCGACCGGGGGTCTGTTTGTTTTAAAACAAATCGACCGGGGGTCGATTTATTTTGGGGGTCAAAACGTTTCCTTACACAGGAACAAAAATACAGAAGATCACCCCCTGTGCATCGCGCAGCTTCTACAGAAATCCTGTTGATGGTATATCGTGCCAGGAACAGTCGTAGTTAATTAACAGATTAGCCATTACCATCCTGATTCCTGGTTCTAGACATACTTCTAGAAAGTATGACTTTGAAGAACGGTCCATTGTTTTAATTGCAATTATCAGTTAATTCGCATGGTAAGCGTGCACTTCTCCGGTTTTTAGGAAATATATAAAAGGGTACAGCTATCCCATTTAATTCAAACTAAAATTACACTGAGTAACGAAGTTCGTAAACATAATAACATAAACTATCAAAAATTGAAGTGAGTAAATATCACACTTTCCACTTCTGGCCATATGACTCTGGCCGAAATGTATTTTTAGACCAAATGTCAGTAGGGAAGAAACGAGAGTTCTGGACCAAAAATTGGCGCCAAAATGACGTCACAGGGTGGTCCAGAACTCTCATGAGAGTTCTGGACCAGATGGTAATTGAAAGAGCGCGCGCCTGTATGAATGACGTCATAATGAGGTCATCATGACATCATTAGTCACGTGACATGTCAATCATGTGTCACGTGTCATATGTCACGTGTCATGTGTCAATCATGTGTTATGTAACTCCCACCGTATATGAGGAATATTTTCCCGATCAATAACCTTCTGACCGGAATGGCTCAGTCGGTAGAGCATAGGACCCGTAATGCTGAAGCATGATCTGAAGGTCGGTGGTTCGAGCCCGCCCTCCGGCACTACTTTCACTTTCTGTCAATCATATCATTTAGGTTGTCAAAGTGAGTCATTCGTCACGTGACCTGTCAATCATATGTCACGTGACCTATAAATCATGTTTCATGTGGCTCTAATTGTATATGAGGAAAATTTTCCCGATCATAAACCTTCTGGCCTGAATGGCTCAGTTGGTAGAGCATAGGACCCGTAAGCGGACCCATGATCTGAAGGTCAATGGATCGAACCCGCCCTCGGGCATCACTTTCATATCATGGGGACCCCCCCCCCCCCTGGTGAAGAATCATATACCATGGGGACCCCCCCCCCCTGGTGAAGAATCATATACCATGGGGACCCCCCCCCCCCTGGTGAAGAATCATATACCATGGGGACCCCCCCCCCCCCAGGATGTGATTCAACACTCCTATAAGAGCACATTGTCTGTGCACATATGCATCATTCATGCTCTGACTGCCGTTGGATACACATGGAAAAAAAAGTGAAAACAGTTGCTCTTACCTATTGTGTTGTGCTGTGCTGTTGAAGAACAAGTGAAGGGTTGACTGGAATACACATAGGAGACGAAGTGAAACTAGGATGTGATTCAACACTCCTATAAGAGCACATTGTCTGTGTACATTTGCATCATTCATGCTCTGACTGCCGTTGGATACACATGGGAAAAAAAGTGAAAACAGTTGCTCTTACCTATTGTGTTGTGCTGTGCTGTTGAAGAACAAGTGAAGGATTGACTGGAATACACATAGGAGACGAAGTGAAACATTGACTAGTCTTTGGAAAAAGGAATTGAAACATTGGTTCTTCTTTGGAAAAGGGAAGTGAAAGACTGGTTATTCTTTGGAAAAGGGAAGTGCAAGATTGGAAGACAAATTAACCAATGACTTGTGGTAAGTCATCTTTTTTTTTTTTTTTTTTTTTTTTTTGTAACATTATGTAACACAATGTAACACTGTGTAACATTATGTAACACAATGTTACATTATGTAACATTATGTAACATTATGTAACATTATGTAACACAATGTTGCATTATGTAACACAATGTTACATAATGTTACACTTTGTTACATCATGTGACACTTTGTTACATCATGTGACACTTTGTAACATCATGTGACACTATGTGACTATGTAACATCATATAGCTATATGACTATGTAATTGCTATATGAACATAATTAGTCAAACGTATGTATGTCATTATCACATCGTTCAACAGACAAGTCGTAATGGCTCACTGGTTAGAGCGATCGACTAGCAACCTAAGAGCCCCGGGATCGTTCCCACGTCAGGGGCAAAAAAATTTTTTTTTGGTTATTTTTGGTTTTTGTTCATTTTTATGACTCTGTGACATTATGTGACAACATGTGACTGTGACATCATGTGACTCTGTGACATTATGTGACTCTGTGACTTTACTATTATTATTATTATTATTATTATTATTATTATAATATTTAATTAGTCATATTTCAATGGTTTCCCCATTGCAGTAACCACACATAGCATAAGTATATGTGTACAGAGTGTGGGGGAAAACCGATTGCTAAAATTTAGAGTGCACTCGTACAGAGTGTGGGAGAAAAACCGATCGATAAAATTTCAGAGTGCACTCGTACAGAGTGTGGGAGAAAAACCGATCGATAATTTCAGAGTGCACTCGTACAGAGTGTGGGAGAAAAACCGATCGATAAAATGTCAGAGTGCACTCGTACAGAGAGTGGGGGAAAACCGATCGATAAATTTTAAAGTGCACTCGTTCAGAGTGTGGGAACGATCAATAAATTTGAGAAGGAATGGGATTTTCCCTATGTTAAGTCCAATGTTATGTTTTATGTTATAGTAGTTGGATAATGACACTACTAAAGCAAATTTAACAAATGTATTTTTTTAATAACATATAATATATAAAATAAGTTTTAGCATTTTACCAAGCTACTTATTTGAATGTTCTAAAGTCATAGTAGTAGAAAAATGGTGGTTCTAGACCAACTTTAGCAAATTTAGTTTTTAACATCATATGATTTATAAAATAAGTTTGAACATTTTAGCACGCTACTTATTTGAATATTCTAAAGTCATAGTAGTGGAAAAATGGCGGTTCTAGACCAATTTTAACAAATTTTGTTTTTTGACCAAATATGATGTATAAAATAAGTTTGAACATTTAACCATGGTCTAGTAGGGTAAAAATGGTGGTTCTAGACCAATTTTAACAAATTTTGTTTTTTGACAACATATGATGTATAAAATAAGTTTGAACATTTTACCATGGTGTAGTAAGGTAAAAATCAGGGTTCTAAACCAACTTTAACAAATTTAGTTTTTTACACGTTTCAGACGATTCTACCACTTGGTTGATCGGTTGATTGTTGGAAAATGAAAAGTAAAAATGTGGATAGTTATGTAGGAAAACTGCGCCCATTCAAAAGACGTGTTCGAATGGCAAGCCCATTTTAAAGACGTGTTCGAATGGCAAGCCCATTCAAAAGACGTGTTCGAATGGCAAGCCCATTTTAAAGACGTGTTCGAATGGCAAGCCCATTCAAAACACGTGTTCGAATAATTTTTGAAAGATATTACGTCGTGGTATTGTTCAACAAATGGTTCAACATGTTCAACATGTTCAACATGTTCAACATGTTCAACATGTTGTTGTTCAACATGTTGTTGAACATGTTCAACATGTTGTTGAACATGTTCAACATGTTCAACATGTTCAACTTGTTCAACATGTTCAACATGTTCAACATGTTCAACTTGTTCAACATGTTCAACATGTTCAACTTGTTCAACATGTTCAACATGTTCAACATGTTCAACATGTTCAACATGTTCAACATGTTCAACATGTTGTTGTTCAACATGTTGTTGAACATGTTCAACATGTTCAACATGTTGTTGTTCAACATGTTGTTGAACATGTTCAACATGTTCAACATGTTCAACATGTTCAACTTGTTCAACATGTTCAACATGTTCAACATGTTCAACATGTTCAACATGTTCAACATGTTCAACATGTTGTTGAACATGTTCAACATGTTCAACATGTTCAACATGTTCAACATGTTCAACTTGTTCAACATGTTCAACATGTTCAACATGTTCAACTTGTTCAACATGTTCAACATGTTCAACATGTTCAACTTGTTCAACATGTTCAACATGTTCAACATGTTCAACATGTTCAACATGTTCAACTTGTTCAACATGTTGTTGAACATGTTCAACATGTTCAACAAGTTGTTCAACATGTTCAACAAGTTGTATATAAAGCTATGTTTAAAGACTTTCTCATCATTTGAATAGTGTAGGTTGAACCGAAAGGATGTATAAATGCAACATTTGTTCGAAATCTTACAATTGGCCGCAAAGTCGCATATGGTAAAGTTATTTCTAAACATTTTAGGAAATAGTGTGTCCAACCTCGAGTGTGACAGCTCCCTATAGAGCATAAAAGGTACCTACCCTCAGACATAACGCACATTCTGTATCAAGATACTGAAGAGTGAACATGTCTGCAGTGAGTGAACAACAACTTCCATCTATGGCAATGCCTGCAGAAAATTCTATAGCAAAGCCTGAGACAATACCTACAGCAAAGTCTAAGGCAATGCCCATGGTAAAGTCTAAGGCGAAGTCATGTCAGCAGCGTCAAAAGCGACCACATCTTAGAAAGATAAAAAGAGATGAGTTACCAGCTATGACGCCGCCGTGTAAAATGCGAAAAAATACGACAGAGCCTAATATGAAGCGAGAACCGGAGCGTAAAGCTGATACCACCATGAAGAAGATGCGTGTAGACGATTCACCGGTTATGATACCCATTAATGGAGAAACATATATTAAATTGGTGAATTATCAACAGAAAGTGATGGTTAACATTCGTAAATATATTACGAATCATGCATCTGGGAGGTTATATCCTACCAAGAAGGGAATTTTGTTGTCATTGAAAGACTGGCACATGTTGAAGAAGCAAGTGACGTCAGTTGATCTCATGCTTCAGAAAATGGATTTGTATAAATGCAGTGACTGTCAGAAGATGGTTGAGTAGACAGCGAGATGACTGTATACAGTTTTAACAGCATGACGAGCTTAATAAATGCTTTGATTTCATCACAGTGCAGAAGATTGGACCGAAGGTTTTGAAGCTTGACAAGAACTTAGCTTTGACTCATATGAACATGTACATTTGATATGTAGTTCAAATTGAATTGTCTTCATATGTAGACTATGAAATTAACATTATCTATGTTCATGTGAAGTCAGTTGTTATAAAATTTTAAGTTAAGTTCTTCTGCACATGTATTAACATAATATGTATTTGAAATAGTTTTGTTTTTATCATAATTGTACATAGTTGTAATGTTCAATAAAAACACATATGATGCTTTTCAACTTTTTATTTTTCTCATACAATACTTGGATATAATACATAATAAAACAATACTTGGATATAATACATAATAAAACAATACTTGGATATAATACATAATAAAACAATACTTGAATATAATACATAATAAAACAATACTTGGATATAATACATAATAAAACAATACTTGAATATAATACATAATAATACAATTCTTGAATATAATACATAATAATACAAAATTAACTATAATACCCAATATATGATATATGGTTTAAGGGTCAATTAAAACCGTGTCAGGAACCTTACGACTTTATATGTTGCAAAGCAAGACATATATTACACAGCGCTTAAGTTAATAAAATATTACAACATTTATAAAGTCTTTATTATAAAGTTTAGTCAAATAAGTCTATTTTTCTGCATCTGTTTCACTCTGTTCACTGTCCATGCCACTTTCTTCGTCACTGCTACCATCCTCCTCCTCCTCCTCCTCCATATCTAGTAGCTCTTCAAAGAATGCGTTGTTTTTCCTTATAGCCGCCTTTAATGCCTTTGAATACTTATAATGTTTTTCATCAACAAGGTAATTAAAGTCCTCTAAAATCTTTTGATAATGTTTGCTTTGTTGTAGACGCTGGGTATAGGTGAACAGTCTCATAAACAGTTGTTTTAGTCCATGCTTATAAATGGGTCGAAGGTCATAACTTGCTATTTCACGCGCATCTTCAAGTCCTTGTTCTTCATATTCTGAAACCTTTTCTTGAAATATGTTATCATAGTCATCGTAGACGTCTTGAACCATATCATGCCAAACAGAGTCTATTTCTGACTCACTTTCAGAGTCTGTTTCTGACTCACTTTCAAAACTCCTGTCATCAGCATCCTCACCACACTGCTCCATATGTTTGAGCAAAGCTTCTTCGCTGTTGTACAATGCACCACATTCTGCACAAGCATGTGCATTCTTTTCAGCTATGTTGACGCTTTGACTTTCCATAGAAGACTCATCTAAAGTTTCCGTGAAAGGTAGTTTTACAGGGTTTTCCATATCCGATTCTTCATCCACTTCTGAAGCGTGAGCAACCTTTAAGTGTCTTTTAAGACTTTGCGGCCAATTGTAAGATTTCGAACAAATGTTGCATTTATACATCCTTTCGGTTCAACCTACACTATTCAAATGATGAGAAAGTCTTTAAACATAGCTTTATATACAACTTGTTGAACATGTTGAACAACTTGTTGAACATGTTGAACATGTTCAACAACATGTTGAACATGTTGAACATGTTGAACATGTTGAACATGTTGAACATGTTGAACAAGTTGAACATGTTGAACATGTTGAACATGTTGAACATGTTCAACAACATGTTGAACAACAACATGTTGAACATGTTGAACATGTTCAACAACATGTTGAACAACAACATGTTGAACATGTTGAACATGTTGAACATGTTGAACATGTTGAACATGTTGAACATGTTGAACATGTTGAACAAGTTGAACATGTTGAACATGTTGAACATGTTGAACAAGTTGAACATGTTGAACATGTTGAACATGTTGAACAAGTTGAACATGTTGAACATGTTGAACATGTTCAACAACATGTTGAACATGTTCAACAACATGTTGAACAACAACATGTTGAACATGTTGAACATGTTGAACATGTTGAACATGTTGAACCATTTGTTGAACAATACCACGACGTAATATCTTTCAAAAATTATTCGAACACGTGTTTTGAATGGGCTTGCCATTCGAACACGTCTTTAAAATGGGCTTGCCATTCGAACACGTCTTTTGAATGGGCTTGCCATTCGAACACGTCTTTAAAATGGGCTTGCCATTCGAACACGTCTTTTGAATGGGCGCAGTTTTCCTACATAACTATCCACATTTTTACTTTTCATTTTCCAACAATCAACCGATCAACCAAGTGGTAGAATCGTCTGAAACGTGTAAAAAACTAAATTTGTTAAAGTTGGTTTAGAACCCTGATTTTTACCTTACTACACCATGGTAAAATGTTCAAACTTATTTTATACATCATATGTTGTCAAAAAACAAAATTTGTTAAAATTGGTCTAGAACCACCATTTTTACCCTACTAGACCATGGTTAAATGTTCAAACTTATTTTATACATCATATTTGGTCAAAAAACAAAATTTGTTAAAATTGGTCTAGAACCGCCATTTTTCCACTACTATGACTTTAGAATATTCAAATAAGTAGCGTGCTAAAATGTTCAAACTTATTTTATACATCATATGTTGTCAAAAAACAAAATTTGTTAAAATTGGTCTAGAACCACCATTTTTACCCTACTAGACCATGGTTAAATGTTCAAACTTATTTTATACATCATATTTGGTCAAAAAACAAAATTTGTTAAAATTGGTCTAGAACCACCATTTTTCTACTACTATGACTTTAGAACATTCAAATAAGTAGCTTGGTAAAATGCTAAAACTTATTTTATATATTATATGTTATTAAAAAAATACATTTGTTAAATTTGCTTTAGTAGTGTCATTATCCAACTACTATAACATAAAACATAACATTGGACTTAACATAGGGAAAATCCCATTCCTTCTCAAATTTATTGATCGTTCCCACACTCTGAACGAGTGCACTTTAAAATTTATCGATCGGTTTTCCCCCACTCTCTGTACGAGTGCACTCTGACATTTTATCGATCGGTTTTTCTCCCACACTCTGTACGAGTGCACTCTGAAATTATCGATCGGTTTTTCTCCCACACTCTGTACGAGTGCACTCTGAAATTTTATCGATCGGTTTTTCTCCCACACTCTGTACGAGTGCACTCTAAATTTTAGCAATCGGTTTTCCCCCACACTCTGTACACATATACTTATGCTATGTGTGGTTACTGCAATGGGGAAACCATTGAAATATGACTAATTAAATATTATAATAATAATAATAATAATAATAATAGTAAAGTCACAGAGTCACATAATGTCACAGAGTCACATGATGTCACAGTCACATGTTGTCACATAATGTCACAGAGTCATAAAAATGAACAAAAACCAAAAATAACCAAAAAAAAATTTTTTTGCCCCTGACGTGGGAACGATCCCGGGGCTCTTAGGTTGCTAGTCGATCGCTCTAACCAGTGAGCCATTACGACTTGTCTGTTGAACGATGTGATAATGACATACATACGTTTGACTAATTATGTTCATATAGCAATTACATAGTCATATAGCTATATGATGTTACATAGTCACATAGTGTCACATGATGTTACAAAGTGTCACATGATGTAACAAAGTGTCACATGATGTAACAAAGTGTAACATTATGTAACATTGTGTTACATAATGCAACATTGTGTTACATAATGTTACATAATGTTACATAATGTTACATAATGTAACATTGTGTTGCATAATGTTACACAGTGTTACATTGTGTTACATAATGTTACAAAAAAAAAAAAAAAAAAAAAAAAGATGACTTACCACAAGTCATTGGTTAATTTGTCTTCCAATCTTGCACTTCCCTTTTCCAAAGAATAACCAGTCTTTCACTTCCCTTTTCCAAAGAAGAACCAATGTTTCAATTCCTTTTTCCAAAGACTAGTCAATGTTTCACTTCGTCTCCTATGTGTATTCCAGTCAATCCTTCACTTGTTCTTCAACAGCACAGCACAACACAATAGGTAAGAGCAACTGTTTTCACTTTTTTTCCCATGTGTATCCAACGGCAGTCAGAGCATGAATGATGCAAATGTACACAGACAATGTGCTCTTATAGGAGTGTTGAATCACATCCTAGTTTCACTTCGTCTCCTATGTGTATTCCAGTCAACCCTTCACTTGTTCTTCAACAGCACAGCACAACACAATAGGTAAGAGCAACTGTTTTCACTTTTTTTTCCATGTGTATCCAACGGCAGTCAGAGCATGAATGATGCATATGTGCACAGACAATGTGCTCTTATAGGAGTGTTGAATCACATCCTGGGGGGGGGGGGTCCCCATGGTATATGATTCTTCACCAGGGGGGGGGGGGGTCCCCATGGTATATGATTCTTCACCAGGGGGGGGGGTCCCCATGGTATATGATTCTTCACCAGGGGGGGGGGTCCCCATGGTATATGATTCTTCACCAGGGGGGGGGGGGGTCCCCATGATATGAAAGTGATGCCCGAGGGCGGGTTCGATCCATTGACCTTCAGATCATGGGTCCGCTTACGGGTCCTATGCTCTACCAACTGAGCCATTCAGGCCAGAAGGTTTATGATCGGGAAAATTTTCCTCATATACAATTAGAGCCACATGAAACATGATTTATAGGTCACGTGACATATGATTGACAGGTCACGTGACGAATGACTCACTTTGACAACCTAAATGATATGATTGACAGAAAGTGAAAGTAGTGCCGGAGGGCGGGCTCGAACCACCGACCTTCAGATCATGCTTCAGCATTACGGGTCCTATGCTCTACCGACTGAGCCATTCCGGTCAGAAGGTTATTGATCGGGAAAATATTCCTCATATACGGTGGGAGTTACATAACACATGATTGACACATGACACGTGACATATGACACGTGACACATGATTGACATGTCACGTGACTAATGATGTCATGATGACCTCATTATGACGTCATTCATACAGGCGCGCGCTCTTTCAATTACCATCTGGTCCAGAACTCTCATGAGAGTTCTGGACCACCCTGTGACGTCATTTTGGCGCCAATTTTTGGTCCAGAACTCTCGTTTCTTCCCTACTAATGTCTGGATACCAAATTGACCGGCATCCGGACAATTGATCTAACCACAACTGAACTGACTGTGCAAGTTGATCTATTCTCTCAAATCTATTTTTCCTTTTTATAATTATTTGTCAATTTAATGAAAACAATTGATATAAATTTTCACTTTTCTTTTCTTTTAAGGGAGATCAATAAAAACAACTGGTATAAATTCTTATCTAAATATTTTCAAAGCAGAACACTTGAAATTTCAAACCACTTTTTAAAGAATGTTGAGGATTAACTGTTACAGTTACTGGGTCATTAATTTTTGGGCTTTGACAAAAATGGGGTTTTGAGAATTTAGATCAGTTGTCGCACCCTGTCCGTTAGATCAGTTGTGGCACTCTGCCCATTAGATCAGTTGTCGAACCCTGCCCGTTAGATAAGTTGTTGCACCCTGTCCAATAGATCAGCTGTTGCACCCTGTCCGCCAGATCACTTGTTGCACCCTGCCCATTAGATCAGTTGTCGCACCCTGCGCATTAGGTCAGTTGTCGCACCCTCCCCGTTAAATCAATTGTCACACCCTGCACGTTAGATGAGTTGTCGCACCCTGTCCAATAGCTCAGCTGTCGTACCCTGTCCATTAGATCAGTTGTCGCACCCTGTCCAATAGCTCAGCTGTCGTACCCTTTCCATTAGATCAGTTGTCGCACCCTGTCCAATAGCTCAGTTGTCGCACCGTATCCATTAGATCAGTTGTCGCACCCTGCGCATTAGGTCAGTTGTCGCACCCTCCCCGTTAAATCAGTTGTCAAACCCTGCCCGTTAGATCAGTTGTCGCACCCTTCCCGTTAGATAAGTTGTCGCACCCTCCCCGTTAAATCAGTTGTAAAACCCTGCCAATTAGATCAGTTGTCGCAGTCTATCCATTAGATCAGTTGTCGCAGCCTATCCATTCGATCAGTTGTCGCACCCTGCCCATTAGATCAGTTGTCGCAGCCTATCCATTAGATCAGTTGTCGTACCGTATCCATTAGATCAGTTGTCGCACCCTGTCCATTAGATCAGTTGTCGCACCCTGCCCATTAGATCAGCTGTCACTTGACCAGTTGTCGCTAGATCAATTGTCGTTAGACCAATTGTCGTCGAGTCAAATTGACCATATCTATCATACATGTGTCGTTGAAATCAGTTAAGCTAAGCCGACCGCGTTGTAAAGGTGCGGTGACCTGATCAACTATCAAGAAATGGTTAAAATGTTCTTAATATATGATTACCAATGTCGTATGTGGTACTCACATTATCGCTCACAGGAAATAGAAAACACGTTAACAGTATCAATACAAAAAAAAAAAACAAACAAACAAGTAGAGTAACATGGCGGAATTTTGTATTTTATAACGTATATAGCCTTATATACTATAAATCTGTCATGTGGTCAACATGTGGACAGCATGTATTAAACATGTGGTCACTCTGTACTCACCATGTGTGTGAGGTATAGCCATATGTGAGATAACTGTGGTTATGACATATGGCAAACGCATGTCCATATGGTTCAAATACGTTCCAATTGTGGTTATCATTTTGTAACTGCGTGTTACACACATGATTCATCATGTGTCGTGAACATATAATATAAGAAAATTAGTAATGTGGGTCATTTGGCGGGTTAGTCAAAAGGTTTTTAACTTTACGTACGAACTTGATACAACTGGGAACATCGCTTGTGTGATATGAGTATCTTAGAGAGAATCAGTATTGACTTTCCTTTCATAAGTTCCTCCGGCGTTTGATGACAAAAATAACATCTGACTTATTGGGCGTTGCTCTTTGTGTCCCAGTAAAGACTTACTATTCAGGCATTAACACATACATAATGCGATCGCAGGTTAAAATACACACAAGCGGTTCCTCTGAAACTTGGCTTTCTGTGTATTGAGGCTTTTTACGTCATAATGTATTTAGAAACACATCATGACCTACAGAGAACAGGTACTAATAGTAAACATATAATGGGGTCAAAGCCATGCTGCAAGGTAGCTGGTACCGTCAATTCAGAGAACGGGACTTTAATCACGAGTGCGATTAAAAAACACTGCTTCTGGGTGTGCAAAGGTTGAAAAGTGTAAAGAAAAATTTAGTGACATCGTTCATTTTGAAAAAAAATATGGGAATGATTGGCAGAAATGGGTTCGGCTAGGACTGGGTGCTGAGAAGAAAGCAAAAAGCAGTTGTACAAAGTTACATTCTGTTGAAATAAAGATGTATCAGGGATTGTAGTCAAGTTTTTATGTTGCCGTTCAGTTTTTTAATGACGCGGTGCATTAATGGGTCTGTGTCAGACGAAATCTGATTGGTCGATTGCGCTATAGGCATGCAACCCATTGATTGTACCGTGGCACAGTTCTGAGAGTAAACTCAATGCTCAGTCAGTCATTGTACTGTTTTGTTTACTTCAGAATATGTGTGAAAAAAACGACAGAATCAAGGAACCAATTTAAGGGTTAGCTTTCTAACTCCGTAAGCCAATTTATTACAGAAAATAAATAAATGGTTTATAGTTTGAAGTAAAGAATGGGCAGTGTCAAGAAATGCGTTCAATATTTGACCCTGATACCAATAGTGCAGGATACAAAGGATATGATTTGGATTTCTTGTGCTGGGTTCTTGGGGAGGGGAGAGGGATGCAGGTGGGGCAGTTTTGTAAATGAGTTTTTTTACAAAGTATAACGTTACTTTCAAAGTTTTCACTTTGTGAAGTTCACTTCAATCTGTATTTTCCTTGGTGAAATTATAAAATAAGCAAATAATAATAATAATAATAATAATAATAATAATAATAATAATAATAATAATAATAATAATAATAATAATAATAATAATAATAATAATAATAATAATTTACAGCAGCAAAAACCACACGGAAGAACAAATCATGCCCATTTGTTTTTGTCAGCAAAGTTCGACAGCTCGTTATTTGGCTGAGCATATAAACTGCGTTGCATTCTGGCAAGAAAACGTCTTTGCTTGACGCAGGGAGGATCTCATAATTTTTCCCCTAGGCGTGACGTCACACCTGGAGTATATTCAGTAAACAGTGTACTTGGTAAACAATGACTTTATCTACATAAGCCCGGCCATAGCGCGGCGCACAGGATTGCTGATGTGGAGGGATCGTGTGCACATGATAGATTAGTTTTCTCGATACTACATGAATTTAGAAAAAATATGAAACTTTGCTGGTTGCAGATGGACACCAACGTTCCCTACAAGTGAGTACTGACATGTTTATTCCCCAAATTCTCCATTCGCGCGGGGTTTGTGGGGAGGGGGGAGGGGCATGGGGGCGTGGGGGGAGAACACGCCTGGTCGTCGGGGTTGGGGTGACAGGTACGAGTATGAAAGGAAGGTTCATATTCTTGGAAAAGTTCTGTATGTTTTGCTAGTTGTGTAGTAAAGCATTTCCTTTAAGCGTGTAAGTGAATTGCAGGAGCGAAATCGGATTTATTTGGCCCTGACCTCGAATATTCTAAAGGCTGGGCATCGAGCTTTATGCCATAATATTCTTGCAAACTAAACTATTTTCCTGTGAGTTTGGGTATTGCTGCATGCCAATGTCAAGAAATGGTTTTAAAGAGCTAAATAAACGAAGCAAGAAAGTGGAATCAAAGAACAATTGTAGAACGTTTTCAGCGATAGTTATTATGGAGAGAGGAGTGCATGTTTTCATTTTACCCTAATTCACCCCTTCTCTTCCGCTCCTTCCCTCAAGGGTTCGAAGACCGGAAGTGCGTTCTGTTCGCAACCGCCCACACGCAAATCGTATTTCTTGAAGACGCAATTGTGTGAAGCGAGTTTTCCCCGGAATTCACTCGATGCGTTGGCACACAAAATGTAAGACTACCCTCGCACGATTAAGGTCAAATAGCATACAGGCATGCTCAATGAAATGTAAAAGAATTCAGGTTTTTGCTTATAAAAGGGGCTCAACTAAATACTAACAAAATGTGCCATTTCTTTCTTGGGAAAATGCACTACTTTTTTTTATTGCGCGCTTTGTGCATAGAATTGTGTGTCAAAATTAACTATTGGCTTCTTTATGTAAACACAATGCACAAAAGTATGATGTATCGGGGGGTGGGGGGGGGGGGGTTATTCTCTGCCTGTTTTTTGTTTCTTTGTTTGGTATTTTTTTGTTTCTTCTGTACAAAGGAAGGCTTTTTTCCGCACTAAGGAAGGCGTCATCTGCCAACTCATTTACAAATAACTGAGCCCTATGGGGGATCCAGTTTTTTCGCTCGCATTGGTTGTTTTCTGGTGTTTCAGAAGCTTCCCAGTGAACATTCACACGCCGACCCAACGTAGATTTCAAGTCCCGACCAAATATGCATCTCCAAAGTGAAATCAGGGTTTTTGTGAAACGTTGGATAGACGTCGAAAAATCGAGGTTCCATAGATATAGAGATCACAACAAAATGTCAGTTTCATCATGTTATCAGTCTCCGGAAATGGAAGGCATGACAGGTCGCTTAGACAACAGGCCAAAATAAGGACGTAAACTGTCACAATTTCAGAGGCACACAAGGTTTTTCCTGTGTGGTTCTGAAAAATATTCATGAAAATTTAACTTCATACATACCTACATGTATAGCGATTCTAGATCACTTTTCTGCCGTCCGTACAACGTCAAGTTACGTTGCTTCGAATTCCATAATCCGACGTCGGGTCGCGGCGTGTATCCAGTGTCGGCACACTTTGCATGTTACCGGGCAAAGTTAATTCTTCATTTATAGTGTTAAAGTACAGCACACACAATGTCTTAAAATAAGAAGCGCACTCATTTTGTCCGGATTCTTCGTTTTTCAGGACGTTTGAGCCGAGTACTGGCCGTGTAAATGCCGTTTCCAACGGTGTGGGTGTGCGCACGCGCATAACCAGCGTCAGCCGTAGCGAGTACCACAGCGACCTTAAAGCTGACCTTCACACGGTAAGAAGCCTTTCGCTTTGTGCCCCCCCCCCTTCCTCCCACCCAGCCTCTGCCAACAAATTCAATGACGTCAAAACCTCGGTTTAATTTAATTTAAATTTAATAATGACACACACCAGACAAACCCTTCCCCCTCAAAGATGTGTTTTAGGCTGGGATCAGAGCCTTTATAATCTTTAGGGTTTTGTTTAATGTTGAACATTTCAGCAGCTTTTCACCACATCTCCCACATCGCCACAGACTGCCACAGACACCCGCCCCAAACCTGGAGTATCACACTCACTTCGGATCGACTTCAGATCCTTCCGAGGCGGGGAGGGGGGAGATGGGGGGAAGGGGGGGGGCTCAGTTACTGGTTGTTTACCAGTTGTCTATGCCTTTTCTTTAAAACGACCCTTTTGCGCCAAGTTAAAAAAAATACATCCTTTTTTAACGCGGTTAGAGGTCACCTTTATTGCTTGTTGATAATTTTATTAAAATGTCCATTCAGTATAAAGCATGAATGTGTATTAATTCCATTGTTCAAAACGGGTGACCTGAATTTTTTGCTATCGGGGCTCTCTTGGCCGCGGTGGGGGAAATCAAGTGGATCCGAGCGAGAAGTGGTTGGGCGGATATACTCAGAAAAATTGTCGGAGGCCCCGCAGAGCCTGAGACACGGGGGCCCTGAGCCGATATCAGGGGGCCCCCGTTAATTTCCAGCCCTGAAATGGTGAACAATACGCACCTAAGAACAAGGCCTGTTTATCTGTTGTGGGACAGCAGTCTCCGCTTTGGTGTCCCTTGTTATACGTTTTCTCTGTCACGACAATACCCTGGCATCTGATATAACTTCAAGGATGCAGAAATAACCCTTTGTCGGGGGTAGAAATGGGGACACGAAAACAAGTCGCTGGCTGCTTTTTTTTTGGAGGGTTTCGGGCTTAGCAACATTGAGTTATCATATTTGTTTTGCTATTTTTGCCCAAATGGAGGAAATGAATGAAATCAGTGTAATGCAGGAGATTGGTTTGCCTTGAGGAAACCCAAATAACACCAAATTGAACAGAACCGAAAGAACCCACATTGTCATGTCACTTTCCAGTGAGTTTTCACATTCTCGTGGATAATTAACGCCCTGTTTTCTGAAAGAACTGTATAATTTCAGCGTGAAGTTACAGAAGTAAATAAGTGTCACAAAATATGAAGGGGTAGAAATGCAGTTCGGCAGCTCCCATACGCCACATTAGCTTTACTTGACCGATTTCTTAGAGATCAAGGCGGGGATAAAAAGAATCCTTCATTTGGTAGTTCCCTGCCCAAGTAATTTAGTCTGATCCTACTGCAACGGAAATTTTGCAACAGCATTTGCTACTACTACTACTACTACTTCTACTGCTACTACTACTACTACTACTACTACTACTATGACTACCATCATTACTATTACTACCAGTAAACAGAAGTAAAAACAGACCTGTCTGTTGTTTTTCGCCACAGTTTTAATCGAATATTGTGGTACAAGAAAAGAACTAGACCGTTTTCGCTACTGATTAGCGGAAATTATACCTGGGGCCTCAAAAGTTATTACTCCGGAAATTCAGAAGACTTTAGAGATCTTTGTTAAAAAGCGTTGCTAGTTAGACATCAAAACTCAACGTTATACAGCTTTTGACACAATGTATCCGAACAAAACATTCCGACATCGATATAGCCTCGATCTGAGATTGCGACATTGACCCGAACAAATCGCAACATTAAATCTGATTCTCATTGGGTACTGGCTGGTCGAGACGAGAGATCAACGTCTAACCAATGTCTTTGACACAATGTTGTATATTCGTTGGATAAGCAACGATTTCGACACGTTTGTTATGGTCGCTAAAAACCCACTTTGACAACACAAAATCTGGTTGTAATTTGGTTGTGATTTGTTGCAACAATAGATCAACGTCTGTGGCGCAACGTTGACTAGAGGTTGGATAAACACCGCTGTGTCGGCGCTGTTTTTGGTGGTTCAAATTTCACATGGGTCCACTCACGTACCTACTAGTTACAATGCTTTTCCAATGACTTTTTAAAACGATGGTTAAAAGCGGAGAGCTAAGTTTGAAATAATACCTCCTTTTTAACCAAAGGCACCAACCTCCGCCTCCTCTTTTTGTGGGAAACACGGAGCACTGAACCAAAACAACGAATTAGCACTCCGCGTCTGGCCTCAAAAATATGACATGTTATTCTTGTAATTTGTTGTTTGCGAAAATGAACATGAGTGTGAAAATGAAATTTTATGTTTAACGAATTGTATTGTAACTAAAACCTATTATGAAGTGGGGTGCTGCGACACCTAGCGGTCTGTGAGTTTGGGTGAATGACTTGCTTTGACTTACGGCTAAATTTCAAATTAAAAAAATCTGTGAATACTGTCTGAGACATAGCGTGGGAGAGAAAAGGACACGGTCACAGAGATGGATGGCGATACCCCAGTGGCCGTATTCACTAATGGTGATGAAAGTTGTGGCGTCAGTTTTTTTATGAAAACCTAATGAAATTAAAAAACTATACAAAAAGGTGTATGGCTTATAGTCTCAATGCATCTCCTCAAAAAAAATAAAAATATGCAGTAATAATTTAGTTTTGATAAGTAATTTTGCAAAGTAAAGAAACTTCTATAAATCAGGCCTAAGAACGGATTGTGGTCCTGAGTACATTAAGGTACGGTTATGTTAGGAAAATACCAGATTCAATTTATTTTGTAATTATTGGAATTATAACACATTACTGCAACAATAAGACACATGGATGAGTGGATGGTGAAGGACTCGGCGTATAGGGATGGTAACTGATGATTGTTTACCGGTAGTAATTGATGGGGATAATGGTTTGTGTTGTACAAATGCTGTAATTCGCTAGATTAAGATAAGACGTTATTCTTTGCGTGGCATTTTAATAAAGTGTAATATACTTCATAAGTAAATAATATCTGTGTAGATATTTATGATAATGTCAGAGAAAAAAAAATGGCTGCACCTCTGAATTACGACCGCCAGAAACGACCGTTCAGAAGAAGAACCTGCTGCATTTTAAATGACTATTTTTGTGGTCTTTTTTTTTTGGCAGGGGGTAACATGGCGGCTTGTCTTCACGGCGTTTGTAGTGGTTTTCGGCGAGTCGTTTTTATTTGGTTACAATATAGCTGTCCTGAACCAGCCCAAGAATGTAAGTATAATAGTTTCAATTTTGATGGATTATTTTCTTTACCGACGCCTACTTTCAAATGACCAGACTGAGTATGTTATATTTAGGGAGGGTCAATTGTGTGGTGAAGGGGGTGGGGAGTGGGTGATAACTGGCGAAGAGGAGAAAATGTCTGAGGAGAAAAGCCACAGAGAAATAGGAATATGCATAAGATTTCGGTGACAGGACTGCGCCTCAACCAGCCCCACCTCGGAAATAGGAAGACTTTTCCATGGTTGTATTTTCATATTGCTTTCCATTTTGAATGATGTTATCATGACGACCGTCCTAGAAAAAAGACTTTTTTTAGTTCGGCCCACTGGCGGTCCTCTTCTCGAGATTCCAGGGTATCGGCACCGAGTTCGGTGTATGTGGGGTTGTTGTTTTAATGCAATTAGTTGTTTTGGTCAAACTCTTCTTGGAAAGAGCTATTCTATTTAAACCAATAGAATTCTCTTCCGTGGACACCCGTTGAGGCATTGGGGGAGGGCATCACTGAATGATACTGGGTGTGCCTTCATTCAGGATTCGGAAAAAAAAGAAGATTCATATTTTTGAGAGTGTTTTTCTCGAAGAGAAGTTTTAAAAGCAAGAGGAAAATATATCCAAATTACAGTAATAAAAATTAATCTAAAAAGATGCAATTTGGTTAAATAAAAGACTATTTGAATAAAATGCCATGATGATCGGAAATAAGTACTTGCTGGGCCTTGCCAAGTGGGGAGAGGGGGAGGGGAGGGGGGTGGCGGACGCAGGCGAGACTATTTATCCTTTCGGTCTAGACAACCCCTCCCCTCTCCCTCCTCCACATCCCTCCCCCGTCCCAAGCGCACGTGCACACTGCCATATCATTTACAAAGACAATGGGTTTTGACTCCGATGGCTTCTTGCTATTTTGACACTATCCATCGAACCCTTCAGTTTGAGAAATACATCAATTTTATCAGTATTATGTTTATAACTGTTGATTAAATGATGAATACGCACTCCAACAATGTACTTCGAAATTCGAAACTCGTCCATTTCAAGGTTATTTTCACGATTACAACAACATTTGTATTAACTACTGGGTTTTGCAAAGAACATATGTAGCTATGAATCGATACCTCGAACATGTGTGGAGAAAGAAAAGAAGACATCAATTAATCTGTAGTTTACAATAATTCTATACACGTACAGAGACTCTATGTCAAATCAGTTATTTACTTAACAGAACAACCGATATGTGGCCTATTTCACTGACATGCGTAGGTGCTGTTCTACGTTCTGAGTTCTCAAATCAATGTGATTGACACACAGAGAGTAAAATCGCAAACATATGGGTCAGAAACTACAGCGGCTGGTGCCCTAATTGATTAGTGAGCAGTTCCGTTGCAGGAAAAAAAAACACAATATAATTTGCTAACTTCAAGGCTTTCTTTGATATAGTTAATCATAAACTCCGTTCAGAGGCAATGAGTTTCTTTTTTTGGCAACAATAAGGTGATCACTGAATTCTACAATACAACTTACTGGTCACGGAATGGCGAACTGGCTCCATCGACACTGCACTTCTTATTGCGCCTCACAGCAGTAATGTTCATAGTGGGCGGGATTATAGGCGCATGCGTGGCGGGCTGGTTGTCAGATTTACTGGGCAGGTCAGTTCAGGTTTTGAAACATACCGTGCTTAATGCAAAGACTGATTTTAACGAACTTGATTGAGGTGAATAACTTTATAATCCTTGCCCATGTGGCTGTATTTAGTTTCTACTTTGTGTCTCGGCTTTGTAATATCTATGCAAGTTGTGGATTTAAGGAGTGTACTGGTTATAAGATCGCTCAGTTTTCTTTCGAGGCAAAGAACATAAACTTGCCCGATTGTGAGCGTCACGGGTTAAATGATTCAGGACGATATTAAGGTCAAGACATGTTATTTTTACCAATGAAATGTGAGTATGGAATGACGTCATCTGTACAGGAAGTACTCGGTGATGCTGAGCCAGGTGTTCGTCATAGGGGGCGTGTGTTTGTCGACGTCATGCGTCATGGCCAAGGCACCAGAAATGCTCATAATCGGCAGAGTGCTGTTCGGTATTCATTCAGGTGAGCTGCTAGCCCCTTCTCCCCGGCCCCAAACCGCCCCACCCACAGCCCCCTGTTCCCAAACTTATGACAAGTCTTGTGCCTCCGTCGGGGTCTTATGGGCGTGGCGGTACCCATTTTCACCCCTGAAGCTTGAATAATTCTTTCATGGTTGTAGGTATCAGCAATGTGGTCGCCCCGATGTACGTCACGGAGATCTCGCCTTATAATCTTCGCGGGGCCTTCGGTGCAACGCATCAACTGGCCATTACGCTAGGCATTTTTGTGGCCAGTATTTTTGGATTGCCAAATATATTAGGTAAAAATTTCTCGTCATCTGTAACACTCGCGCAATAAAGAGGGCGTGGCTACGATGCCGTGACGTCACGGCCATTTTTTTTGCTAATTTCGTTTTCTAATTACCACAGTACAAAACAATAGTTTCAATTGCATTCCACGCCTTTTTTTAAAAAACCTAATTGGGTTTTCAAAGTAACGAGGTGTTTTTTATGGAGTTAATTTTAGCTTTCTGACAATGAGAAAAAGCCTTTGGCAGTTATTTTCTTATTTTGGGCGATAAAATAATTTCATTGTCATGTATTGTGATAGCTTCCTCGAAGACTTAATGAGAAGTGTCTACCCAGTACTCTAATGTCGACTCCTGCTCAAAAGATGCTAATTAGAAAGGAGCCAGTGTAATGTTATTGCTGGAATGCCTAGATAATGAACTGGTTATTGTTCAGTCTTTTTTCCATTCAAAGACATTTTATTTTAACCTGTGCAAAACACTGATAAGGTTATAAGGATTAATCGCCCCAAAATTATCATAATAACATAGTAAAAAAGATTAAACTGGAGGTAAATTACCTACGATTCAACCATACTTAGTTCACCGGCGTGTCAATCACCCGTAATATCTTCCCAAAAAAAATCAAAATGTAGCGTTAAAAATCGATGTTTTGTGGAAAAAAAGTTTTACTGTTTAAGTCGATCAGACGAGGCAACACCACTCATAATACCAGTGTGCCACATTCACAAAAGTTAACTGTACAGTTAACTGATTCCGTTAACTGCTCCGTTGTCACCCAGAACATCCAAAAGTAAAAACATAAATTTAACCTGTTTACGAAACATATTTCCAAGCAATAATGTTTGCGTGATGCAGCTAAATCAACCAATTTTCACTTCTAGAAGTACAGTTAACTTCGCAGTTAACGTTTGCGGATACCGGGGCAAACTGTTAAGTCTTTGTATCAACTTTGGTACTGCATTAGGGCCTTGCATTTTTAGGTACAACGACCCGGTGGCAGTATTTATTTCTGTTAGAGATTATACCGACAGCAGTGTGTCTGGGTATTGTTCCGTTCCTGTACGAGTCTCCCAGATTCTTGTTATTGGTGAAGCGTCAGAGGGAAGATGCAGTTAAAGGTGAGTGGGGCAGAACTCAGGAAATACGACTCGTCATCGTGATCGGAGATGGGGGAGGGGTGGGGGTGGGGGTGGGGGGGAGGCGTTGGAAGACGCAGTTAAAGTTGAGTGGGGTAGAACGCAAGAAATACCACTCATCACTGTGATCGGGGTGATCAGAGAGGGGGTGGGAAGAGGCAGTTAAAGGTGAGTGGGGCAGAACTCAGGAAATACGACTCGTCACCGTGATCCGGGAGGGCCATGTTACCTGGGAAGACGTAATGGGTCAAGGTCTGTTTAGTAGTGTGAAAAGGAGAGTTCTACCACACTTTGTGACGTCATACTGTCTGGACCGGAAGTGACGTCATCGTGTCTGGACCGGAAGTGCTGTCTGGACCGGAAGTGCTGTCTGGACCACTTGATGACGTCATACTGTCTGGAAGTGGCGTCATACTGTCTGGAAGTGACGTCATACTGTCTGGAAGTGACGTCATAGCGTCTGGACCGGAAGTGACGTCTGGACCGGAAGTGACGTCATGATAAGCGTAAGGATAGGCGCGGCCATCCATGACGTCATGATGACGTCATGATGACATCATACTGTCTGGAGCGAAAGTTGCTTGATAGTTTTGGCCGAGTCAATCATCATGAAGCCAATGAACTCCACCTGTCAATCAGTGTAACCATGGCAACAGACCCTAAAAAACCATGACCCCCCCCTAGGACGTACTATGTATCGACCCCCCCCCCCCAGGATATACTATGTACCGACCCCCCCCCCCTCAGGACATACTATGTACCGACCCCCCCAAGACATACTATGTACCGACCCCCCCCCCCCCCCCCAGGAGAGCAACAAAAACTTTTGCCGAAAGTCGCACCACCAAATGTCTCATTGCCAAAAGTCTTGTATCTGAATTCTTTATTTTAATTCTTTAAAGATATCCTTAATATATTTCAGTAAGCCTAGATATCCATCTGGATATGTTTGATATAACAATCAAACACCATACATAAGATCCATTTCTAAGTGAATTTTAGATATCTATAATACATAGCATCGACAATGTTATATATGTATTGCTAAATATCTGAAGTTCAGAAACGACACGCTCTGTGGACAATAAACAGAGTAGTGTGAAAAGGAGAGTTCTACCACACTTTGTGACGTCATACTCTCTGGACCGGAAGTGACGTCATCGTGTCTGGACCGGAAGTGCTGTCTGGACCGGAAGTGCTGTCTGGACCACTTGATGACGTCATACTGTCTGGAAGTGGCGTCATACTGTCTGGAAGTGACGTCATACTGTCTGGAAGTGACGTCATAGCGTCTGGACCGGAAGTGACGTCTGGACCGGAAGTGACGTCATGATAAGCGTAAGGATAGGCGCGGCCATCCATGACGTCATGATGACGTCATGATGACGTCATACTGTCTGGAGCGAAAGTTGCTTGATAGTTTTGGCCGAGTCAATCATCATGAAGCCAATGAACTCCACCTGTCAATCAGTGTAACCATGGCAACAGACCCTAAAAAACCATGACCCCCCCCTAGGCGGCAGTCGGGACTGACCCCCCCCAGGACGTACTATGTACCGACCCCCCCCCCCCCCCAGGATATACTATGTACCGACCCCCCCCCCCCCAGGAGAGAAAAAATTGTGTTGAATCAGCATGATGAAATCGTCGATTCAGCATGATAAAATAGTATATAAGTGTAGTGACTCGAGGCTCAGACATCGTCAGACATATCATGGACAACACATCAGCTACTAAGAAAGTGACCATACAATGCTACAAGTGCTGCGTGAGGTTGGAAAATGAAGGACAGTCACACAACTGCCCGGTGCACCACAACCCTCCGCAGCGCTTTTGCTGTAAAACCTGCGGTGGTCTGCTCTGGTACAAGTTTGCGGCGACGCTACCTGGGCCAGGACCAATATGTAATGACTGCTGGTGGTGTGGTATGACTCTGAAGCTGAAGAGCTATTGCGACAGCCATCCGTTCAAGTGTGCGGGAAGACCATTTACGAAGCAGGAGTACTACAAGTACAAATGCCGCTGCAGGAATCCAACTTGCTGATATACTAAAATATTTCGGGCCCTTTTAAGGGCCATCCTATATTATGAAATGAAGCAAAACATGTCTGTGTGTGTGTGTGAGAGAGAGAGAATACATTTTATCACATTTCAGGTCTAGTTGGCGGATGAATACCATTTGGCGGATGAATACCATTTGGCAGACTATTTAACTTCACCGCTAGATGTCTCTGCTTTACAGCTGTACAACTTCACAACTGTAAGTGAGACATTCATATACACAAGTAAAATTCTGCTGAGTCAGCAATTTTAACATTTTTGAGCAAGTTTGAAAAGTTACACACCATATTTTGATTACATGGAAGTAGCATAAAAGCATGAGTGAAACATGTCAACTAGTTAACTAGTGATACATTCTGCTGAGTTAACACACCATTGAAGTGGTATAAAAGGAAGAGTAAAACGTGTATTTTACTTCATTTCAGTTCTAGCAACAGCAAGAGCAACAACGATGGCACCAGTCTACTGTCATGATTGCGATTTGACATTTCCATCTCTGGAATTGTTCGTGGCACATACATGCAAACCAGCTAGGATGAAACGTGCTCATGAAGAGTTTGTTGAGCAGATTGAAGCCAAGAGACGAAAGACCGTACAAGATGGTGTTGAAAGACCTGATCCAGTCCTCTGCTGTAAATGCGTCAAGATATTTTCATCTTTGGATGCATTTGAGACACATGCATGTGCTGAGATGGAAAATGTGTCTCATGAAGAACAAAGAAAGAAAGAGACAGGACAAGTAGGCAGAGGCAGAAGAGTGAGTCTTGGTGAAAACGCGCAGGAAAGACGGTTTGAGCCTGAGGATGGATCGGATTTGCTACTCGAAATGCGACAACAAGAGAACCGAATCAAGAGACATTTGTTAGAAACGTTAAACCATGGCTGGGTGTTGGATAACATATTATTCATTGAAGTACATACAGCTACGTCAGCGCCACTGGAAGCGAGCAGTTTTATCCCACTACCGAAGAAAGTAAAGAGTACAAAAGGTGTGTTAAACATTCAGAATAAAGACAACAATGGTCTGTATTGGCTCACCTTCACCCTTCAACAAGCGATAACAGACATTACACCGATTACAGACATTCCAAAGTTTGAAAAGGAGAATGATGTGTCCATTAACGTGTTTGGATATGAACATGATGTAGTTGTTCCGATACAACTCAGTCGAAACACCAGCGCCAGAGAAATCAACTTGCTTTTGATTAGCAATGACAAGACAAGACATTACTGCCTCATCAAGAATTTCAGCAGACTGATGGCTTATCGATCAAAGCATAATGGTGTAGCTTTTTATTGTTTCAACTGTCTTCACGGGTTTAGGCGACAAGAGCTTTTAGATGAGAATCGTGAAGTGTGTGACAAGCATGGAGCACAACGTTTATCATTCCCCAAGAAACCTTTCATCAAGTTCAAGAATGTAGCCAAACAACAGCGAGCGCCGTTTGTCATTTATGCAGACTTTGAATGTTTCACGAAAAAACATGAAGGAGACAAGTATCAGCATCATCGTCCAAACAGCTTTGCCTATGTGGTTGTCAGCCAGTATGATACACGTGCCCCAGTCATGTATCGAGGAGACAACGCTGTGAAAGTCTTTTTAGACCATATGGTAAATGAGCGTGATCGTATTGTGCATGGCTTGCAACAGCCAAAGAAAATAGTCATGACTCATGAAGATGAAGAGCATTATAAGAACGCCACAGATTGTTACATTTGTCATGAGCCTCTAGGAGCAGATCGTGTGAGAGATCATGACCATATCAATGGCAAATACCGTGGAGCTGCACATAGTCAATGCAATTTACAATTTCGACTTCGAAAGGATCAGCAGGATGTTGAAGATTCTTTTATCATTCCTGTGTTTTTCCACAATTTACGAGGCTATGACAGCCATTTGATCATGGAAGAAATTGGAAAGTTCAAAAATGAGACAATTACAGTCATTCCCAACACCGTTGAGAAATATATTGCATTCACCATGAGCAATCTGAAATTTACAGACAGTTATCAGTTCATGAGTACTTCTCTACAGAAGTTGGTATCCAACCTGGCAGCAGAAGGGAAAGATAACTTTTATAACATGACGTCACACATTCACGATAGCGACCAACAAGATTTACTGTTGAGAAAGGGAGTGTACCCTTATGATTACGTGGATGAACCATCCAAGTTTGCTGAAACACAACTGCCGTCCAAGGACAAGTTTTACAGTCTGCTCAGTGAAGAAGACATTAGCGATGAGGATTATGCGCATGCGCAGAAGGTGTGGGAGACATTCCACTGTACTACATTTGGTGAATACCATGACTTGTACCTGAAATCAGATGTGTTGCTGCTGGCTGACGTGTTTGAAAACTTTCGTCACGTATGTCTCAACACGTATGAATTGGATCCTGCTCACTACTATACAGCGCCAGGACTGTCGTGGGATGCCATGTTGAAAGCGACAAAGGTGAAATTGGAATTGATTAACGACATTGAGATGTACCAAATGGTTGAACAAGGTCTACGTGGAGGAATATCTGTCATCACACACAAGTATGCGAAAGCAAATAACCCCTACGTAGCAGATTACGATCCCTTGAAACCAACCAACTACTTGACTTACCTGGATGCAAACAACTTGTATGGCTGGGCCATGTCGCAAAGCATGCCGGAAAGTGGATTTATGTGGGTGAGCGAGCCAGAATCCATTGACTTTATGGATGTGGATGAAGATGACGAGATTGGATACATTTTAGAAGTGGATTTGGAATACCCATATTCAATCCATGATCATCATAATCACTATCCAGTGGCTCCAGAACGGAAATGTGTGAAAGTGGGAGAATTATCAGAGCATAGTCAGAAGCTACGGAAAGATCTAAACATGAAAGGCAAGCCTAGTGAAAAGCTCATTCCCAACTTGTGTGACAAGAAGAAATATGTACTTCATTATAGAAATTTACAGCAATATGTCTCACTGGGATTGAAAGTCACGAAGGTGCATCGTGCCATTATGTTTGCACAGAGCAAATGGTTGGCAAAATACATCTCCTTAAACACGGAAAAGAGAAAGTTGGCCAAGAACCCGTTTGAGAAAGACTTCTTCAAATTGATGAACAACTCTGTGTTTGGCAAAACCATGGAAAATGTGAGAAAACGCATGAATGTGGAACTTGTTCACCAAGAAAAGCGGTTCAAGAAACTTGTGGCCAAACCTTCCTTCCACAAATTTAGAATTTTCAACGAAGATTTAACCGCGGTACATTTGCGCAAAGTGGATCTGCTTCTGGATAAACCCATTCAAGTTGGTTTCACCATTCTCGACCTCAGCAAGGTGCTCATGTTCCACTTTCATTACAACTACATCATGACCAAGTATCCCAACGCCAAGCTGTTGTTCAGCGACACCGACAGTCTATGTTATGACATAGAAACGGAAGATATCTACAAAGACATGCAGGAAGATGCCGACTTGTTCGACACAAGTGACTATCCCCCAGATCATTTCCTGCATTCCAACGTGAACAAAAAAGTGCTTGGGAAAATGAAAGATGAGACGGCGGGCATTCCCATAGAAGAGTTTGTTGGACTTCGACCGAAAATGTATAGTATGATGTATGGTGGGAAAGAAAAACGTACGGCCAAAGGCATCACTCGCGCGTGTCAAAGACGTATGAAACATCAGCAGTATAGAGACAGTTTGTTCAACCAAACGCAAACGATAACCACAGGACACATCATTCGAAGTCATGACCATCAGATCTTCTCGGAGAAGTTGAGGAAAGTGGCTCTCTCTCCCTTTGATGACAAGCGATATGTGATGAGTGATGGCTATTCCACTTTGGCGCATGGGCATTACAGTATATAAGGGGGAGACACTTCAACTTTAGAGTTAGTTGAGGTGTGAACACTGAAGCGTCAACATGAATCGGAAAAGATCTGCAACAACGGATATGGATACTCTTGCTGATACAGTCAAAGACATGAATGTGAAACATCCTGACAATACCATCAAGAAATTAAAAGTGGAGACGACGGTACCAACACCACAGTCGTGGGATGGAATGCTTTCTCTAGGCAATGGAAAGTATATCAAGATTATGAAACAAAGTAATGAAGGTGTGATAAACATTCGCAAATACCTCAGAGATGAGGGGACTGGAAAAAACCGTCCAACGAAAAAGGGAATTTTGCTGACAATACCTGAATGGAAAATGATGAAGAAGCAGGTGAAAGAAGTGGATAAAAGGCTTCGTAGACAAGAAGGTGGCTCATAACAAGGTAACAATCATGAATGCACTCATGCTGAACGGTGGTGTTTACCTTACTGTCAATGAGAGGAATGAAGTGATACTAGATTCTAAGACAATTTATCATCGGTTTAAACCTGAAGTGTGGAAAGACTTTAAAAACATACCACTTGAACCTGGGTTTAAACGTAGACTTGAAAATAAAGTGGAAGTGACGGTAGCTGAATATGATTCTAACATACGTGTAGAAATCTGTAGAAATCTTTTACAGGATTATCCAAAGGATTATAAGGGAGTTGTGCCAGATACACCATATACAGATTTGATCCTCTTTGATATCAAGAACTGGCGCGCAGTCTTACGATTCCTAGAAGCGATACAACATCCACTCTTCACCATCTTGCGAGCATAAAAACGTCTTTGCAGACAAGGAGACAGCTCATAGTTCATCTGACTGTTGAACGAGATGGAAGACTTTTTATCGGAATATAAACCCATTACGCATGGATTCTCATATCTGAGAAACGAATATGATGACATTGTGCTAAGACATTTTGGACAGTATCTCGTCCTATCACTTGATGACCAATCCGTGTTGAAGGATCACCTAGACAAGTTCAGGATACCTGGCTTTCTCCTAGCAGTCTCAAATGAATTAGAAGTGCGTATGACTGAGAACTGCTTAGACGTGTTTGTACAATTTCGCCAATATGACGAGCTTACAGAAAACTATGACTACATCACCCTCAACACAGTGGAATGGTACGCGTTGTTACAAGCATTGGATTGGAAAGAACCTAACGCTTGAATTCAAAGAGGGAGGAATACAACTCAAGCGGGGTACCAAATCCATTGAGCTGACACAACCTATGCGTGTGATGGACATTGACTTAGAAGAAGGATATGAACTGAAACTGTCTGAACATGTTACTGTGAAAGTGATAAAGTTTGGTGATGTGTGTTATGTCAGCTTTCATAGCATTTACAAACGTGGATGTAATGTCTATGATACCTATATCAATTTAGATTCTAATGAATGGCATGCATTCATGAATGTATTGAAAAATGACTGTGTTTGTAAATAAAAAGTTTGTAAATAGTGTAAATAGACTTTGTAGTTAAGAGTTTGTAGTTAAGAGTTTGTAAATAGACTTTGTAAATAGAATTTGTAGTTAAGAATTTGTAAATAGTGTAAATAGACTTTGTAAATAAAAGTTTGTAAATAAAAGTTTGTAAATAGTGTTTGTAAACTTTGTAAATAGTGTTTGTAGTTAAGAATTTGTAAATAAACGTATGTACAACACAATAAACAAGACTGTTTGAAAACTTGGTTTGTTTTATTTAACAACAACAACAACTTAACTAATATAACAACAACAACTTAACTACAACTTAACTAATATAACAACAACAACATTAATAAAACAATGGTTTATAATGTCTATATACAAAATCCTTTACAATAAAATCACCATCCTTTCTTTTTAATATATTCACAATATCAAACATACTCTGACCTCGAGCTCTATGTAATATATAATATACACAATAAAAACCACATGACGATGATATTGGCGTTTGTAATGATATAGAATTATACATATAGTCATTTCTTAAAAATATGTCTAAACGATCATCGAGAGGTAACAGTCCATAAGAGTCAAAATATTCTGCAGGGTCTTTATCATAATACACTGCCACCCAATGTTCTCCTGGTTCATCTTGATCGTCTGTGTTGATGACATAGGCGCCGCGTTGTAAAGATGGTAACTGGTCCATGGCAAACACGCCTTGAAACAAGTCTTTGGTCATGACATCACGACTCAATATGGCATCAATCTGCTTCGTGTTCATGACTGGTAGTCGAATTGGATGCTGCGATTTGCACTTATTTCAATAATGTTGTCAATGACAATGACATTGATGGTATGTTGCAAAGCCGTAGCAAAGTTCATTTCTAGCCGCAAATTCCCATGCTTGATCAGGGGGAAATGATCATCACCATCATAATCCGGTGTTAAGTCAAACGAAAATAAAGCATAACGTCTAGGCCAATCTTCCCGTTTTATAATGGAACGTTTCTCACCATTCAATCGATCAAACGATTTGTAAAGCGTTTCAAAAGCGTCCAGGTATTTGTTCTGTGTAATGTCAAGCTTGAGAGGTTTGGATAGAACTGGTTCACCATCCGTGTAGAGTTGCATATAGTCCAGATCAAAATGTTTGAAATCATATGGATTCCTCAATACTGATCCACCAAAAGCTTCATTATGAACCAGACCAATGACAATACGATTTGGTAATTGACCCAAAAAGATGTTATCTTTCACAAAAGACTGAAATCCTGCTGGAATAGCCAAGACCTTACATTCTTTTCTAGTGATGATGATCTTGGCAGGACTTTTCATCAATGCATCTGTATGTCCTAACTGAATACCTGGACTCACCCTCACTTTGCGAATGGTTAAAAATGCCTCTTTCACTTCTACCTTATAGGTATTATCTGCAGCCATCAATACATAGTCATCTTTTTGTCTATGGAAACGCAATTTCAAACTGATGCCATTCGGAAGATAACGATCCTGCTCAAACAAATCTATCCTTAAACCACCAGTAAGCATAACATCACGGCTAAGACGGGTATGTAAATAACGATGATGTAAGCCATTATTGCCTTGCTCAACCAAGTCACCACCGTCGGCATTGACATGAAACCCGGATACATATTGTTCATGATTAGGTCTTTTCACCTCATGGCTATTCATTGACCCAGCAGTATCCTTGTACATGAGACGCATAGAGCGCTCAGAATGCAGCCTTTCTTCCGAATCATGGATGAGATGAGAGATAATGCTGGTATAACCATGAGTATTGTTGCTATGCGAAACCAAACGATCATTCAGAAACAATTCAATATTAGACCATAACCCATTAAACACATCATTGATGCAAGAGACATTATCATCTGCGCCACACTCTGTTCCATCAGCCTTTAGAATGCGACATACAATATGAAGTTTGCTGTTCTTTAAATCCAGATATTCTTCTGTACTCGCAGGAATGTAGAATTCTATTGGAGCGCCTTCTCTAATACTTGTAAGTGGTTGATAGTCAACATTATAACTTTTCTCTACAGCAGTTTGCGTCGGTGGTACGTGAAACCATTCCAATGGAGAAAGACTACATTCACACGAATGATTATGAATGAGAGACATGATTTCAAAAGATATCTTTGCGATATTTTGATGTTATCCGTCTGGCTGTTTTTCGTCTTCTGGCACGTTTCGTCGGTTGCATACGCTTTTGTTCACCAAACACACGTTCTGCTACTCGACCCGTCACATCTTTCGCGACATTCTTTGCAGCCTTCTGAAGATGTGGCGCAACGATCTTAGCCCCAGCCTTAAGTAGTGGAATAGCTTTGCGAGCCAATGATCCCAGTATCGAACCAATACCATCGCCATATTGGATTCGCGCTCCTTTGAATCCTGGTAATTCCCCGCCCACTTGACGAAGAAAATGGTTGCGATATGCAGACGGATCGTGTGTATAAGCTTTGATATTGCTTTTGGTCGAAAATGAAGTTTACAGATCACCTTTCCAGTTTGAAATGGAACATTATAACCTGTGTCGTCCTTAATATTCATTTCTATCATGTCAAATTTGGATGTGTTTACAGGAACATAATGTGGTTCGCCATACGTTTTCAAAATAATGTCGCCATCATGACCTTGTATGCCAACAGAACGTAGTAAGGGAACATAATAATCACCAACAACTTGTGGTTCACAAATGCTACAATACACATAAAGTGTATAAAATCCCTGTTTCACATCCGCTTTATGTTCAGCTGTACATGTTTCAGTATACCATTGATCTGGGATAAATCCTAAAATCTCAGCCAATCCAGCGGAAAAGGACACTTCAAAACCATAATTTAGAAATAGAAACACACGTCGTCTAATCTTATCATACTTTATCCGAATAGCTTCTTTAAGGTCATCTTTCATAGAATTAGTCGCTTCTTCATTCACTGCCTGGCATATCTCTTGTATGGTTCTATAGTAGCCATAAGGAATATTAATAGTCTCAAGTGTCTCTGTCAGTGGTTGTTGTCGAAACTGAATAGAATAGTCCATGCCATGTCTCATCGTTGTCCATGTATGTGGATATTGAATTTCAGCTAAAGCCACTTCAAATTTTCCGTTCAGATAAATGGTTCGAGGCATACGAATTTGGTAATTCGAAGCCTTGTTGTTGGGATAATAGTTCATACTCGCATTGCTAGGCAAAGTAATGTAAAAACTATTCGACTCCATGATGGTGGGAACTAAATGGTATAGGTGCGTTGACGTTGCCTATATACTTCACGATAGCGCGCGCCATTCGACCAAGTCTCATCCTCTTTCACATCATGATGATCTATGACTTCTCCTTCACAACAAGCACTTGTACATCTTATTTTTACAGGAATAGTTGGTTTATCTTCCTCACAACAACAACATAGCTCTTTCAACCATGTTAAAAATTTTCCCATCCTTCAGGAAACTGTCTTTGTTGGCGTTGTTTCATTTCTGTTGTTTTTGGAATATTAGCATCAACAATTTCCTGGATAAATGGATGCCAGCCATGTGGTGGTATGGCTCGTTCTTTTCTTCTTGTCGCCACCAATGCTTCTTTCATCAAATCAACCATGTTGGAATTTGCTATAATATCGCCCGTTTTCAACCCAAGTTCATTCTTCTCTGTCCATGTCGTACCATGTTTCTTCAGTTCTGCTAAAAGTTGTGTTACTTTTCCATGATAGATAGGTTGAAAATGACTTAACACTAGCTTTTCTGGCTTTTCAGGTGATGATGATGAGGGCTTTTGCTGCCTAGACTGACTTGTTCGTAAATGACAACCAAGAAGTTGAGATATTCTATAGCCTTTTCACGTGTTCGTTTCCCACGTAAAAGTTTATTCACTTTTGTTTTGATATCATTTTTCTTTTCTAGCAACATTTTATATTCATATTCAGGAATGAGGACCATTTTCATCGTATGTTTCATTTTAGCAGCAGTTTGGCTAACAAAGGAAATGCCAATCTAGCAATAGCTCCAATGAATCCTCCTTTCTGATTAATCAACTTCTTTTTTCGTCGAAGGGATATCTTCTTATCTGCTAGAGTACGAAGCGTATGACGTTCACGTTTAAATTCCTTAAACCGTTTTGAGCTTAAGGGTAAATGTCCTTGCAATATATTCAAACAAATTTCAAACAAGCTTGTTAATTCCTCCTTTGTAGCTCGCTGTAGCAAGGATTTACGTCTTTAGGCCCACTGCGTGCAAGCAAATGAAGAAACGGCTGGTTCGCTCAAATACGTTCAGACATCTTGACTGCGAATGGTCAAATGAGTTGGCTCTTGTTCATACACTGCTTTATCAATATATACATAATGTGTATCTTTTGGTAAAATGCCTGTACGAATACGTAGTTGATCATTTGTCTTTGGTTTTAAATCAATGAATAAATAACCATGAGGTTTGCTAGTAGCATCTTGATAGGCTTCTATGAGAAATTGAGATCTTCTAGGATACATTTGCAGCGCCAATGTACTAATTTGTTGACTGTCTCTCGGATTTTTAAACAGAATGATATAATGTGTATTCAAACTAATATTTCGCATCTCTTTCCCATGATGAAATAAATTATGCACAATAAAGATAATGCTTAGATTTTGATGACTGCTGCCAACACTAAAGAGACGTGTCATACGCTCATCACTATGACATTTGGTCATTAAGTCATCAATGATAAGTAAGTTTGGTTTCTTCGGGTTAAAACGCTCTTCAATGTCATCTGGAATGCCTTGGTAAAATTCCACGCCTTTCATTCCGTTGTACAAAGGCTGATCTGCTGCATAGAGCCATAAAATGCTTTTTGGAGAGGGTTGAATCAACTTTTGTTCTAGAATTTCCTTCACCAGAGACGTTTTGCCACTGCCTGTAGGTCTAGAGACTAAACATGTAAATGGATGCTTCATTGTTGAATGTCTGTTTCTTTCACCCAACTGTTAAACTTGTTTGGCCAACCTAACCACTTGACAAATAATTCTTTCACACCTCCTCGTCTTTTACGTGTTTTCAAGACTTTTTCAATTCTATAAATAGATTCAATATCTTTGGTCACTTTCTGCAGTTCTTCTTCATAGAAATGGCCATCAATATCTTCGTCTAAAAAGTCTTTCACACGATATAAATGTATTCCTTGCTTCTTACAACGATGTGTGACAATGAAGACTTCTTGCGTCCATTTGATGTGATAATCGCGTTGAAACACGTATTTAATGTGAGAAATGCGAACATGATCGCCAATGTTAAATTTGTACTTCTTCTTCTTCGGTTTCAATTTCAGTTTGTCGACATACATATACTTCCACACTTTTGATTCGTTGTCTTTACGAATCTCGGCTGGAGAATATTTATTAGGAAGAGAACCATGAGGTCTATGGTTGTAATTGTACACCAAGTCTGGAAGAATGTCTAAGTAACGGTAAGTTTGATTATGTAGAAAATACCGATACATCATTCCCTTTAGAGTACGAATGACTCTTTCAGCAGAGTTGGCTTTGGTTTCATTCTTTGTGGTATAAGCATGAATGCCTTCATTCTTCAAAAATGCTTCTACCCATCTGTTTTTAAATTCTGTTCCTTTATCAGACCTTAGAGTTCGCGGTCGCGTCGTGTGTCATGAAAAATCTTTTGGAAAGCTTGTATGACGCTGGTATGTGATTTATTAGGTATTGGCTGTACCCAGACATATTTGGAAAACACATCAATGACAATGAGTAAAAAGCGTATGTCATCATTATAGGGAGCTATGTTTCCCATATCAGCCAAATCAATATCCCACATGTCATCAATGCCACGTGTAATGACACGTTGTCTTTTGAACCTGTATTTTACAGGTTGTAGTAAACTGAAAGCATCTTGATCCTGCAACCATTTCTTCACTTGTGACTGTGTGACTGCTTGATTATGTTTTCTTAAGATGTGATACAGTTTGTAAGGACCAGCAAATGCTCCAGGCTGTCCAGGTTTGAAGTAGATATTGGTCAAGTAGTCTTTCCACGTTGACATGATGAATGAAAAAACACGTCTGAACAGAACAGCTTTTATTTTATAACTCAACCAACATCACTTAACTAACATACATTTATAACTTAACTAACAAGTTTTTTACAAATCAAGTATAGATACAATGGTATGAATAACTGGAGACCATTGGTCTTCAATGAACACTAACCAATGACTGAGTTCATCCAATGTAATAGCATCTACACCATATTTCTCACAACGTTGATTTGCATTCTCTAACACTTTATCTAAATGCATGTAATATTTAGCTTCATTCCAATATGTATAAACAGATGCAAAATGACAAGTATGTTCTTGACACTCTTCATGTTGACAAGCAGGACAGACTAAATATGCAAACTTTTTTACAGCTGATAACATTTCTTCACAATAAGCTTTTTGCACAATATATTGTCTCAGTGTCATGTCCACCATTGTGCAGTCTTGAATCAATGCAACACAAGTTAAACATACTTCAAATTTACATGTCCACACGTCTGCACACCATGACGGTTGGCAAGCAAATGAAAAAGTCTCTAACCCTCACACAACATTTCTAACAACTTTCCCATAATATTCTGACCAGGATATTCAGATGACACATGTTTCACACCAGCTCCCCACCAATGATCATACGTTGCTTCAACTAAAGTTTTGTCTTTACATTCTTTCAACTTGTTGCGAAACAATACACACTGATCCAGTTTGACTTGTAAAACATCTTGCATTTTGCTTCTCTTCACTGTATGCCATAAAGGACATGGTTTTATCCCTTTAGCAATACGTTTCGCTTCATATCCATTTCTGGATGACACAATGGCTGAAGCAATATCTGGACGGTGATGAAACACTGCTTTCTCATATTGATACAACGCTTCACTTGAGTTGAACACATATCCATACTTTTCAAGTCGTGTTGGAAACATGTTTGAAAGAACGTCCTTGTGACCACTGAATAGTACAAGATTCTCCATGTTGACTTTGCTTCTTTATTCTGACATGTCGGTTTCTTCCTGTAATAAAATATCTTTTAATATATTTGCTGCCTCTTCTATCATGTTCTTTCTTTGTTTACGTTGAAACCACTCACATAAAACTAAATTTGCTAGTAAGAAAAACATTGTTATGTCTTTGAGAAACAATTCACTATGTTGTTACAAAGATGATTAAAAAGGTTTTATATAACTTACCTGATTAAGCTGCTCGGTTTCCTCTTCTTTACAACAATAGTCAACCACGGTGAAATATACTTCAACATCAGTGCGAGCAGAATAAAGTGCAGAATCAAAGTCAAAGTCAGGATCTTCTTCTATTCAAATTTTATGACATTCTCCAAGAAATCTTGAATGCAGTTCAATCACATCAAGACTATGATGTACAACATCCCAAAAAGCATCCAAATGATAAAGTTGATAGTCTGGAGTGCCACAGCTAGCAAGTTTAGCAATCATCATGTCAACATAAGCTTTTTTAAAACATGCGTCCATCTTGTTTCAGTGTCTTGTGGGCTTTTACTTTGCTTCACAGACTTTAAGTACTCCACACTTGCCGCAGAAGTTGTTTGGTTCACACATCTTGCAATTATACTTGTGACAGTGGCAATGATAATCCTCCACATATCCACAAGCACCACAATAGTCGCAGGTAAGTCCAAGTTGATTTTGTACGTTCATGTTCTCCAACTGAACTTCAGCCAGCCTTTTCTTGGATAGCTTTGACACCTTCATCGGACCATCCTTTTGCAGCTTGATAGGAGTTATGACATGACATTCCTCACATGGCGATAGGGCTGAGTTGATGTTGTCCATCTCCTGAAGCAGTGTCTCCCATTCACCATCATTCATGTTGATGTGATGTGTGTATTCTTTCCCTTCAAACCGTGACGTGCGCACAAAACTCACATAGCGCATATCCAAGTATGAAATGACTTCAAGCCACTTCGTTTGCGTTAAGTATAGTTTGAAGCCAATGTCGCGTAAATTTTTCAAGCTCTGGCACACAATCTTCCACAAAGATGGTGAATAAGCACACCATCTCTCTCCACGTGTGATGCGTAGAAATGGCCCATATTCTCCATGCTCCACAGTAATGGTTAAGTTAGCGCTAATTTTAAAGCTGCTTGTCTTGTTCTCCATGACTGCCACAATGTATTGATGATCCACTCCCTCCAACTGTCTGCTGAGAAATGACTTCACTCTGCTGAGTCCACTCCCTTTTATACCCAACTGTTTTCTGAGTCAGCTCCCTTGCAAAGTTTTGAGTTCACTTCAACTCGTCCATGGTTGAATCGAACAAGCTCTGATACATTCGTCTTCAATGGAACATCATCATCATAATGTAAAATGATTCTTGCAGCTACAGCTAACATGAGCTCAACTGCCCAAATTGTATTCGCGTTGATAAATGCTGAATCAATGTCATAAGTTAACGGTAAATGTAGATCTCCACATTCACGTAGAAACGATCTCTTGGAATGGTCTTTCCAACAGCTTCCCAATGCTGATGTAAGTTCTTCACTTGCAGCATCCAATCCGATTCAAAAGCAGGAAGCTTTGAAAACACATAGTCAGCATAATTCACTTTGAAGACGTCATCCATGGTCTCTACACATCTGTGAAGAAGTAATGTTGACATTGTGAAGTTTTCTCGTCACTCTTCCTTTTATAAAACTTTGATGGTATATGGTGTGTAACTTGTTCAAACTTATTCAATACTCGTTCAAAATTGTTGACTCAGCAGAATGTATCACTAGTTGACTAGTTGACATGTTTCACTCATGCTTTTATGCCACTTCCATGTAATCAAAATATGGTGTGTAACTTTTCAAACTTGCTCAAAAATGTTAAGATTGCTGACTCAGCAGAATTTTACTTGTGTATATGAATGTTTCACTTACAGTTGTACAGCTGCACTGCTGCACAGCAGAGACATCTAGCGGTGAAGTTAAATGGTCTGCCAAATGGTATTCATCCGCCAAATGGTATTCATCCGCCAACTAGACCTGAAATGTAATAAAATATATTCTCTCTCACACACACACACACACACACACAGACAGACATGTTTTGCTTCATTTCTTAATATAGGATGGCCCTTAAAAGGGCCTGAAAGATTTTAGTATATATCAGCAGCAGTTATGGGGTTGTCCCTCATATTCCAACCACACTTGACACTTGCAGTATTGTTGAGTCAGTGCTACTATGCGGTTGTTTCACATAAATGTAATTACTACGTCAGGCTTCACTGCAGTGATCTGAGTTGGAAATTGTAGCACCTCCTCCAAAGCATATGTAATATCAGCTGCTTCAGCTTCATCACGCATATTTACCCGGATGCAAACAGATTCATTCGCTTGAAACGCTGTTAAGTCATCAATGATGATAGGTGGTGTGTTATCCATGATGTGTCTGACAATGTCTCTAAGCCTTGAGACACCACACTTATATAGGATTTTATCATGCTGATTCGGCAAAAGTTTTTGTTGCTCTCCTGGGGGGGGGGGGGTCGGTACATAGTATGTCTTGGGGGGGTCGGTACATAGTATGTCCTGAGGGGGGGGGGGGTCGGTACATAGTATATCCTGGGGGGGGGGGTCGGTACATAGTACGTCCTAGGGGGGGGGTCATGGTTTTTTAGGGTCTGTTGCCATGGTTACACTGATTGACAGGTGGAGTTCATTGGCTTCATGATGATTGACTCGGCCAAAACTATCAAGCAACTTTCGCTCCAGACAGTATGACGTCATCATGACGTCATCATGACGTCATGGATGGCCGCGCCTATCCTTACGCTTATCATGACGTCACTTCCGGTCCAGACGTCACTTCCGGTCCAGACGCTATGACGTCACTTCCAGACAGTATGACGTCACTTCCAGACAGTATGACGCCACTTCCAGACAGTATGACGTCATCAAGTGGTCCAGACAGCACTTCCGGTCCAGACACGATGACGTCACTTCCGGTCCAGAGAGTATGACGTCACAAAGTGTGGTAGAACTCTCCTTTTCACACTACTCTGTTTATTGTCCACAGAGCGTGTCGTTTCTGAACTTCAAATATTTAGCAATACATATATAGCATTGTCGATGCTATGTATTATAGATATCTAAAATTCACTTAGAAATGGATCTTATGTATGGTGTTTGATTGTTATATCAAACATATCCAGATGGATATCTAGGCTTACTGAAATATATTAAGGATATCTTTAAAGAATTAAAATAAAGAATTCAGATACAAGACTTTTGGCAATGAGACATTTGGTGGTGCGACTTTCGGCGGTATAGGACTTGTGGGGGTCCTACCGCGGTCCCACTGTCAAATGTCCTACCGCCAGAAGTCCTAAATCCCTAATGCAGTGTTATTTTCGTTGCTCGTCACAGAATAAAATTATTAGAAATTAAGAGTAAACACTTATAATTTCCAATGCAAACGCATTTAAGAACATATTAATCTTCATTGTGATGTTTGATAAATGGTGTATCTTTAGCTTTGAAGTATTACTACGGGACGGAGGATGTGGGTGCCGACATCGAGGAGATGGACACGGAACACGAGCATGACACGCCACAGAAATCAACCTTCACTATTCTAAGTCTCGTGAGATCTCGTGAAGTCTGGATGCCTCTCCTCATAGCGTGCTCTCTCCAGATCATACAACAATTCTCTGGCATCAATGCGGTATGAAATCCGTACATTAGGCTTACATTTCCGTACATTAGGCTTACATTTCCGTACATTATGCTTACGCTCTCGCACATTATGCTGACATTTCCGCAAATTAAACTTACATTTCCGTACATTATGCTAACATTTCCTTGGGGATTTTATTATCTTTTAAAAATCCCTTCGGGACAAACGAAATAGGGGTAATTTGAAAAGAATGTGAAAATGCGGATGCTTCTTGGAAAGGTTTTATTGCATTTTATTTTCATTAATATCCAGTTACATGCTCACGCCGATCTGACAATGTCAGAACAATAAGAACTTCGGTTGTTTGTTTGTTTGCAGATCATTTTTTCCTCGGACTGCCTTCTTACCCGCCCATGCCGATCTGACAATATCAGAACAGTCTGTTGTTTGTTTGTTTGCAGATCATTTTTTTCTCGGACCGCCTTCTTACCCGCCCATGCCGATCTGACAATATCAGAACAGTCTGTTGTTTGTTTGTTTGCAGATCATTTTTTCCTCGGACTGCCTTCTTACCCGCCCATGCCGATCTGACAATATCAGAACAGTCTGTTTTGTGTTTGTTTGCAGATCATATTTTTCTCGGACCGCATATTTCACGAGGCGGGGGTTCCTGACGACCAGATTCCTTTCGCTATTTGCGGAACGAACGGAGTCAACGTCATTATGACTATGATCTCGGTGAGTGTCTGCCCGCTTCCCCCTACAATATCGAGGCGCGTCATAACCCACTTCTATTACGAGTCAGAGAAATCTTTCAGTAATCTTGTGGCAGTATTTGTCATAGAAAATATGAAAACCGTCATAGAAAATATGAAAGGTATCTGATCAAAATCGCTAGAGAAAAACAATTTCCAAACTGGCTAACAACAAATTTAAAGCGGTGCAATTTGTCCAGTTTTTCGCGAATCACCAAATAAAATAAATTCTCCGCCGTGGAACGGAGGGATATAGTTTTAACTTTTCGGTCTTTTGCAACCGTCCGTCCGTCTGTCACGCTTCAGTCTCACGCGCCTACAGGCTACATTAATGGATGGATCCGTTTCAAACTCTTTACACGGCTTCTCTGGACCCTTTCGCAGTGCAGTGACCAAGAATTTTCCGGATCGGAAAAATTGACAAAATGGCGGACTTTTGAAAATCGTCACTGGACTTAGCGTATACACGGGAGTCTCACGCGCCTACTGGTTAATGGATTGATTCATTTAAATGTTAGACACTACGTCTACCTATCCTTCAACTTTTAAATTTTGCATAGTCAACACGCAACAGCCTTACACACACCATATCGCCCATGGGGGATAGAGGTACTCCTGGAAACGTAGTCAAGTTTGCTAAGTTGAGAACTTCTTGGAATTTCCATGGAAATTCTTGGAAGTTCTCGGAAGTTCTTCCGAAGTGAGGTGAGAACTTCTTGGAAGTTCCAAGAATTTCCTTGGAAATTCTCAGAAGTTCTTCCGTACTAAGGTGAGAACTTCTTGGAATTTCCATGGAAATTCTTGGAAGTTCTCGGAAGTTCTTCCGAAGTGAGGTGAGAACTTCTTGGAAGTTCCAAGAATTTCAATCGAAGTGATGTGGAAATTTCTTGGAAGGAAATGAGCTTTCTGGTCTTTCGTACAAATCGGTGCGAAATTTTCCTTATAAAATAGCTTAATTAGAGTTTAGAAAGAAAAAGTCGAAATGGTTTTCAGGGATTTTCGTTTTCGGGATTTGCTGAATGCACTGGAAGCATTTTGCGCACATGGCACAATTACGCCACCTGGTCCGTAATCTTGTGTTTTTAGGTGGCGGCGATAGACAGGTTCGGGCGGCGACTGCTGCTGCTGCTTCCCATGGTGGCCATGATATTGGACCTTGTCTTCATCATCGTGTCGTTAAATCTGGAGGTGATTACACCCTCCCTCCCTCCCTCCCTCCCTCCCTCCCTCCCTCCCTCCCTCCCTCCCTCCCTCCCTCCCTCCCTCCCTCCCTCCCACTCTCCCTCCCTCCCTCCCTCCCTCCCACTCTCCCTCCCTCCCTCCCTCCCTCCCTCCCTCCCTCTCTCCCTCCCTCCCACCCTCCCTCAATCCCTCCCTCCCTCTCTCCCTCCCTCCCTCCCTCCCTCCCTCCCTCCCTCCCTCCCTCCCTCCCTCCCTCCCTCCCTCCCTCCCTCCCTCCCTCCCTCCCTCCCTCCCTCCCTCTCTCAATCCCTCCCTCCCTCAATCCCTCCCTCCCTCTCTCTTCAGTTGAGTTGCAGTATTTTTGTTTTCGGTTCGGTAAAGGCTCTCCAAACGGAGAGCTTTAAGAGAAATCTAAACAATGATATTGTTCCCGCAGATCCAGTCCTACTACTTTTGACAGCAATGTTGTCCATGAGGCCTTCTAACAACTCTATATATTGTCAATAATAGTCGGTTTCTCCTTCATCTTTGTGTTGTCTTTAACGACTGGGCGCGATGCCCATGGACATACTTGTTTCTCAAACAAAAATAACATCTTCCACTGATGTCACGATTACCTTTATAAATTGTCAACGCGCGCAGAACGCGGTATGCTTAGGTGGGCAAAGATACCGGTTCCATTTAGGAGATACCTTATTTTTAGATTCTATATTTAAACCTGAAAACACTCCTTTTGTAGTAAAAATAGCACCATACAAATGTCAACTTAATGCTATAAGCGGTTCCCCAATGTGATTACTCTACAGTGAAATAATGTCTCCGCATCAGTTCCGCCAACTTCTGTTTTGTTTTTGCATGTTTAATGCGTTGTGTTTAGTTTTGCATTTAAAACTGGGCAATAAAACACGCTGCCTTTGCCATTAGCTAATCTGTTTAGGAAGGAAAAGGGCAAATGACTCTCACCCCCCCCCCCCCTCCCCAAAGGCTGTTACACCTTGTATATAACTCTTCGGTGTGGCTGGGTGGGGGAGGGAAGGGCGGTTCAGAGGGTGGAATTTACTGGATCTCCATTTCCCCGTTTCCTGTGCGTTGGCTGTGACATGAAAATGACTCTGGTGTAGCTCAGATACAGATTTAATGTGCTCGTAATAAGAGAAAAAATAAACTGAGACACCTTTTTGATAATTTGTATCTTGGAATATAGCTTCTACAAATTTTTTTCATTAAGTTAGTCGCGGTTTCGTTACGTAGGCGTGTTTCGCCTTTAGTTGATGTAATTGTGCGTGAAATGAGTGCTCTAACAGGTCGGTCCTCGAAGTGGTGAAATGCGCTCCAAGGCTTCTGATTTTCCTGTCTATATTCCTCATTTCTATAGCTTGTGGGGCTGCATCCCGAACACAGGACACATCCGAGAAACAGGACACTTTTTTTAAATCCATGGTGAAGTAATAAAACGCACAAAAGAAACGCAGCGGACAGTCCAAGTGGATTGTAATTATAATAAGGAAAACCAACTCATTGTTTTTAGTCAGTGGGCTGGCTTTTCCAATTACTCCGGCGTCCGTCGTCCGCTTGTGGTTTGTTTCGCTTCGCAATTTGGCCCAATTTAAATTACCAAAGCGTTGGCGAAAATTGACAAATTGGAGAAAAAAACCGCTCGTCCCACAAATGCGATACAAATGCTTTAAAATTTGATAGCAATATTTTCCACACGTGGTCATCTCCCAGATTTATATTTTGTTAAAATTGGTAGCTTTCACCTATGCAATGTTTCGTGTTGGTTTCCTGAGCACAATGTGCACGGACATTCTTATCTTTTTTCAGCCAGTATTATTCTGGATGGCATACATCAGTGTTGTTTGCGTCATCGTCTACGTCATCAGTTTTGCAGTTGGTTTAGGTAAGTGTGCATTCAGTCCTTGCTTGTTCTAATTTTTGGGCGTTTCCAGTTGTTCTTGGGTGGGTGGACAGCTGAGGTTTGGCAAATTGCTGTTGGTGGCCGGGGGTAGCGGTGATGATGGTCACTATAATATCAATACTCTAATAATTTCTAATAATGAAAAAAGAAGCACGTATAAGGTACTGGAAACAGTGTGACAGTGGCGGTAAAGGCACATACACTCATGCATATCAGTAGCGGTGACGATAAAGGCACACACATACATGCATATCAGTAGCGGTGACGATAAAGGCACACACATACATGCATATCAGTAGCGTGACGATAAAGGCACACACATACATGCATATCAGTAGCGGTGGCGATTAAGGCACACACATACATGCATATACGTAGCAGTGGCGATAAAGGTGCACACATACATGCATATCAGTAGCGGTGGCGGTAAAGGTACACACATACATGCATATCAGTAGCGGTGACGATAAAGGCACACACATACATGCATATCAGTAGCGGTGACGATAAAGGTACACACATACATGCATATCAGCAGTGCCCTTGACCTTTGCCAGGTCCCATACCAATGATGATTGGCAGTGAGCTGTTCCGCCAGAAGATGCGTGCCCCCGCCATGGCACTTGTCGGCATCGTCAACTGGCTCGCCACCTTTGTTATTGCAGTGGCTTTTGAAAGTATTCAGGTAAGGGCAAAGGATTTCTAACTCCTTGACCCGTTTCTGCGAGTTTATGGAGGGGGATGTGGAAAAAACCCGTATTTGTTTTCCTTTTCAAGGCGGGGGGGACGGGGGTAGGGGGGGGGTTCGTGATGACTATAGATGTAGAAACCGTTGCGTTGCTTTGGCGTACAGCAATCTGTTACAGCAGCGGTGTAACGGCCGCCTAGGCCTTGAGAAAAAACCTTGATAAAGCAACAATTTCGAAGATTTGAAGAAGAAACAGTTCTTTAATGCAAAATGTCGTCAATGAAGAAACGCAACGCTTTGCGAAAGACGTCTGTTGATGCAAAACGAAAAGCCTACATAAATGCTGGTCGTTTACTTCCGGTTCTATTGCTTAATTCCAAATATGGATTCCACAGAGATCAGTTTTCATTTGTGTCATTTGGTATTTTCTCAGTGAATAGAGTAACCAGTGTTTATCTTCCAAAAGCTGTCTGAACAGACAGTCATTTAGTTTGTTAGTCTCATGTTGTTCTCATATTCTTATGTTGTTTCAGGAGCAGACGGGTAACTACACGTTTGTTATATTCCTGATTCTCCTGGTCTCTTTCACCGTGTTCATTTTCTTCAAGATGCCGGAAACCAAACATAAAACCATTGAAGAGATTGTACATCAATACTCGCCAGGTGGCGTATTAGATGTTGAAGAAGCAATCGATGACGACATTCATTGTGCGCCCATAGAGTGTGGCAATTTGGACGCTGGACACGCGGAGAGTAAACAGACAGTTAAAAATAAAAGAAAGAGTTCTACGTCATCGGAACAATGTCCCGAGTCGATTGAGTTACTGAGTCAGACCCATGATAGTGCCTACGTATGATGATGTATTGCACATGACGTGAAAGGTGTTTCGAGGCGTGTGAGTGAAGTGCCTAAGGACTCGAATCCTGCCTTACTGTCCACCCATTTTTGAAAGAATCGATGGTATATATGTGAGTAAGACCGAAATGGATTTTTAAAGGCGGATGTGATACCCATATGTGGACAGCGAATTTTAGTTTATTTATGTATTTACTGCGGTTTAGACACGGTGATCTGGCGACAGCTACTGGAAGGCCAAAAGATAGTTGGGGCCCCTCCAGGCACTGCTGCTACCTCGGTCCCTATGCCTATGTAGTAACTAACACGCAGTATTTTCTGTGCGGAGGAACAGAAGCACAGGAGTTGGAGTGGTCTGGGGGGGGGGGGGGGGCGGGGGGTGGGGGTGTTGAGAACTGAAGCAGTGTGTGTACAGAAACATTGTTCGTTTAGTATTTAGACCAGTCGACTACGTCGGACGGGTCTTGTCACGTCAATGGGGAGGGGGCGGGGCATCCGCAGCCTGTATTCGCGTATGCACGTATGTAAACTTTTACTTTAAATGCTTCTTCACCTAGAGTTTTGATGGCATCGCTTTCACATTTGGTCCTATCTTGAAAAGAAATAACTTTCTTGGCGATAAACATTTGCCAAATGGTGGCATTTTGAAAAAAAAAATTGACAGACAGTTTTCACAGTGCTTCTTCCCCTAACTTTTGACTGGATTCCATTCACAGTGCATATGCCTGTTCCCCAGGTCCTCTCTTGAAAATTACTTCTTTTGGCCATCTGCGGGATTTTTAATTATTGGGTAGCAAATTTTCAGATGACTCTGCTTCTCCAATTTTGATCGGATTGCTTTCAGATTTTTGTGTTTGGGATCCAGTTTTTCAAAATGTTCTCTTGTATGCAGGTTTAGCCAGATTGTTTTCAAATATTAGAGTGGGTTAAGGTTAGGCTGCTCCTGAAAATAACTGTTTTAGGATACGTCAGAGATTGGGCAAATGCCGGCGTTTGAAAAATCTTCGGTATCCATTTTCAAAATGCTTCTACCACTTTTTTGACGATCCTACAAGCCTTTTGCTACTTCTCTAACTAGATCTCGGCTGGACACAATGTCTGATTATTGGTCCAAATGCCGGTTCTGTCTGTCTGTCTGTCTGTCTGTCTGTCCTCGTTATATTCCAAGTTGTTTGCGATGAAGCAATGGGTGGAGGGAAGCGGAGACAGCTCTAGGCTGGAGTAGAAGATACCAGAAGAACTGGCGGGGTGGGGGGGGGAGGGTTGGAGAGGAGGGAGTAGGGGCGGGGGTGGGAGTGGGGGAGACTCAGTAAGCCAGACTAGGACATACGGGAACACTGACTAGTGAAGTAACTGCTATGGATGGAGACACAGGATATCAAATGAATTGCATTTAATGGGTGTATATTTTAAACTGTGCGATGATGAAAAAAAAACTGCTTAATTGATGCACATCTTGGTGTGGAAAGACGGAGAATATAGCAGTACAAAGCTGCTGTTGTTGTTGTTTTTTAAGATTGATATTGGGAGTATCTTCTGAATATGTCTGTAAATAGATATGGAAAGGTTGAATTCTTCATGATTGTGTGCCCTTCCTGCTATACTTAATTCTTGCCTGCTGTGAGAGACAGTCTCACTACTTTGGCAATCTGTTATTGCAAACCCGTTCCGAGTAATGGTGGCGATTTCAGTCACGTGACGGTTATCCTCCGCATTCCCGGATGCGTATTTCGGGCAGATTACTGCGGAGATCAAGCGCTGGTATTGTATCGGTTCCTTAGTTTCCTTAGAATTAAATGGTTTTAAGGAATATAATTTATGTAGTATATAGCATATCAATTTGATATTATCATCCATAAATTTAAAAAAAAGTGAATGATGTGGTGCCTCTGAATAAACAACTGTTTCGTAGGACTCGCGTGCCATTTTGTCTAGTCTGTACTTGGTTCTGTCTTGTCTTTTGTTAAGTCGGTCGAGTCACGCGATTGGGTGTGTGTCTGTCTGTGTGTGTTTGTGTGTTGTTCAAAATGCTATCCCCACAATTCGTGTGCAATTACTTTCAAATTTGGCTGGAATGTTCCCCAAGTAGCCCTCAGTCAGACTTATTCTTTGTTGCATTGGCAAAGACGTTTCTAAAAATGGGTCTTTTTTCAGTACTTTGGATTCATCGTACATAAAATGCTACTCCTGCAGATTTGGCAGGAATGTTCTCCAGCTGATCCTGCACTATGTCATTTCGGCGAATGCTTCAATATTGGCCTAATTTTGGTTAAACTATGTCAATTTGGAAGTGTTGACTTAAATAGTATTCAGTACTGATCTTGCTACAAGTTTTGTCTGATTGCTTTCAAATTTGGCAGGAATATTCATCATATGGTCATGCACCACGCTTGTTGCTATTTCGACGGCTGCATAGAATTTTGAAGGTTTTTGTTGTTGTTCACTAGAGCCCTGCTCTTGGTATTTTCAAATTATCCTGCTCTTATTTTGGCAAATGCGATGAAATTTGGTCAAAAATGTTAATTTTTAGTGCTTCGGGCTAAAAGTATATACAATGCTACGGTACCTTCTTGTAGTTTTTTGGTGTTCGATTTACTTTTCCTATTTTATTTGCGTGAATGGCTTGGTGCATAAGGCTGGGTGAGATGTCCACGGACATTCTTGTCACATCCTGAATGCTATATATATAAAGTGCTGTGGGTTCGTTTTTGTGCTAGCTGCCAAGATGTGTCACCGCAAATAACAATAACCAAGCGTCATTCACCGACACCCCTGAAAAACTTAAACTTACGAGTTCTCTCCTTCTATCGACTGGTGGTCAAATTTAGGATGTTTAAATTTATATTACAAGTTCATTCTGAGCCGCTTCTACCTTAACATGTATTTTAGCGTTGCAAAACAGTCCAAGTGTAAATTTGCTTTCACATGATATTTAAAATTATATATTTTTTATTTTTGTTTTTGTTTGTTTGTTTTTTTTTTTTTGTTTTTTAGAAAAGTTCATTTTGGATATTTGATTGTTTTTCAGATGACAAACAGTCACAAGGTCGTGGTGCATTGGGAAAAATGCCCGGCGGTCCACTTTATATCACAGGTGTTACTGTGTGTGTTCACCAAAAACGTGGAGTAATTTTTCAAGCCAGATTTTGTATAAAAAAAAATGGGAGGGGGTGTATTTTCATTCTGTTCCCCATTTTTTCTCACAAAAAGGGAGTACTTTCAGAACAAAACCCGCGTTTGGTTAAAACAAGGACATGATTTCAAAATGAGCAGTCCGCATTTAGAGGTACTTTTACAATGTCATGAACACACATAGTAACCAGATTGCACTTGAGCGCCTGCTTTAGTTTTAAGAAAATATTTATTGGAAGCTATATTGCCTTTCAAACGTTAAGTAACAGTTTCTTGTTTTTGCATATATTTAATTAATTTAGATGAGTGGTGTTGTGTATAGGTGAGTTACTGAATACTATGACCCTCTCTTTATCTTAACGCTGCAAGTACGTGATGAATAAACCCTGCGTTATACTTAAAACTTCAGGATTGTTACAGAAGGTTTTTTTTCATTAAAACTGGCCTCAGAGTTGTGACCTCAGTGTGTCTTTGCCAAGTCAAGACCACAAGATAGAATAAAAAACTTTTCACTACTAAATTTTTTATGGTTTAATTGTCTGGTTGTTTTCGTTTTAAATGCATTAATCAGAAGTTTTTTTCCAGTATTTTTTGTTCAGTTTTCATGTTAATGTTACGTGCCATATTGTATAAAGTATTTCGTAGAAGTTTCCTTGTATGGTCGAATGGCAGCTGTTTATCAAAGGTTTTTTTCCTGTTGTGTTTAGAATTTTAGGCAATTTGTTATGTGTTAAGTCAGAGCTGGTCTGTTTTGAATAGGCACATTAAAATACATACGTAGGGTACAGTATTTGAAAATATGAGCCCGGTGAGATTTTTCTTCTTCCGAGTATTGCAAGTTGTGCATATAAATTATATTGTTGTCAAAAGCGAATACATTAAATATGAGATTAAATAAATACAAATAGAGAAATGCTTTTATTTAAATGTGACATCTGCTGAATTATTAAGTTTTTTTTCACACAGGGACGACGCAATGGACATAGGGAGTCTTTGCATTCTATTAGAGCTTTCTTTTATTTATTTATTTTAATTTAATTTAATTTAATTTTTTTTGCCATTTACCCCAACCCTGCCGGCTCCAACTCGCGAATTTGAAACTTGTTTGTTTGAGTCGCATCGATTCCGTATTTGGGTTTTAATTGCACTGGGATTATAAAACATATAAAACCCCTACTTTATGTACGTGCGATGGTGGTTGCTTGCTTATTCTTTAACCCTCCAGCCACCCCAGTAGTGGGAAAATACGGGTTTGAGCACACGTGTGCTCAAACCCGTATTTTCAGGTGTTTTGAAACCCGTACGGGTTTGAGCACAGGTGTGTTGAAACCCGTACGGGTTTGAGCACACCTGTTTTCAAACCCGCGCAGGTATGAGCACAGTTTCCGGAAGTTAATGTAAATTATTTCGCTAAAGCAGTGAGAGACGAAATGACGCATCATTTCGTCATCACATCATTTCGTCACAGCATATAAAAGGGGTAACATAATACATTCATGAAGAGTAAAAAAAAAAAAACATGGAAGAAGACAGAGCTATGGAAAAAATATTTAAGGATTGGTACGCTACATGGATGTTTTCACGCATTCGAGTAGAAAATCCAGCACTATGGTGGGAAGACATTAACAAAAAATGGTCAAGTGCACATGTTATAGTTTCTTCATATATTCTTTTCAATGGATTTAAGGATGAATGTGAAGAAGTGAATCTTCCTTACCAACGGTTTAATATACAGGAAGCTATGCAAAAAACAGAACATGAATGGCTTCCTGAAGTAAAAGAACTCGTTAGAAAGTGGTTCATAGCCTATTGGGGTGAGGAATCAAATATGATTGGTTAAAAATTCTGTAACGTCTTCAAGCAACTCTTATTGGTTAAAAAATTCAATAACGTCTTCAAGCAACTCATAATATAATTGGTTAACGCTTTTATGACGTCATATGGCATATGATATATAAAAGGAATGAACTCTAGTATTACTCAACAGTCACAACCATGAACGCAACCATGAACACATCATTTGAAATCAGTCATAACTTACAAGTCTGTGTAGAAGAAGGAGCATATGGAAGCTTTGCACGTCTTTTACGTGGGTCAAGATGGATTGTTCTCTCAACTCTTATGTGGGATAAAATAAGAGTCAATAGTTACCACATGCGAGATGAAGGATATGAACTCAAACTTTCTGACGATAAACATATTACAGTCATTAAGTTTGCTGAAAAGAGATATGTCAGTTTTCACTGGATTCGAGAAGTGAACAGTAAAGTGTACAACAACTACATCAACCTAAATGATGAGGAATGGAATACATTTTTAGATATTATACCAAAAGTTGCAGAGCTGTTGAAAGGAAAATGTCATGAAACATTGAAAATACAGCTTTTTCATCAACGTATGAAAGAAAGCGAGCTGAAGAAAGAGGATCTGAGAGAAGTGAGAAATTGTAACAAACACGCGTACAACCAACTTGCTTACATTTGTGAGTACTGTGGTGGATCTGAGTTCTTTGGAGACAAGTGTCATTGTCATAAATACAACTGTAAAGACTGTGAACCAGACAATTTCTGTAAGGTGTGCGGTGAACTTAAGGTAGAACCACATGGAATCGTATCGCATAATGGAATTTGAATTTAAAAAACGTTATGCTCATTGGATGTACATTAGTTTACAGCGAGAAAAGTCTTTTGTTTTAACACCTCATTTTTCTTTGAATGAAAAACTTGATTCTGTGTTTATATACTTTAATACATACTGGAAAAAAGCACGGCTCAACTTACCGATTCATCAAGTGTTGGTGGAATTTACACAAAAGTGTAACAGCCTTGGTGTACCACATGAACAATTTATGTTAGGACTAGCATTACAAAAGGCTGATTATGACTGGCTACCAGACATTCGGTTTTTAGTAGCAGAAATGTGTTTAGTTACGCATGCGCCAGTGGACACTTCTACACAATAAAAGGGTACAACACAGTCACTCCTCATCATTTTAAAACGAACCGTTGAGGAGTGAACGTCAACATGAATTCAGGAGAAATAAAAGTTAGTGAGGAACCAGCTACTAGACAAGAAAGTGTAAACAATATACTACAACACTTAAAACAATCCGTTCTTATCCCAACTGCACAAGGTGTGAAAGTGAGTGGTGAACCAGCCTTCACGCAAGAAAGTGCTACACCACAACAACAAAACTTAAAAGTTCTCATCCCAATTGGGAATGGAAAAGGTGTGAAAGTGTGTCGATACAAGCAAAAACTCTATGTAAATATCCGCGACTATATTACCACAAAAGATGGACGTACTTATGCTAGCAAACGAGGTATACTGCTTACACCAGCTGAGTGGAAGCAACTACGGAAGAGTAGTAGGGAAATAGACAGTCTAATAAAAGAACATTTAAAGTAATATGCTTGTTATAGAAACATGAGTTATAGAAAGTCTAATAAAAGAACTTTCAAAGTAAAATGGTTGTTATAGAAACAGTTATACATATAAACATGAGTTATAGTTAAGCTGTTGTTAAGCATAGGTATAATGTTTTTAATGTTATTGTAAAATAAATGGTTTTATTGTTACTGAATGTGTTTTTATACCATGGCTAAATGGAAAGATTATTTAAATCAAATTTATTTTGATCCAAGTCATCCTGGTGCTTTTGCTGGGCCTTATAAATTATATCAACTTCTGAAGCAAACAGGAAAAGCAACTTCATATAATAACGTTAAAAAATGGATTCGTGATCAAGACGCCTTTACACTCTTACAACCCGTCAAGTACAAATTCAAACGACAGCGTATTATAACACAAGGTATAGATGACTTATGGGATACAGATTTAGCTGACGTTACCAATCTTTCTCCACACAACGAAAGCATTCGTTTTCTGCTAGTCGTCATTGATGTTTTTTCTAAATATTTGTGGATTGAACCATTACCAAATAAAAAACATGACTCTGTGGTACAAGCCTTTAAAACCATTTTCCAGAAAACAGACAGACGACCTAAGTTGTTACGGTCAGATAAAGGGACAGAATTCACCAACCGCTGGGTGAAAGAATTTCTGAAAAAACAAGGTATTCATGTCTACACAACTAAAAATGAAACCAAAGCGAATTATGCTGAACGTGTCATACGTACCGTAAAAGGTTTGATGTACCGTTATTTTCTTCAAAATCAAACATACAAGTACACTGACATCTTACAACAACTTGTAGCTAATTACAACAATAGACCTCATACCTCACTACATGGCTTATCACCTGCTGGTGTAAATAAAACAAACGAAGCCAAAGTATGGAAACGTATGTACATGGACACTATTAAATTTTCTAAAAAAGTTAAACCATATAAATTTAAAATAAAAGCTCAAGTACGTATTTCTCATATGAAATATGTATTTCAACGTGACTATCAACAGAAGTGGACTGAAGAAGTCTTTATCATTACGCATCGGTGTCGAAAACAGGGTATTAACTTGTACAGACTTAAAGACTTTATGGATGAGCCTATAGATGGTCATTTTTATGAAGAAGAATTACAATCCGTTTCAAAAGACGCTGATTCATTATTTAAAGTAGAAAAAGTTTTAAAAACACGTAAAAGAAAAGGACAAACAGAACACTTTGTGAAGTGGATGGGCTGGCCGAAAAAATTTAACAGTTGGATAAAAGACCAAGACATACAGTGGTTTTAACATGCAATTCAAACACCCGTTTACATGTTTATGTTCTGGACCCACTGGAAGTGGAAAAACATCTCTAGTGAAAGCTATTATTGAGCATAAACTCATTTATCCACCACCACAACATATTTTATGGTTATATGGTGCAGACCAACCTTTATACAAGTCTATGCGTCAGGTAATATTTCATAAAGGTATACCAGAAGACATTGAAGACCGATTTAATCCTAAAACAACTAATCTATTGGTTATTGATGACTTAATGACACAGTGTCATAGCGATGAACGTATGACGCGTTTGTTTAGCGTGGCTAGCAGTCATAATAATTTGAGCATTCTGTTTATTGTGCACAATTTGTTTCATCAAGGAAAAGAAATGCGAAATATTAGTTTGAACTCTAATTATATTATTTTGTTTAAGAATCCAAGAGATAATCAGCAAATTACAACATTAGCACGTCAAATGTATCCAGGCAAATCACAATTTTTAATTGAAGCGTTTCAAGACGCTACAACCAAACCTTTTGGTTATTTGCTTATTGACTTAAAACCAAAAACAGAAGAACACCTTCGCATTCGTACTGGTATTTTACCACATGACATACCTTTCGTTTATGTAAATAAGGCTATGTCTATAGCACAGTAGTCATTTCTAGCTTTTACATTGAATGAAGCAACATGTCAAAGCGACTAAAATCAAATCAACCATTCCTTCATTTGCTTGCACGCAGTGGACCACAGCGACGTAAAGTTTTACTTAAACAAGCGACAAAAGAAGAATTGACTAGTTTGTTTGAAATTTGTCTCAACATTTTAAAAGGGCATATACCATTAAATCCGCAAGCTTATAAAAAGCTGAAACGTCATAAACACTTGTTGAGAACACTGAGTAACAAAAAAGTATCTCTTAAACATAAAAAGAAGCTTATTAATCAAAAAGGTGGTTTTATTGGGACTTTAGCAACGTTTGCCCTACCCCTATTAGCACAGCTTATACGACGATGAAACACACAGAGAAAATGGTGTTGATTCCAGAATCTGAATATTTTATGTTGTTAGAACTTAAAAAGTCTCAGTCTAAGGAGAATGATTTGAAAAGTAAAATAAAACATGTATTGAAAGCTGAAAGGAATCATGAATCTGCTAAAAAGATGTCACAGCTGGTGGGAGAATATATACGCTACAAACAAAAACGTGGTACACCTCCAGATAAGAAAACAAATATAGTACAGTATTTTCCACCTACATATCATCAAAAGGTGACTTTAGTATTAAAAGAATTGAAAGACAATGGAATACAGTGGACTGAACAGAAAGAACTTGTGCTAAGTACGGGTGAAGTCATTTCTAATTCAAATATTGTTGACTTATTGAAAGAAGCACTGGTGGGGTCACGAAAGAAAGAACGTGAAAGTGTACCAGTTGGATGGAAAGAGTTTATTGAGGCTATAGCAAAAAGTAACATTCCCTTAACCATTTTTACAAAACGTACAACCATACAAGATATTAAAAAAGCCCGTCAACATGAGTTGGAATGGGAAATGTATTAAATTACCTTCATTACGTTTTATGAAAACCTTCCAAAAAGTACGGTGCTTAAGTGGGTGTTGTGGAGGTACAGTAGATGAAACTATAAGTGTAGAAATTAATGTTTTACCAAAGCACAAACGGTCATTTTCAATTTAGACGTCATGGAATCAACAAGTTTTTACATTACTTTACCAAGCAATGCAAGCAAAAATATTTATCCAAATAATACAGCTTCCACTTTTCAAATACGTATGCCAAAAACAATTTATTTAAGAAACAAATTTGAAGTAGCATTAGCAGAAATTCAATACCCTCATACATGGCCTACATTTAAAAAAGATGGAGATTATTCCTTTTGGTATGGTACAGAAGAGTTAATTAAAATTCATATTCCTCGAGGTCATTATAGTACAACGGAAGAATTAGTAGATATGTTGAATAGGCAGTTGCTTATAGAAACCAATACAACAGCGATTACAGCATTGAAAATAAAATTCAAATACAACACCATCACACGACGCACCCGAATAATTGTAAAAAATGGATATCAACTCGGTCTAAGTCGAGGTTTAGCTGACGTGTTAGGATTTCACGACACAGGTTTATTTACATCTGACGTGGACAGTGAACAAATGTACCAATCAGACTATACCTCTAATATTACACGTGGATTTTACACTTTGTATGTGTATTGTAGTATTTGTGATCCTCAAGTTGTTGGTGATTATTATGTCCCTTTATTACGTGCAGTAGCTGTTCAAGGAAAAAATGGTGACATAGTCACTAAAACTTATGGGGAACCACATTATGTTTCTGTAAATAGCAACAAGTTCGATACTATTGAAATCAATATCAAGAACGACACAGGGGAAAACGTAGCATTTGAGAGTGGTAAAGTCATTTGTAAACTTCATTTTAGACAAAAAGCGATATGAAGCCTTATATTCACAATCCAAATATTTATCGAAACCATTTTCAATACCAAGTTGGGCGGGCACTACCTGGTTTTCGAGGCACTCGAATGCAATATGGACAAGGTATTGGTTCTTTTCTGAGTGCATTGGCTAGAAAGGCTGTGCCGCTACTTGCATCTGGCGCAAAAATGGTTGCTCCTCATTTGAAAAAAGCATTAAGAGGAATTGCTAAAGATGTTACTGGAAAAGTAGCTCAGGAAGCGACAACACGACTCGTAGGTGCTATACCAAATGGTAAAAGGCGCAAGCACGCACGCAAACCTGTTAGTAAACGAAAAAGAGTGAAAGCGTCAACATCAAAAGATATTTTTTAAAAACATGTCACTTATTCATGATCAGTCCTGTGAATGTAGTACTTCACCTTTAGAATGGTTTCACATTTTACCAACACAAACAGCAGTTGAAAAAACATCTGATGTAGAATACCAACACGTTACTGCTCTTAGACCAAGTGCACCAGTAGAGTTCTACATACCAGCAACAACAGAAGAATATCTAGACTTAAAAAATTCAAAACTTCACGTTACCTTTAGAATTGTAAAGAAATCAGGAGCTGGTTGTGGACCGGATGATGAAGTGGCTCCTATTAACGATATATTTAATGCATTATGGAGCAATGTGGAACTGTTTCTGAATGATCGTCTTATTTCACATAGCAACAACACTCATGGATATACAAGCATTATTTCACACCTCATTCATGACTCAGAAGAAAGTCTCAAATCAGAGCGAACGCTACAGCTCATTTACAAAGATACAGCAGGACAAATAGATTCTTTAAATGTGAAGAAGGCTAATCCATTACAGTATATTCCCGGCTTCACCATAGGAGAGAATGGACAACCCATTGCTGATCCACCTGGGAACCATGGCTTACACACACGCTACAAATACACACGTAATAGTCAACCGGTGAGCGTCATGGGCTCATTACGCATTGATATGTTTGAGCAAGAAAGGTACCTTCCAAGCGGCATCAATGTAAAACTGCGTTTCCACAGACAAAAGGATAGTTACATGTTGATGACACCGGCAGACAACTATAGAGTTGATTTGATGGAATGTTTCCTCATGGTACGAAAAGTACGAGCAAGCCCAGGTGTGCAATTAGGTCATGCTGATGCACTATTGCAAATGCCAGCTAAATTCCCTATCACACGTAAGGAATGTAAAGTGGTTGCTGTGCCGGCTGGATTTCGCACATTTGTGAAAGACAACATATTTCTAGGACAATTACCGAAGCGAGTTGTCATAAGTATGGTGGAAAGTTCAGCTTTTTCTGGAAGAGGAGATAAGAATCCTTACAATTTTCTACATAACAACATTAACTTTATTCAACTGTATACAGATGGTGAGCCTGTAGCTACCAAAGCTCTCCAACCGAATATGAGTGAAAAAGATTATTTGCAATGCTATGAAACATTGTTTCGAGGATTTGATAGGTTGGATGGAGGTAAGAGCTGTATTATTAAGCGTGAAGACTGGGATAAAGGTTATGCACTCTTTGCCTTTGACTTAACACCAGATTATGATGAAAATGACCACTATGGTATTATAAAACATGGTAATTTAAGGTTGGAAATGAATTTTGCTGAAGGATTGCAGCATCCGACAAATATTATCATTTATGCGGAGTTTGATAATATTGTTGAAATAACGGGAAGTCGAAATATTCAGTTTGACTACACATGAATACGTGGCAGATTGAAGCTATTTTAAAACATGACTGTATGACTAAGGATATTTTTCATGGTGTATTTGCTATTGATCAGTTACCCACATGGCAACCGGGGGCTTATGTTATTAACACGGATGAACAGCATAAGCCCGGACAACATTGGCTGGCGGTGTATAATAAAGAGTATTTTGATTCCTATGGTATAGCACCTACAGATAAGCGTATAGTTCAATTTTTAGGAAAAAACTTTGTAATGAATAGTATACCATTACAACAACCATTGTCAAATGCATGTGGATTTTACTGTGTGTATTATATTTTACAACGGGCTCGAGGTGTGAATGTAGAAAACATTCTAGAGGTACTCAGAAACAGTGACAGTGATTTTATTGTAAAACATATGATTTATGATCGTTATAAACCTTTGTTTTATTAAGTATTTGTTTAGTAAACCTTTGTTTTATTAAGCTATGTTAGTTATGCATTTGTTAAGTATTTGTTAAGTATTGTAAAGTAAACTTTTTTTTTTATAAAGTATTTGTTAAGTATTTTGTTAGTTAAGTATTAGTTAAGTATTAGTTAAATATTGTTAAAAATGAATTGTTATTCAAGTGTTTGTTGGTTAAATAAAATTAAAAAAAATTATAGACTTTTATTTCAAACACATAAATAAAACACATTCAAATATACATTCAACTTTATTTACATATATTGTTTAACATATGAATGAATACATTAAATACATTAAACATTAATAAGTGCGATATAGCAAAAAATTACACTTCTGACACATACAAGAAAATTATGTTTGTTCTTTACAGTTTTTATCATAGCTGAGCACTTCATACAAGTTAGTTTTCACATTCTGAATGAATCACATCATCTATGAATGGTAGTGTGTTCATAAATGTTGTCCACTCCTCTTCATTCAGATTGATGTATGTGCTATACACGTTATGATTGACTCGATGAATCCTGTGAAAAGTGATAATCTGTCGGTCCACATATCTAGTAGCTTTCACATTCTTCTCATTACTCAGTATGAGTTCACATCCTTCCGTTATAAGGTGTGCATGTTTTCTAATTGTTTCCCACTGCTGAAGCGAATAGGTAATACATTTAGCTCCTCGTTTTAAACATATGAAATAGTGTCCTTCTACATCCTTATCCACTGTTATAGTGATAAGCATTTTGAGTGTATGTGTATGTGTAGTTGCGTAAACAGTAGCTTATATACTTACTGCGTACGTCATCATAACGTCACACAATTATGTCACAATGTCCATAAGCCAATGTACTTACACCATCATTCAACACATACCTCTTATCATCAAATGGAGACAGTGCTACCTTTACAAGTCGTTCTGCATAAACTTGATGTTCATGACTTCGTAACGTATTGCTTGTTGCTATAGTCTGACATTTCTGAAACAGAGCTCTTTTATAGTCTTCATGCCTCATTTTTCTGATATATGCCCGACTAATACCTTTAGCAGTTTTCTTTTCTACTCCAGAATATGAAAAACTGTACATTTTGGATCGCAGACCTACAAACTCTTCTATAGGAAGACCTGCAGTTTCATCCTTCATTTTTCCAATCACTTTTTTGTTGGTAGTGGAATGAAGGAAATGGGATGTAGGGTAATCACTTGTATCAAAGTAAGACACATCTTCTAACATATCTTGATACAAGTCACTTGTTTCAATACAGTAACACAAACTGTCTGTATCCGTAAACAACAGTTTTGCTGTGGGGTACTTAGCTTTTATGTACAAATAATGAAAGTCATACATTAACGTTTTGCTGATATCTAAGATGCTGAATACAACATAAATGGGTTTGTTCAACAATAGTTCAGCCTGTTTCAAGTGAACTGCAGTTAAATGTTCGTTAAAAATTTTGAAACGATGGAATGTTGGTTTTGCTACGAGCTTCTTAAAGCGTTTCTCATTATTCACAAGTTCCAATTGAATACGTTTCCGCACATTTTCCATTGTTTTTCCAAATATAGAATTGTTCATAAGTTTGTAGAAATCCTTCTCAAACGGATTTTTAGCTTCTTTACGCTTTTCAGTATTCAGGGTAATGTATGGTTCTAACCATTTACTCTGAGTGAACATGATGGCTCGATGAATTTTTGTTAAGGTTAAACCTAATGATAAATACTGCTGTAAATTCCGGTAATGTAGAACATATATTGTTTTGGAATAAAGAGTAGGGACCAGTTTCTCACATGGTTTCCCCTTCAAGTTTAATTCGTTCTTGAGTTCTTTACTGTAAGGAGACAGTTCCTCTTCTTCAACACATAGTCGCTGTACAGCTACTGGGTAGTCACTGTGAAGAGCATGAAGGTTATCTGGATAGTCTAAGTCCACTTCCAATATATACCCTATGTCTCCGTCTTTCGGTATAGACATGACATTAATAGAATCCAAGTCTTCTACCCATGTAAAATTTCCTTCTGGAAGGGGCTGACTCATTGCCCAACCGTATAAATTATTTGCATCTAGATACATAATGTAGCTGTCTGGTTGGGTGGAATCATAAGTACTTAAATATTTATTATTTGCCTTAGCGTACTTGTGACTTATCATTGATATTCCACCACGAATGCCTTGCTCTATCATTTGATACATATCAATGTCATTGATAACAGATAATGCAACATCTGTATGTCGGAGCATAGCGTCCCATGACAGGCCGGGAGCTGTATAATAATGTGCTGGATCCAATTCGTAAGTGGTTAGACACACTTGTCGAAAATTTTCAAACACGTCAGCTAATAACATGACGTCTGTTTTTAAATACAAATCATGGTAGTCTCCTAATGTATAGCAATTAAATGTCTCCCATACATTCTGCGCATGTTTATAGTCGTCTTCACTGATACCTTCCTCAGTCAATGTACTGTAAAATACGTCCTGTGGAGGAAGGCTGCATACATGAAATTTATCAGGTCCATCCACAAAATCATATGGGTATACTCCCTTTCTCAACAACAAATCTTGTTGATGACTGTTTTCAATGGTTGATGTCATAATATGGAATTTCGTTTTACCTTCGTTTGCTAAGTTGTTCACCAGCTTTTGCAGGGAGGCTCCCATAAATTGAAAAGAGTCAATGAACCGTAAATTATCTAATGAAAAGGATATGTATTTTTCAGTGGTGTTTGGAATAACACGTAGTTTACTTTCCTTAAACTGTCCAATCTTCTCCATAATGAAATGGCTGTCATACCCACGTAAGTTGTGAAATACAACTGGTATGATGAATGAATCCTCCTGACCCTGACTCTTTTTCATTAAACGGTATTGTAAATTACAGTTGCTGTGAGCAGCACCGCGGTAGAGTCCAGTGACATGGTCATGATCTCGCACTCGGTCAGATCCTAAGGTAGCATGACAAATAAAACAAGTGGTTGCAGTTTCAAAATCATGAATGTTTTCTGGTGTCATTTCCAAAGGTTTCACATTCATCAAAATATCTGTGATCCGATCTTTTTCCTCCATCAATTTCTGTAAGAATACATCAACAACATTGTCTCCTCGATACAGTACTGGTCGTCTTGAATATTGAGCATCAGTACTAACAACAACGTAAGCAAAACTGTTTGCTTTATGATGTTGATACTTGACACCATCCTCCTCTCTTTCTGTAAAGCATTCAAAATCTGCGTATATGATGAATGGTATCTTTTGCTGCTTAGCAATGCCTTTGAATTGAATGACTAAATCTTCTTCCTTCTCAGGAAAGGTCAATCGTTGTGTTTGATTTTTCATGCAGACTGCCTTATGCTTATCCAGCAAATCTTCTCGAGTAAATGCATGGAGGCAGTTGAAACAATAATACATACGTCCTTTATATTTCGTACGTGTATGCATAAGCATATTAAAATCCCGAATCAAACAATAGTGGCTGCGCTCTCCCTTGCTGATGAGTAATAAATTAATTTGTGTCTCGTAATTATATTTACTCAAATAAATTGGTACTACATTGTTTTTGTCATACCCAAACACATTTATAGATAAGCTGTTGTTCTTCTCAAAGGTTGGTACTTCACGTATAGGTGTTGGAAAGGAGATATTGCTCACGTTGAGTTCTTTCTCATAGTTCGTATAATTTTGCATCCTGTTCGCATTTTTATGTTTCACATGAAGATGTGCCAAGACTGACCATAAAAACACTTTTGGTCCTTGTTTTTAATGTTTACAATGGCTCGTGTTCTCACCAATGGTTGGGGTAATGGTAAATAAGAAGACCCTACCAGTGGATCATATGTAGCGGTATGCACTTCAATATTGTTCACTTTATCTAAATACCAACCTGAACCTCACGCTCAAATTCTTGAAACTTTGTATGTAGTGTTTGAAATACTTCAGGTAATGCATTTTGAATTTCCTCAGGTTGTAGTGCAGTATATGTTTTACTCCCTTGATAAATTTTATAGGTTTTTTCTAACATATTCCCTTCTTCGTTTTTCACCATTTTCCTATATACTGCGTGTAGAGTGACATACCATTTTATTCCTCCTCTTATATCTTCCTTTAAATAATGTTCAATGTCAGGTTCCAATTCCTTCAAAGCCATTAAAATATCATGATCATTTTTAGGCTGAAACACCTTTTCTCTCGCATGGTTTTGCATACTTTTTCGATACCCACGACCCACTTGTGAGACGCGTTGCTGTTTGTTCCTCATACTACATACTAATCGATGCTGTCCGAGAAGCTTGCTACTGTTAAACATTTTACCACAATCTGTGCACATTAGAGTAAGGCGTTGGTGATTAGCTTGATGATGTTGTTGTAGCTTCTGACGAGAGCTAAAATGTCGACTGCATATGCAGCAATGATGTTTCATGATACTTCTCTGCCTTGTCTTATGGTCTTGTTTTATTTCATTGTCTGTATTTTCTTGTGTTATATCATTGTCTGTATTTTCTTCCGTCATCTCATCGTCTGTATTTTCTTTGTAATGTAATAAATGTGCACGCAATTTACCTCCTGGTGCTTGATATATACGTCTTTTAGCACATGGGTCTATGTCTTCAATTGATGAAGTATCAGTTTGTGCAGCACGCTCTTTAAACTTAGTATCAGTAATTGGTAAATGCTCCTCCTGTGCTACATGCTCCATTACATAAAGTTCCTCCTCCACTACCGCACTATCCATAACATTAAGTTCCTGTTCAGTAATGGGTAAGGGAGACCAAACATACTCATCCTCCTCCTCCAGTGATGTATGTACCATTACATCAAGTTCCTGTTCAGTGATGGGTAAGGGAGACCAATCATACTCATCCTCCTCGTCCGCCTCCTCCTCCTGTGCTGCACGCTCCATAACATTAGTTTCCTGTTCATTGATGGATAACGGAATTTCCCTTAACTTGTTGAGAGCATTCTCAATACCGATAAAATCCACCTCTGCTGTTGCACCAATAGCAATCAATCGATTAATTTCAGCTAAATAGTCATCCATTCTAACTGTTCGTACACTTCATCCAGTTCAGCTAAAATTTGTTTTCGTTGTCTGTAACAGTGTAATTCATACACCAATATACATGGAATGATAAAAAGCATGGTCTCTCTCTAGAACTGAAGAATGTGGTCACCCCACTTTAACATTTGCTTTTGATGTAGAACTACACATTTATCTGGTGTTCGACAGTATGCACATCGTTGTACTCCATCACGTAAACATTGTACATTCCATTTATGTGCACACTCTAAGCAACAGTAGTGAAGGCATGCTATTGTATATACTCGGCTCCATCCCATAACACCATTACATATGAAACACTTTTCACTCAAGTATATCTCACACTGCTTAGCCCATTCAGGATATTCGTCTCTTTCTTGTTTACATGGTATTCCCATACCAAGAATGATATGATAAATAAAGGCGTATCGGTACTCTCCTTTCTGTATATGTCCCTAATTCTGTCCAGTTACTCATAGACTTTCTAATATATTTAAGTTTTCTATTCTTAAACTTAAGTGTAGTGTAATACGTCCGGATTGGTTGAACTTCACTCTGTCGATTAATGTAAGCTGATATTAATGCATTTTCCTCTGTAACATTTTCCTCTGTAGCATTATTTTCCTCTGTAGCATTATAATTTTTTTCCTCCGTTAAATCCACTACATTAATGGCGTTTTTTGGTTCTTTACGTCTCCTAATTTCTTTATTTATTAAGTCATATTCTCCATAATAATATTTTGTAACCACAGTGTTATCCATAATTATCATATGCTTTGTTACATACCTTTATATATGTATGAAAGGTCAAGGTTAAAAACAAAATATGTGACCTTAACAAAATGAGGTCAAGGTTAAAAGTACGCGTTCACTTTAACGAAATTAAAATAAGGTTAAAAGTACATGTGTACTTTGACGAAGTGTCTTGAGGAAATGAGGTCAAGGTTAAAAGTACATGTGTCCTTGAGGAAATGGGGTTAAGGTTAAAAAGTATATGTGTATTTTGATGAAGTGTCCTTGACGAAATGGGGTCAAGGTTAAAAGTGCATGTGTACTTTAACGAAGTGTCCTTGACGAAATGGGGTCAAGATTAAAAGTATATGTGTACTTTAACGAAGTATCCTTAACGAAATGGGATGAAGGTTAAAAGTATATGTATACTTTAACAAAGTGTCCTTAACGAAATGAGGCTAAGGTTAAAAGTACATGTGTACTTTGATGGAGTGTCCTTAATGAAATGATTTTTAGGTTAAAGGTGCATGTATACTTTATACAAAGTGTCCTTAACGAAATGAGGCTAAGGTTAAAAGTACATGTGTACTTTGACGGAGTGTCCTTAATGAAATGATTTTTAGGTTAAAGGTGCATGTATACTTTAATGAAGTGTCCTTAGCGAAATGAGGTTAAGGTTATAGTTTTCTTAAAGAAATTAGGTTAAAATATATAAAAAATTCTAAGCATATAGACATCATGAATATAACATTCATAAATACTTGGTCTTCCTGAATATTATGTTGAAAAGACGGTTGAAATTGGTTTAATAGTTTTAAAGTTATGTATGATTGAAATATTTAGGTAAATGACGTCATACATAACGTTAAACCTTAAGAGGGTTTGATGAAAATGTTTTTTAAACCACTTCCAGAAAAGTGATTTTTTTTTTTGTCTTTTCTTTTTTTTTTCTTTCTTTCTTTTTAAATTTATGTTTATTTATTTATTTTTATTTTATTCATTTTATTTTATTTATTTTTTATTGATTTTTTTTTTTTTTTAATAAACATTTATTCGTCTTTTACCATAAGCCCTTTCACACACACACAAAAAACCTTTCATTCAATTTCGTAATAAGCGCTCATTTCACATATTAGGGGCCCTAAAAAGGGCCATTATGTTATTTTTTCCTATTGTTGCTGCTGCTGGAGCCAGCTTTCGAGGGTTTGAATAGTCAGCTGGTTTCCCTGCTGACTACTCTCCGCTCCAGCTGGCCCCAGAAAGGTTACTGTTGGTAAATCTGGAACCTTCATTTTCTTCTCCGGCGGCTCTGCTAACAGTCGATTTAATGTCGGCTGTGCTGGTGTTGATGGTGGCGGTGACAGCGTCGGTGGGTCGGTTTGAGTACCGACCGACACCACCGATTTCTTGGCCATGAGCTGCAGCTTCTGCAGTCTTATACTTATTTTATGCAGCTCACACTGGATGTTGAAAAATTCGTGTTCCATGGTTATCCATCCCTCCTACTGTTTCGTCTTTTTATACGCTAAGTTCATACGTAAAGGCAAACCATGCTGACATGGGGTTGAACACTGTGATGAGGGTTTAGATTTGTGTTTCTCATATTTTATTTTTCACTTATAACTTAAAAGGTTTATAGTTTTTCTTATTTTTAAAAATGGAATGTGAAACAAAAAGATACTATTTATTACTACATTTATTAAAATAACTAAAAAAAAAGTTTTTCTATATGAAATTTAACGTTATTTCATTAAAAAATTGAAAAAATTAACACTTTAACTGTTTAAATAAGCTTTTTTTTCATATAATTTTTTTTTTTATGTTCAGTTTTAATGAAGACTATGTATGAAACTCTAAATAATTATACATAAAAAGATAGAAAAAAAAGATGTTTTAAAGGATTTTAATATATGATATTTGTTAATGAATTAAAACAGAAATTCTAGCTTCTACTTAATTTCTTTCTAATACATTTATTCTTTCACTTTTTTAAAAAATAAAAAAAGGAAAAGATGGCAATAAAACTATAATTATGATGTAGTATGATTAAGGGTCAGTAAATGGTATGTGGTTGCTATAGTTCAACAAAGCAGACGGTTGATCAAAAGAGCGCGAAGTAATTATGTTCGTATGACGAAACAGTTCAGAGAGGTAATGACAGCGTCATAAGTCCCACTCACTTTCACACAACTTTTTTTTTTCTCAAACATTTACAATGACTTTCAAACTGCTTTCAAAACACTTTCACACATTTTTTTTTCTCAAACTGTTTTTAAAACAAAATAGATTTAGCTTATTTGTAAGAGTGGATGGCTCTTATAAGAGCCGGTTGGATTTTTGCTTATTTTTTTTAGAGTGCTATTCTCATTTGCCTGGTCTCAAAAATTTGAAATTTCGTGTTGGTTCGGCACATGGGGCAGGTCATTTGTCCAGTTTCATAACATCTATGGCACCATTGGTGAGTACATTCTATGCAGAGGTCATGATAACATGTTTCTGTGAAGGCTCTGCTTTGTCCCATTTTCTTAAAGCAAATGAAACACCGTGTTGTGTACTTCTCCAGCCATGCGTTGAACCAGTCTGGATATTCTTCCCTTTCTTGTGTGCAAGGCATTTTATATCCTAGCAGGAAATGGAAGTAAAATGCCATTCTGTAGTCTCCTGTTTCTATGGCTTGTAGACGAAGTCTTTTCTGGTGAAAAAACCGCATTCCTATATTCATTTCAATAAGCTCTCCATTCTCATTCAAGTAATATGTTGTCACCCACTGTCTTGATAATGCACGATCTCCCTGACTTCTTATAAAAGAAGCCATAATAGCTCTGTCAGAATCTTCTTCCTCATTGCCTGTTAAATCAATCTGGTCTCCCTCTTGACGTGCCATTTTTCTCAAACACCTCAAACAGGTTTTTTTTTTTTTTTATATATTCATATGGTTCCCCCCTCTCAAACCACCCTTTCCAACCTGATTCGTTCTCGTAACTACAAAAATATTGGTTCTCTGAAATAAGTATGATTCATTAGTGACCTCAACCTGTCTTAACCGGCCTTAACCTTTATTGAGCACCCCCACCCTGAAAGCAGCCTCATTTACATACGACCTCAACCCGTTCCGAGCGGCCTTGACCTTGCCTACAGTAAGTCTGAATGTAGCTGCAATTTTATTTGTCCGTGAAATGGCATGACGATTGGTTCTTAATTACGTTACGTCACTGTGCCTCTTGCTCTGTACTTTGAAATGTGCAACAAATTGTGTTAAGTAACGCTGCTCCCTTTTCTATTTTATTTATATATTCTTTCTTTTCTTAAAAAAAAATGTTGTTTTTATACTTACATAACGTTTTAATACTCGTATAACTTTAAAAAAAAAAATACTTTTATTCACTCACACATACACATACACACATACATACAATTTTTTAAAGACACATGTTGCTTATTTTGTAATAATAGAAGCCCTTAAAAGGGCTTTAATTTTTCTTCTGGATTGATTAGCAAACCCGCCCAAAGAGCTGGTTTTCTTCAATCCAGTCTTCTATACCGCCTAACGCCATTTCAATAGCGAAAAATATTTTCCATAAGTCATACGCATTCTCATCCGGCCATTCTAAAACACACTGCAAAAAGACTGTGTTCCGAACACCGAGTGAAAAAAACTTATGAAACAAACCGACTCTGTCAAGGCGTAAAGACATGATTGTTGCTTCACTTTCTCTTTTTTTCCTTATATATATATTTTTTACTTATTTCATTGGTCTGTAAAAGTCTTCCTTAATTGGCTTCACTTAAAGTGTCCTTCACCTTCTATGGTCTTGAATACATGACCTGAAATGTGGGGGTGGAGAGAGAGGGAAGGAATGATTGGTTTCACTTAGTGTCCTTCACCTTCAGCAATATTCAATACAAGACATGAAACGTGAGAGTGGAGAGAGGGGAAAAGTACTTGAACTGGAAGATAAAATTATACATTTTTTTTTCCACACACACACATACACACATCAAAACAGGTTTAGCTTATTTTTAAGAAATAGTGGCTCTGAAAAGAGCCGAGGGTGTTGGTTGTAGTAGTTTTTAGTAGTAGCTCTTTGAACCCTCCAAGAACTTGCATTTACATTGCCACTTGTAGTACTGATCCATGGTAAAAGGGCGGCCAACACACTTGAATGGGTGCGAGTTAAAACCATCCAAATTTTTTAGTTTAACTCCACACCAGTAGCAATCCGTGCAGTCAGCCCCCCATGCTACAGATGAGTAACTGTACCATAGGAGACCACCACACTTCCTGCAACAAAACCGGCGTGGAGCATTATGACCCACGGGACAGTTGTGTGGCTCACCCTCATACCGTAGGATAACCCAGCACTTGTAGCACTCAATGCGATTCATTTTGACTAATGCCTCACTTTCACTTTTTTCTTATATACCTCTCTTTTTCTCTCATTTCATTCGTCTATAAAAGTCTTCTATGATAGGCTTAACTTTATTCTTCACATATAGTGACCTTAACCTTTACTGATCTTTAGTTATCTTAACGTTGAGTGTCCTTCACCTTCGTTTTATTTATTTTTTATTTGTTTATATATATTTTTTGTTTCTTTTATTTGTTTGTTTCTTACAACTTCCAAAAAAAAAAAAAAAAAAAAAAACACCTGTGTTCATACCCGCGCGGGTTTGAAAACAGGTGTGCTCAAACCCGTACGGGTTTCAACACACCTGTGCTCAAACCCGTACGGGTTTCAAAACACCTGAAAATACGGGTTTGAGCACACGTGTGCTCAAACCCGTATTTTCCCACTACTCACCCCCTTCCGTCCCCCCCCCCCCGCCCCCAACCCCAGAAGGAGACAGGAGTTGAGTCTTAATAACACTGTTGTTCAATAACAACAAAATTAAATAAAGGAACACAAAGATGTGATTGAAAGCAAAAGAGAAAAAAAGAAATTTGCCATGTAGATAAAAGTAAGTATTTCAGCTGTTTCTTCTAATCACAGTCTGTCCCGAATCACTTCTTTATTATAAAAGAATATATGCAAATGAGAAAGATGAAGAAACGGATTGCAGGGCCTTCTACTGCTGAGCAAGGCTGCTTTACACTGACAGAGGGTGTGCGGCGCCATCTTGTGCTGTCTGAGCTGAACCCACGCCCTTGTTATGTGCGTGCCGTCTTTTTATGACACCGTTTTCTGCGCATGCGCGTTTACCCTCTTCCAGATCTTCTGTGCACGGACCATTAGTTCCATTTGACACCTAATTGACAAACAGAATACATACCCCATCTCTTATTTCAGTGGTGGGAAAATATCACATTAAGAAAACGATGAGCCGGTGTTTTTGCAATGAATGAACCCCATTTCATTCCCTAGCTGTGTATTTGAAAGAGATACAGTTGTATACTGAATTTGGTACTTAACATTTTTCTTGCACAAGTAACTTTTCAGTGTATGATACTTCGCCAGCTTTTCTTGTTTTCTGTCACATTTACTCCGTTGTTGAATAACAGCTGACCTCTGGAGTCTGACCTCTGGCTATAAAAAGTGATTCTGGTCTTCGAGAAAGAGCTCAATTGTCGCGGAATCCGCGGCCGGTTGGAGTAATAAAAAGAAGTCTGCCACGCAAGCAATTCTAGGTGGAATTTTGTTTGTTAAATAGGTTAAATTTATTGATTTACTTTCGGATGTGCAATTAACTTTTGTGAACACGGCCGCTGAAGAAGTTTGCTGTTGAATAGGAGCGTAGCCTACTCAACCTGTTAAGTATTTACCCACAATCCCCTCGCCTTGGCGCACCTGTCTCACCTGTCTCACCTGTCCTAGCTTAGGGGTACGGAAGCCGAACACAGTCTTGTGTGCAGGCAGAGGTTCCGGTTGGTCCCCGTTTTGGCTAGGCAGCAGCGCTCTCTCCAAGTGCTCCCTTACCCCAATACCGTGCTCCACGAAGTCAGAACCAAGCCGCTCCTCTTCTTCGCTCATGCGCAGTGGTACTAACTTATTTATGAACTAAATAAATACATGTTGTCAACATTTACTGGTGTTGTCATTTTACAGTATTAACATATTCATATGTTAGCAACGCAAATGGGTGTTATATATATATTTTTTTTAATTTTATTTATTAATTTATCATTTTCTTTTATATTTACTATCACAATACCTTGACACAGCGTGCAGAAATCCTAACAATTTTTTCGTCGTTGATATCAACAGCGACTACCAATCAGACGGCAGACACACTTTTAGTCTTTCCACAATGTAAATAATTATGATGAGTGCTTACGATACGTAGCTACGATGAGTACTTATGTGAATACTTACAAACAACATAAGGAATGTGATTACAACACTCCACACCACAATACACACGACTGCAAGGGTCTGTATGCCCAGCGAGTAGAACCCTCCGCCGTGGAATAAACCTTTGATGTTTCCCCCAAGAGCTTCTATTTTGTCCTCATCCACAAACAGCCCAACTGACAACATTCCCTGTAATTTATAGGGCTTTGAGTAGGGTGAAAACGAGAGAATCACCGCACTTTCTGACGTCATACTGACGGACCCCCCCCCCCCTGGTAGAGAATCAAAAACCATGGGGACCCCCCCCCTGGTCAAGAGTCATATAGCATGGGGACCCCCCCTGGTCAAGAATCATATAGCATGGGGACCCCCCCCCCCTAGGCGGCAGTCAGGACTGACCCCCCCCCCCAAAATTTTTTTTTTTTTTTTTTTTTCCTTCTTTTTTTTAATTTTTTTTTTTATTATTATTATGATAACATTTAATTAGTCATATTTCAATGGTTTCCCATTACAGTAACCACACACACACACACACACACAGCATATGTACATGTGTACAGAGTGTTGAGGGAAAACCGACTGAGAAATTTAAGAGTGCACTCGTACAGAGTGTGGGGGAAAACCGATCGATAATTTCAGAGTGCACTCGTACAGAGTGTGAGGGAAAACTGATCGATAATTTCAGAGTGTGGGAACGATCAATAAATTTGAGAAGGAATGGGATTTTCCCTACGTTAAGTCTTAATGCTTTCAGGTATCGTCAGAACACATCGCTCTCCGCTTTCACCTGATTATTAACAATGTCAACATTACTTCTTCACCGATGTGTAGAGACCATGGATGACGTCTTCAAAGTGAACTATGTTGACTATGTGTTTTCAAAGCTTCCTGCTTTTGAATCTAATTGGATTTTACAAGTGAAGAATTTGCATAAGCATTGGGAAGCTGTTGGAAAGATAATTCCAAGACATGAATTCATCCACTCATTTCTACAGGAATGTGAAGAACTACTTTTACCATCAACTTACGACATTGATTCAGCATTTATCCGCGCGAATACAACTTGGGCAGCTGAACTCATGCTAGCTGTAGCTGCTAGAATTATTTTACATTATGATGATGGCGTTCCATTGACGACGAATGCATCAGAACTTGTTCGATTCAACAATGAACGAGTTGAAGTGAATTCAAAGCTTTGTAAAATGTTTGAAGAACTATAAAAAAGCTGACTCTGCAATTTCTAATGGCATAAAAGGAGAAGGGTGAAGTGAAGTCATCATTCAACGCGCAGCCATGGAGAAGACAAGCAGCTTTAAAATTAGTGCAAACTTAACCATTACTGTGGAGCATGGAGAATTTGGGCTATTTCTTCGAATCAAACGTGGAGAGAGATGGCTTGCTTTATCACCATCCTTGTGGAAGATTGTGTGTCAGAACTTGACAAGATTACGCAACATTGGCTTCAAACTGTACTTAACGCAAACGAAGTGGCTTGAAGTCATTTCATACTTGGATATGCGCTATGTGAGTTTTGTGCAAACATCACTGTTTGAAGGGAAAGAATATACGCGTTACAGCAACATGAATGATGGTGAATGGGGGACATTGCTTCAGGAAATCCATAGCATAACCTCAACCTTACTGCCATGTACGGAATGTCATGGGAAGAAAACTCCTGTTAAGCTGCAAAAGGACAATCGAATGAAAGTGTCAAAGCTTTCCAAGAAAAGACTGTCTGAAGTTCGATTGGAGAATATGGATGTGCAAAATCAACTTGGACTTACCTGTGAATATTGTGGTGCTTACGGATATGCTGAGGATTATGATTGTCACTGCCACAAGTACAATTGCAAGTTGTGTGAACCTGACAACTTCTGCAACAAGTGCGGCTCACTAACAGTATCTGCCGAGTAAGACTACAAGTCATTTGCTTGCCAGTCGTCAAAGTGTGTAGACGTGTCATATGGATATGTGAAAGATGGATGTAGAAACGTTTTTCAAGGAGACGTATGTGGACTACATGATAAGTGAACTGGCGCGTTTTGGATCTATTCAACAACAACTGGAACACTTTGACATCTATTGGGAACTTGCTCATTCCACGCTGAACGTACCGAAATTACGTGAGGATTTCATCAAAGAGTGTGTGCTTTCAAACATTGACGGAGCTGAGGAGTTTGATGTGGAAGAAGCATATCACTTCGCTCGATTTGATCCAAGACTGTTTTATGAAGTGAGAGAGTGGTTAATCTACATTGCAGTATAATGACAGACATTACATTGAGACAATATATTGTGCAAAAGACATATTGTGAAGAAATGTTATTAGCTGTAAAAAAGTTTGCATGTTTAGTATGTCCTGCTTGTCAAAATGAAGAGTGTTCAGAACATACTTGTCATTCCGCATGTGTCTATACATATTGGAATGAAGCTAAATATTACATTCATTTAGATAAAGTGTTAGATAATGCAAATCAACGTTGTGAAAAATATGGTGTAGATGCTATCACATTTGATGAATTAAGTAGTTGGTTAATGTTCATTGAAGATCAATGGACTCCAATTATTCACACCATTGTATCAATACTTGATTTGTAAGATATGTTGATAAAATGCAAGATGTGTTGATAAAATAAAATGTAAGATATGTTAACAAGTGTTAATCATTTAGTGTTAACATGTCGACGTGGAAAGACTACCTAACCAATATTTATTTTAAACCTGGTCAACCCGGGGCATTTGCTGGTCCATACAAACTTTATCACATATTAAGAAAACATGATCAACCAGTCACTCATTCGCAAGTGAAGAAATGGTTACAGGATCAAGATGCCTTCAGTTTACTACAACCTGTAAAATACAGGTTTAAAAGGCAACGTGTCATTACACCTGGAATTGATGACATGTGGGATATTGATTTAGCTGACATGGGAAACATAGCTTCCTATAATGATGACACCCGTTTTTTGTTGGTTGTCATTGATGTGTTTTCCAAATATTTATGGGTGCAGCCAATACCTAACAAATCACATACCAGCGTCATAGAAGCATTTCAAAAGATTTTTCATGAAACACAACGAAGACCACGAACTCTAAGGTCGGATAAGGGAACTGAATTTAAAAACAGATGGGTAAAAGCTTTTATGAAGAAGGAGGGAATACATGCCTATACGACAAAGAATGAAACCAAAGCCAACTATGCTGAGAGAGTCATTCGTACTCTAAAGGGAATGATGTATCGATATTTCCTACATAATCAAACGTATCGATATATGGACATTCTTCCAGACTTAGTGTATAATTACAACCATAGACCACATGGCTCCCTCCCTAATAAGTATGCTCCTGCAGACATTCGTAAAGACATTGAATCGAAAGTGTGGAAATATATGTATGTAGACAAATTGAAATTAAAACCGAAGAAGAAAAAACCCTACAAATTTAAAATTGGTGATCAGGTTCGCATTTCTCACATAAAATATGTATTTCAACGAGATTATCATATAAAGTGGACGCAAGAAGTCTTCATTATCACACATCGTTGTAAGAAGCAAGGAGTACACTTGTATCGTGTGAAAGACTTTTTGGATGAAGATATTGATGGACATTTCTATGAAGAAGAACTACAGAAAGTGACAAAAGATATTGAATCAGTCTACAGAATTGAAAAGGTTTTGAAAACACGAAAAAGACGAGGTGTTAAAGAATTATTTGTGAAGTGGTTAGGTTGGCCAAAGAAGTTTAACAGTTGGGTGAAAGAAACAGATATTCGAAAATGAAGCATCCATTCACATGTTTGGTCTCTGGACCTACAGGCAGTGGTAAAACTTCTCTAGTTAAAGAAATTCTAGAACAAAAGTTAATTAAACCCTCTCCAAAAACCATTTTATCGCTCTATGCAGCAGATCAGCCTTTGTACAACGGAATGAAAGGTGTGGAATTTTACCAAGGCATTCCAGATGACATTGAAGAGCGTTTTAACCCGAAAAAGCCAAACTTACTCATCATTGATGACTTAATGACTAAATGTCATAGTGATGAGCGTATGACACGTCTCTTTAGTGTTGGTAGCAGTCATCAAAATCTTAGCATTATTTTTATTGTACATAATTTGTTTCATCATGGTAGAGAAATGCGAAATATTAGTTTGAATACGCATTACATCATTCTGTTTAAAAATCCTAGAGACAGTCAACAAATAAGTACATTAGCGCGACAAATGTATCCTGGAAAATCTCAATTTCTCATAGAAGCCTATCAAGATGGTACGAGCAAACCTCATTGCTATTTATTCATTGATTTGAAGCCGAAGACAAATGATCAACTACGTATTCGTACAGGCATTTTACCAAAAGATACACATTACGTATATGTTGATAAGGTAGCGTATGAACAAGAACCAAGTCACTTGACCATTCGCAACCAAGATGTCTAAACGTATTCAAGCGAATCAACCATTTCTTCACTTGCTCGCACGCAGCGGGCCTAAACGACGTAAATCCTTGCTACAACAAGCTACTAAGGAAGAATTAGCTAGCTTGTTTGAAATTTGTTTGAATATATTGCGAGGACATTTACCCTTAAGCTCAAAAAGGTATAAGGTATTCAAGCGTGAACGTCATACCCTACGCACACTGGCAGATAAGAAGATATCACTTCAAAGAAAAAAGAAGTTGGTTAATCAGAAAGGAGGATTCATTGGAGCTATTGCTAAATTTGCATTACCATTGTTAGCTCAGTTGCTGTTAAAATGAAACATACTATGAAAATGGTCCTCATTCCTGAATATGAATATAAAATGTTGTTAGAAAAGAAGGGAAAAAATAGTGAAATCAAAACGAAAGTGAATAAACTTTTACGTGGGAAACGAACTCGTGAAAAGGCAATAGAAATGTCTCAAGTTCTTGGCCGTCATTTACGAACAATTCAGTCGCAACAACAGCGACAAAAGTCTGTTACATCATCCAAAGCAGAAAAATCAGAAAAGTCCCAACAGTTTCTAGGCCATTTTCAACCTATTTATCATGTAAAACTAACACAACTTCTAGCAGAACTTAAGAAGTATGGTACGAGATGGACAGATAAAAATGAACTTGTTTTAAAAACGGGTACTGTCATTACAAATTCCAACATTATTGATTTGTTGAAAGAAGCATTGGTTGCTACAAGAAGAAAAGAACGACGAGAACCACCGCATGGTTGGAAGCAGTTTATTGAGGAAATTGTAGATGCTAATATTCCAAAAACTGGTTTTAGTAAAAAGACAACTCGTGAAGATATTACAAAAGAGATACAACAACGTCAACAAAGATTGTTTCCAGAAGGATGGGAAACTTTTTAACATGGATTAAAGAGTTATGGTGTTGTTGTTGTAAAGAAAATGGAAATAAAAATACTATTCCTGTAAAAATAAGTTGTGTGTTAGTGCTTGTTGTCAGGGAGAAGTAGTAGATACCAATGTAGATCATGTAGATAGCAATTTAGACGACAATGTAGACAACAATGTAGACAACAATGTAGAAAGTGAAGATGAAGAGTGTCAAACATGAAGTAATGTATATACACATCTAGTCTATCTACATCACATAAACGATTTAGCTGTCATGGAGTCAACAAGTTTTTACATTACTTTACCCAGCAATGCTAGTATGAACTATTATCCCAACAACAAGACTTCGAATTATCAAATTCGTATGCCTCGAACCATCTATCTGAACGGAAAATATGAAGTGGCTTTAGCTGAAATTCAATATCCACATACATGGACAACCATGAGACATGGAATGGACTATTCTATTCAGTATCGACAACAACCACTGAATGATATTGTTCTTGACACAATCAATATTCCTTATGGTTACTACAGATCCATACAAGAGATATGTCAGGCAGTCAATAAAGAAGCAACTAATTCTATGAAAGATGACCTTAAAGAAGCTATTCAGATAAAGTATGATAAAATTAGACGACGTGTTTTTCTATTTCTAAATTACGGCTTTGAAGTGTCATTCTCCACTGGATTAGCTGAGATTTTAGGATTTATCCCAGATCAATGGTATACTGAAACGTGCACAGCTGAACATAAAGCCGATGTGAAACAGGGATTTTATACACTTTATGTGTACTGTAGTATTTGTGAGCCACAAGTTGTTGGTGATTATTATGTTCCTTTGCTACGTTCTGTTGGAATACAAGGACATGATGGAGACATTCTCATGAAAACTTATGGAGAACCTCATTATGTTCCTGTAAACACATCCAAATTTGACGTGATAGAAATGAATATTAAGGACGACACAGGCCATAATGTTCCATTTCAAACTGGAAAGGTGATCTGTAAACTTGATTTTCGACCAAAAGCATTATGAAAGCATACACACACAATCCATCTATTTATCGCAACCATTTTCTTCGTCAAGTGGGTGGAGAATTACCAGGATTTAAAGGAGCGCGAATACAATATGGAGATGGTATTGGTTCAATACTGGGATCATTGGCTCGAAAAGCTATTCCACTGCTTAAGGCAGGGGCTAAAATCGTTGCACCACATCTTAAAAAGGCTGCAAAAGATGTCGCGAAAGATGTTACAGGTCGAGTAGCACAACGTATGTTTGGTGATGAGTTAGGAGGACAAAAGAGAGCGAAACCAGCAAAACCTGTCAGAAGGCGAAAGGCAGCTAAACGGATAACATCAACAAAATATAAGAAAGATATTTTTTAATCATGTCTTTAATTCATAATCATTCTTGTGAATGTAGTCTTTCTCCATTAGAATGGTTTCACGTACCACCGACGCAAACTGCTGTAGAAAAAAGTTATAATGTAGACTATCAACCAATGACTACCATTAGAGAGGGTGCTCCAATAGAATTCTACATTCCTGCGAGTACCGAAGAATATCTAGATTTAAAGAACAGTAAACTCCATATCATATGTCGCATTGTAAAGGCTGATGGTACACCGTGTGGTGTAGATGATAACGTATCATGTATCAATGATTTGTTTAATGGGTTATGGTCCAATATTGAATTATTTCTAAATGATCGATTGGTATCACATAGTAACAATACCCATGGTTATACCAGCATCATATCTCATCTCATTCATGACTCGGAAGAAAGTCTCCATTCTGAGCGCTCTATGCGTCTCATCTATAAAGATACTGCCGGGTCAATGAATACTCATGAGGTGAAAAGACCTAATCATGAAAGATATGTATCAGGTTTTCATGTAAATATTGAAGGTGGTGATATAGCTGAAACAGGAAATAATGGTTTACATAATCGCTATTTGTATACACGTCTAAGCCGTGAGTTTATGCTTACAGGTGGTTTAAGGGTAGATTTGTTTGAGCAGGATCGTTATCTTCCTAATGGTGTTAGTATGAAATTACGTTTACATAGACAAAAAGATGAATATGTATTAATGGCTGCAAATAATGGTTTTAAAGTAGAAGTGAGAGAAGCGTTTTTAACCATTCGCAAAGTGAGGGTTAGTCCAGGTATTCAATTGGGACATGCAGATGCATTGATGAAAAGTCCTGCTAAGTTTATTGTTAATAGAAAAGAATGTAAAGTTTTAGCTATTCCAACTGGATTTCAATCTTTTGTGAAAGATAGCATCTTTTTAGGCCAATTACCAAAACGTATTGTCATTGGAATGGTTCATAATGAATCCTTTGCTGGAACAGTATTGAGAAATCCATACAATTTTGAACATTTTAATCTTAACTTTATGCAGCTTTACTCTGATGGTGAACCAGTCCTATCCAAACCTCTCAAGCTTAATATAAATGAAGGCAAATATCTTGATGCTTTTGAAACTCTTTACAAATCTTTTGATAGATTGGATGGCGAGAAAAGTTCCATTATAAAACGGGAAGATTGGCCTAGAGGTTATTCGTTGTTTTCTTTTGACTTAACACCTGATTATGATGGTGCTGATCATTATGCCCTTATCAAACATGGGAATTTGAGACTAGAAATGAATTTTGCTGGTGCCTTGCAAAATACAGTCAATGTTATAGTGTATGCTGAATTTGATAACATTGTTGAAATAAGTGCAAATCGTAGCATTCAATTCGACTACCAGTCATGAACACGAAGCAGATAGAAGCCATCCTATCCCATGATGCCACGACAAAAGACTTGTTTCAAGGTGTGTTTGCCATGGACCAGTTACCATCTTTACAACGCGGTGCCTATGTCATCAACACAGACGATCATGATGAGCCAGGAGAGCATTGGGTGGCAGTATATTATGACGAAGACCCTGCAGATTATTTTGACTCTTATGGACTTTTACCTATAGACAGTCGTTTGAATAAGTTTTTAAAGTTTAATTTCATTTATAATTCAGTTCCATTACAAGCACCAATATCCTCTACATGTGGATTTTATTGTATATATTATATAATTCAAAGAGCTCGAGGACATAGTCCTTTTGAAATCATTGATGTATTAAGAAGAAGTGATGGTGATTTTGTTGTAAAGGATTTTGTATATAGACAGTATAAACCATTATTTTATTGATGTTGTATTAGTTAAGTTGCATTAGTTAAGTTGTTGGTAATTGTGAATTGTATTATGAATATTGTAAATCAACAAGACAGTTTTATACAACATTCTTTTTTATTGTGTTATACATTATTTACATTTCAACAATTATTTTACATTGAATTTTTATTTTACAAATACATTCAATACATCAATAAACACATGCCATTCATACCAATCTAAATTAATATATGTATCATAGACATTACATTCACGTTTGTAAATGCTATGAAAACTAGCATAACACTGTCCACTACCAAACTTTTTTATTTTAACATCTTCATGTTCAGACAGTTTCAGTTCATATCCATGATCATTCATGTCAATGTTCATCACCATAACACACATGGGATGCGTCAGTTCAATGGACTTTGTGCCTCGCATGAGTTGCACTCCTTCCTCTTTGAATTCAAGCGTTAGGTTCTTTCCAATCCAATGCTTGTAACAGAGCGTGCCATTCCACTGTGTTGAGGGTGATGTAGTCGTAGCATTTTGTAAGCTCGTCATATTGGCGAAATCGTACAAACACGTCTAAATAGTTCTCAGTCACACGCACTTCTAAATCCTCTGAGAGTTTCAGGAGAAAGCCAGGTATCCTCAGCTTCTCTAGATGGTCTTTCAACACAGATTGTTCGTCAGTTGATAGAATGATATACTTTCCAAAATGTTTTAGCACGATGTCATATTCGTTTCTCAGATATGAGAATCCATGCGTAATGGGTTCATATTCCGATAAAAAGTCTTCCATCTCGTTCAACAGTCAGATGAACTATGAGCTGTCTCCTTGTCTGCAAAGACGTTTTTTTATGCTCGCAAGATGGCGAAGAGTGGATGTTGTATCACTTCTAGGAATCGTAAGACTGCGCGCCAGTTCTTGATATCAAAGATGATCAAATCTGTATATGGTGTATCTGGCACAACTCCCTTATAATCCTCTGGATAATCCTGTAAAAGATTTCTACAGATTTCTACACGTATGTTAGAATCATATTCAGCCACCGTCACTTCCACTTTATTTTCAAGTCTACGTTTAAACCCATGTTCAAGTGGTATGTTTTTAAAGTCTTTCCACACTTCAGGTTTAAACCGATGATAACTTGACTGAGAACCTAGTATCACTTCATTCCTATCATTTACAGTAAGGTAAGCACCACGGTTCAGCATGAGTGCATTCATGTTTTTACCTTGTTATGAGCCGTCTTCTTGTCTGCGAAGCCTTTTATCCACTTCTTTCACCTGCTTCTTCAGCATTTTCCATTCAGGTATTGTCAGCAAAATTCCCTTTTTCGTTGGACGGTTTTTTCCAGTCCCCTCATCTCTCAGGTACTTGCGAATGTTTACCACTCCTTCATTGCTTTGTTTCATAATCTTGATATACTTTCCATTTCCTAGAGAAAGCATTCCATCCCACGACTGTGGTGTTGGTGCTGTCTCCACTTTCAATTTCTTGATGGTAGTGGTAGGATTTTTCATTTTTAAGTCTTTAACTGCATCTGCAAGAGTATCCATATCAGTTGTAGATCTCTTACGACTTTCACGTTCCATGTTAACACTTCAATGTTCACACCTCAAATAACTCTTCCGTTGGAGGACCTCCCCCTTTTATACCACAGCCTTGTAATGTCCATGCGCTAAAGTGGAATAGGCATCATTCAGCACATATCGCTTGTCGTCATATGGGGAGAGGGCTACCTTCCTAATCTTCTCCGAGAAAAGCTGGTGACTATGACTTCGAATAATGTGTCCTGTAGCCATCGTTTGAGTTTTCTTAAACAAACTGTCTCTATACTGCACATGTTTAATACGTCTTTGACAAGCTCGAGTGATGCCTTTAGCTGTATGTTTTTCTTTCCCACCGCACAATAAACTGTACATTTTCGGTCTGAGTCCAACAAACTCTTCAATAGGGACGCCTGCCGTCTGATCCTTAATTTTCCCAAGCACTTTTTTGTTCACGTTGGAATGTAGGAAGTGATCTGGCGGATAGTCACTTGTGTCGAACAGGTCAGCATCTTGCTGCATATCCTTGTAGATATCTTCCGTTTCTATGTTGTAACATAGACTGTCGGTGTCGCTGAACAACAACTTTGCATTGGGATACTTGACCATGATGTAGTTGTAATGAAAGTTGAACATAAGCACTTTGCTGAGGTCGAGAATGGTAAAACCAACTTGAATGGGTTTCTCCAGAAGCAAATCCACTTTGCGTAAATGTACTGCGGTCAAATCTTCGTTGAAAATTTTGAATTTGTGGAAAGAAGGTTTGGCCACAAGTTTCTTGAACCGCTTTTCTTTGTGAACAAGTTCAACATTGATTCGCTTTCTCACATTTTCCATGGTTTTGCCAAACACCGAGTTGTTCATCAGTTTGAAGAAGTCTTTCTCAAATGGGTTCTTGGCCAATTTTCTTTTTTCCGTGTTCAAGGTAATGTATTTTGCCAACCATTTGCTCTGTTCAAACATGATGGCGCGATGAACTTTAGTGACTTTCAACCCCAGTGAGACGTACTGTTGTAAATTCCTGTAATGAAGTACATATTTCTTCTTGTCAGACAAGTTAGGAATGAGCTTTTCACTGGATTTCTCTTTCATGTTTAGATCTTTCCGCAGCTTCTGACTGTACTCTGACAATTCTTCAACTTTGACACATTTCCGTTCTGGAGCCACTGGGTAGTGATTATGATGATCATGGATTGAATTTGGATATTCTAAATCCACTTCCAAAATGAATCCAATGTCATCATCTTCATCCACATCCATGAAGTCAATGGATTCTGGCTCGCTCACCCACATGAATCCTCTTTGTGGCATGCTTTGTGACATGGCCCAACCATGCAAGTTGTTTGCGTCGAGGTACATCAAATAGTTGTTTGGTATCTCAGAATTGTATTCTGCTACGTAGGGATTATTCGCTTTCGCATACTTGTGTGTGATCACGGATATTCCTCCACGTATGCCTTGCTCAACCATTTGGTACATGTCAATGTCATTGATCAATTCCAACTTCACCTTTGTCGCTTTTAACATTGCATCCCACGACAGTCCTGGTGCTGTATAGTAATGAGCAGGATCCAATTCATACGTGTTGAGGCATACTTGACGAAAGTTTTCAAACACGTCAGCTAGTAATAACACATCTGATTTCAGGTACAGGTCGTGGTATTCACCAAATGTTGTACAGTTGAATGTATCCCATACCTTCTGTGCATGTGCATAATCCTCATCGCTAATGTCTTCTTCACTGAGCAGACTATAAAACTTGTCCTTTGATGGTAGCTGTGTTTCAGCAAACTTGGATGGTTCGTCCACGTAATCATAGGGGTACACTCCCTTTCTCAGCAGCAAATCTTGTTGATCACTATCGTGAATGTGTGACGTCATGTTGTAGAAGTTATCTTTCCCTTCTGCTGCAAGGTTGGATACCAACTTCTGTAGAGAGGTACTCATGAACTGAAAGCTGTCTGTAAATTTCAGATTGCCCATGGTGAATGCAATATATTTTTCAATGGTGTTGGGAATGACTGTAATCGTTTCACCTTTGAATTTCCCAATTTCCTCCATGATAAGGTGACTGTCATAGCCTCGCAAATTGTGGAAAAATACGGGAATGATAAAAGAATCTTTATCCCCTTGCCGATCTTTTCTAAGTCGGAATTGTAAGTTGCATTCATTGTGCGCTGCTCCACGATATTTACCATTGATGTGGTCATGATCTCTCACACGATCTGCTCCTAGAGGTTCATGACAAATGTAGCAATCAACAGCGTTCTTGAAATTCTCTTTGTCTTCGGAAGTCATCACCATTTCCTTTGGCTGCTCTAAACCACGTACAATACGATCGCGTTCATTTACCATATGGTCTAAAAAGACCTTTACGGCATTGTCTCCTCGATACACAACTGGTGCACGTGTGTTGTACTGGCTCACAACCACATAGGCAAAGCTGTTTGGACGATGATGTTGATACTTGTCTCCTTCTTCATGCTTTTGCGTGAAACATTCAAAGTCAGCATAAATCACAAACGGTGCTCGCTGTTGTTTAGCCACATTCTTGAACTTGATGAATGGTTCCTTGGGAAATGATAAACGTTGTGCTCCATTCTTGTCACACACTTCACGATGCTTGTCTAACAGATCTTGTCGCATAAACCCGTGAAGACAGTTGAAACAATAAAAAGCTGCACCATTATGCTTTGATCGATAAGACATAAGTCTGCTGAAATTCTTGATGAGGCAGTAATGCCTTTTCTTGTCATTGCTAATCAAAAGTAAGTTGATTTCTCTCGCACTGGTGTTTCGACTGAGTTGTATGGGAACAACGACATCATGTTCATATCCAAACACGTTAATGGACACATCATTCTCCTTTTCAAACTTTGGAATGTCTGTAATCGGTGTTGGAAATGTCATGCCTTCCACCTTCAATTCGTTCTCAAATAGCTTGTATTGATGCACGCGCTGTGGGTCATTGCTTGTTGAAGGGTGAAGGTGAGCCAGTACAGACCATAAGAAACATTTGTTGTCTTTATTCTGAATGTTTAACACACCTAATGTATTCTTCACTTTCTTCGGCAGTGGAATAAAACTGCTTGCTTCCAGAGGCGCTGACGTAGCTGTATGTACTTCAATGTACAGTATGTTATCCAATACCCAGCCAGAACCTTGTCGCTCATGTTCATCAAACCTAGTAAACAATTCTTTATAGGCTTCTGGTAAGTCCTTCTCAATATCTGTTGGATTGTATGCTGCATATGTCGGACTACTGATGAAGGCATTATCCACCTGTTCTACCATCACGCCTTCAGCATTCGCTGTCATTTTCTTGCAGCGTGCATGTACCACAATGTACCATTTCATGCCACGGTTTAACGTTTCTAGCAAATGTCTCTTGATTCTATTCTCTTGTTGTCGCATTTCAAGTAGCAAATCCGATCCATCTTCAGGCTCAAACCGTCTTTCCTGTGCGTTTTCACCAAGACTCACTCTTCTGCCTCTGCCTACTTGTCCTGTCTCTTTCTTTCTTTGTTCTTCATGAGACACATTTTCCATCTCAGCTGGTATGCATGCATGTGCCTCATAAGTATCCATAGATGGAAATATTTTAATGCATTCACAGCAGAGGAACGGATCAGGTCTGATAACACCATCTTGTACCGTCTTTCGTCTCTTGGCTTCAATCATCTCAACAAGCTCTTCATTAGCACGTTTCATCTTAGCTTGTTTGCATGTATGTGCTACGAACAATTCCAGAGATGGAAATGTCAAATTACAATCATGACAGACGACTGATGTGTCTGAATTAGATGCCATTGTTGTTGTCACGTCAATTGCTTAAACTGATATGATGAAATGTAGGTCTCACTCATCCTATTTATACCGCCTAGGCATGTATTGCAGAGACATCTAGCGGAGAGCGATGTGCTCTGACGATACCTGAAAGCATTAAGAAAAGAAAAGCATAATATGTTTTCAAAAAAAATTAAATTTTGGATTAGAACCCTGATTTTTACCCTACTACACCATGGTAAAATGTTCAAACTTATTTTATACATCATATTTTGTCAAAAAACAAAATTTGTTAAAGTTGGTCTAGAACCCTCATTTTTACTCTACTACACCATTGTATAATGTTTAAACTTATTTTATACATCATATTTTGTCAAAAAACAAAATTTGTTAAAGTTGGTCTAGAACCCTCATTTTTACTCTACTACACCATTGTATAATGTTTAAACTTATTTTATACATCATATTTTGTCAAAAAACAAAATTTGTTAAAATTGGTCTAGAACCACCATTTTTCCACTACTATGACTTTAGAATGTTCAAATAAGTAGCGTGCTTAAAATGTTCAAACTTATTTTATATATCATATGGTGTTAAAAACTTAATTTGTTAAAGTTGGTCTAGAACCACCATTTTCCCACTACTATAACTTTAGAACATTCAAATAAGTAGCATGCTAAAATGTTCAAATTTATTTTATATATTATATGGTGTTAAAAACTACATTTGTTAAATGTGTTTTAGAAGTGTCATTTTCCAACTACTATAACTTAAAACATAACATTAGACTTAACGTAGGGAAAATCCCATTCCTTCTCAAATTTATTGATCGTTCCCACACTCTGTACGAGCGCACTCTGTACACATGTACTTATGCTGTGTGTGTGTGTGGTTACTGTAGTGGGAAACCATTGAAATATGACTAATTAAATATTATCATAATAATAAAAAAAAAAAAAAAAAAAAAAAAAAAAAAAAATGTCACTTACCACGACTGTTTTGCCAATTCGTCTCCTATGTGTATTCCAGTCAATCCTTCACTTGTTATTCAACAGCACAACACAATAGGTAAGAGCAACTGTTTTCACTTTTTTCCCCTGTGTATCTAACGGCAGTCAGAGCATGAATGATGCATATGTGCACAGACAATGTGCTCTTATAGGAGTGTTGAATCACATACTAGGGGGGGGGGGGGGGGTCAGTCCCGACTGCCGCCTAGGGGGGGGGGGGGTCGGTCCATAGTATGTCCCGAGGGGGGGGGGTCGGTCCATAGTATGTCCCGAGGGGGGGGGTCCCATGGTATTTCATTCTCTACCAGGGGGGGGGGGGGTCCCATGGTTTTTGATTGTCGACCAGGGGGGGGGTCCGTCAGTATGACGTCAGAAAGTGCGGTGATTCTCTCGTTTTCACCCTACTGCTTTGTGATAGAGGCGTTGCAACGAACTGTTTTATTTATGCTAGAGAGCATGCGTAGGAACTTCCCAGCAAACATTAAGACGTCAGAATGACGTTGGGTCGACGTCATGACCCGACATTTCCGACGTCGGACTGACGTGCCGTTTTTGGTTGTATATGAAATGAAACCGACGTCGGGTTTTCAATGTCAGAATGACGACGGGTTCCGACCTAAATCTGGCGTTGAAATTAAGTCGGTTTGAGGTTGTATATGAAATTGGAACCGACGTCGGATTCCGACCTGAAACTGACGTCGGGTTTACCAGCTTGAAACGACCAGCCTTAGACACGTCTTACAAAAATAGTCTAGAGTTATATAATTAATAGATAATTAATCGCCCAACTGCTGTTGTGAAATACTTCATAAAGCATTTTCCATGTAAATTTTTACAATCTAGGAAGAAATATACGACGCGTCATCAAAATTCTAAAATTTTCATGTGAAATTGCGTTTTTTCTTCCCCTTTTTCAAAATGACTTCCATTTCCGGTGAGCGATAATAAATGTTCATCGCTTTTTGGTCGTTTTTGCAACGTCGGAATGACGTCTGAAAACCGACGTCGCCTCGACATCGGAATAAAGTCGGGTTTAGGGGAAAAAGGTCATGACGTAATTCTACCCATTTTACAACCTAGTTTTTCAGAACATGGTTGTGAAGTCGTTGCGACCAAAATCCAACCTTTTTTAACCAAAAAAGAAGTCGGTGCGTTTGCTGGGTTAGCCAATCACAGCTGAGAACTGAGGAAAGTTTTGGTCTCGCGGTCTATCAAAGTATCACTCTTTTGTGGAAAACGCAGCAAACTGAATGCAAAATTACCCCCGCCCCCCCACCCCTCACCCTACCCCCTGTAACAAAACTGACATTCCACGCGGATCGCGCCTGGCCCCAGAGTTATCCCCCTTCTTCGTTTTTTTGCACACATGGTAACACGGGGCAACTTCATAACAAGTTCCCCCCCTCTCCCTTGGCCAGAGTATTATCCATTCAGAATATTGAATAATATGACCAACCGAAATTTGACAAACCGCAATTTGACCAACCTCTTAATGAAAAAACGGACATTTGACTAACTTCATAATTTACTTCTTTTTTTTTTTTGTACCACTGATCAGAAAAACTTAAGCAGTCACAAATGTTCCGACAAAAGCAACATTTAAACAGTTATAACACTGCAAGTAAAAGTACTGTCCAAAACAGTTTTTTTTTCGCAACACCAGCTAATGATCTACCCTTTTTTCACTTGTTTCACACACATGTGACCATCCAAACACAGTTTTAGACCACCACGATTGGTTGTCGACCTTTGCCTCTCGGCAATTCTTATTGAAATTGCAGTTCAGTTGATCTTGTTGAAATAGCTGACAAATTTAGTTTAATTTCTGGTTGAGAAATCCCGGTATTTATACTAAAACCACGTGAAAAACGCGTACCTGAGATGACATTAAAGCTTCCACCAGGTCTGGGTTTACTTGAAAAACGCCTTGCAAAACGCAAAATTACGGAGATTAACGGGGCACGTGGAACTCAACCTTAGGACACTCAATGACAGAGAGGGGATTAGCACAACATCTCTTTGATGCGAACTCCTGAAAGTTGGTCAAATGTCAGATTTTCCATTAAGCGGTTGGTCAAATTGCAGTTGGTCAAATTTCTGTTGGTCGAATTGCGTCATAGCCGATACTCGGGTGAGTGTGGGGGCTATACTCACTCAGTCATAGCCCCCACACTCACCCATGCCCCATACTCACCTGCAGCCCCACACCCACTCACCCCCGCACTCATCCCTAGCCCCCCCCCCCCTCAACACTCATCCACGCCCCACACTCATCCACAGCCCCCACACTCAGCCACGCCCCACACTTACCCCTTGCCCCCAACACCCATCCACGCCCCACACTCACCCACAGCCCCCCACTCACCCACGCCCCACACTCACCTGCAGCCCCACACCCACCGACACCCCGCACTCACCCCTTGCCCCCCCACTCACCCACGCCCCACACTCACCTGCACCCACTCACCCCCGCACTCATCCCTAGCCCCCCCCCCCTCAACACTCATCCACGCCCCACACTCATCCACAGCCCCCACACTCAGCCACGCCCCACACTTACCCCTTGCCCCCAACACCCATCCACGCCCCACACTCACCCACAGCCCCCCACTCACCCACGCCCCACACTCACCTGCAGCCCCACACCCACCCACACCCCGCACTCACCCCTTGCCCCCCCACTCACCCACGGCCCACACTCACCTGCAGGCCCACACCCACCCACACCCCGCACTCACCCCTTGCCCCCCCCAACACTCATCCACGCCCCACACTCACCCACAGCCCTCACACTCATCCATGCCCCCACTCATCCACGCCCCACACTCACCCGCAGTCCCCACACTCACCACTTGCCCCCAACACCCATCCACGCCCCACACTCACCCACAACCCTCACACTCACCCACAGCCCTCACACTCGCCCACAGCCCTCACACTCACCCACGGTCCCCACACTCACCCACAACCCTCACACTCACCCACAGCCCTCACACTCACCCACAGCCCTCACACTCACCCACAGCCCCAACACTCACCCACGCCCCACCGAAGCCATGCACGGCCACGGCGCCCACTGGGTCATCGACGTGAATGAGGTCAAGCAGTGGTGCTCCCGCCGCGGAGATTATCCCACCCACGGCGCCGATAACCACCGCCTCCCACGGCCGCACCAGTGCGCACGGAGCTGTAATGACACATAATATTAGGTTATCTGCAGACACCCCGATTTTATGGTTGCAGCTAACAGTGTATGTGCAATATGATAGCATTGAGGAACTTTTGCCGGTTGGCTCGAAAACATACTAATTGTGTTTAAATTTGTAAAAATTTCTGATCGCATGAAAAGAAGAAGAAGAAGAAGAAGAAGAAGAAGAAGAAGAAGAAGAAGAAGAAGAAGAGTTGGAGAATAACTATATATACCCGTGATGGCTACAAGTGACCCGAGAACTGAGTTTGCAATGTCCGGAACCAAGATCTTTCCTTTGTTCATGAGCATACTGTACAACAAAAATGCAATGGCTGTACGTAAGCAAACAAGGCTTCAGGTAATTCCGACCGCAAGAAAAAAAAGTAAGCCCTTAAGAAAGCACGAATAATTTCCTGCAATAGGAAACAAAATGCTGTGAAAGAAAAAAAAATCGCCAAACATTGCCTTAAATACATATGGGCGGCTCTCTCCGGTTACTCAAACGCGAAAAAAAGATCGGTGTAAGTATTTGAAAGGCTCAGCGGATACTGCTGTTTTTAATTGCATAAATAATTTTAAAAAGATGCTGTTTGAGGCCATAGCTTTTATCTTGCTTGATATAAGGAGGTTACCATATTTGCAAAACATTTTACCAGTTATAGTACGAAAATTACAAGAAATATAAGCAAGGCCAAATAGAATATGGTCTAAAATTCAAGTTTGCTTCTTCACATGCGATCAAACATTAAAATCCATGCATATTTAATTACTAAAAACTGAATAAATTGGCTTTTATTGCATAAACAACGACGCTTAGAATTTTGCTGCATTTTATTGGGCAATTGTCACGTGACAAGATTTATGACGTCATACCTGTACGCGATACCTAGGATCCCTCCTCCCATAGAGGCATTCAGTGTCGTTGTTGCCGTCCTGGAAAAGGAACAGCATTCTTATACTATTTTTAACTTAATTAAAATTATGATATCCGTCATAACAAAAGTAGCTAACTTTCTCTCTCATTTCACTAAATGACCAACAATAATAAAAAAGAACTAAAGCTAGACATGCACGAACAAATGGGAAATATCTACACAATGTTCGGTTCCCCCGTCGGTCCCCTTCCTATAACCCGTGCAGGGCAGCTGGCTAACAACCTCACCTTTTGGTGGGCAAAGAGGAATGCTGATGCAAATGCCTCCATCCAGTCTTCTGGCACTCTGCGAACCGCGCTCAGATTTAAAAAATACTCACCCCTCCCCTTCCCCTCTTTTGTTATTTTGCTTAGTTTGTTTTTTGTTTGTTTTTGTTTTTGACAGACATGATAACATATGCTACCTCATTGCCTGCAATGCCTTCCCCCCACCGCCCCCCCCCCCCACTCCACTGCAGTGTACCACTGTATTTATTAGGCTATTTATTCCACAACACCAGAAAACGACTTTTGGATGCTGTTTTAAATCATTGACTTGAAGAGGCACGCGAAATCCAGGATGATACCTTTCTGTCGTCACATTATCCTTTATGAACAATAGTAGCATAAAGTAAAAACATTTGGTAGAATATTTCAATTTTTCTTCCTGTTTGTTTTTTAAGGAAATTACAGAGCAGCTTCGTGCATGTTGTTGTGTTTTATGATACTCAGACAGACCATAGCTGGCTCGGTCTGCTCTGGTTAACAGGTTCTTTTCTTGTGTATGCCAATTACTTACGTTCAACTTCATATAGCAAAAGATCAGTTATTTTCTCAGGAAACTATCTGTACAACAATAGATCCAGTGACCCATTAAGTACAGGTCAATAACCTGATGACTGGATTTTTCTCATTCATTTCATATGGCTCATTTAATTAGGTTGAAATGTTTTTTTTAATCAGAATAGGTGTTGTCAGACTTCCCATTAAAACCACGAAATGTCTCGCATAAAACTAACTCGAATCTAGTTTAAATCTCCTAAATACCTAAATACAAAATAAAATTCCACGCACCCCCCTCCCTTCCCCGAAAGAAAAAAGAAAACAACAAAAGTTGAGTAATTAATCTTGCAGACCATTTCATCTAAAAGTAACTTCACACAGGGGCATGTGCATCTTGGGCTAACATTATTCTGGGCCTCAGTTCATCTGGACTAACATCATTCTGGGCATCAATTCATTTTGTGCCAAGTTCACCAGTTTGTTTTCTGCTTAGCTCGAAGACGATCGCATATATTGTTTTTGACACATATTTTAAGATATAAATCTGTTTGGACGATATAACTCTGCTGGTTTAGTACCATAAATAATCTGATTATTTACATTTAAAACGGGCGAGTGCGTGTAACTCTGCCTGCCCACCTTCACAGTTAATTCTTGTCTAAACACTTGGCGTCTCCGCCGAGTGGTTGCTAATCTCACTGGTCATCTCTTGATTCTTATCTAAACACTGGGCGTCTCTGGCAGTTTACTAGCCATCTCCTAATTGTTGTTTAAACACTGGGCGTCTTCGCCGTCGAAATATTGTTTGTTAAATGTCGCTGACCATCTGTTACTCTTGTCAGTACGGATTAATGCGTGTGTTTTAAAAAGGGGCTTCCTTTCTCTCCTTTCTCATTCGCAATCTGCAAGCGCAGCATTAACAGCTTTTAGCAGAGAAAACTACCATCGCAATCTGCAAGCGCAAAAAAAACAACAGTTTTTGAAAAAGAAAAAAAAAATAAAAATAAATAAAGCGGCTACTTAATTATAGGATAATTGCCGGGATAGACAAAGTAAAAACTGCGAAACTTTCGGAATTAAAACTGAATTACGATGGATGAAGAACATGTTGCTAAGGCTGTAAGTGAACTGAAGGCTTGGGCACTTGAAAAACACCTCACTAAGAGTACGGTAGAGGCTTTAGTGAATGAGGAATTTCTGTCCGTGGACACAGTCGCGCACATCGATGCAACAGTTCTGAAGGCTCTAAAGCTTTCAATAGGGCAAACCAAAGCCCTCCAGGCAGCGATTAGCGACCTGCGCGACGCCAAAGCCGACAGGAAAGCGGACAGGCTAGACAAGGGTGTTGCGCCCCCTGAAGCGTCCAGCTCGCCAAATGCTGACCTTGCTACTGAAAAGGACACGGAACCGGTCACCCTCGCGACCATTCCGAAGACGAGCGATACGGAGATGGCAGCCTTCTTAGAGTCCCTCAAGGACAGATCGACGACCGACAACGACCCGTGGCTCACCGGCAAAACGCCAGGTAATGTGAAACCATTTTTCGTCCAGGACTTCTGTGGCTCTTTCCTCGGCTCACAGAGCGAAGAATCGGTTCTCTCGACGCAGGGAGACGCGCGCATCGTCCTCTCAACCAGCGGGCGCAGACCCAAACCTGAAGACACCACTCTACAGCAATGGATAAAAGGGCATGGGCGCATCTATGAAGCGCTGGGACGTTCCGGACACTTCAAGTCCCAGGAAGATCGGGACGGGTACAACCTGTACGCCATTAAATTCGCCGACATGTGTGAGCACTACCCGATAAACCGTTGCATGCGGTACGACTTCGAGTACCGGCAGCGCGTACACACGGGTCAGCTCAGGTGGGGGGAAGACGACACTTGCCTTATGGGAGTGTGCATCTTCTCCTCCCGCTTCCAGGCCTCAGGACGCAACGACGGCCAACCCCGCCACCCACATCCCCGCACCCGAGCTCAGGTTACCAGGGACCACAACGGGAAGGAGATTTGCCGGAACTTCAATGGCCGCCGGGGGTGCACCCTCCAAGGGTGCAGGTTTTCACACGTGTGCCTGAAGTGCTTCCGAGATCACCCCGAGCACACTCACGCCTAGCAACCAGACGTCTCTAACCCGCTTGCTAACAAAATCACGATCTGGGAACGATTATTGTGTTCAGATAGCGACAAATGTTTCATTCTAAACGGCATAAAGAATGGTTTCGACATCGTAAACACCAAAACCCAGTCTATTGAACCTTCCGAAGCCCCAAATAGTCGATCTGCGGAACTCACATACAGAGACTTAGTCGAAACAGAGATAAAGAAAGAACTCTCCCTGGGAAGATACAAAATTGCTCTTGAAAAACCGGTAATAATCTCCCCGATATCAGCCGTGCCTAAGGACAAAGACGGTATCCGCCTCATTCATGATTGTTCCAAACCGGAGGGAAACTCAGTCAACAGCTTCGCCTGCCCGGACAAGCACAAATTTACGTCTGTGGACACTGCGGTCAGCTTGACCAAGCAAGGGTCATTCATGGCCAAGGTGGACATTAAATCGGCATATAGGCACGTGCCCTTAAGCACATTTTCACAGCAGTTTACAGGTTTGAAATGGAAATTCAAGGGCGATAAACAGCACACATTCCTGGTAGACACTAGACTCCCCTTTGGTGCGTCCCTCAGTGTCGGCATCTTTCACCGCATAACACAGAGTGTGTGCCGCATGCTTTGCCGGAAAGGTATTAAGGCGGTGATCTGCTACCTTGACGACTTCTTTATCACTGCGGACACCTGCGAAGATGCCCAGTCAGCGATGGACTATCTCCTTGACACCCTCATCTCCCTCGGCTTCACCATTAATTGGAGCAAATGCGTCTACCCGACTCAGTGCCTCACGTTTCTGGGTGTGTTAATCGACACCATTAACTGCAAACTCTCCATCCCCTCCGATAAACTAGAGGATACGCAAAACACCTTACGCGAATGGTCCGTTTGCGAGCACAAACGCTTTACCAAACGGGACATCCAGAGCTTGCTTGGGAAACTAAACTGGGTCGCCCGAGTAGTTCGTGTCATACGCCCAGCAATGCGCCGCCTCATCTCGCTGATGACGTCACTGCGCCGCCCCCACTTCCGCGTCCGTATTTCCGCTGATACACGCCGCGATATCGCTATGCTAAATCGCTTATGCAGCTCATTCAACGGCACGTGCCATTTCATTCTCGAAAGGTCTTTGCCCGATCCTGCATACATCGTGACGGACAGCAGCTCTGCCGCTGCTGGAGCAGCCCTGGTCCGCGGGACCCTCGCTTTAGACTGGCTCTATTGCAATTGGCACGTCGATGCTCCGCCCCTCGAAAAACACCACATTAATGTTAAAGAGCTGGCCGCTGTACACCTTGCCCTGAAACGCTGGAAGACCATCTATACAGGACGGAAAGTGAGGGTATTCACCGACAATATGGTCACGCTCCATGCCCTCAATAACGGCTCTATACGGAACATTGCGGCATCGGATATTCTTATTGATATCATGTTAATATGTCTTAAGTATAATATAAGTATTAACGCGTCGTTCGTAAACACGCGGGAGAATAAACTAGCTGACAGCCTATCAAGATTGAGCAATTTAACGCACGCCACCTACGCATTCGCGCACGTGCCAGTATCTGACCTTCGTAATCACATGTCTCACGCCACAATGCGCTTCCTGTTTCAGGAGTGGTCAGGGAAACAGCGCTGCTGGATATGGAGGTAGAACAGCTGCGTTCGGCTGCTTATTCCGACAACACCCATGCCGCCTACTCCACCCACATCAAGGCTTTCCTCTCATTTTGCGCGTTTTTTCGCTGTCGACCTGTCCCCGCTGACACAGACACCCTGTTACGCTACGCGTGTTTCCTGGGCCGCACCCTAAAGCCTCACTCCGTCAGGTGCTACCTGTCCGCGATCCGCTTCTTACATTTGGAATACGACCACCCGAATCCGACGGAGGACAATTACCGCCTTAAGACACTACTTAAAGGTTTAGAGGCCAAACGCGGCAGCCCACCAAAGAAAAAACTCGCGTTGTCACTGGATATTCTAGCTCAATTCCTCCACGTACTGGACCTCGACCGGTCACTTGACATGTGCTTCTGGGCGGCTTGCTTGGTTGGGTTTTTCACTTTCTTCAGGAAATCCACCCTACTCACGCGTTCACAGGATAGTCACGACTGCCGCAGAGACTTATGCCGTCGCGACGTGACCTTCCTCGCCGACGGGGCCCTCGTTCATGTCAAACACACGAAGACCATGCGGAACTTTTGCCATCAACTGGTCGTCCCACTGCCCCGTATCCCCGACTCCCCACTTTGCCCAGTTTATGCCCTAGGTCGCCTTCTGACCACGACCAAGTCCCCTGAGGACTCCCCTTTGTTCTCATTTAGGCGCGAAGGCGCCCTGGCCACACTCTCCCATGCGATTTTCGGCGCGTTGCTCAGGCGGAACCTCCAGAGTATCGGACTGGATGACACCCAGTTCAGCGGCCATAGCCTCCGCCGAGCTGGGGCCAGCTTCGCCCTGGCATGTGGTCTCCCCTCTGAGGTCATCAAATCACAGGGAGACTGGAAATCGGACGCCTACCTCCGATACACGGACGTCCCTCTCGGCTTGCGCCTGGAATGCTCCCGTGTCCTTGGAAGAAATGCCGCAAAAAATTCCAATCAACCCCAAGAATACTTAATCTACAATACTTTTCGGTTTGGGTAGTTTGGGACAAAGTTATGTTCAACACCTACTTAAGGTTTTGAAATTGTTGCTATGTTTTGTTGCTATTCGCGAACTTTATGCCATTAAAGAAATGACTACCCAAACCAGTCTTTGTTTTATTTAGCAGCGTGTTAGAGACAAGAAAAAAAAAAAGAGCGCGCCTAGCATAATCGAACCGTGATTTAATTGCTAATGTTACAAGGCGGGCGCCAAAGAAGTTTTAATACCATAAATAATCTGATTATTTACATTTAAAACGGGCGAGTGCGTGTAACTCTGCCTGCCCACCTTCACAGTTAATTCTTGTCTAAACACTTGGCGTCTCCGCCGAGTGGTTGCTAATCTCACTGGTCATCTCTTGATTCTTATCTAAACACTGGGCGTCTCTGGCAGTTTACTAGCCATCTCCTAATTGTTGTTTAAACACTGGGCGTCTTCGCCGTCGAAATATTGTTTGTTAAATGTCGCTGACCATCTGTTACTCTTGTCAGTACGGATTAATGCGTGTGTTTTAAAAAGGGGCTTCCTTTCTCTCCTTTCTCATTCGCAATCTGCAAGCGCAGCATTAACAGCTTTTAGCAGAGAAAACTACCATCGCAATCTGCAAGCGCAAAAAAACAACAGTTTTTGAAAAAGAAAAACCCGCCACCCACCCCTGTCCCCTTACATTTTAAGGTTTTTTGTCTTATTGGTAGTATGTGTAGTGGACAAAGTTATGTTCAACACCTACTTAAGGTTTTGAAATTGTTGCTATGTTTTGTTGCTATTCGCGAACTTTATGCCATTAAAGAAATGACTACCCAAACCAGTCTTTGTTTTATTTAGCAGCGTGTTAGAGACAAGAAAAAAAAAAAAGAGCGCGCCTAGCATAATCGAACCGTGATTTAATTGCTAATGTTACAAGGCGGGCGCCAAAGAAGTTTTAAACGCAAAACAACCTCAGCTTATGCAAAAAAAAAAAAAAAAAGAAGAAAGAATTTACTGAGAAATTTTTTTGAGAACCTAAACCATTCTTTTACTGCTAAAAAGGCGTTACACTAACAGAACGCCAATTTACTGATCTGATGATCAACTCTCTCTCTCTCTCTCTCTCTCTCTCTCTCTCTCTCTCTCTCTCTCTCTCTCTCTCTCTCTCTCTCTCTCTCTCTCTCTCATCTATCCATGCATATTTTGACAATGATTTTTTGAAAGCTTAATTGTTGGATGACTTATTATTACCTGGCAGCTAATATCCATTTCCCATTTGATATTCCAAAAGTGCTACCACAGTTGAAAGCTAGCCATCCCCACCTGAATGGGAAAAGAAATTCAAAACAACAGATAAATGTTAGCGTTTCATTTGGCTTTTAACGGGACTTAAAACGCGTTTGGTGATTTCCTGTATGGGTTTTAATATGTTTTCTCAGTAACGAATTCGAGTCAAGTTGTCATTTATTACAGATATGTAAGATCGAATAAATAAATAAATAAATAAATAAATAAATGAATAAATAAATAAATAATAAAAATATAAAGAGAATGTTTTTTCTTCTTCCGTCTCGGTCATGTGCGTTCAGGAGGCAAGTGAGCAGTTGAATCAAACACTCCCTACTAGCACGATTCGATCTGACAGCACTTCGCTGACACGGCGGACATCTTAACCATTACGGTACGCATACGAGCGGACAGAGCGAAACATTTGATAAATCTTATTCTACCCAATTCCAAACAACCTTGATGACCTTGCCTTTGATGTATAATCAATTGTATGTTGTGTATGTCAAACATGTTGATTATTCTTTGCTTAGAAATGGCATAACCCGAAAAAGGTGTTTAAGGGCATTACGAACAATAGTTAGTTATGAGTTGAATGGCACAAAATGAGCAGGCGGTTGTAACACAGAATAACCCGTCTGGCAATTTATGGCAATAAATGTGAGTAATCTATTGTCTCATTTAACATAGATTCGCAACTCAGAAATCACGCTGAAGAACTCGGCATTTTCTGACAAAAGAATACAATTTTTTCATCTACACTTTTCCCGCAAATTATAGGATGGTCAAAAGTGGCTTGTTATATGACTTATAAAGACCTGAATGGTGGTACATATACGTAAGCTCGTCTGTGTTCTGCAGAACGCACAAAGGGCGTCATTAGTCCACGTAGTGACACGTTATTCTCTGTACAACAGAAGTGCCGCTTGTAGCTGAAATCTAATTGCCAAGCTCTCCAGGCCCTACATGGCTGTTCAGGAACGACTGAGGGCTATGTATATTGTGCATTCAACACCTTAGTATAAATAGGACCAACCCTTAAATGGGACCAACTCACAAATGGAAACACTTTTCACCACTCCCGTTGTTGGTGCCTCTAATTATGAAGAATCCGACCAATAAAATCAGTCCGGAAATCGGACCACCGGGTGGTCGTATTTATGGGGTTTTACTGTATTTAATACACTGCACCTGTCACACATGTGTGAATTCCTTACCAAAGCATAAACATTCCTACGAGGCTGTTGGTTCCGTTTCCCAGGGGTAAAGACTTGCGACCGTTGTCATAGCGACCAAGGCGAGGGCCGAGCATCCAGGCAGCTACAAAGGCAGAAGACGCACCCAGTAAGTGGACCGCCCCAGACCCTGCTATATCAATGACGCCTAGCTCGTAAAGAAACCCATTCTCCGCCCAGATCCAATGCGCCGGAACACAATACACGACGGTATTCAGGAGGGAGAATAATATATAAGCGTAGAGGTGAGTGCGCTCTGCCATTGCACCGCTAACGATGGTTGTTGCCGTGGTAGCGAAAGACAACTGGAATATGAATGTAGAGTAAACGGACCCCATGGTGTCAGGGTCACTCGATTCGACGAACCAGTAACCCACGCCACAGAATGGGTTCGTGCCTTCGTCCATGCCTGCAAATAAATAAAATTCGTGTCATTCATCACACTAATTTACAGATCTGTGTAAAACAGCTGAGAAAGTGAAACAAACATTTAAGAGTGATCAAAGTTTATTTGTTATCTTTTTTTCACTTAAAAAATTATAACCAGTGAAAACATGGAAATTGTGACAAGTACTCTCAATTTGGCACGAGCATTTCTATTCTCATTTTCTATTCTAATTTTGGCTATTTTTATATGTGAATTATAACAGCTTATAACAGCTTTTAATTCACTTGATTGCACTGTGCGGTTTTTAAGGGTCGTTGTTCAATGGTCGCTTGAGCGTTTCATTGTATAATAAAACTAACGATGAAAATTCACAATCAAAATACAGTTGAGATTTCTTTGGCAATAGATATGCCTGCCTGTGACTACAGGTTAGTTTATGCAATAAAAATAACTAACCAAAGCTCAGACCGTAGCCGAAAGCCCAATACGTGATTCCACCAAAAACGACGTCGACCGCGTTCTTGACCATGATGTTGACCTCATTTTTGGCATGTACTGCACCAGCTTCGAGCAGGCCAAAGCCTGTTACAATCATTCATTTATTATTATATATTTTAGAAAAGTTTAATACTCAGTTCGTCAATGTCGATTTTCCCCTCCATCCCTTCTCATATTATACTTGTTATATATAAGTTGCTCTTTATTATATAGTTTTGTTACTGTTGGACTTTTGGTACCTAAAGTTCCTCCGATTTGCGTTATTTTGTTTATTTATTTTATTTTCTCTATGTATAGTTCAATCGAGAAAAGAAGGAATCGCAAATATAATTTACCCAACTGGTTCCTACTTTTATTCTAGTTTAATTGACCATATTTTGCGTGATTCTGCGCTAGAACCAAGAACAAATGTAGTTTTTACATTTGCAATTATTGACCAGTAAGTAAGCGTTTCCCCAGAGAGTATTCTGTGCGGAATACTCTGCGGATGTATACTTACTTCATGTTAACACGAAGTATCATAAAACCACTAAGAAAACGTTGACCTTTAGGTCAAAATATTTGTATCTGGTCAAAAACATCTTGACCTTGACTAAAAATGTCACTACACTATATGCTTTGTTACATGACTCATCTAGTGTTTTGATTACAAATACCTGCGATGTCACATAATTACATGTCACATCATTAGGTACGGTCAACATTGAAAAATTAATGACTCGGGAAACGTCCAGTTAGATGACAGTGTTTCCACAAGTCATGTAACACATTACCACATATTGGCTTATTCTGCATGAATATTCGCACATGTTGACCTTTTAGAAATTGTTGACTTAGAGCTCAAAAATATATAATTGTTATTGATAATCACTCAAAAATATATAATTCTTGTTGATTTTCTCGAAATGATCATTCTACGCAATATTTAATCAAATCTTCTTACATAGATTAAACACTTGTTATAAGCCTTGCGAAATGATTGAAAAATCCAAGGGTTCGGTATTTTCGTGCGCGTATTAAATTGCACCCTGTCATTTAAGCATATTTTCCAGATCTCAGTTTTTACCCTGTTTTCGTCTTGAAGTAGAACGCAAAAGCTGAGTCAGTCACTCACAAAACAGGTTGAAAAGTCTTTACATTCGTTAACTTAAAAGTAAATATAGTTATATCCAAAACGCACTGACAATAACAGGAACAAATGAAAACCCAGCATCAGTAGCGTAACTCACACCGCGTCGCCCCAGCTAAGCATACGCCGGAAGTAAATGGTGTGTTACGAACAAAACGATTGAAAGTAATACGCAGTTCTGTATGTTATTGTTTTCCTTTATCCTACTTGGACGGAACTCCCCCCCCCCCACCCCCATTCCCTTTCAATTGTGACATAACCTGTTCATATATTACCTGACTGCATAGTGAAGATGATGAATGAACTTGTGAGGATCCACGTGGCGTCGTCCCATGACAATCCCGTACCTTCCTCTCTTCGCGTGATGTTACCTCGATCTACGGATTCTATCGTAGAAATTGCGTCATTGTTCGTCACATTTGCACTATCCCAGACTGTGGAGGAATCCACAAAAGTTGAACCAATAATTTCCTGACCAAAAGTAACGTCCATTTTATACGTTTAAATAAGTTTGTTTTATTTGCTCCTAACAAATTGTGCTAACATACAAGCGCTGCTTTCCGTCTTAATGATGCGTACTTACACTTGGGGATTTTCAGTCCCCATAATTTCCTGAATTCGTACGAATTGTTTCCGTCTGGCTGCTGTTATTTTTTCTGGTTCTGACCAGCGGAAAAGAGCTTCAGCTGGAGACGGCAGCTGCGACACGACCCGTTGTGTTTGCTTACTGAGCAGACAATAAGATTCCGATTACAGGAAATTAGAGTCGGTATTTTGCCACCAGATGCCACTGCTGACTTTCAGTAGTGAATGACCGCAAAAGAAGGGAATAAATCCGTCCATGAAGAAATCATTGGGAAGTCTCTCTTGTATAACATTGACCACATGTGTATGTTGTGCAAGTGCTTACAAAACAAAGTATTCATAAGACCTCTTGTGTGGACGCACCACTGACACAGAAGTCTACTTCAGCACCACCCAGGGCACCTGCTACAAGAGACGAGAACTGCCATGAGAGGGGCATCTACTACCCACTTGTCAATCAAGTATTGTGCCTGTAAATCAGTGTCTATGTGAGTCGAGACAAATTTGTTCACACGACTTCAGAACGCACCATCACCTCTACCCCTTCCCACCCAGCAAACACTACGTCGTCTAGCCAACGCCTGTTTTTATAGAATGCTGTTTTCACAGCTATTGCCAAATTTTAGATAGCAATAATTATTTACAGATTTCTAAAATAGCATTTTAGATGTGTAAAATAATTTTAGATCTCATCAGTTAAATGTTAAATATGAAAAATGTTTTTCAGATATTTCAGGTCCCAACTTCTGGCGACTTTTGTAACCTTTCTTAAAAGTTGTATTTGGTTCTTTTTCGTCCCAACCAGATCGCAACGTCTGTCCAACGTCTTTGTTGCCACTTTGTATGGACGTTTGGTTTTGACTGAATATGAAAGCCCAACAACGTCAATAAGCTGCCAATGTCAATCCAACGTCGCGTGTTCACACTGGGAGTTGTGTCCGCCCTGCACTCATGAAATCAATCTCAGTATAAGCATGCCAATGATATTTTGTTTAAAGATAGTAAGAATGTTATTTTACACTGACTCGCAGCGCAATAGCATCATACAAATGACAGTATTAGGTACTGAATACCCCTTCATAACATTGTCACTACTGTCAAGAAAGGATGCAAAATGTACTTTATTTTTGAGAAATTCATCGTATTTTGGCTCTGTTATTATAAAATACAACTCTGTTACGTAGGCTCGAAGGGTCAAAGATGAGCTCAAAACGACTCTGTGTCTAATGCATTTATATATATATATATATATATATATATATTTATATATATATATATATATATATATGAAGTTTTCTTTTCATAGTGTAGTTCCAAGGAACAGCTCCCCACATGTTTGGGGAAAACACAAAGTGCTTTATGAAATTAGATTCCCTCAACAAAACGCTATCACTCACAGTATAACAAAATTATCACTCTGTGTCTATTAACTGCGTTTGGCTCCAAAATAATCTGCTTCTCATATTTTTGCTTGATAACACATGTGTATGGAAATGTCGTTTTTACATTTAAGGTCTATTTTTGATATCAAAAGATAATTAAAGATTTTATATTTTGCTATCAATAACTGAATTTCAAACTTAAAAAATCTCAAGGAAGACACATTTATATAAAATTTAACGAATCGTCAATTACAATTTGGAGACGAAAACTTGAATTGTTGATATCAATAATAACAAAACAATTTCTGAACTGCTTCTTTCTTGTACAGTAAAAAATTAAAAGAAGGATCCTGTATACAATGAGAAGTCATTATTAAGTTCACAGAGGTGTGCTTCTGATTTTTTATATCAAAAACAGACTGATTTTTTTTATATTAAAAATTAATTTTTGGGATCAAAAACATTAAACAAGTCTAATTCTGAAATAATGATATCTGAAATAAATTCTTGATATCAATAAAAGGAAAATAAATTACTGAGCTCAAAGTTGCGATTTTGCTATGAAATATTGCTATCAAGAATTGATTTTTTAATCTCTAAAAATCAATTTTACAGATCACTAAATAATTTTTGATATTTCTTGAAATCTCTAAATATTTATCAAGATTTTTTTGCAATCAAGACTATATTTAGAGATATCAAAAATATAACTACAGATAGCAAAGTGGAATTTTTTTATATCAAAACATAATTCTTGCAATAAAAAAAAACAATTTTTAGATCAAAAATTAATTCTTGCTGTCAATAATTCCCTAATAAATGTAAAAATGGCATTAAAAAATATGCTACCCGCTGACGGAGCTAAGACTAGTAACTTTTGAATCTTATTTTACGTGTTTAAAAAAACACCATCGGTCGCACATGCTCTCTGAAAAACTTGCTAATTCAATATTCAAAATTTCGTATTACCATGATTTATAATGGGCTGCTGCCTTAGTACCGGTATCCTGAAACACAACGATTGGCCAAAACGATATCAGTTGCTTGTTTCATTAACTTTCTTGAACAGAGGCCGGAAGAATGAAATTGGTACACAGTTAAACCTCAGGACAACTCACTATACGACACAGATTTTTTCAGTCCGTTTTTATTTTCCATTCATTCCTGTAATAAAGAAATCGCACCGAACTAGCAGACCGGACGCTTTAAACAAGACCTTGATATTTATGTACCTGAGCATGCATTGTTTGCTGTTTTTTTTTTTTTTTTTGTTTTTTTTTTTTGTTGCATCGTTGCTTGCATTCTTCTACTTATACAACACTGACTATAAAAAGCATTCATGATTTATTTAACATTTTGGTGCTTCATGATAAAATTTGCTGCGTCTCTAACATATACAATACAACAAAACCTGTTAAATCCGAACAGCGTTGAGACTGACAAAATTTGACAGAATTAGCAAGGTGTCCGGATTAAAAAAGGTTAGGTAATAATGGCTTGATTTGTTTTTTAATCAAAGATGGCTGTGTGTAATTTTGAGGACTGATCCGACAGAAGTTACATTCAGCAGACTGTCTAACGATGTTTTTTCTTCTGTGTTGAAGAAATTGAGTGAAAACTGGCCAATATGTGCTGAAACAGAGAATTATTCCGGTATCTGGACATTATGGGCATTTAAGTCCATTTGAATTGAATGCTCTATTGCTTCCTCTCTTTAATGAAATACCTAGGATAATTCTCTGTCTGTGCGGTGTGTGGAATAGAGAGATGTCCGCATTATCTAGGTGCTTACTTCTTCTAAAACCAGTCTACAAATGGGGAGCTCTGTATTAGTTTCTTTTTTTAAATGTAGAGGGCACTGATGAGCATTAGGTCCAACAAAGCTCCTTCCGGATCTGAGACTACAGTAAATACCTTAGTAAACAGCAATTTCATCCAGTGTTTTAAACATGATTTCGTAAGCATTTTAATTGCTATTACAATGGATTACGGACATTGGACATTAAAGCAACTGAAAGAAGAATGAAGGAAAAGAAATGCACACATAACTGAAAAAAGCAGAATTAGTAGAAGTACGAAGCGCTTTATTTCGTCTAGTCTGTTTTATGAATACAAAACTTTGAAGAAATGCCCGTTAATATCAAGTCCTATAATTTCTGACTCGAACTATTTGAAAAAAAAACATATTCTTTAGCAATATTCATAAAAGAAAACAAAATATTGCTATACTCATGATTTGGAAGTAAAATATCCTTTTTGCATTTATTCTAAGCATCGCGTTTACCACGTGCTGCCTGTGGTGCACTGATGGTGTGTTTATATTGACCTTGAGCTGTAAAAACTTATGCATCTTGCAACGCATTCCAGGCTTGAGTCATGCGACAGAAACCTGGATTTTTCAAGCCAAAGCGCTCCCTCCGAGCAGTTTTCTATGCACACTCCAGAAGCCACATCTTACAAGGATATCAACAAATGTTCCTTACAAACAATACTGTATTTTTTGGGTCAAATTTATCACGTTTTATAGCTATTACCCAGATTCGTTTTAGACTTTCTTCGTTTGGAAACCAATGTCCCCCACGATTTGAGCATTTTGGAACTGAACAACACGTACTAGGCATCTTAATTCACAAAATAAATTTACTTTCAACGATAAACACACGGTTCTCAATATGGATGCTTGATGTTTGTTGGACCTAATCGCATTGCGCATGCGCCAGTTTCCATGGCAATACAGAGCTGCCCATTGCCAACGACGAAATTGTAGCTCGCTTTCGTATCAGACAATACCAATAACCACTCTGCAATCTTTAACTATTCACAATGTTTTCCCTGGAAATGAAAATAAATCATGTAAGAACTGTTTCATGAATAACATGACTGATATTTCTTCGACGCCACATACTTTGTGTAAATGTCAATGTGGCACGACTGAGCTGTATTCCAGATGTTCCTCTTACCGTTCGGGTGCGGTATCTTAAACCAAATACTTGAAAACGGGGGAGAAAGGACCAGTCAAAGTCAAATTGCTGATATTCTTTTATTAGCTGTATTCCAGACGTACCTCTTACCGGTCAGGAATGGCAAAGCTGAAGCGAAGGCTTGAACACCAGCAAGATAGGAACAGTTTTTGGCAAAATTCGTACCCGTTTTAGCTGGCCAGTTTACGACCTGTCAGCTTTCCTCCCGGAGGGGCGGGGTGGGACTAGACTAGATAACTCGACCTCTTTCCTCCCTACAAAATTATCCAGTAAATACAAGGTCAACGTGGCTATTCTATTCATTTTCATAAGAATTTTTCATGAGAAAAGGAAAAGAAGAACAGAGCGTGAGTGTAACTGGTTCCAGTTACAATTTGTCATACTCATGTAGCCCATAAAACAAGTATTTTTTATTTCCGAAAACTAGAACATTAATTATTATAAATGTTAAAAGAAATGTTATTTATTAGTAAAGAGACATTAGATTCTTGTGAACACTTGACAAGCCTTTGGCTTGCAAGGATTATATGAATTTGTGCGAGCAAAATTCATCCTTTTTTTCTTCTTGACACTTTTCCCGATTTTTTGTGTCTTCTTCTTCTCTGACGCTATGAGCCCTAGGACCATGAAACTTGGGACTTATGAAGAGCTTGATCTGAACATGTGCATGCCACTTTTTATTTTCGTCTTTGATTTCGTTTTCTTCGTTAAAACGCCATGTGAAAAGAGTGTATGTTTTGCAAGTAAATGCGTATCATTCAACGACAGCACAGAATACGCATTTGCTCAGTAAGCTTTGTGTGCGCTCTCACTGCGTAAATAGATAACAAGGCGTATGCCTGATCAGTCAATAAAACGTTAAGTCAACAACAACCAAACACTACTCGGCTTATAAGACGTATTCAAGCTGTGTTGTTTGCAATATATTATTTAAGATATAACCCATTGAAGGAAGTATTTTTGCGTTTTAATTTTGTCAAGTGTTTCACATTTCGCTAGCGGAATGAGCTTCTAGTTATATAATTATATTTGTGCTTTAATATAATATGGACTGTTCAAGAATGGTGCTTAACTTTACTGTAAAGCTGCGTTCTATTGAGCCTCATTTGATTGGTCAAACCTTTACCTTATTACGAAGTTCCCCTTCATATGAACATGAAATAAAATAAGCTTTTGATGTGTCACATGTATCGCTAGGCCAGCGCCAATGCACAGTCCCCGTCGGAAGTAAGTTTTGCGGCCCACAAAGCAGAAAAATACACACATGTCTTATAATTCATAATAATAAACATAACATCTATATTGTTTAAAAATTATTTTAATAGACCCTGCAGTTTCAATACCGAAGTAGATATATTATAAATTACATTTGAAACTCGTAGTAAGGAGTCATATTTTGTCTAAAATGAAAGACTCAAGTACTTTTCTAACTGTTTATTAATGTTAAATAAAAGATGTTGACTGTGAACTATAACGCAAGACATCGTGTTGCTTGCGTTGTAAATGCCAGCAATAGTGTAGTTTACGTTGCAGTTGTTCATGATTAACAGTTGTGCACAACGTTTCCGTGACACATGTCTAGTAGGTGCTAAATAAAAACAGATAATAGCATAAAGATTATAGCAAATGTCTTATTGTTCTGTTTAAACAGGGTATTTCTTTTCATATTTTAAACAGAGTTTTTATTGAACAAACATTTATTGCTAGTTCTAGTACCTTCTGTTCCTAATTTTTTACTAAATCTTGTAATTCACAGTCAGTGACATGTAAAAATATTCAACATTTCTAACATAAAATTGTGATATTTCAAAATGTATTACACTAAAAATCCTCCAAAGCAGCCCACTTCAATATATCTACAAAAGCTGGTTCGACTTTTTGGCCATATGTTGAAACGGTTTGAGGGATAAATGACCCTAAGCAAAATTCGTCCTTTTTTTCTTCTTGACACGTTTCCCGATTTTTTGTGTCTTCTTCTTCTCTGACGCTATGAGCCCTACGACCATGAAACTTGGGACTTATGAAAAGCTTGATCTGAACATGTGCATGCCACTTTTTATTTTCGTCTTTGATTTCGTTTTCTTCGTTAAAACGCCATGTGAAAAGAGTGTATGTTTTGCAAGTAAATGCGTATCATTCAACGACAGCACAGAATACGCATTTGCTCAGTAAGCATTGTGTGCGCTCTCACTGCGTAAATAGATAACAAGGCGTATGCCTGATCAGTCAATGAAACGTTAAGTCAACAACAACCAAACACTACTCGGCTTATAAGACGTATTCAAGCTGTGTTGTTTGCAATATATTATTTAAGAAATAACCCATTGAAGGAAGTATTTTTGCGTTTTAATTTTGTCAAGTGTTTCACATTTCGCTAGCGGAATGAGCTTCTAGTTAGATAATTATATTTGTGCTTTAATGAAATAGGGGCTGTTCAAGAATGGCGCTTAACTTTACTGTAAAGCTGCGTTCTATTGAGCCTCATTTGATTGGTCAAACCTTTACCTTATTACGAAGTTCCCCTTCATATGAACATGGAATAAAATAAGCTTTTGATGTGTCACATGTATTGCTAGGCCAGCGCCAACGCACAGTCCCCGTCGGAAGTAAGTTTTTCGGCCCACAAAGCAGAAAAATACACACATGTCTTATAATTCATAATAATAAACATAACATCTATATTGTTTAAAAATTATTTTAATAGACCCTGCAGTTCCAATACCGAAGTAGATATATTATAAATTACATTTGAAACTCGTAGTAAGGAGTCATATTTTGTCTAAAATGAAAGACTCAAGTACTTTTCTAACTGTTTATTAATGTTAAATAAAAGATGTTGACCGTGAACTATAACGCAAGAAATCGTGTTGCTTGCGTTGTAAATGCCAGCAATAGTGTAGTTTACGTTGCAGTTGTTCATGATTAACAGTTGTGCACAACGTTTCCGTGACACATGTCTAGTAGGTGCTAAATAAAAACAAATAATAGCATAAAGATTATAGCAAATGTCTTATTGTTCTGTTTAAACAGGGTATTTCTTTTCATATTTTAAACAGAGTTTTTATTGAACAAACATTTATTGCTAGTTCTAGTACCTTCTGTTCCTAATTTTTTACTAAATCTTGTAATTCACAGTCAGTGACATGTAAAAATATTCAACATTTCTAACATAAAATTGTGATATTTCAAAATGTATTACACTAAAAATCCTCCAAAGCAGCCCACTTCAATATATCTACAAAAGCTGGTTCGACTTTTTGGCCATATGTTGAAACGGTTTGAGGGATAAATGACCCTAAGCAAACTCTGAACATTTGTCTAACATGTTATCCATAACACTAACAAAGTACAGAAGATTAGGGAAAGGTTGATAGTTTCTGTATTAGAATTACATAAATGTCACATAGTATATTTTCACATTTTATAAAAATTACTTATCTGTATACACGAAATAGTGAAAAGAGGAAAAGGTATAATAAGTCTGTTTCTTTGTGAAGCAGGTTTATAATGTCAATGTTATAGTATTAAGTCAGTCTGTATAAGACAGCGTCTAATTCAGTTTATAGAGACTACAACAGCTACGCAGTTTAGTCAATAAATGTGACTAAAAATGTATACTGGCTATCGTATATAAGATTAAAATTTTGATACTGAAATAACAGAATGGAGTTACAATTATAATTGGTGCATATTTGATTGCAGCAATTATTTAAATTGGTGTGGAAAAATTATTCTGATTCTGATTTCAACCAAGGAATCTAGCGTTGCTATACTGGACTGCATTTAAATTACTACGCCATTAGAATGATGCATAATGTTGGTGTCGTTTGTGAATTGAAAGATAAAACAATAGTTTACAGGATAAAATTTCTTTCAGAAAAAAATTCTTTCTAGAAAAAACAATTCATTTCTGAATCATAAGTAAAATTTTAAAAACTGCAAAAAGTCAGAAGACAGTAGATAACAAAGCAAACTAAAATATACTTGTCTTTATAAATAATCAAAAGTAAGCTCAAACTTGTGCTTTTGATAAAATGCCTCGTTTCAAAGTGGATTAATCTCAGTACTGTCATTCTACAAAATTAACTTGATAACTTACTTGATAACTAACATTACTTGATAAATAAGTTTACTTTGACATAAATTTGTCCGGATTAGCAAGTTCCTCGTATCACTCAGGTGATGCACTAATGGTTTGATTTGTTTACCAAACAGATGACTATTAGTAATTAATACATTGAATCTGCACCACCCCCAAATGTCCACTTTGTGCTCTGCCTCTTTCCTCCCCTATCCAACCCAATTTTATACTGGTGGTAAAGAGCTCCAACCACTCACTTTTCTTATATTCTAAGAGGCTATCATTTATTCCCACCATAAAATGTTTTTAAATTTAATTATAAGAATGATCAATTGCAGTGGGTGCAATATGATCAACATGAATTAAAAATCAAGAATCATCCCACTTTTCAGAAAGCAACTTGTTAAGTTGATTTAAATTGAATGCTCATTACATGTACAAAAATTTTGTATCTCTCTTTCAGGTATCCCCTTCAAAAAAAAAAAAGAGACATAAAACGCCTAAAATGAAGAAATTAACGGAGTGCAGATGACTGGTATATCAAAATATATTTAACTGGCCCTTGAACAAGATTTAAACAGTTATGTTTCTCGTTTTTCTCTCCAATTTCAATTATTTCTATTAGTTATATTACTGAGTTAATTTATTTTTATAATTTAAATAAATTATATCAGACACTTACACATATAACCCAATTTGGGCTTGACAAGCGCTACGGGATTAAAAATTTCGCAAACAGAAACAGTCACGTTTGTTGCAGCACATTCTTATTGAAATTATCTGGGAGACACGCTAATCGCACTCGAACATCGCGCCATCACCTTGTATTAATTACATATTCATACAGTAAAAGCTACAATTGGATCTGAAAAATTCTGTCCGCTGTTCGAAGTTCTTGTTACATAAAAACGAATGAGAAAATAAAAAAGGACTAAAATATTTTTTTTGAATAAGAGAGTTGCCCACTTTACACACTTTTTTCGGAAAAATGTTTTACTTGATGCAATCACAATTCTGCTTTAATAGTGTAAATTTAAAAGAATATCGATCAATTGCAGTTCAATCTTTAGATTGTATTTATTTCCACAAAGATGAAAACGTTATAGGTGTGAAACAATGAACGTTTCCCCTCTTTATCGATACACTACAAATAGTCAATGCTTGCAAAGAGAGCCACTGACTGAAGCCGTACATTTAATGTTTGGAAAAAGAAGCGTAATGATGACCAGCATCTCACATTAGGAAATGCTGTCATTATAGATAAGACGACATCTCCACGTCCTGATTGATCAGTTTTATTGAAGTTTGCTATATCAATCCTGACGATTGCGCCACAAAGATCACAATCGTTCCGAATACATAATAACATCATCGGACGTGGGATTGCTGACTCCATTTGAGACAGTTTTTAGTAAATCGTTTGAGACTTTGTTCGACAGTCCATTTTCTATGTTTGATTTTAAGTCTCGTTTTCTAATAGATTCTCGCATCGCCTTATTTTCCTCTGTGAGGTTGTGTAAACGACATATTAGTTTCTACAAAAAAAAGACAAAATAGCTTCAGTGTATATGTTATGATTTTATATCTAGATTACATTTTTCACGTTTTAACAGGCAGTAGTCATTTCAAAAACCACTTTTTACATAGGAACAAAATTAGACTAGACCTGCGATAAAGTATCTATTAGGATTTTAGCATCCTTATATCTTTGACAACATATTTGTGACATGATGACAGATGTGAAACTGGGAGATAATATGTAAAGTTACACATCACAAAAAATCCCACATTCCTTGTTAATTGATTCCTTGTTAATTAAAAATCGACAACGTTATCAAATAAAACTATTTTGCTCTGGTCCAAAGGATAAAGCAAAGCTCATTAAAGTGAGGACTACGTTAACTTAAAATAAGTCTTTAACTCTGCGGTAGGAAAAACATAGAAAGAGCCAGAAAACAAAATTTACATCTTTAATTGTGGCATCATGTTTTAAACTGCATTCTTGTCACTCATAAATGTCCCACTGAATCTCCAAAGACGTTAGCAAACGCGAAAGTACATTGAGGTTGTGTATAAAGTACAATTAATACGAACTAAATGAACTTAAGTGAACTCACTGCAATGCCTGACGAGTTATCTACTCCATTAGTCAAATCAAAAGCACTTGCATTTTTCTTGAGGTCCTCGTGATTTATGCCAACTCTGGCAATGTTATGCTCTACATAGTCGGAACCAAGGAGTTCTTCTGATGCAGAAAGACGCAATCCCATCCCAAGATTAATTAACTGCAAACAAAGTAATGCACACATTTGATTTACAAGTGTATATGCAACCCTTTCTCATGCTCATTTGTATTTTTTAAATAATGTAACTGCATTTTTTATAACCAGTGTCACTTCTTAACGATTTACTTGATGATTCAAGAGTATGGAATTTCATGTTTCAACATATTTCAATCGCTAGGTTTGCTTTAATATGTCAGAGATTTTTTGTTTTGCCCATTTAAAAAATATGGATTGAAAAATACATAGCTTGAAATTTGATATCATAATTTCTACCTCTTATTTAAAGCCAATAATTTAAAAACTGAACATTATAGCGTTGTAGTAACTTTTGATGAATCATGGTTACAGTTTATTACTGTTCGATAATCATTTCCATTTTATGTTACAAATCTAGAATGGATTTTTTGCCTCTAAATAATTATAATGTAACATTTATAAAGCCCTTTATGTCATATGACCACATTTCGATTTATAAATGGTTAACGAGCAGACATATTTTCCAACTTTTGTAACCTGGCTATTTGAGTTTTTGGTAAGTCATACAGTAATGAGTTACAGTAGTCCAACCTTGAGATTATATATGCCTTAACAGTATTTCAGTTGCATTTCTAGAAGGAAAATGCCTGATTTCACAAATTTCAGGTGAGAAATATACTATGCTGTGTTATTTAAGATCAATACATTTTTCACAGACATAAGTCTGTCAAAAATATATGAGGATTTTTCATACATTATGTAGATTTAACCGTCTGGTCATCAGCATCTATATTAATTTCAAACGTTGCTCTGAGCTGATATGGTGAGCCGACCATAAGAACTTCAGTTTTATCAGTATTAAGTTTTAATATATTGAGAGAAATCGTGTTCCGAGAGGCAGACCTGTTTGGCTTGAAGGGCATTATCACTATAACCAATGTACAGCTGAGTGTCATCATCGTAGAAATACACAGATAGGACATAGTATACAGCGATATCAACTGAGAGCATGTGTTAAGTAAGTTAGTTACTTGTATGATTTGCTTAACGACACGATCGACCCTTAGCGGATTACATTTATCAAAGCATGTCAATAATCAGTGACTAGAAGACAACACTACAACTTAAAATCCAGGTAAGTTGAAAAGAGTATAGGGCCTAAAATACTTCCTTAGGGAACGTCAAAATTAAGTGATTTTGGGCCGGAGATTTGACAGCTCTTGGCTGTCTGTGTATGAGACGTAAGGTACGAGCACAACCATTTCAGCACGTCTTCGAAGTCCAGAAAGTCTATTAAGTAGAATTCGTGACTGATAGGGTCAAAGAGAGCGGACAGATTGAGAAGTACGAGTACTGACATTTTCTCTTTATCCATGGTCCTAACAATGTCACTGTGACCTTTAACAGCGCTTTTTAGCAGAATGAAACTTTCAATAAACGGACTACAATGGCTGCTGTAGATTCTGCTTCGGAAATTGGTCTATTAGTTTTAGAAACATTGTCACACTAGCCTGTTTTAGTTCACAGTGCAACCTCACCAGAACTACAGCACCAATCATTATTTATCTTTCAGTGGCATATCAAAGGGTACGGAGTTGAGAAGTTGCAGCCTCCGCCCTTCCCCCTCCCCCAGATAAAAAGACATTTAAGCAGTGAGTTCTCACAAAAAAGTGTGACTTCTGTGTGTGTTTTTATGTTGAACCCTTCTCGCCTGGATCAAAACCTTATCAGCCGCAACAATCCCTATTCTCCGACAGAAACCTGTGTCCTTCACAAGTATTAATGACCCACTGTGTCACGTTTTAGATTTTACCGTGAGCATAATGAAGGTGACGACTATACTCCACACAATGATGCAGACGATAGCAAGTGTCTGGATGCCAAGCAAGTAGAACCCTCCGCCCCAGTTTACACCCTTCAAGCCACCGCTGAAATCTTCTAATCTGTCTATATCGACAAAAAAGCCAACCGCCAGCATGCCCTGAAAGACAACAAAAATGAATTGTAAGCAATATTTGAGTGAATAACTATCTTACCTTTCTCTAAGCCTATCTAGTTTGTGGGCTCTTATAGCAGCCTTCAGCCCTTGATTATCTAGATAAACATAAACATCTTATAAATGAATCCAAATATAAGTTAAACATCAAAGTAAAATAAAATCCTTTAGTTAAGATTAAATAAACCGATACTGTTAAAATACAGAAAATATTGTTAATTTCTTTCTGAGGCTCCGTTTTGGCAGCAGCACTCACCCAGATACCGCCCGTACCGTGCACGGCTACAGCCGCCACTGGGTCATCGATTCTCATCTTATCGAGGAGATTTGCAGATACGAGGCAGAAGAAAGCCCCGAGGCCGCCAATGACAACAGCTTCCCACGGCCGCACAAGAGCACAACTCGCTGTAGTAAAATACCATAACGGAAATAAGTGCACATATGATTTCCGTAAAATCAACATTATTACCTGTGTTGTATGACATGTAAATACAATACAAAGTACATCAATTACGTTTTGCTTCTTTATTTTTAAAAAGGTTTCGAACAAAATATTCTCATATTTGTTTTTGCCTTATATAACATTAGTGGTTGTGAAAAAATACCCAGCCGTTGTTTTAGCGCGGCGTGAACATAAAAACATGTGCAGTTTACCGCATAACAGACAAAAAATACCTGTAATGCCAACTAAGGCTCCTAAAATAGATGTAGCAATGTCGGGTATGAGCATTTTTCCTTTGTTCATAGCGCACCTGCAACATATCGAGATTATTCGGGCTAAGACTATTTTAACATTTCCTATAGATATTTCCGGTTAAAAATTCCTAAATCATATACTTAGTTCGCTACTTCATGGCTTAATGTGCCAAAAATTCATTTATTAATAGTTCTGGATTTGAATAAAGGAGTATTTAGACAGCCAGTTAACAATGAGAGAAGCTTAATATATTCTAAGTGTTCTATTATATATAATTTACACAGTCAAATAGTTTAATCTTTCATTTCACTTTTGGACTTTCGTCAAATCTACAAACTTAAATAGTTGTGAAATGCAAATTTAGCTTTTTTATTTATTTTTTTTTTCTGACTGTTGCATTAATAAAAAGTTAAGAGATGCTTACGTATAAATAATTCCCACAATTCCTCCACCCATTGAAGCATTCAAAGTAGTTACTGCAGTTCTGCATAAAAGTTTAGCAGAGAGTTAAGTCAATGTTGAGTACATTTTGCAGTCATATCTACCGTGTTTCCGAATTAAACGGTTTACAAGGATAGCTTTAAACTTAAAGAGCAGTCTAAGGTTATGTGTGCAAATTGTATATCTTCTGTACATGGGATAAAGGAGCACGCAAGAGATCATCAGCCACGTTAAAAGTTTAACAAATTAACATAATTTTTTTCGAATTACCCCACGAAACAGGAAATATTTCTTTTATTTCAAAGCTTTTTGTCTACTAATATTCCGATTTTTGATATATGAAAAATCGTTGCAAATAGAAATAACAGACATGTTATGCATAACACTGCCACATCTCACTTTATAAGTAGTATGATTGCTTTATACTTGTCTATTTTCTCTGTCATATTGCAGAGAATCAATGAACTAAAACAATGCACGATTACCTTGCTGCTAGAATCCATTTCCCTCCAGAAATACCGAACGTACTTCCGCTGTTGAAGGCTAGCCATCCCCACCTAGAATAAACGTGCACCTGATTGGATTAACACCAGCGATAATGTCAGACTGATTTATTCCTCGTAAAAACCTTACTATAAAATCTTTCTATAAGATATAATATCTTGATATAAAATTACTTCATTTCATAGAAAACAAAGACATGATAAATACATTTATGGAACCGTGGTTGATCATTAATGGTAATAGCGTTTTTACTCAGATTGAAAATATTTTGTGATATTCTACTACTACGAATCCTGCAGGTAAATCTAAGTTTTAAAATAACAATGCTTATTTTATCCTTTAAACTTTAATCCAATATTAGAAATAGGAAATCTACTTTTACCAAAGCATGAACATTCCAACAAGCGTGTTAGTTCCATTTCCTAACGGCAGGGGCGCCGTTCCCTTATCGTACCGCCCTAGTCTAGGCCCTAACAGGGCCGCCGCTACAAGTGCGGAAGCTCCACCAACCAAATGTACACATCCCGAGCCAGCAATGTCAATCACACCTAGCTCTGCTAGGAAACCATTCTCAGCCCAGACCCAGTGGGCTGGAATACAATATATAACAGTATTTAGCAACGAGAAGACTACATAAGACCGCAAATGGGTCCGTTCCGCCATCGCACCGCTAACTATAGTTGTTGCCGTTGTCGCAAATGACAGCTGGAAAATGAATGTAGAGTAGATAGCACCCATTGTATCTGGATCTGTTGATTCAACAAACCAGTAGCCTACACCACAAAATGGATTTGTCCCTGGATCCATTCCTGTAGGAGTATAAGTTACATAAGTAGAATATTGTTGTCAAGGCGGTCTTTAATAAGTTATGAGTCTTTAATTTTGTGTTTCGATTTCTTCTGCTCAAGTCATGAAGTTGGAAACAGTTGTGATTTCATCGTGGTTAAATTAATAACACTAATCAAATTTTTATCCAGTCATGCCCGTTGTTGACATATTATATAAGTTTGTTCTATGGATAAAGTAAAATTGCCTCAAGAAATTATCACTAGGCAATGTAAATGATACAAAAGTGAAATATGGTTAAAAAATTGATGTCTTGATATAAACTATGAAGTATTTACAGTTTGTTATATAATAAATGGTTACAAATTTAGTTTTGAATGTCTTAAATCGGGAAGAAGAGATTACATTATTCGAGATTACATTATTTTCTAGTTCTCACTTTGTGTTAGTTTTTCCTCTACATTTCAATATTTAACTTATAAACATCCATAGGAAAAGATAAATAAACTGTAAAACAGTAAAACAATTCTATATGTTTGTGGTTTGTGCTTATATTTGATACATACCAAAGCTAAGGCCGTATCCAAAAGCCCAGTAAGTAATGCCACCAAACACCACGTCGATCGCATTTTTCACCATAATATTGACTTCATTTTTAGAACTGACTGCTCCGGCTTCTAACAGTCCAAAACCTGGAAAAAATTATACATCAGTTTGTTTTTCGTTTTATAAAATTGCAACACCAGTTTCTTGGAAAACTGTCTTTCTGTTGGTTTTTATCACGCCTTTCTATTCTTGCTCTTATACTTCTGATCAAACATCTACTTAAGCTTTTATATTGGGTGCATTCTTTTATTGTTTTTTTAAGATAACTGCTGCATCTATTTAAGTTTTTACTTGTTACATTAGATACATTCTGTTGTTGGTTTTTCTCAGATAACTTTTATATTTCTCTACCAAATGAATGGCATTTAAATCATAATCATCAAATGTATTTGTGGGATATCGTTAAAATCAGTAGACCATACTGCTTTATGCGTAACCTATTTACACCGTGATCATCAGTTATTGAGCTTTGTTTAAGAACTTATACCTAAGATCTAAGATCTAATGTCGACAGTGATGGAACACCATTCGAATCTGTCATCTCTTTGTTGTTTGGCATCACGATATCGAAGTATAAATCTCATTTTACAGTAAGAATCAACAGAGATTTATCCCTAGTTATTTCCAATGTTGCTCAGGAACAGCTTTGTATTCGAGGAATCAAGCGTTATTCATTTAACCTTTAAACTGTACAAAATGGTCTTACATTCCTTGCGCACCTTCTTAAAGATATTATATTAAAGATAAAATATTAAATATTGCAGATCGATATTAACATAATAAAGGTGTTAAGGTGATGTGTTTGTTCTTTTTATTGCAATGAAGACTATTAAATTTGAAGGGTATTGTTCTGTTGTCATTAAAAAGACTTAAAATCGGTAAAAAGTTTAAACCGTTAATAATATATTTAACAAGTCTAAGTCTTAAAAAAACTAATTTCGAGAAAATCGTATTTTCCAGAAATCTAAAATCACTTTATAAAAATGAAACTAAACTTTAGACTTATGTTTTAATAAAATTGATAATAATTGATCTTGTGACTTTTCCTGCCATTTTAAGGAGGTAAATACATAGAGTTTATTAGAGAACATGAGGAATATTAAATTATTTATTATAAAAGAGCAGATTTTCATCAATGTTTATTGGATACACCGTTTTATTTATAATGTATAATGATAGATTGGATTTAGCTGGACTTACATGGATTTAGCGGATTTTCATCATGAACTAAGCAATTCTGGATTTTTTATAATACGCTTTAACTTTATCTATAAGTAATATTAATAAATGAAACCTAAGATGGTATCTTTTATAAAAAACTGTAGGTAACAATTTTAAAACATATGTTACAATTCCCATAAACACTTCACACAGCTAACGTGCCGTCTCTGCCATACATAAATATATAAATGACACATACATAATACACAACACAATGCCTCACCCGACTGCATGGAAAAGATAATAAAGGAATTGGTAAGAACCCACGTGGCGTCATCCCACGAGAACTTGTCAAATGCCGACGGCCCAACTGTGTCTTTTATTTTATCAAATTTTACATTATCCATAGATTTATTCCACACAGAACTATCAGTAGAAAAGTAAAAAGTCATGTCTTATTCAGCTGATATAAATTATCTGCCCCATTAAACAACTGTACTTAAAAGTAAAAGTACAAAATTTGTCAAGACCTTATAATTTCAAGAGCATGTTAAGCCTATGTTTTTCGTGAAGTAATGACGCTGACTGGAGCAATTTTTACGATGTAGTTTTATCGCTAACAAGTTTGTCCTCCTATAGTCGTTTCATGTTCATATAATTGCTTGTTACCTGTATGCTTTCAGAGGAAAGCGGTGTAGTTCTTGGAATATTTGCATTCGGAGATGGCCTTATACTGATAAGTTGTGTTCGGTCACTGAATACTTTGTTTTAAATCAAGAGGTCACCGAACTATCTGGGTTCTTTTTATGCATGCAATTAGCCTTTTGCATAAAGCGATAAAACAACGCTTAACTCCTTATTAACCAAATGATACTGATCCACTTTTACAATAATTTTCTGCGATTGCAGCTGCTTTCCTCTTAAGACGAAAACTTTTCATGTAGCAACCTCCTATTGACTTCACAGAGCAAAATGACAATGGTTGCTGCTGCATTTGTAAATAAAAAGCTCCTTTCTGATTGGTAGAGAGATGTTTAACCAATCTTAATATGATGTAACTAACTGTTACATTATTCAGCGTCCAGTATTTTTATTGTAAATTGAGTAGAAAGCGGTGTGTAATGTAAATAAAATTTTTGAGAAAATGCGATTTACAGCTAAATATACGAGTACCCACAAAGATTCTTTTTACCTTAAAAATGTATGTTTTCGTTCAACATACTAAATCTTTAAAATTTTGCAACAATGTTAAGAATTCCAAAGCTCTTTTTAAACTTTGCTTTGAACTTAACAAAATAATAAATTGAGGTTTACTACAGCAGACCCTTGGGATTGGACCGCCCGGCAAATAGGGCCACCCTGCAAATCGGACCAGTTTTCGCCAGAACCGAAATTCTTCCATTCTTTTCTGTTAATAAGAAAACCTCAAAAAGTTGGATCATCCCTCAAAATCGAATCAACGGACCACTCTTACCAGTCACAAATGCCATGTTGAACCCCTCAGAACGGCCTCAGAACAAACATAGCACGTGTGTGCTGAATAAACAGAAGTCGATGACGGATTATCATTTTGCTTGAGGCTCGCTACTTGTAATTGGGATCGGGATTAGAGCATAGTCTATACAGAAAAGAAAGATTACAAGGAACTGAGTTGCAATTTAATGTTTTAACACAGAAGAAGTTATGTTTGCAGTTTAAAATTAACACTTGCTAACGGTATTTTATTTCTTCTTTGAGTACCTGAAATCAACTAGATAAACTCTCTGTATTACATTTAAGCAATTTTCTCACAGGTAAACTATTTTTCCTTGTATATAAACAACAAAAATTGATCAGCAAGAGTGATGCCAAAATCATGGAAATGGCAAAAAAAAAAAATAAACAACAAAACAAAAGTAAAAACCAGAAAATTCTTTTGCTGCATCATAATATTGTTGCATACCATTGTTTCATGCATACCATTGTTTCATATTATGAGTATTGGTACAACATAGACAACATGGCATAGATAAAAATAGCTGGACTTATCAGTGTCGGCAAATCATACCACGATTGTGACTATTGATATTGGTGAGGTGGGGCGGGGGTGTTGCTTAGTCAGTATCAGGATGCTGAATCGTATCCATTCTTGTCAAATATTTAAAAGAAACATTTTTGCTTATTTTTCAAACTTAGAAATTAAATTAATTTAAAAAATCAAATCTTCGAAATTATTGAGTGTATCTGCAGTGTGAATCCAGTCGATACTTTAAAGAGCTTTATTTATAATTAAACTAAAGATTATATATCTTTGCATGTAAAGTCGCATGTGTTTCTTCCGATACAAACTGCAATCTTGTATTATAACATTCTGTAAATTAATGACACTTTCTAATGTCAAAATAATTCTAGTGTTAATTTGTGAAACCGTTGCAAGATAGCAAGTGAGTCCAATTGCCAAAGGGCTTCATAAAGCATAAATTACAGTACGTAAGCACTTTTATCTATAGTGAACAAACCTACAGTATTTGTTAATGACTCAAATGGTTCAGAGGGATAAACCGATATTTTCTTAACACTGTGTTGCGATCAAGAGATCACATGCTTCATTCAGTAAAGCCTACAGACAGAAACACCGGAAATGGTATTTTATGACTGCTAGGCCCCTTTAGACTAGCAGAATGTCCATTATATTAGCTATGACAACATTCCTTATTCGGTTTCTGTTAAGAAACAAGCAAAGCTTATTGATCACGTTGAAGTTTGCTGGAACAGTTTAACTCACAATGTTATTTCATATAGTTAACATGTAAGTTTATATTTTGCCATATGCCGCGGCAGTTGTTAACACAATACCGCATTATATAACAGTTAGTTTCCTTTATGATGTCGTTATAGCCTGTGTCCAAATTACTTACTACGGTTATTGTAGCTTAACGCTAATATATAGAAGTCGCATCTTGGTTGGAGCCGCTTGACTTATAACCCTCAGGTTGTGCAATCGAATCAGACCGAAAGTGGATAGTGGCCATATACCTCCTAACACCGATTTAGGAACAACACTTGGTCTAGCTCTTCCTTTTCCCAGAATTCAAAATTACTGTCTTTTGATTACGCTTCAAAATTTATCCTTGCAAAAAAATTCTTTAGGACAAAAAATTTAAAAGTATACAAATGGACCAACGGATGAAGTGAAATTTAAATCTTATTAAATATTATAGTTCTCTAGAATCACTCGGCAGAAAGAATTATTGAAGTGAACTCGGTTGTCATTAATCTTGGAACACTCGTAACATTGCTGCTAACAAAATTGGAAGAAACTGCTTTGTAATGATAAACAAAGAGTACCATATTAGCTTCTAAGCAAAGTTTAAAAAGGCCGATTTAGTCCGCTGAGCGTTGTGTGATTTGCCCCGGGGGTTTACCGACCATTACCTGACTGCATGGTGAAGATAATGAAGGCGCTGGTCAGCACCCATGTGGCGTCATCCCATGATATGGTCACGAAGCCAGGCAGGTCTTTGTTGCTGTTTTCGTGCTGGATGTTTTTTGTATCAATGGCATCGCTTTCTATTCTTGCTTCATCGTATCCTGTACTGTTCCAAGAAGCAGTGCTCGAGTAGAAACTATCTTTCATGTCTTTAAAAGACATCTTGACATTTATTAAAATGTCACAGTGTTTTATATGTTACATTACTTTTTAGACAGTTACTATAAGGAGAAGTCTGCTGTGTTATCATTTTATCCGCAGTCGATGTACTTATGCATAGATGCGCAGTTAAGCACCTTTTATTTCGGTATTACTAACAACAAAAAGTCAACGTTCTCCTATTGCGTATGCTCTATTGTTGCTTAAGTCAACGTTCTCCTATTGCGCATGATCTATTATTCATGCTTAAGTCAACGTTCTCCTATTGCGCATGCTCTATTGATGCTTGTATGTAATGTTGTTTGGTCTAACAAACGCTAGACTCACGGCTGAATACACATTTCCATGATGCCTGCGATACTTCCTTTGTGTCTGTTAGCCTGAACACAGTGCCTGCCTTCATATTTCAAGTCTTCTGTTAGACTAGTCGTTCCCAAATTATTCACACATATATATTTTATGAAAAATTACATCGCTTTTGATTGGTTAATGGTCTTTGCGATGGGCGATGATTAAATCTGTTGTACCTGTGCTCCCTCAGTACTGTCGTGGTTGCTTACAAATGCCATAAGAAGGGCGCTATAATGAAATTAAATAACGTTCATGCTGTCTATCTATCTGTGTCTACATCTTTCTCTTTTCCTGTGATTCTGTAGTCTATTTCTTGGCAGTTTATATGTTCCCACGTGTCCAAGCCACCGCATTTGTTTATGCAGATGAAACAGCACTAAGATCTATCACCATTAATTCACACGTAATCTTGGTAGCATTCTCCAGCAGTATTATATTTTTATCCATGTGAAAGAATATGTTTTAAATTAGCTAATATAATGTTTTTTTTATCTAAACCTTACTACTTTTTTAATGATAAAGTGGAAAAACAGACTGCATGATTAACACACGACTGACTTAGCCCACAACTGACCTATTGGCATACTCTTTACGCTTGATGTATGTAAATGCCAACACTCCATGGAAGACCGCAGCGGACCCTACAACACCCGTTATGATAGCCTGTTTCAGATCTTTCACTTTGGCAGCTTTAGAACGAGATTGCTGAAAGAGCTTTAAAACAGCAATGTTAAATAAAGGCATTGCTTAATGAATTTCATTGTTTACTAATAAATCATACGAAAGCAGTTCAACATCGTTTATGTTCTGTCCCAACAGCCTCCTTCGTTAGCAATCGCTTGTTTCAATCAATGAGATTTGCAAAGCAGTTTAGCAGTCTGTCTTCCTGCAAAGCTTGCTCCCTTGCTCGCCTACGACCTCTCCCACCCAGGAGGTTAGGATTGCCGCTAAAAAATCTTTAATTAAAGTGAATTTCACTAGATAGCGGAATAACACACTTGCAGGAACCACAAAAGGATATCTTTGTATTAGACTATGACCGAGAAATGAGCTCAAAGTAGCGCTATCTCTAACCGTTTTCGAAATAATCATCAAATTTGACCTGATTTTGACAAAAGCTCTGGACAGTGCCAAGATCACCTAGGTACCTCTTATGTAACACCATTTGGCTCAAGTGAGCTCAAAGCGATCTATCTCTAGCATTATCGAGATTAACTTCCGATTTTTACCCAGATCTTCATATGTGCCAAATTTCATCTTTCTCCGTCAAATTAGGTAGGAGGAGTTCTCTGGAAACCATCCAACCAAAAAAGATAAAAAGAGAGAAGAAAAAAGGGAAAAAGGGCAGAAACTTCCAGAAAAACTACAAACTTATTCTGTGTTGCAAACAAAGTTTGCAAGTGGAAAATATATACTTTATCGTCAAATGTGTTGCTTTGTTTAATTCCAATGTCTTTAGAATGTCTGTGCATTGTTAAGAAATCCAATTGGGTTTTTCTAACTCGACTTTTGATTTTCTCGATAAGGTTACTGTTTATTGAGAATGGTTTGAAATGATACACTTGTTACACGTGTAACATTGCACCACTCGAAGGTGAACCAAAAATGCATGCCACCCTCATAACTGTATCACAGTTGTATACCGGGTCCAGCACGGTGTCATGGCGCAATCACATTGCACTTTGAGACTAATAGAAAAACCCAAGAAAAGAAAGTATACAGGAACCTAGACTCTGAGCACTAAATATCAAAAGCTACTAATCAGAATTTTTAACACTTCACACAAAACATAAAAGCCAAACTCCTTGCAATAAACAAGTAAACGCTACTTGAGTATTACACGGATGCCATTTTTGATTTACACAAACAAGCCATCATGCATCACCGGCTAATATCGTGTGTGTCCACCATTAGCCCTGAGCATAGCTTGGATCCGTCTTGGTACTGACGTAACCAATCTGTTGATTCTGTACTGGGGGTAGTTGTGCCACTTCGCAATGAGTGTTTGACGAAGTTCAACGTGGGTGCGTGGAGGAGGTTGTCGGGGCCGTACTTCGCGGTCTATGTGATTCCAAATGTGTTTTCAATTGGATTAAGATCCGCCGAATGGGTAGACTATGGCATAGACTGAATGTTTTTATTCTGTAGGCACTGCTGACACACATGAGCGATGTGAGGCTGCGCATTATCGTACATGAAGATAGCGTCGGGATGTTGCTGCATATAGGGGACAACTTGAGTACTCAATACGGTGTCAGTATACCGATTAGTGCCGAACACAATGTCTAGTGTAACGTTCTCCGACGAGTCTATATACGCGTTCACGGCCGTCTGTGCAATACAGTTGAAACCACGACTCGTCACTAAAGACCACTCGAGTCCAGTTTCGCTGTCTCCAAGCTCCCTGACTATGTGCACGTACCCAGTTAACGCGATTTTGAAGTCGATGGGCATCATACACGAGACCGACAAGCTCGCGAAGGCGATTAATGACTGTTTGACTGGAAATTAGTGGATTGTGAATGCCTGGGGTCTCACGTCGACGCTGCGAGGTCTGTCCCGAGTAGTTTCAGTCTCTTCATATCGTCTTTTCAAACGATATATTGCAGCCCGAGTACAACCAAAGCGCCCGGCGTACCTCTCCTTTGGAGACTCCTACACTTAACATGCCGATTGCTTGCTCCCTTTTCGCTTGTGTAAGACGTGGAATTTTTATTTGTGATTGTTTAAAAAAATAATTGTTCAAACACGTGCCTATGCTTCCAGAACACAAACGACTTATTAAACAGTCAATAGACACAAACCTATACTCGCTATGATAGTACCTAACGTAACAATCAAGTTGTTTCACACTTTCCTCATTATTTCGTTAATTGTGCTAAAAATGGACATAGGCTGTAAAAGGGTAAAACAAATCATATGTATAAATAAAAAGACCATACCTTAAGAAATAAAAAAAGTTATTTAACTATTTTACTGTATACTTTGTTTTTGGGGTCAGTATATGTTTAGAGACTTCTTGGTAGATTTATGATCTCAAAATAGAAATAGAAACTTGTACATGAGTAGGCTTAACAAATAGGTATCGAGATAAATTGTACTGTACGTTTTAAGTTATTTATTGAGCATTTCCTAACAATGGCATAAACAAACCTACTGTTATTCTTCAGCGGCAGGGGTGTTAAAATATACTGTGATTTCTTTTCTTTTCAGCGTTAAGTTTCTGCCTTATAAACTAACTGACGTGCATGCAGACTACTGACGTACATACAGATGAACTGACGTACATGCAGACTAAATAACGTGCATACCGACTAACTGACGTGCATACAGACGTTACTGATTCGGTGAAGTTTTGTAAATCTTGCCTCTGCTTAAGGATCTGTTACTTGCTAAACTTTTAATATGTTTATTTATAATAACAAAACCCCATTTCATTTGCATTTTCACATGTAACCGACCACCTGAAAATGTAACTCCTAAGACTGTTACATGTGTTTTGTCAAGTGTTTGAGGATGCTCTATATAGCTGTTGTCACACATGGAAAGGGAAAAGATAATTTCCGTTGAGTTCCATGTTTTACAGTTTATTCCATACAGCTTTCCTACTAGGTGACCACGTATTCGTCTAGTCATTCTTCTGCACTATTTTTGGTTGCTTCCCCAGGGAAGGTATAGATGGCGGGGGGGGGGGGAGAGGGTTGCAGCGGCTGATGTCTCTTAATGAGGTCATTGTTATGGAACAAGATACACTGAAACTACTCACAAGGATCATATAGGTATTGATTGCTAATAATAAACACAGCACAATGAGAGATAATGGCCGGACAATATGCGGTTAAGCACGAGGCGCCAGGTGTGTCCAGTTCGCTGAGCATCCGTCTGTGCTACGACTGGTGTCACGCAGGGAGTGGCGTCACGGCACTGCAATAAGAAGCAACGCGGGAGTTCCGTTTTCTTTCTTGTTGCTGGGAGGACTGGAACAATTTTTTTTTGGGGGGGGGGGGGTGAAAATTACCATTACTGTTGTACAAAGGCACATTAGTTTTGCTTGGCTAGAGTGACCAGCATCACAAAACACAACACAATAAAGCTATTTAATGTCCAGACATGCAATCTATTTTGTGAAACATCCCTGCACATTCGTGCTTCTTCCATATTAATTTAAAGGGGAATAAGCCATAGTAGGAGCACATTCCCCCACAGGACCATCCAAGATGGCTGCCAGTGTGATCTTAAAATTTGGCCGAGGTCAAAATAAAACTAGGATAATCTTGGACTTACCCACTATGTCAGGTCACCTATATACCAAATATCATAGAAAAAGGATTATCAGGGTAGGATTATCCGGCAATGAACAAACGGACAGACGGACGGGCAACACTCAAACCTATAGTTATAGCCCTGGTTGGGGACTAATTACAAGAAACAGTCTATTTTTTCTCTCTGACAAAAACGAATGCCACTGTCGCTCTCGAACAGATTTACAGCACATTTGATTACAATTTAGAGTCACACAAATTACGCCATTTTATTTACTCGCCAAAATGCATATCGCATGAATACCTTCATTATTTGAGGTAATGTCTGGCACATTTTGGATGTAACCAACAAAAAGCGTGATTTTTGTAAAAGCTAAACCGAACATAATAATACCACCCCAGAACCCACTATACGACCACCCCGCAAATACGAACACCCAGCAAATCCGACCACCCTGCAAATACGTACACCCAGCATATAATCACCCCCCAAATGAGACCAGCCCGCAAATACAACCACCCCGCAAATACCTGTAAGACCACCCCGCAAATACGACCATCCCGCAAATAAGACCACCCAGCACATAAGACCACCCCGCTGATACAAACACCCCGCAACTAAGACCACCCCGCAAATAAGACCACCCCGCAAATACAACCACTTTTCGCCAGAACCGAATTTCATCCATTCATTTCTGTTATAACAGAACCCCGAAAATACAACCAACGACCACTTCTCAGTTTCAAACGCACTTTTAACCCCGCAAATTAGACCATTGTTTACTTCCCTACTGGGATTGACTTGAGTTGTGTGAAACAAGGCACATGCCTTCCAATTAGGAGGATAAGGCAATTCTCAAAGCAAACAATACCGCTTGATATCAAATAGAATGGGGTACATATTGGGGGTCAAAAGATGCTTGATAGCACCCTCTGTACATGAATCGCCTTTTGATTTTGCAGATCTGTTGGAAATAAGTACAATTGATCATACTAAATTTGAATTGCGCTTGTAACTCCAGGTTTGGATCTCATCTTATGATTTCAGTTCTGGCTTTGGATCAGAAATGTAATTGCAATTTGCCAATTAAAGCACTAATTGCATCGACATATGTGGTTTTGGGTCCTTGCAATAATTACAGTGGATCGTTTTATATATCAATTGCATCAATATAGGCTTAACATCTCAACTTACTCGCACCATAAAATGTAATATAATAATAATAATGAAATAATAATAATAATAATAATAATAATAAGGAGAAGAATAAGAAGAAGAAGAAGAAGAACAAAACAACAACAACAACAACAACAAAACAGCAGCCGAACAAAAAGAAATCATGAAAGAACCCACCTGACTGCATGGTGAAGATAATGAAAGAACTCGTGAGTATCCAGGTGGCGTCGTCCCATGTTATCCGCGCCAGAGACGATGGCACAGTCCCTTGTGTACCACCTTCCTTTTCGCTGGTGTTAAAATTCAACACAGTATTTCCAAGCGTAGGATTAATCCAGGTAGTGGAATAGGCCATGTTGAGCCGATTCTCCTTCAGGGCTTTCTGTCTCTGTTTATATCAACTAACCTACAGTGTAGCAATTAAGGTAATAATTACAGCCGGTCATGAGCAGGGCTATTTCTGCACCTTGTTCTTCGTCATAACCTTTCCTATGTGCATGAAGTTTTGCTTTACTTATCCAAACACAGCATAAAGGTCATATGTTTAGAAAGCTATACATTTTAAGTTTTGTTGTGGTTATAGCAATTGTTAATTTTCGACGTGAAATGGATATTATCTATTAAAAAATGTGAGGTCAAACACAAGTTGCGCAGTTATTTAGATCTGTTGTCTGTTATAGAATAGAGAAAACCCCATATAACAGAGCTTACTTAGATGTATTATATATGTATCGCCCCACGCTTGTTTTTGTCATATGCAAAAAAAAAAAAAAAAACGTGTTTATGAAACTTCTTTTCGTATGAGATAAATTCTACTTTTTCAATAGTTTAATGTGCATTGTGCTTTGAAATTCTCCTATTTTTACCACCTATGCCGTTTATTTCACTATCCCTAATAGCAGCAAGTGCAAGGGCGAACCATTTGCGGTGCTTTCTTGACATATGTGAGCATTCCTGGCTTGGGGGGGGGGGGGGGGGTGGGGGAGGGGGGAGGGGGAAGGGAGGGGGGAGTCCCCTGTGGCTTGATTACTTCATGAGATATTTCCAGTCTTCTAAAAATATAAGCTTCCAAAAGAACAGGATGGCGAATGGGGATCACTCAAAGTGTTCACATTTTGGAGTGTTCCTACTCTTATTTTGGAGTGTTCCTACTCTTATTTTGGAGTGTGCCTACTCTAATTTTGGAGTGTTCCTTCTCTGAGATTCTGCGGTTGAGAGAAAATAGAAAGTAAAAACTGTATTGTTCTATCTGTAGTTTCTTGATCCTGTGGCCTTTCATAATTTATACCGATTGACAATATTCGGAGATGTATAAGCCTAGTTTAAAAAAAACACTAGAACGAATTCTGCCAGATAGCAAAATGACGCACTTGGAAAACAATAAAAGAAAGTTATTGCGCTACATTGTGAACGAGAAGGTCAACGTCACCCAGGTATCGCTTTGGTCGTTTAGACCAAAAGGGTCTCTAACGGTTTTCGAGATAATAGTCAAGTTCCGGTTTTTGACCTTCATCGGGAACGAGAAGGTCAAGATTACCCAGATACCTCTTACATACGTCGTTCCAATCCGAAGGGACGAATATAAGCTCTAAACCGCTCTATATCCAACCGTTTTTGAGATAACGGTCAACTTCAGGATGTGACCGAGAAAGTTAAGGTCACCGAGGACAGCTTATGAAACGTTGAGGCTCAAAGGATCGAAAATAAGCTCAAAATCGCCTTCAAGGTAAAGATTCATGATTCGCTTTAAAAATAGAAAAATACAAGTGTACTGTGGCCGGCTTAATAAAAATTCCAGAGAGATTCCTCCGAATAACCACCATTATTCTTCGTTACATTTATAAATACTTGAAAATTTGACCAGTAAACATTCCAACCTCGATCCAACGTCGAGGTGTTGGACCAAACCACTACATTAATTTTAATACGTCTTTTAAACAACGTTGAATAGCTTTTGGGAAAGAATCGTTGTTCAGACGTTGGTTTTTGTCGAAAACAAAACGTAACATAGGTGCAACGTCTACCTTCCGATGATGGATAGACGTCGATTATCCGACGTTTAATCAACTTTGCGCAAAGGTTGCAAATGGAAGCCGAAACAACGATGCTGTACAGACGTCGGGAAAGTGACGTTGAAAAGACGTTTGGGGGAATATTAAACTAGACTCGCTGTCAAGACAGCGCCAGTCATAGTATGGTTGCCCCTCCGTAACAGTAGCCTTCTCCTCGGGTCGTCAGGTCACGCAGGATACATATAAAGTCGATTTCCACGAACATTTTTTTTCAAAAGCATGTGCAAAATAAAACTTGCGCGCACTTGAGATTCTCATATTTTACGTCCTCGTTTTTGGTTTATTTACGGAATGCCTTTTCATGGATACCATTTTTAGTGAGCGATAACACAAACATATTGTTTGTTTGGCTGTAAATCCGACTTCTACACAACGTTCATTTTTCGACGTTTTTTTTTGTTTTTCCCCTTTATTCTCTTTATTAATATCCAATATACAATACATAATCAAACTTGAATATATTAATTACGTACAAGCATATCATAACACCAAGTTTAAATTACCGCTTATTTTGTCTATTTAGCAAGTTTTTTTTAAATGAATAGTAAAAAGAAAACACCGAAATGAATAGAGAACCCTATCCCCTGCCCCTTTGTTTTCAGGCTCTCACCAGCACCTATAACATCTCTCAGAAATACTGCTGAATAAAACGTTCACTTTTATGGCATAGTGATGCATAATGTCCCCATTTTTTATTGAAATTTTTCACCGAAAGCGATTGCTCATCAACATGTATTCTTTTATATATTTCATTCATGATGACGAAGGTTAACACAAATTTGTTGTATCCTCGCATTGTGTAAATGTATTTTTTATTACCATAAGCATTAGATTCAGGGCTGAATTCTCGACACCAAAGATAAATTCCATAGGTGATATTTCAATATTTTCTGTAGCATTTATTCTATTAAAAATTTCTCGAGTCCACTCTTACGTTGTGGGACAATCAATTAATGCATGCATTAATGTATCTCTTGTTAAATTACACAAATGACATGTATCGTCTTCCTTTATTTTCCACTTAACCAAATTTGAGCCCCAATTGATTACATTGTGTACAATTTTAAATTGTAACGCGAGCAATTTTGGTTCTTTAACCGATCTTCTTGTGAGTGTTAAACTTCTATGTATCACATCTTCTTGTACATTTAATTCACCGCGCCATTTTATAATGGTAGCGGGCGGAGATTTAATAAGATTGCTGAAATCCCAATAGAAATCCCTGTTTTCGTGTTAGCTAAATTAACTCTTTTCCCACTTTTTAGTGTAAAATTATAGCTGTTGAAGTTGATGCTGGGTCTGGGGGTGGTTACGGCATGGCTTATCAATGGGTGTTTTTTTTGTCGCATTTCTAACAGCACTGACCACTCCCATGTATCTGAGGAAGTTTACTCGTATATTGAATTTTGAAGAAAAGGCTTCAAAAGACAACCAGGAGCCGTCATTATTTATCAGATCTTGTATGTACACCACCCCTTTTTCATACCACTCTTTAATAAATAGTCTTTGTTGACCCACGACAATGAATTGATTGTTCCACAACACATACTCAGAGTTTTGATGGCGAATAATTTCAGTTGCGTATCGAATCATATTTTTGTTAAAGGCCGGAATCGTAGGAAGACTATCAATATGGTAATTACACCTTAAGAGGAACAATAGTCCTCCCATAGGTTCGAAATATTGATGGGCAGTGTCCGCCCATCCAGTGCCTGAAATAATTCGCCCCAGCCACGGCATTCTCAGAGCCTTCACTGTGCATTCTACATCTACCGCTCTGAGCCTCCCCCCTCATTATACTGTAGAATAATAACCATGTGTTTTACTTTTGGGGGTTTAGATTTCCACAGAAAGGAGTTTATTGCTTGTTGTACCTGGTTCTTTATTTCAGTATTAGCTTCGACAATAGAGAATGTATGCACAAATTTTGACACGCCGAACGTTTTTGTAACTAGAATTTTACCACAAATACTTAATTCTCTTTGCCTGTGCTGATTAAGAAAAGCGGTTAAGTTTTTGACTTTATCATCAAAATTTTTCTGCTTTTTTACCGACTCATTTCGCCCTACATGTACTCCCAGCATATCGAAAGACCCCTTTACAACATTCATATTTAAAATTTTGTCATTTTGTCCCTCCAGCATCCTAGATAAAAGATACAGCATTTCTCGGTGTTTAATTTCAGCCCTGAAAACTTTGAAAAACCGCGGATGGTTTCAATTAGCGTGTAAATGGATGGGATAGTTCTTACCACGCATGTGCAGTCATCTGCAAATTGTTTAATTTTATGCATTTTGTTTCCTATATTAAATCCTATAATGTCATTGTTTGCACGTATCATAATACCCAAAATTTCTGCGCACATAATGAAAAGAAGACTTGATAGCGGGCAACCCTGGTGCATGCCACGATGTAACTGAAACCAATCGGTATTTTAACCATTGTTGCTAACACAACTGAAAATATTAGTGTAGCAGCACTTTATCCATGCTATAAAATTGTTTCCTAGTTTAAACTTTCGCAATGTAGAAAATAGAAAGGGCCATTCGATTGAGTCAAAAGCTTTTTCAAAATCCAGCTGTAACAGAAGGCCAGGTAGATTGTAAGCGTCATATATTGCTATAACATAGTCAACAAAGCTAATATTTTCCCCTATATATCTCCCTTTTATAAACCCCGCTTGGTCTGAGTGAATAACTGTAGAGATGTGTTTTGCCAACCTTTTTGCCAATGTCTTGGTGAGTATTTTATAGTCCATATTGAGAAGTGATACTGGTCTCCAGTTTTTAATTTGAGTACTATCTTTCGCTTTTTTTCTCTAACAATACTATAACTCCCCTTCTTTGTGACATAGATAATTCTCCCTTTTGAAGGGAATAGTTTAAGCAGGCAACCAGCTTCGGACCAATTTGTTCCCAAAAAGCTTGGTAGAACTCAACAGTTAACCCATCACTTCCAGGCGATTTGTTTAGACTGAATTCTTTCAAGGCTTCATGACATTCTTGTAGAGTGATTGGACCCTCGCAAGATTCCTTTTGAATGCTTGAAAATTTCCTTGGTATATTAAGGTTGTTGAAAAGATTAGATGTATTGTTATTCTTTGAGCTATATAGATGTTCATAGTATGTCTGTTTTTCTTGAAGTATTCGTTTAGGGTCGTTTATTTCACCATTTCTAGTATTTAATTTACTGATGATTTTCTTCTCATAGCTAGTCTTGGACCGATTAAAAAAGAATGCATTGCTTTTTTCATTCAATTCGATGTGCTGGAGTCTGAAACGTATCCAAGCTCCTCTGGCTTTCTCTATTGCGAAAGTTACAATTTCCTTTTTTAAATTATTAAAATGGGTTATTTCATTATCACTGGCTGTTCCCTTACAAATTTTTGCATCAATGCATTCGAGTTGAAACCTAAGGTTATTTTTCCGCTCTCTATTTGCTTTACACCTTTTCTTGCAGTAGGCTATAGAGTAAGTCATTATGTTGTGATTTAGCCAGTCAAATTTTAGTCTTAAATCGCCTGTATTCTATAATTATACTTGAATTAAGCTTCCAAAGGCCTGGTCCTCTTTTATTGGCTCCTAGCGTAATGACTAATTCAATGACTGAGTGGTCGCTCATGAAACCTGGACTTATTTTAGCTTTTTTATTGAGCAGAGCGACGACCTTTTAATTAAAAAGAAATCTAGCCTGCAACGGATTGGAGGATTTGGTTGGGACCAAGTGTATTTCCTGTTTTGTGGATTTTGTTCTCTCCAAATATCAACTAGGTTGAAGTCTTCTATAAGTTTGCTTAAGCTTTTCTGACTGTTGTAAGATTTAGACGATCCGTCATATTTGTCCATATTACTGTTTTGTACTATGTTAAAGTCCCCGCCGCAGATAATTTCATCTCCATAGTCATAGAAGTTCAACATGTTTCGAAAGCAGTTTAAAATTTCCTCTTTTTGAATTTCGTTGTTGGGGCCATAAACATTAACAAGGGATATTATCTTACCTGTTCTGTGCAATTTAATGACATGCAATCTACCATCCATTACAATCTTGTATTCTATTATTTTTAAGTTTTGAGTTGTTAGAATAGCTTGTCTTGCGCTTCTGGTCGTACCTGGGTTAAGCCATATGTTACCCGCACCCCAGATGTTTAGCCAGCTGTTCAAGTCTTCCTCAACTGCGTGCATTTCTTACAGAAACAGACAGTCCGCATTTTTGCGTTTTAAAAATTCAAGAATGCAGATTCTTTTGGGAATATTTCTTCCTCCACGCATATTATAGCTTACAACTGTAAGACTAGCCATAAGTAATGTCTGCGTCTGTGTTTTCAACATACCAGCTTCCTGCAAGATGCAAAGGCACCATAGTGAGAGCCTGTCCCTTTAAATACCCTGCTTATACCCAAAAAGTAAAAATTAAATGTAGTGACTGTCGATTCATGTAACACGTTCATTGTTTCCTTGTGTGGTTGAGTTTAAGGTGTTGTTAATATCTTAAAGCATTTGATTTGAAGAATATTATGAATTTTCGTTATGAACTATTTCATAATAGTTAAACAATAATAGGTACGTTTCTGAGTATGGTTACATTACATGTTTTGGTGGCCTATTCATAGAATCTGAGTATGAACTATCCGCTAGTTTTCAATAGAACAATAATCTACAATGTGGTTTTAATACAGCGCTCCTTCACTAAGTTTTGAAGGTTTGCAGAGAGTAATTCTGTAGTAATGTTGTAATGTTTTCCATGGATATACACCATCTTCAAACACTCCTTTTTAGAGCAAACGCTGGGTTTACCTGTATAAATATATACTGTGTGTTTAAACCTCATGCTAATAAGATAATATCGGGTACGCCTCGTGCTTTCTTGTATGTTAATATCTCTATTACATGGTCATCCATGGAATGTATGCTAGATCTATTGACTTTTTTACCCCCTAACTGAAATGCACATACTAGTATTGTTACCCCTGCCTACATGCCCGTACCGTGTATTCGTGTTCCTTTGTGAGTGGCAAATTGGTCTGCATCAGTTTGAAAATGTTTATTTATATGAGACTATATTCCATGGAAGTCCGTGCTACACTGCATTGTATTCCATGGAAGACCGTACTACATTCTCAGAACATTCTGATGGTTTTACATGCATGCATTTAATCTTGTAATTTAATAACATAAAGGTACCCATGGAATTCTAAACTTGGCCACATATGGTCAGAATATTCTATGGGTTCCATTCCGAATGCGCTTTTTACTGTTTAGATGGGAGTATATTCCATGGATGGTCTTTACTACACTCAACTATTTTGAAGCGCTTTAATGGTTTTACATACATATATATGTACTTATAATTTAATATTATAACGTTTTCCATAGAATATAAATTTACCAACATAGGTTCAGAATATTTGTGTCTTTCAGCACCTGCCAACAAACCGTTTATGTGGTCTGGTGCGAGCGGTACATTTACCTAAAAGAAACTTTATGTAATTGTGTAATACACTCCATGGATAACCGCTCACATTATACCCCCTTATTAACGCTTCACTTATTTTGCATACTTGCACAAATTGTTGATGTTTGGCTCTGGCATAATTCCACGATCCACTGCGCTAATAACCAACAATGGTTTCAATCATTCATTTTGACATCTATACTTGTGACTTGTTATGCGAATCTATCGAAATCTCAGACCCCGATTAAATTTACTTCAACCTTGCGGTCCCTTTCAAACACAATGCCCAAGCCAAGCATCGCATGTTGTAAATTTCACTAATGTTTGGTTTGCTAGCTGCCCTCTGACTTCCTCGAGAATGGACCCCATATGATTTTCACCCTCAAATTCCAGTATGTCTAATTTTCTGTTGCCCACAGACGTTGATTAGGCGTGGGAGAAAGTTGCGTTGAATGTTCATCTTTTGAAAAAGAAGCATGGATCAGGTTATATTCTTATTCGTATTTCAAGTACGAAATAATGTTTGACCAGTCGAAAGAAAGTATGTCTATGCATATTTATGAGGAATTTCATATCGTAATTTACAGCTAAATTTTCTTAATCATTTAACATATTTACAAGAGATTCAGGAACATGATTAATTATGTTAATCAAAGGTAAAAACATGTTATTTGACAAGTAATATTTACTTCTGAATCGTGTTTGCAAAGTTAAAACTTTTCAAGAAACTTTTTATTTTATACACGACAAGCACAAGAAGTAAAATAAAATGTAAAATTAAAAGATTTTGCTTCTTGCAAAAGGTCCCTAATGTTGCTTACTCGAGGTCTCTTCAAGGTCGCATCACGGACGCTGGTAAGAGCTTGATCTTTGGTCGTGACCAATGACAACCAAATTACAACCAGAGTTAATGTTGTGGTTTTGTCGGGTCGACGTCGGCGTTGGATTGGCGTAGGAACTATGTAGTTTACCACATAATTTTATTTTTGACAATGAAATAGACTGCCAGTGAAACATGTGATGGGTCTTATACGGAAGCGTATAGCTGGCATACTACTCAGTATAGAATTAACCATGATAGTATTTCGTATTCATCAGGCGAGTATACAATTACACAGTACCACGCTGTACATGAGTACATTATGGTTTGGATGACACTTTTTTCTCGGTGTTGCTCAGGAAATAGCCTCCTCCCCTCCCCCCCCCCTTACCACGAACTTTTTTGCGTGTAAAAGTAGTTTGATAATATTTGTTCATGTGAATAAACGAACTCAATTAAACTGCATAAAACTATCTTAAACTACTTTATTGACTAAATTCAACATAATTCAAACAAAAATAAAAACAGAAGGCTCTTTGCTTTTCTCTTATATCCTTTTTAGCAATTTTAGAGAGACAGATTGATACTTCTGATCGTTAAGATTATCATAAATAACATCCACATCATCCATAAAAATTAAAACGAAAGAGTGTGGATTTGTTTTACTTCAATACAGCGGCGATGTGATAGCCATTGGTAAATACAACGGGGATTAAACAGTCATATTAACCCAATAGTTTCGGCGACCACAGAGTGCCTTTGATTCAGCAGCAGAGAAAAAATTAGGGCGAGAAATAAGGGGAAGCCAGAACGCCTGGGGGGAGGGAAGGTGAATAGGAAACAGAAAAAACAGAAAAATATTGCGGGGGGGGGGGGGAAGCTAGCCTGGGTGGGGGGAAGCTGAACAGGGGGCAGTAAATACCAGGTGAAGGGGGGGGGCTGTACAGGGGGTAAGATTTCCCTACAAAACAGTATACGTATATTATACATATTTAATATCTAAAATGCACGGGCAAAATGGGCCTCTTTTCTTGAACGCATAATAAACGTATAAAATACGTATAAAATATCCCCATTTCTAGAACCAAATATTATAGGTATAAAATGAGTGGGAAAAAAGATGCCCATATTGAATCCTCAGATTATAAGTGCATTTTCCTACGTATAATATGCGCATATCCAGGAACGTTTATTACGCATATAAAATACGCGGGAAAATATATGCCCATTTTCAATACGCATATTATACGCATTTTTCCTACGCATATTGTACGCATATCTAGGGACGCATATTATGCATATATTTTGCATGGTTAAACAAATGCCTATATTTGAAACGCATATTAAAGACATTTTTACTCACGTATATACAAGACGCATCTTTAAGAACGTTTACTACACGCATTTCCGCCCATGCATATTATGCGTGTAATGTGTGACGCGTATTAAGCATATATTTTGCGTGGGAAAATAGATGCTCATATTTGATATGCATATTATGCGAATATTTTCACACTTATATTACGCGCATATCTAGGAACGTTTATTTCGCGCATTTTCGCTCATGCATATTACGCCTGTAATATGTTACGCATATTATGCATATATTTTGAGTGGGGAAAAAGATGTCCGTATTTGATACGCACAATATGCGAATTTTACACCTATAATACACGCGCATCTCGCAACGTGTATTATACATATTTATCAAACGTCACATTTATATGTATACCAAATGCATAGGCAAACGTCGTGTAAAATGCATTGTTTTTCCTGCGTAACACACACACACATACACATATTGCTTAAAATATACGTAGAATTGTCCACTACTAAAATGCATGGGTAAACAAACGCATATTATATGTGTATTACAGTTTTGAATTCCCACGTAAAATTTCAATAATAGTTATTTGTATATTTCACGCATATTTACGTGAGATTTCCCACATGGGCATTCCCATGTAAAATACACGTATATAACGCGTGAAAATTTCCACGTAGTAAATGCATGGGAAAATATGCGTATATTATACGTGGTCTGGCAATGTGAGCCTATTATCGCAGACCGGAAACAGCCACCATTGAGCGATAATATATTTAAATTTTGCTAAATGCTGCATATTTTGATGGAGGGCTGCCTTTTTTCTAAGTATAGTAGAAAGTAAGACATGGGAAATGCCAATTCCATTAAAATTTTTATGCTGAAAATTGTTTTAAGGAGTACTTTATAACTGCACTATAGTGATAAAGGTTCATGTGCATAATACATATCGGAAAGAGTCTCAAACTCCCCTAAAACCCACCTAACTTCGTGGGAATTTCCCCAACAAAACACACATTATTTATGCGTGGGTTCGTGGGAATACCTACATACAGTATGCATAGTCCCCGTGTGGGATTGCTGTCTGTGTTATTACATTGGTGAGCAAACTCTGAAATGCATATAAAATAAGTTTTAAAAATGCGTAAAATCCGTCTAATACCAGTGAGAACAAACACCTGCAAAAGGCGTTTAATAATTGGTTGGAATTGCGTGTAAAATGCGTATAAATTTTTACGTTGGGAAAATATGCGTGTGTTATGCGCATTATCGATGAGCAAAATGACCAAAATACACGTACATTACACCTAACTTGTCCATTTTGCCCACGTATTATACACGTATAATATCCGCTAAAATTTTGTCAGAATATACTGTTACACCGGTAGCAGCGGAAGCGCAGGCGCGGTTCTTATTGTTCTTCATAATGAAAGGCAACTTGAAGAGGCCATTCCAAGTTGTCACCTGATATGTTTGCTATGGCGATATTATTTGGTGTCCGAAATGTCGTTATTATTATTATTATTATTATTATTATTATTATTATTATTATTATTATTATTATTATTATTATTATTATTATTATTATTATTATTCCCAAGCAAGTGTAATTTAGTTACCCGTATCAAAATTTGTGTTCTAAAAATACCATACGGCTGGCCTGGTCTCTTGGGTTGAAATAAAAATCATGGATTTGTGGTAGTAAGAAAATATATGGGCAAATTCAGGACAATGTAGGAAAAAATCATTCATCTGTTAACTGATGGGTGCTTCTGAAATAGTTGACAAATTTATTTATACATTTATTCATTTATTTAAATCCGGGAACTACTGAATATCAACAAAAAATTCTCCAACCAAAATTATTATATTAATAAAGTGAAAAAAATAACCAAATATCAAATAAAATAGACTACTTAAAACTGTAGTGGTTAATAACTGTGTATGCCTACGCCTCGAGTCGTGACATTACAAAGTCGTCATTGCCAGTTAGTGCTTATTTCTGAATGAAAATAAAGGGGTCAAATATTGCACGTAAGTATATAAAGAACACTGAACCATACAGTGCTCTGGGTATTCTTTAGTGTCAAAATAAATGGTTATGAACATACACCAGTTCAAATGACTAAACGGGGTTATCCTGTTTTGGTAGGTTAAGAAATGATTCTACCGTGATTTGCTAATGTATACTCATTGTGAGCACAGCAGATATTAATCAAAGAGGCAAACAGCTACTTATCTCGCTTGGTTAAGATGGGCAAGCTTAGTCACTGCAGGAACTAAGTCACTGCAGGAGCGGTTAAGTTAATCAGACTCTTTTCCTCCATGCATCCCTCCTTTCCTCGCTCCCACCCTCCCATCCTCCCTCCTCCTCCTCCTCCTCCTCCTCCTCCTCCTCCTTCTCTCTCTCTCTCTCTCTCTCTCTCTCTCTCTCTCTGTCTCTCTCTCTCTCTCTATCTCTCCCTCTCTCTCCCTTTGCACTGTCAGTCAATAACACGATCATTTGAATTATAACTTAAAAATAATAAGTTTATCAACAGTAAATTATATTTTCAAAGTTATTATAACTTTATAGAAATTTTGAAAATATCGAAAATGTCACTGCACCTTCAACTTTCTCCATGATGTTTTCTATTCCCATTTTTAAACTTGGTAGTTTTTTTTTTACATTTGGAAAGGTAAACAGACTTTTCTTACAGCCACTGTAACAAGGAAAATTGAAATTGCCAAGAAACATTCCAAAGTCGATCCAACGTCGATTTGAAATTGCAACGTCGATCCGACCAAACCACTACATTACTCGTGTTGCAGTTTGACTGTGGTTGGTCACTACCGTAGATTGCAGACTTTAGGTAAGCAACGTACAAGCTATTCAAGCAACGTTGTTTAGACGTTGCTTTTGGTCGCAACTAAAGTTTTTTTCGATCACTGATCAATTTTTTTTTTTGGTAAAACGTTGAACAGACGTCGGAATATCGACGTTGTAGAGATGCCGAAAATCAACGCTGTGAAAAACACACTGCAGGGATGACAACACTATGATTACCACTATCCAACGTTGATGGAAGACGTTGTTTCAACTTCCACAAACAACCAAAACCCGACTTTGATCCAACGTCCATCCAACTTTTTGGTGCAAAGTTTGATATTCGCAACGAATCACAACCCCTTTTCCCCTCTCAACGTTACCGTGGGATGTGGCCAAGAAGCTAGGAATTTTTTTCTCGATTTAATTGCCCATTTGGTGTCGCCGAAGTCGTCATATGACAGCTACCTGATCAGAGAGCACTGTGCTTTGTGCTGACTGACATATGGGTGAGTACAATGCAGTCAAGGAGTTCGGTGACAAAATGTAATCAAGGAGTTCGGCAAAAAATGTATCCAAACCCATTCAAGGATCACCCCCAATGTTTACACTACATGTGAAAGACATCGGGCCAAGAAGGCACTGGCATACGCCAGCACCCCCAAAATAAGCAAATTTTCTTCAACCTCGATATAATTCCGTCCATTGTTAAGAACCTTTCAAATCCGACCAGTATTGGATAAGGGTAACGTTTTACGGGTTATATCTATAGGGTCATTTTCATTTTTGTGGAAATGCTTACACTGCTGTCCACATCCCCCGGCGTAAACTACTTACACTGTTGTCCGTATACCCGGTTGTATGCTGCTTACACCGTTGTCCATACATATGGGTGTATGCTGCACACAAAAATATGCCTTGTCATTATTTGGAATTTCTTGACATGCTTGCCACACTTTAATAGTGCCAAGATCGCGCATATATGTCATTCAAGTTTTGCCCCAGGTTTCAGTCACACATCTGTACCCACGGAGAATAAATACAATCCAAGTCAAAACACGGATAAAACCATGCTGCGTTCTGCAATTTTTCTGACTTTTCTTATTCTTGTACATAGCCAAGAGCCAATAGTTGAAACCAATTACGGCAGAATAAGGGGCGATGTACGAGAACTCGACGGCAAAGAATATACTGTATTTATGGGAATACCCTTCGCAGCGCCACCTGTGGGGGAACTCCGCTTCAGACCTCCACAAATGCTGGAAGGGTGGGGAGGAGATGTACTCGATGCCCTGGAAGCTCCCCCCGCCTGCCCCCAGCACCCGTTCAAAAGATTCAGCCTGGAAGCGGCTCCACAACAATACTTCCAGCTGACTGAGAGCGAAGATTGTTTATTTCTGAACATCTACGTCACAGGGGATGTGTCACGTGTCCAGCGAGGCTCGTTACCAGTGATTGTCTTTATACACGGAGGGGCTTTTGTGGTTGGCTCGGCTAATTTCCAAATAGGCGATGCTTTCGTCACAGACGCGGACCCTGTTGTCATGGTTGCCATTCAGTACCGCTTAGGTACCCTGGGCTTCCTCTCATCCGGTGACGACGCGCTCAGCGGTAACCTCGGCCTGAAGGATCAGACATTTGCGCTGCGGTGGGTACAGGAAAACATTGCTAACTTTGGAGGGGATCCTGATCAAGTGACGATAGCGGGTGAGTCCGCCGGTGGTCAAAGCGTTCTGGCACATATGATAAGCCCCATGTCGGCGGGACTATTTCATAAGGCAAGTGCGCAGAGCGCGGCTGAATCCTGGTTGTACCCCAAAAAGGAAGTAGCCGGAATGTATTTCCGGCGACTTGCGGACGCCCTGGACTGTGCCGGAAGCTCCGAGCTCATATTAGACTGCTTAAGAACAAAATCCTGGCAGGATATTAAAGCCGTTCAAGAGGTATCGACGGATGCTCTCAGTGCTCGGGTCATTGATGGCGAATTCATTACGGACGAGCCGCGGAAACTATGGGCCGAGGGGGCCTTCAACGACGCCGAACTCATGGTGGGCTTTACCGGAGACGACGGCTCCTTTCTTATCGATGTCAACTTTTTTCCATTCGATTTTGTCTCAAATCGATCGAGAGATTTGGAAATTATCAATAAAATGTCGTCATTTCTTCTCAATATCCATCTTTCTGATGACAGTTTCCAAGAAAGCGGAGAGATCACTCGCTATGGCCAACCTCTCATAAACCACGCTGATCTCCGCACAGTTGTCAAGGCAAGATATTATGACAGTGCTAAAGAACAGCTCCAAAAGGCCAGGGGCATCATAGATAGCATTCGTGACAGTTACTTTGGCGTATTTAGCCTGTTCGCCGCGAACCAAGTAGCCGAGAGGAACGGCAAGGCATACGTTTACGTCTTCAACCACAGGACGTCCATACTACGACCAAATGTACCAGGTCACGTAGAGCTAAAAGCGCCCCATGGTGGCGAATTGACATACCAGTTTGGATATGGTCTGACGGATCCAGCAGACACGGCCTTGACCCAGGATGAAATCGCCCTTACACATTCAGTTATTCGGGCTTGGACCTCATTTGCCACTGGGTAAGTCAGGAAAGTGATCATTGGTGTTGCAGAATAGCGCAATTTTTAGGAGTATTGTAATAGAGGTGAAAACACTGTAAAGGAGTAGTATAATTTTGTGCCTACACCCCTCTCCCCCCCACCCGATCCTCCCCTTCCCCCGTCCCCTCCACCCCCTCTCCTTCCCCCTCCCCCTCCTCCCCATCCGAGTCCCTTCATCTCACCCATTGGTTCAAGTTAATGCGAAAACAAAGACGGTGATATGGCGTTTGCCATATTGTCATAACGGAAAAACTAAAACAAACGGTGAACTTCAGAAAGTTTGAACATGGTTGAACGACGCCACAACCTGAAAAGACAATAGATCCTCAAGGGGGTGGGGGTGAGGCAAGCGTAGTTACCTCCCAGAAAGTGTGATATTTTCAAATAAGGCGATATTTTCTAATTAATCGACAATTTCAAGTGAATGATGCTTGTGAGAGCATTTTGTGCTTATATTTCATTTTGCACCCTGCAAGTTTCCGTTACAGGTTTCACCCTCCCCCCCCCCCCACCCCCACCCCCACCCCCTACCCCAGTCAAAGCAGCCCCCTCCCCAGCTGATTCTCTCAGTTTACGCTTTGGCTTTGAGCAATCTATCAGAAAGCCATATATGACATTAAACGCGGTATCACCATTAAACAAGGTGCACTTAACCCTTTTCCACATAAACATTGTCTGCTATTCCCGTTTGTCATTTCAGGGATTCGTCTTACCTGAGCATGAGTGGGGAAGTCATTGAATGGCCACGCTACACAACCGACGAAAAGAACGTGCTCATTTTCGACACCGAGATGTCGACAGAGTCTGTAGAAGATGGTGCAGTTACCTGGCAACCAGCCCTAGATTTCTGGCTCGCAATCGACTCATTGGCGCAGTTTGAAAAGGATGATAAGGAACCCAAACCGTATCCACCAATCGGAGCAGCCTCATGTCTGTGGCCTTCGACGCTCCTGATCTTGTCTGTGGCAGGACGCACATTTTTAGCATAAATCATCTGATATAATTTTTCAAGGACGGGTTTTTGTTATTTAGCCATTTCATGGGTTTGATGCTGTGACTTTTCACAGTATATCGGGAGTGGTATATGATTTTTCAAGGACGGGTTTTTGTTATTTAGCCATTTCATGGGTTTGATGCTGTGACTTTTCACAGTATATCGGGAGTGGTATTCAGCTAATGCCTGCATTAGCGGGCGGGATTTCTCATGTTGTATCGGGAGTGGTATTCAGCTAATGCTTGCGTTACGGGGCGGAATTTCTCATGTTGTATCGGGAGTTGTATTTAACCAGTGCCTGGGTCAGTTGTTCTGTTGTGAAAAATACTGTTTGCACATATGCTAAAGTAATAGTTTCGTATTTATTATATGGACTGTGCATGTATTTGTTACACAGCGTATGAACTCTATAGAAAGCAGTGGCTTGTTTTAAAGAAAAGAACTGAATGAAAAATTTAAAAAAATCATGGTTTAAACCACCAAAAAATAACGCTTTCCTAATATATTGCTGTCAGTAACATCCAAATTATAGTCTTAAACTTATAATGCCTGTCTGATAAAAAAAATGAAAATAAAAAAAAAAAGCTTGACATGGAAAGCGGGAAAGTGCTTGGATTAGTCGCTGTAAGGAAAAGTCATCGTGAAATGTTTGTTATCGTCTTTATTTCATTTACGGGAGTATCATTCAGTTTATTTACTCTTAAAATCTATGTCAAGGAAAAGAAGAATACAAGCAAAAATATTTCAAATAAGTAAATAAAAAAGTTTGGCATTTGCCATATCAATTTAATGTTCGGCACCAAAAATAGTGGACACATTGCCGGCCACTGAAGAACGGAACTTTTTCATCCCAATCATCGTAAAATAAGTCCGGCTGCACCACTAAGGGTGCATTTTTTCAACCCAGATCTAGATCTGGTGGCTTAGAGTTAAGCTTTTTATGTTTTTTGTTATGTTTTAAAGCTCAACTTTTTTTCAACACTTTCTCGCCTATCAGACTGTTACTTACCCATGTGCGAATTTACTTTGACTGGGCTGGTATCATGGTCCTTAGGCATTCTTCTTGCATTTGTTTCTTAAAGTCTGCAGAGTGTTTATGAGTTTATGAGCGCGTGTGAGACGTGACTGGGGTTAATGTGGTTCAATAACACCTGCCAATAACGTTCCGCTTGGCTCACCGAGTTTGCAGAGGTCAGGCACCGAATCGTTCTTGTTTTGGCTTTTCAAAGGAACATATTCTGCCATCAGTTTTATTTTGGAAAATAACAGAGAAACAATTGCATTATGACATTCTATAAGCCCCTTAGGAAAGAAAATGAAAATCAGATACGTTTTTCTTTCTTTCAATCTACACATAGTTTAATAAAAAATAAAGTAATAATAATGTTATACCTCACAGATTGCAAAGTTAGTTATGAGGGTTTAGAATGTAGAAAATTTTACGTCTTGTATCCTGTAAGGCCTTAATAAATGTTAAGTGAACTTTCTGCACAGGGTGTCTGTTATTTAAAGTACAGCGTAACATTCTTACCTTTGAGGGCAGCCTTTTATTGTTCCACCTCAGAACAGCTATATCGACAGATTTTGTTTTGTCGTACTGTTTGTGTACTTTTTGTCTTGCTGTTTATCGTACTGCTTATGGTACTGTTTATCATGCTGTTTGACGTGCTGTTTGACGCACTGTTTGACGCACCGTTTATCATACTGTTTGACGTGCTGTTTGATACTGTTTATCGCACTGTTTGACGTGTTCTTTGACGTACTGTTTGACGTACAGTTTATCGTACTCTTGGAAGTGCTGTTTGGTACTGTTTGATACTGTTTATCATGCTGTTTTGTATACTGCTTCCTCATTTTTTGCTTTCTTATTTACTCATTTCATTTAAATTGAAAGCTAAATATTAAAAGTGGTACATTGCAAGTTTTTAAATTTTATAATCTTTAATGATATTTGAAAACAAACGGTGCACTCGTGTCTGCTAATCGTGTGCCAGGCCTTGCTCATGAAACAACATACAATGCCATCGTAACATGTGACAAGAAACGTACGCTACAACTATTGCAGTTCCGTACAGAAACAGTCTTCCTTCCGTGTGCCCACATTTGTATAACCTTAAAAAGAAAAACTTCTAGTGGTTTTTTTTTTCAATATTTTATTTTTTTCTTTTGAATGGATCTCTTCATAGATATAATATTTGCATCGTCATACTGTCGTGAAAGATCAAATTTTTTGCTTATTCATTTCAAAACACATTGTAACTGCTGTGTCATGCTGAAACGATAAAAATATGTTGTATTAATTCGACCTAAAATAGGGCAAAGAAAAGGTTAACCCGTTGCAAATGCCACATATGGGCACAAATAATGCTATGATGTCACAACCCAGATAGCAGATGGGGACTATGCATAATATATGTGGGTATTCGAACGTATCCACGCATAAATAACGTGCGTTTTGTTGGGGAAATTCCCATGTAGTTACGTGGGATTTAGGAGAGTTTGAGACTCTTTCCGATGTGTATTATGCGCATGTGAACCGATGCATTTTATACGCATATATTTCCATGCATTATATATGTGGGAATTTCCACGCATATTAAGCATGGAATTTTAAAGGAACGATCTACCCTGGGCATACACGATAACTCAGTCCAATACACAGACATGAATCTTTGTAACTATAGTGCAGTTATAAAGTACTCCTTAAAAGAATTTTAAGCATAAACATTTTAGTGAAATTGGTATTTCCACGTCTAACTTTCTATTATACTTAGAAAAAAGGCAGCTCTCCACCAAAATATGCAGAATATAGTAAAATTTCAATATATTATCGCTCAAATTCGGCTGCTTCCGGTCTGCGATAATAAGCCCACATTGCCAGACTGCGCATAATATGCATATATTTTCCCATGTATTTACTAAGTTGAAATTTTCTCGCATTATATACGTGTATTTTACGTGGGAATGCCCACATGGGAAATCCAACGTTAAATATACATCTAATGTGCATATCTGACCATAGAGCAGTGCTCTTTAAAGTTTTTGATAGAAAACCCAGCCCACTGCAGAAACAGATAACTTTCAGAAGTAAAAATGATCTCGATCTAAGTTTACTGAAAACAGACGTGTCCAAAGTAATGGAGGCAGTTCTTAATGCTGACACCCTGGAAGAAAGTGTTCAAAACTACAACAATGGACTTTAATCCGTATTTGACTGCCATGCTCCTTCAGCCAGTAAGACAGTACTTGTCCGCCCGAACAACAAATAGTTCAACAGTCTGTGCCGCCAAGAAAGGCAGAAGAAGCGCCGGTTGGAAAGAAAGTTTCTTCGATCAGGCAGTGCATCTGATGAAGAAGCATATCAAAATCAAGTTAACTATTACAACATGCTTGTCACAACTGCTAAAACTGAATTGAATTCTAATAAAATCATTGAAACTTCAGACGATAAAAATAAACTTTTTGACTTTACGAAGAAATTACTAAATATTTTGTGGATAAGATTGTCCGTATACGTATCGATGTGGATAGTAATAGCTCAATAGAAGAGCAAGTAAAACTGTTACAGAGCGAAGTGCGTAGTTTAGAACCAGAGTGCAGCTTGGATGAAGCTTGGATGAAGCTTCCACGAGGCTTCGGAAGACGAAGTGAAGAAAACACTTAAACAAATGTCGAATGCGACATGTGAGTTGGATTCAATGGAAGCAAGTCTCATCAAACAGTGTTTAAGTGAAATCCTTCCTGCCACAACCAGGATTGCAAATTTATCGTTCAAGAACTCGGAAATTCCCAAATCGATAAAAACTGCAGTTGTTAGACCACCCCGGAAAAAATCATCCTCGATTCAGAAAAGTACAAAAAATTTTAGACCTGTTTCAAATCTTTCTTTTATTTCGATGCTCTGTGAAAAATAGTGTCTAATAGATTACAAGACTGTGTGTCTACAAATGTGTTGTTTCCAGCGACGCAGTCTGCATACCGTAGATTCCACTCTACTGAGACAGCCCTTTTGTAAATTCAGAATGACCTTCTTAATAATATGGACAAAAAAGAAGATGTCAGCACTCGTTGTTCTCGATCTATCAGCGGCATTCGACACTATCGACCACCAAATTCTTCTCAGTAGACTGGAATCACGGTATGCCATACGTCATCGAGCTCTTGCATGGGTACAAAATTATTTGAGTGATCGGGCTCAGTATGTGGTACTTAACGGAGAAAGATCTATGTCTGCTTGTCTAAGTTTTGGTGTCCCCCAGAGTTCAATTTTGAGCCCATAGTGTTTTGTACACTGCGTCTATGGGGCATATCGCTAGACGGCACAATATGGGTAACCACTGTTATGCTGATGATGGGCAAATTTACATGGCTGTCGAGGACGATGAAAACATGAGCAAGTTAAATAGTTGTTTATCGTAATTGAGAAAGTGGATGATTGCCAATAAGTTGAAAGTAAATGATAGCAAAACTGAAGTGCTATTGGTGGGATTTCATCAAGCCTCCCGAAAGTTAGACTCCGTGAGTGTTATAATTGGTAACCAAAATGTAAGATCTCCAGAGTCTGTTACTAATTTAGGTGCTATTTTTGACAAGAATTTGACTATAACAAAGTTTGTCACCCAAAAGGTTTCAACATGCATGTATTACTTGAAAACTATAGGTAAAATGCGCAAATATCTTACAAGAGATGCTACACAAGCATTAGTACAATCTGTGGTTATTTCACGATTAGACTACTGTAATTCTTTGCTAGTAGGAATTTCAGAAGAAAATCTAAAGAAACTCAGTACAATTCAAAAATATACTGCAAATCTTAAATACAGACTTGATTACAGACAGAATAGCCTTCCTTTATATTATCAATTACATAGGTTACAGATCGAGTACCGCATTAAGTTTAAAGTCCTGGTTTTAGTGTTCAATTCATTAAAAGGCAATGCACCATGGTACATTTCTGAGCTTATCACTGTTAGGAAATGCAGTCGCACTCTAAGGTCATCTTCAAAACTTTTGTTAGTTGAGCAGAAATGCCGAACTTGTTATGGCTCAAAAGCGTTTAATAGTAAAAGAGCTTCCCTATGGAATCAGCTTCCAGAAAGTATAAAAAATGCTCCAACCATTATTGATTTTAGGAAGAAGCTTAAAATTATTTTTTTGCCAAGGCATTCAATTGTTGATTATCTCAGTATTAGTGATTTATTCAATTTTTTTAGGAATGTTTAATTCTAGTCACACTTTAGTAATGTTTTAAATCAATTTTGACTATTATGTGATCATTGTTACATATTGTAAAGCCCTTCGAACTAATATTGATGAACGGGCTATATAAATGTTTCTATAATAATAATATACAAATGACTTCAAATGAAATATTACGTGGGAATTCGAAAGTATAATATAATATAATATGCGTTAATTACCCATGCATTTTAGAAGTGGGGAATTCTATGTATATATTACAGGAGACTCCTAACGGTGGGCATTACGTGGGCAAAACCATGCAGTTTACGCATGCATCTACCCGTGCATTCTATACGTGGAAAGCCTATGTATATTATATGTAGAGTTTATACGGAAATCACACCGTCTGAATGTCCACGTATATTACACATGTTTTATATGTGGCCATGCCAACGTCCCACGTTCCCACGTAAATCCCACCAAAAACATAAAACAACGCGCTTTATACGTGGAACGAAAAATTATGCTTTAAATAGCCTAATATATAGGCTATTTATACTTTCGTGGAACGAAAAAAACTGTTAAATAGCCTAATAATAACGACACACTTTTCTTACTGGCGAGTTTGCAAATGGAAGTTCACTGGAAATTCAAGGTTCGGTAGTGACAGTGTAACCAACCCCAACGGAGGTCTTAACCAACAGTCATAACATTCATTAAACGTATGAAAAGTCAAGGCTGAAACTGAAGTGGTTACCTGCAGAAGTCATGAGAGTTCCTCCGACTCCCGCCAGCCCGGGAAACTGTCCAGTAGAATGCTTAAAGCTGTTGTCTTTAAAACCGTTTGGGTTCGCAAAAAGCACAAGATCCATGCTTAGGTAGCTTAAGAAGAAACTCTTCAAAGTACGGAATGACCAAACAAAGTCTGATCAGTCCGAGAGGTCATGCGTGTATATACACCAATTTTCACTGAAATCTGTTGAAAGTCCTTGGAGGAATCGTTTTCACAAGACAGAAAACTATCAACCTCCTCGAACGTGTTGAAGGTGTGAAGTTTGTGAAGGCCTTGAGGTACAATACAAGGTCATCAAAATCTAATCACCACAAGCAGTTATCTGTATAAATTCTAACGCCGTGTTTCATTAAAACTCGTTCATAGATTTTGTCAGAATCTTATTCACGAGACACATCCTTTGGCACCGTCGAGGGCAAGGCCGAAACAACCAGAACCAAGAATGACCGCTCAATCTATTCACAAGTATTTTTATCCAGGGAACGAAATTCCAGAGACGCCATTTGTAAAGAAAATATAGTTTCATTAAAACTCGTTCATAGATTTTGTCAGAATCTTATTCACGAGACACATCCTTTGGCACCGTCGAGGGCAAGGTCGAAACAACCAGAACCAAGAATGACCGCTCAATCTATTCACAAGTATTTTTATCCAGGGAACGAAATTCCAGAGACGCCATTTGTAAAGAAAATATAGTTCATTTACAGACTGAAAAAACGGTCAGTTCTAAAACTTTCTTCTCCAAACGCGTGACAGAGACTCAACAAACGGTCAGTTTCAACACGTACTCCTCCAAAACGTGACGAGAGTCCACAAACGGTCAGTTCCACAACGTACTCAGCCAAAAGCGTGACGGAGACTCAACAAAAATTAAACTTTTCAAACGTATTTGATTTTACTCGGTGTGGAGAGTGAGGGCTTCAAGTACTTAAAGTATCTACTTTTTTCCTTTTTAACGCTTGAAAAGTAAACTTTTCAAATATATTTATTTTTACTCAGTGTGGAAAGTGTGGGCTTAAAGTACTTAAAGTGTCTCTTTTTTCCTTTCTGTTAGTTTTTTTTTTTCTTTTTTTCCAGCCGAAATTTTTGCGTCGATCCCAGACACCGCCTCCGAAACGGCTTAAGCTAGGCGAGTGAAATTTGGAATACTTATAGTTGACTGTGTGAACTGGCGCCAAAAAATTTTATTGACCTATGGCGTAATCAACATCTTGTGACGTCAGGGATATTTCAAAGTTGAATATCTCGAAAACGGCTGGACCTAGAGAGTTTTTTCAAAATACGTTATGACACTACTTTTCAACAAAGAACATCGTGGTAACGTTATTTTTAACGCATGACGTGTAAATGACGTTATTTTCAATTTCGTTTCCTGGTCGGTTTTAAAGCGGAATTTTGATGCACAATATGCAGACAGATTAGTTGTATACGAATTGGCGGTTAAAATATTTTTTAATCTCCAAAAGCGTACACAAAATGCCCGTCCTGAATACTTAGTCTTCACGGTCATCCTTAGCATTACTGTCTGTGAGCGTATGTATAAGCATAGGGCATACTCGCTTGTGATCGGACGATACTGGAAGGCTTACTGTCAGCTACTGCTATCTGCGATGCTGCTTTTACTGAGGCAGCTAAGCTGTACTTACGTGGCCTTTTACAAGCAAATGGCAGTGGGCTTTTCATTGCAAAGAGAACAAGTTGTTGATTACCCTTGAAACGCTAACGTTTCAAACGTAGTTGCTTTTGTTGGGGTTCAAGAGCTTTCGCTTTTTTAGTTAGTTTTCGTTCTTGTTTTTTTTTTCAGCCAAAATCATTGCAATCAGTTTCCAGACATCTCCTCAGAAACGGCTGAAGCTAGCACAATGAAATTTGACACACTTGTAGTCGACTAGATGAACTGGTGCCAATGAATTTTTTATTGACATATGACGTCATCATCGGCATCTTATGATGTCATACATACTTCAAGGCCTAATATCTCCAATACAGCTTGATCTAGAGATTTGGAGCAAAATACGTTACTAGACTACTTTTTAACAAAGAACATCATCGTACCATTATTTGTTTACGTATGGCGTCATAATGACGTCAATTTCCGATTTCTATTTCTGGTCGCTATTAAAACGGGATTTATGTACACAATATGCAGAAAGCTTAGTTATATACGAATTTAATGTTAAATATCACCGTTAACTACCCAATGTCGTGAAAATTCCCCACCCATACCCCCTCCACTACGGAAAACAGCCTGTCCCTAGTTCATCGAGGGTATTTTTTTTGTTTATGCAGAGCATTCACCTCTTTATTGCTCGTGTGTACCTATGCGTGGAGAAGATGCCAGACTTGCTTGTGATTAGTCGATACTCACATTGCTCTTTACGCTACATTACATTATCTATCCTCTTGCCCTGAGGAGAGGCCGCGCTGTGTACCAAAGCAGGAGTATAAGTGGGCTTTTTATAATACAGCAATACGTTAACAGTGTCACTTTTCACGTTTTTATTTAAAAAACATTAAATTGATTTATCTCGAAAACGGTAAGAAATAGAGCCAATTTGACCTCATTTTCAAGCTCAATCCCTATACGGCAATACGTAAGTGATAACTTCCGGTGACCTTGACCTCTAGGTCACTTTCGAACTCAAAACCTTAAGTTCGCCTTTATCTCGAAAACGGGTTAGAGATAGAACAATTTTGACCTCATTTTCGAGCTCAACACCCTGTACCACAATAGGTAAGTTATAACTTCCGGTGACCTTGACCTCCAGGTCACATTCGAACTAAAAACCGGAAGTTGGCCTTTATCTCGAAAACGGTAAGAAATAGAGCAATTTTGACCTCATTTTCGACCACAACCCTCTATACGGCAATACGTAAGATATAATTTCTGTGACCTTGACCTCCGGTCACTTTCTGGTCACTTTTGAACTCAGAATCTAAAGTTTGCCTTTATCTCGAAAAAGGCAAGAGCAATTTTGACCTCATTTTCGACCATACCCCCCTTTACGCCAATGCGGAAGGTATAGCTTCCGGTGATCTTGACCTCCAGGTCACATTCAAACTCAAAACTGGAAGTTGGCCTTTATCTCGAAAACGGTAAGACAATGCAATGCTTAAGGTGTAATACGGTGACCTTGACCTGCGGTCACTTTCCGATCTCTTGCAAACATAACCGAAAGTTGACCTTTATCTCGAAAAGGGTTAGAGAGCAATTTAGACCTCATTTTCGACCACAACCCCCTATACCACAATACGTAAGGTATAACTTCTGGTGACCTTGACCTCCGGTCACTTTTGAACTAAAAATGGATTATTATTAGTTATTTATTATTATTATTATTATCATTATTATTATTATTGTCTAACGTTCCACTCCAATACGACCACCTCAAAATCGAAACCACTGTTGGTTGTTCATGTGGTACACTCATTAATTACAATTACCCAGTTTAAACCTCGAAAATAATTTTATAGTAATCCGTGCACAGCATGCCCCACAATGCAATGCCTAAGGTGTAATACGGTGATCTTGACCTGCGGTCACTTTCCGACCTCTTGCAAACATAACCGAAAGTTGACCTTTATCTCGAAAAGGGTTGGAGAGCAATTTAGACCTCATTTTCGACCACAACCCCCTATACCACAATACGTAAGGTATAACTTCTGGTGACCTTGACCTCCGGTCACTTTTGAACTAAAAATGGATTATTATTAGTTATTTATTATTATTATTATTATTATCATTATTATTATTATTGTCTAACGTTCCACTCCAATACGACCACCTCAAAATCGAAACCACTGTTGGTTGTTCATGTGGTACACTCATTAATTACAATTACCCAGTTTAAACCTCGAAAATAATTTTATAGTAATCCGTGCACAGTATGCCCCACTTCCCTTGGATTTTTTTGTTTAAGAATAGAATAATAATAAAAATGACCAGTTGCAATTAACCCTATGATCTTGACCGTTTATATATCGTGTAAAAAGTATTAAAGAACTAGAATTCAAGAACAACATTGAAGAATATTACAAAAGAAATATATGTAACAATTGAAAGTTTGTTTTTGGTAATTTTAGCATGTTAAGTCACAAAAATAGGAAGGGACACATCTTGAAAATGGTGGAAGCGAAAATGCCAGTCGATCGATAAATCGCAACGAATGGGAAACGAATTTAAGATAAACAATAAAATAAAGCTACGAGATAGAAATGGAACGTTTTCAAGCGTATATTTCGGCACTCGGTGGCGAAATCAGTCTAGTTTTTTTAATTTTTAAGGTTTTGTTGCAAACTCATTCACGTGACATATACGATTACAAGTTGCTGTTGTTAGTCCTTTGAAAAGGAGTCTTTCACGTAGTTTTACAGAGGATAAAGAATAACTGCTCTCCCTTTGTGTGTAATTTGTGTGTAATTTGTGTGCTTGATAAGACCAACCAGAAAAAAACACACCAGACCCAGGACCTCCACCTCCTTTAGGACGTTAGGTTAGGTACAAATTTCGGTGACCTTGACCTCAAGTTCACTTTTGAGTCAAAAGCCTAAAGTTGCACTTTATCTCAAAAACTTTAAGAGATAAAGCAATTTTGAACTCATTTTCGACCCCCATCTCCTCTAAGACGTTACGTAAGGTATAACTTCTGGTAACGTTGATCTTAAGGTCATTTTCGAGTGAAAAAACCGGAAGTTGCCCTTTATCTCGACAACGGTAAGAGAAGAGCCATTTCGACCTCATTTCGACTTCCACCCTCTCTTCAACGGTACATAAGATATACCTTTCCCTGACCTTGATCTCAAGGTACATTTCGAGGCCAAACCAGAAGTTGCACTGTATCTCGAAACCGGTAAGAGATAAAGCAGTTTTGACCTCATTTTCGACCTCCACACCTTCTTCGAAGGTATCACTTTCGGTTACCTTGATCTCAAGGTCACTTTGAAGTAAAAACCCAGAAGTTAGAGTGTTTTCAAGCGTTTTTTCGTCACACGGTGGCGAAATCGGTCCAATTCTAACACTATTTTACAGCATTCTTGAGTTTGTTTCGCACATATTTACTCCGATACAATCGATTCTCAGTTATATAGGTATATACAAAAGGGACGCTCCAGTGGACGTTTTGGGTCACAAAAGTGTTTGGCTGAATTATTGAAATCAAATATTAACATAACAAACTTGAAAAAATTATTAATGCAAACAACTGAAAATAGGTTAAAACATTTTAAGAGAGGGTGGAAGTGGAAACCATATGTAAGTAATCTTATATCAGATCGTTTTGCAGTGGAATTCAACATCCTAAACAAAAAGCGTGCATCTAAATCTGTAGAATCACGTAATCTGAAAAATATGGATATACTCAAATTCAAGCAAGATCTTGCAGATACAGAACTTGTTTGCAATCCTGCAACAGATATTGACGATTTGGTGGCACAATACAATTGCTGCTTACGTGAACGTTTAGATAAGCATGCACCTGTGCAAACTGTGACTGTAAACGCAGCCCCTGGTATAATGATAGAGTTCATAACAAAAGACAGGAAAAGAAAATGCTACAGCGTAAATTTAGGAAGAACAAGTCAAATACCAATTTGCAGAACATGTTAAACAGCAAAAGTAAATTAAAGACAACCATCGATCGTAGAAAGACCGAGTATAATTCGGAGGCTATTGCCAAAGTCGGTAATGATCAGGGTAAACTTTTCAAAAAGGTGATTTCACTGCTTCATAAAACTCCCCAAATGCCGTTGCCTCCGGATATCTCGGAGTCGGAATTTTGCAACACCCTAAATGACTTCTTCATGGATAAGATTGAAAATATTCGCGACGAATTCCAAATATCACTGATGAATGCTACGCATTTGATGAAACAGTTGTGCATAACTCACTCCCCAAGTTCAAAATTCTCTCGTTAGAGGATGTCTTGATGAGCCTCTTCAATCTGGGTACAAGGCTCAGCATAGTACTGAAAATGCATTATTACCAATCGTAAATGAATCGTAAATGACATATTAAAAGCCCCTGATGCTGGTGAAATTGTGATACTCGCTCTGCTAGATCTGTCTGCAGCTTTTGGTGTTGTAGATCATGACATTTTTCTTAAGCGCTTGTCGAATTCTCAAGGCCTCGAAGGTGACGTTTTGCAATGGATGGAGTCTTACTTAAAAGACAGAACACAGAAAGTTTGCATAAATGGTTCTACATCTTCAAGCAAGACTATCACATGTGGTTTTCCAAAAGGCAGTAAAATTGGACCACAAGGATACAAGAAGTACACTAAACCTCTTGGAACATTACTTCGCTTATGGATTATTCTTTTTCATTTTTACGCCGACGATAGCCAGCTCTGGAAATCGGCCAACCTTAAATCGCAAAATAGTGTATTAGAAGCTATCAATCGCTTGGGATGCGCCATACAGAAATTAGCCTCTTCGATGAAGTGCAATCGTCTTAAGCTAAACGCCTCCAAGACAGAAATTCTTGTTATAGGAACACAAAGAAATATAGATCTCGCTAATATATCGACATTACAAGTGGAAAATGATGAACAAGTAGCCAGCTCGAATTCGAATCAGGGTGTGACCCTCGACGCGTGTCTCTCGTTAGAACAACACATCCTAGAAGTGGTAAAATCATGCAGATATAAATTACGGGAACTGTGGCATATTTGTAAGTACCTATCGCACGAAGCAGCCAAAACAATAGTGCACGCCACAGTCATTTCGAAACTGGATTACTGTAATTGTCTTTAAGTCAATTTACCTACTTTCCTGATAAAGAAGTTGCAGAGCGTGGTAAATGAAACAGCCCGATTGGTAACTGTAACACCCAGAAATGAGCACATAACACCAGCCTTAATCAAACTTCACTGGTTGTCTGCACCAGAAGTATTGAGTACAAAGTTGTCACAATGGTATATAAAGGACTATATGGTCTTGTCCCAGGATATATTAGTGAACTCCTAGTCCCTTATGAACCAACCCGACCCCTCCGTTCAGCATCACAGCGTCTTTTAGTTGAACCACGGTTCCGCCTAAAATCAGCAGGTTATCGAAGTTTTGCAGGGCCGAGACTTTGGAATAAATTACCACAAAATTTGAGAGAAACAGATAATTTTAACACTTTTAAAAAGAATCTCAAGACCTTTTTATTTAAGAGATCATACTGCGTTTAATTAAAGCATTGTGTAATTTTAGTTTTCAAATCAGTATTATCTTACCTGTATTTGAGTTCTATTTTAGACAATATCAGTATTATGTCAGTATTATGTTGATTGTACGATGACTATATTATTTTGATTATTGTAGCGCTTTTATATAGCTTAAAAAGCGCGTAAAAAGAAAAGTCTAATAATAATAATAATTCAAACACAGCTGAAAAAATAGATTCTTACCACTTTATCCAAACACACAACACATGTAATTATGCAGAGTTTATTGCACATAACCACAGAAAGTCAACAGTTAGTTAGCCCACCCCCTTTACTGCACACACTTTAAAGCTCTTCTGTGCATGGACTTTATTAGCCATGTTAATTGATCTATGTGGAGCTGACTGCCACTTCTCCAGGACGAATTGCTGAAAGTTTGCAGAAAGCTGGGTAGCAGTTGACTTTGCCACGTCACGTGACATCGGTTGTTGGCTTCTGGGCTGTTTACTCTTGTTGGAGCTGACCGATAACTGTTTGCATTGCTCCGCTAAATGTGGCATTTTCGTTGAATTTAAACACAGATTCTGTAGAGTACAACATTTTTGTCTTTTAAAATTCGGTATAAGAAAAGTGTGAAACCATTAAAACATATGTACTTTTGCACGGGGCCACTGTTAAGGAATAATTCCTGATAAATTGCAACAATAGATACACAGGTTAGTACAGGCTACTGTGTTTCAGTAGAATTTGTTAGAATCAACTTTTAGTAGTGTGCATTAACAATTTAAAGTTTTTTGTGAAAATATGATTTCAATCCACTCAGCTAAAAGACTTTGTGACCCAAAGCGTCCACTGCAGTGTTATTTTTATGGATATTTTATATTTAGACCGAATCGAGCAGAGCCTGAGAAACCTGAGTTATGTTAAAGGTAAAAAAAAAGAGCTTAATCATTGCTGAAATAAGATTTTCTTGGTGTATTTAAGGAGAAATGCCAGACGCAGCAGCTCTTGAGATGCCGACCTCGAACTTTAAGCCTTAAGAACATAAGAGGGAACTTGATGAGGATAAAAGTGATCAGTTGATATGTTGCTTTGGTCCCTCTTTTCGATTCTTCATAAGATCATATGCGTATTCGTGTTCATTTGACCGACGATATGGAGACATATACATATGTCGTGTATACATAATATTCTCTTGTCACATGACAAGGTACAAAGAAAGAAAGCAAAAATACCGGATGGTCGGTTCATCGGGGGCGTCACTAACGTTTTAACCGCTTAACACGCTTATCCATGACTGTTCAAAATGGCCGCTAAATGCGCAATGCTAATTAATAATACCCCCGTTTTTAATCAAATACAGAGAGAAGTTCTGAGAAAAAAGCCTTTTGTGGGAAATGCGGAATGCTGAATGAAAATTATCTCTCTCCCTTTATGAACCAAATTGACCGCGTCTGACCTCGAAATTACCCCCTTTCTCTGCGTTTTGTTTCATTGTTTGTTTTACAAGCATGATTACAAATATGATACCCCGGACACGGATTCAGTTAAAAAATTATACTAGTTATATTAGTAGTCTGGGTTGCACAATTTGGAATACAGGTATTCCCAATATATGAAAAGTTCCCTCAGCAGTTGCTTATTCTGAGTGCTAAGGTATAAAATATAAGACCTTACAAAATCAGCCCTAATCTAATTATGCAATTTTGCAATTAAGATTGAAATAAATAATAGAGTTTGTAAGTATGACAGCCTGTAAAATATTCTGGATCTTTGAACTTGGTTTATTTGGATCAATTTTCAAGTAAAACAAGGTGAAAATAAATGAAAAAAAATGTTAGATAATTGGACATTCTAATAAAATTGTGATTACAGAATTACACAATGAATTAGTTTTATGTCATAGCTCCATGGTGCTTTGTGACTTTGTGTGGGAAAAAGAAAAGTATAGCAAAACTACATATCCGAGAATAGCTAAACCTAAACAAGTAATTGTCATAAAAGTGTTTTTGCATGTTACACTGAAGTTTTCTGTCTGACTAGTTTGAAACAGTGCTGATTAGTTGATCGCTCTAGTTTTCAGTGCAAGAGGACATTTTAAAAAATTATGTTAAATCTCAATAATGGTAAACATGGAAAGAATACAATGCTGAAATTAATTACTTTTAGAGATACGCATACATTTTTTTCATACATACAGTTGAAATGATATCACAATTTTCACAAGCTAAATATACATATATTAAATTTCATACTGTTTTTCTTTTCTCTACAGATTACTGGGCTGAAGGCTTAACTAAATCCTAGTCACAACTTTTATTCTCACAGAAGAAGTGTGGCTTTTAGCTGATGTTTGATAAAAAACAGAAAAAAACCAGTAACAATAAACATGACAGAGGACACAGCAAGCAGAGTAATCACTCCGCTGTTTATACCACTCTTATCAAAGTTCGTGTAAATAATTGATGGTATTATAGCGCAATCATCGTGTTTTAACAAAAACTTAGTTCCAATGCTTTGCTACAAGTAAAACGCAAGCCTGTCATGGAAAGTGCAAATTGCAACTAAGTCAGGTACGGAATAAGCAAACTACGTACAGCAGTGACGTGGATTTCACCTACGCCAAACAGTCGTCTACTTAACGATTCAAATCTCGCCTAAAGAGACACAATGATTTTCATCCAGAACAACTTCAAAAACCAACAAAGTGTGTACTTTAATATGCTAATTAGTAAGGTATGACCAAAAGCGGCATCTTTTTATCGATTTGTGCAGGAAAGAAAGAGACTTGCAAAAAGTATGTATGTGTGTGTGCACAAAGCACACAAAAGCCACAGTTTGATTAGAAACCCGTGCTGCATGTGATAGAATCGAAAAAAATTAGTATGTGTATTAATACGTTATATAATATATAATTGATTTTCAAAAGGTGCATTTTTTCTTTGAGTCCCTAATGTGTGTGCTGTTTTGAGAAGATCTTTTCATATTGCTGTTGTATTGTAACTGTGATTTGATAAATAAATTAATCTCACACGGAAACCACTTTCAACAAGATTACAACTAGGATATTTGTGCAGTTGTGTTATTAAGCACTTTGACTGGATAGTGCTTAACTTAGCATTTTAGTAATAACTGTTTATTGTTTAAGTGTTAGAATAATAGAAACATGTCAACTAAACTATATCCTACATGCAGTCAGGCTAATGGGCGCAGGACATCAAAAATAGTGGAGGGTCAAGAAAGTAAAAAAATGAAGTTATATTTTTTAGAATAAGAATGGCATTTTATATTTGTATTATAGTGTATGAATCAAACAGACTAATTTACTCTTCAAAATACTGAAATTCTAATGCTAGAAATATCGCTTTTTATAAGGACATAAAAGGAGTAGAAAACTGAGCTAGACATATCCAGCGTTGAACAATCTACACTTGGAGAAGTAAAAATTTAACGTCATGAGGATATTGAACAACTGTGTTGTGATTTTGATAATCAGTACAATGATGGTGAGAACAGTAGGTAAGGCCTTTTGTTTCGCAGACATTGAAAACACTGATCTGAATGAAAGAGGAATAATTCTACAAAAACAGCTTCATGGATATTTATCTTTTAAGAACAGTCTTGTAAATAATTGCTTAGGTCCCTATTGTACTTGAAACTGATCTTATCTAGTTGACATTTGTGGAAGGGAAATAGTTGACATTTTGGCAGTCTTGTAAATAATTGCTTAGGTCCCTATTGTACTTGAAACTGATCTTATCTAGTTGACATTTGTGGAAGGGAAATAGTTGACATTTTGGCAGGCTTGCGTTTTAGCACAACGCTGTTCATAAGATCACCCTTCTTTAAATATGTTTTATCCAAAACACAAATATATTTCACACGTCTGTTTTCAAGAAATAAAGCAATATATCCATTTCAGATATATTAATAGATGAATTGCTAATTAATCAAGAGAAGTATCAGCTCCAGGAAATTAAAGAATATTTGAACTCCATCTCATCAAACAAAGCTATTAGTGTGTGGCCTGTATCAGGATGGAGCGCCTTTGACATCACAAGAGCCGGTAAGAGAAAAAGTTAATTCACATTTCATGTTACATGGCTATTTTTATATATTTTTCGTGATAATATATGTAGCTGGATTTTAAAACCTCTTGTGAAGGGTATCTTAAATAAAACTAAACTAATTAAAAATAAGAACACATGAAACTACATGTTAATTTAAATTTTTGCTTGATCAACATGTACTAGATTGATATGTTATTTATGTATTCTTCTCAAGTCAGATTATACATTCACGACCCAAGCAATCGTCCCTGTATATGTGCAGTTTTATTGTGCACACAATGCCATGACATCACAACCACACACGTTGAAATCAAGGTCTGTCATATCAGCTGCTGGAACTTCATAATTCAACAATGGACTACATGTGAAAGATACCAAGACACAATTTCGATGTTGGCTGAACTGCTCATTAGTACGTTACATGTACCAAGCAGTATCATTATTCTTTATGACAAAGAAAGAGGTATTTGAGATACTTCTGCAAAATATTAATGTAACTATGGCGAGGGTGTTGAAATAGTTCTCAAGCATTTATCAGGCAAACACTTCTCTGTAGTTATAATCAATTACAAAGTCACTATAAACAAGCCATGTGTTAAAGTTACTACTAAACAAAGTTAAAATATTGTTGCCATTCTACGACACTCGAATTGGCGTACAAGGTTTAAGCGTCGTAGCTAAGCTAGAAGGACGAAGACACTCGGATCAACGTACAAGGTTCAAATGAAGATTCATATATGTCAATGCAATCTATGAGACATATTGAATATGAAATTCTGTGTCATATGCATTTAAATTTCTATTATTTTGGAAAATTTTATCGAGCCCTTTTAATAAGTGGTAGGCAAAAAATTTCAAAGCAAGCTGAGAAAACTCAATGAAAATATACAGCGGAAGACATATACCTTCATGAACATAGCAGGAGGGCCGGCATCCAAGAGTAAACACGTGAATTAGAGGATCCTCCTAATTCTGCAACCACATTTTCACTAAATATGCTTCCGTTCTAAGTACGAGGGATCCGTATTAGTGTGAGGGAATTAAGGTCAACTGGGCCAGGTTTGATATTGAGGTAAGTTTACAGGGATGATAATGTGGCTGCAAAATTAGGTAGGTCACCTAAACTACACCTGACAGGGCTAAATGGGCTCGACCCCGGTTTAAAGTGGTTGTGTATTTAAACCCCTATAATGTTAGCTAAAACTCGAGCAGATTGCAATGGGTCGATGCCGCGCGAATGGAAGTCATGGTTATAGCGATTCTCTGTCAAAATGACGTAGTTGGCTTGGCTAATTAAAGAACGGGATTGACAAAACAACTCATAACCACTTCAAATGATTAATTAAGTTTCCTAGCTAATAGTAAATAATAAACGTCGATCTTTTATTACTTAATAACGGGATAGCTTTTAGGTTTGACTCGCCTACAGTTGAAATTATGAACCACCAAGCTACTCATAGTCTGAGCTGATAGCTCGCCAAATTAACGATGTTTTCCTATTGTAATATCCGACAGTGTACAATTACGATAAATATTATGGTTAGATTAATTAAATGAATCGATTATTAAAGTAACTAGGGGTTTGGCATTGGCTACAACAGAAATCGTGTCTATTGAAAGCAGGAAAGTGTCTATTTACTGCAAATTACACTACGCTAGTAGACTCATAAATCTAGTCTTAATAGTACTCAATGCTTGACAATAATAACATATTGTTATGAAAAAAATGTTTTTTCAATATTTGTGCCAGATTGCTTTGTTGGATTTTAAACTTTGTACCATTTATATACAGATGTTATGTCTACAAATTCAAAGCCCCAAATTACACGTATTTGAATATAAAATAAATTATGCAATTCCACTTTGAATTTTATGATTAACACTTTTCTTTCGGCTTCTTACAGAGTTGTATATGCAAGGAGTGATTGATGAATTATCCAACCAGAGACCATTAATGTACAAAGAATTTATTTCTGACATTGGGTATGTTATACCAGAAAGAAGTAGAATCACAACGCATTTATTGCTCTCAGCTAATGCAACCAAATTAGTGTCAATGCTGCAACAGGTACGATGATCAATGTCGTTAACTACCATCATAAAATTATGATAGGGCTTATTATTTACTTTTTCAGAAAGAATATAACCCAAATGATTATAATATGGGGTATAACAATTATCAAATGATATCAAAAACAATAATTCATTCATTATTAAATTAGGAAAGATTTACATTAAAAAAAAGGAAAATTGCAACCATCATAGCGTATTGAATAGATTAAATGGAAACCTGTTATGTTGAACAATACTTTGATAAACTCATTTTACCCCTTGTAAATAGTTCAGATTCTTGAAAAAATGTATGATTAGAATAAGTCTAAAACTTTTCTGATGCAATCATGTTCGTGAATGGCTGGCGGACCTCAATTTGACGTAAGTTCTTTGTAATTGCCATTTGAAGGGCCTGGATGTTTGCACTTTAACTAAATATATTTCAGGGACGTTCTATGAATCTGATTGGTCCTAAATACTACTGGCTGCTTGACGCACACTCTCACAACATTACAGCAGATGAAATGATTCTAAGTAAACACCTGGTACACGGTGACAACATAGCTGTGGTGTCGAGTGTTCAAATTTCCTCTATCAAACAAACAAGAACACAGGTAATAAAAAACTGTCCATCTCTAGAGTTTAAAACCCATGGAAACTCACATCAGGTGAGCTTAGGTGCAGTTGCATCATAAGGTATAATAGCACTTGTGCAAAAACATACGTTGTTTGTCAAGTTTATGTAACCGTTGCGCAACACATGTCAGTGATCATTGTCATAGAACGACTTCTATGATGCCTTTTAAACCTCTAAAAGCATCATCTAACAGAGTTTTCCTCTTGTTATTAGCACTGAAAGTAAAGAAGAATTGACTGTTTTGTATCGGCGAACCCTTTTTACTTCTTCATGATATGCTATCTATATGACTCATTTCTATGACACAGCCTACGTACCAGATTGATGTTTAGGAAAATGTTTAAAAACTGAAGAAATTAAAAACCACGTTTCCTAAAATATCAATAACCAAGAGGATGGAATTCAAAGTAATTTTTAAGGAATGTTTCAAAATAACTGTATATTATCACAACAAGCACAAAATTTTGTATATTGATATGGAAATATCAACGAATTTGACTGCTTTATGTATATTTATGTGTTTATGTGCAAGGGTATTTGCTAGGGTAATTCACTTAACGAATTTGTTCTGTTCTTTTAATGAACCCTATGATTAGCTTATGATTCTGTCACAAAGAAACATCAGAAGACAATAATCAAAACGACCATTTGATATTTTATACCCATCATTTAGGCTTTTAGAGGTTGCTAAAATGTTTTTAAACGTTTTAAAAATGAAGTAAATTGCGACTGCAGAAAAATGATTTTCATTATTAAAAATGTTCATGGATACCCTTAGAGCTATGCTGTCAACATAAAGAAGTGCGGGCTGGACTGTAATCATACAGGATCACTGACAACAGTAGCTTCAAAAACCATGCACCAGCCTATAGTCAATAAGTCACACATCTTCCCAATCCATTTTGAAGGTTTCAACGGGCAATATTTCAACGTTGTTACAGTGGAGGTAACGCATATTAAAAACTTCTTGGGCGAAAATAGTATTTTGTTTCAAGAAGGGACTGTGGTCATGATTTTAATTGCTGTGGCTCATAAGGTATTTTGTCCCTCAAAATCGAAAGCTTGATTAATTTTACAATTTTAACTCTCATGAAATCTCAATTGTTTTGCAATGAAAAAAAATTTGCCATTAATTTTAATTTCTGGTAATTAATGACCTTTTATTAAAAATAAAAAGAATGGCTTTACTGTGGTTGAGAATTTTAGAGAATTTTTTTGCGTATTAAAATATTATACGTGCCTTTATAAAAAATAAAAACCATTATTCCAAGGAAAACGTGTTCCTGCTGACGTGAAAGAAGATGGCCTTTACCATTTTTAGATTTACCTGATTTTGTCAATAATCTAATTTATACAAATATGTTTTCATTGCGTTCAAGTATAATCCATTTGTCATAAAGAAATGGCATGACAATGGAACGGTGTATTACACTGGACTTTGTATTGCACTCTTGGATGTTTTGGCGGAGTATTTGGATTTCAGGTAAAGGTTATATTTTTGAATAAGGGTATGTTTACTAGTCTTTTTCCCAGTTGCAACGAAATGAGCATTTAGGCTTGAAGCAGAATGAAACGTTTAACAATGACGAATTGCAAACTCTTGTTTGATCGAACCTATATAATTTGCCTTTGTGCGCCTGAGAACATGAAGCACAATGGTGGAATGGTTATATCAAATCCTCAACACTGTAGGTCTGTCTTCGGGGCAAAGAGACTGATGAGCATAAATCATAACAAACAAATCATGCCTACTGGGTATGTTATTAATAGGTTGAATTTTAAGGGAAGCAAAGCTCTAAAAAATGGAAAACATTTATAACGAATTTTATAACACGAGTTGAAATATAATATTATTGTTATTATTATTATTATTATTATTATTATTATTATTATTATTATTATTATTATTATTATTATTATTATTATTATTATTATTATTATTATTATTATTATTATCATTATTATTATTATTATTATTATTATTATTATTATTATTATTATCCATTTTTTATATTTTATTTCTATGAGAATACATTCCAGATACAATATCTTTGATTCAAAAGATGGTAAATACGGCGTGATAGAAAACGGAGTATGGAACGGAATGATAGGAGAAGTGTACAGGCAGGTGAGTAAATTCTATGCCAATTTAGAGTAACCGAAAAAGGAGTTTTAATGAAACCGCAACATTCAAAATGTTTAACAGAAGGATGCATATTAAACAGATCTAAGTAATTTTGTGGCTATGAAAGGTAGCAATATGTGGTTATGTTAGCTTTGACTTCGTTTGATTGATTTATTATGCTTAGTTTATCAGTGAGTCGCATCTTTCAAGTCTTACATTGGTTTATTCAAAAAGAGCATTTAGTTTAATGGTTTTTCTCCTCATGCTAGAAGTTGACAAAATGTTTATGAAATTAAATATTAAATTAAAATCTATATTATAAGCTGTCAGATATAGTTGGTTATACTATTTATATATCTATATCTGATCTTCCAAAAAAAAATTGAAATAACCCATTGATAACTGTGAAAGTTCAAAATGACCTATTGAAAAAGATGGCTGGCAAAATGGTATTAATGGTAATTATTTTGAATTATTGGTGAGAAGGAAATGGAAATAGCGGTGAGTGGTTTAACTATAAGTGCAGAACGAGACACTGTGGTTGACTTCACGTCGCCATTCTGGGAAGAATCAACAGCAGTCTTAGTAAGAAGACAACAAAGCAATGCAGCAGTCTTGTGTGTCTACGTAGTTACTTATTAATTTAATACAAGAGTGTTAATTTTTTCTGGTATTTGACTGTGTCTTAATTGCAACTTACTTAGTTTATCCGTGTTTGTTCTTGCCATAGTTTGAATCGGTTTGGGCTCGAGCGTAGGGTTAAATCTGCTACATTGGCAATTAAACAGCTCATTGATTTTCCAACTGTGCCTGCACAAAATGCAAGCTTGACAGCGATCATGTTATAGTTGTGGGGTACATTACTCAGTGGTTAATTACTGACTTGGTACAGCAACCAACTTTACAGAATTGTACGTATTCGAATGTAAATTAGAGAATCTGGTTAATTACAAATGTTCCTATAACAAACAGGCTAAACCAACTTGTCATAACATTGCATTCTTTGCACCGGTCATAGTATAAGTTTGTAGTTGTAATATTATTTCAATTTAGCTGGATGTTTCGGCCTCTTCACTGGCAAGTGTGGCTATTGGCAGTAATAACAGTGTTTGTGGTAGCGGGATTAATGACTTGTTTGACTTCAATAAGCAAACTGATAAGACCACAATATAGGGTTGACCGCGTGTGTAAAATGGATGACGTGCTATTTTACGTGTTTGGAGCTTTCTTTTTACAAGGTAAGGGGCTTAACAGAAGAAAATTATACCAAATTTACAACCGTTGTAAATATATACAAGGCTGAGTGTAAAAAATTGTGCAGCAAATGTACTATTTATTTTAATAGTATATATAGGATTAGCACTGGTTAACTATTTACTACGTAAGAAATTATTCTGTGACAAAGATATAGCAGGTTTCTTTCCGACCTCTGTTTCAGTATAAATTTTTAACAAGTGACACTCTTGCTTTAAAATGTTTTCTTGTTTTTCACATTAGTATAAGAAATAACTTTCAAAATATATATTTAAAAATGTTGTTAAAATTTTACACTTTTACACCCTTACTATAATTTCTTTGTTTCTTTCATTACTGTAGGAAATTTCGTAACTTTAAAATTCTATATTTAAAATAATAAATTACAGAAATAGAATTCCCAATAGCTCCTCTTGAATTGTTATGATATGTTAACTGATACAGTGTAGCTATGCTTTGGAACAACTATTACATAGTTTCAAAATATTTACTAACAAATTGATTTCGATACCAATAACATTCAGAAACTGCAGCCTATGAATTTGTTGTTATTTGGATCACTTGAATGAGTAATTTTTTACTATCCTTAGGAAGTACCCAAGAACCACAAACGGGTCCAGGAAGACTAGTGGCAGGTACATGGTGGCTTGTGGTTGCAAATATATATGCAATATTTACTGGTAATTGCAATTCTTCAACTCTAAACGTCTCTAGAGACTGCGAGAAATATTATAATGAAGTAATAGCGTGCAAGTTGTGGCAGGTAGTGGATTATTCTTGCACTTGTCTATATCAAATTCAGATGTAACTGCGATTCCACAGCATCTTCAAAAGTTCTGAAACAGCTCCTTGAGTTTCTATTTAAAGATTTGCATCTAATAGTAAAGCTATTACTTAGACTTGACTCATGCTATAAGGATATGTAATTAACTTTGCGAGCGAACCTTATAACAAGGTTCTCTATATTATGTTGTAAACCTGCATCAGAACATCCCGCTTTTCTGTGAAGCAGTTGACTTAAATAGTTTAAAAAGTTTTAAATGTTTCGAAGGTTTGCTTAAAAAGGTAGTGCTTGCATTTGTTATCTATGCTCTTAATAGCAATAAACAAAACATTTGAATACACACAAATGACTATGTGTTACCTCTCTACTCTTTTATAATTGCTAGGGAACCTTATTGCATTTCTTGCCGTGACAAACACACAACTTCCCTTTGAAACATTACTTGAGATGGCGTCACAGAATGAGTATAAATATGGCGTAGAGGACGGAGTGATACAGAAGATGTTGTTTCAGGTTTCACGTAATTACTATTTCGCAAATAGTTATTAGTAATATACCGCCGTTGAAACATATACACAATATTATCACACTCAGTAAATTTGAAGCAAAGAAAATGATCAACTGAGACAGCAATAAGCCAATTTAAGGCACATTTAGATACTGAGTCCTTCGAAAGGTAATAGGATGCGTTCTTTGGTTGTTAATATCTTCGGAATTAGCCATGAAATAATAGAACAGTCCGTCAATATCGAAGAAAGGGCATAAGGTAGGTGTATTTTAAGGGCGTATTGCCAGTAAATATTTTCGGACGACTGCCGCAGACGACTCAAACTCCAAATCTTTGCGAAAGCTGCAGAGAGACAACTTTGATAAGTTGCTAAAGATGCCGCTATTTATCAACACAAAGGAGAGGGTTTGGCCATGGTACACAGAGGTTAAGATTTTCTTAAATAGCTTATTATTATTATTATTGTATATATATATATATATATATATATATATATATATATATATATATATATATATATCACTCAATAGCGTTATATATATATTTAAACAGCAAGCAGAAGATGGTATCTACAAGAAACTCTGGGATGGTATGAAAACCGACCGATCTAACTTCGTGCAATCTGTTGACGAAGGCGTAGAGAAAGTTTTGAGGGAAAACTATGCTTATATTGGTTCGTATTTTACTTTAAACATTTCCTGATTTATTTTTTTAAATAAAATACATTTAATATAAACGAGTGTGGTCGAAGTATTGCAAAATAATATGACATCATGAAAGCCTGTAACTTGTTCTTTTTTATAAAGTTTAATCCAAAGTTTATTGGTGTTTCCCTCTGCTTGTGCAATTTTTCCAGGAAAAAAGGTATACAACAGATCGTATAATTTTGAGAAATAAGGGCAAAGGTTGAGACACTTCAGATCGTATAATGTTGTTATAGAAGGACAAAGGTTGACATACTTTAGATTCCTTAAATTCTGGGGCATAGAACAAAAGTTGACATGCTTCAGATCGTACAACTTTGAAGTATAAAGACAAAGGATGACATACTTCAGCTCGTATAACTTTGAAATATGAGGACAAAGTTGACATACTTTAGATTTCTTAAATTTTGAGGTATAAGGACAAAAGTTGACATACTTCAGCTCGTAGAGTTTTGAGATATACTTCAGTTAGTATAATTCCTTCGACTCGACGTTATTATGAAGTTCATTTAATTTTATAAAGAAACATATTTTCATTTAAAGTTTATGATTTAAGACAAAAATTAGCTATTGATTTTATTTTAGACGGTTCTAGTTTATCTTGTTCCTTAAAATTGTCTAGTGGCATGTTTTGAAATCTCTTCCTCTGCTAGGGATCCTACAATAAAGTTAATTTATTTTAAACACATCACACCGGAACCCTCAGGACTGAGCAAAAGTGGTTTGATTACCGAGCTTAAGAAATTTTGAGCGTCTTAATTATCTATAATAATTAATCCGTATGTCAGTCGATAAGTAAGACACATTTTTTCATTTTTATTCTTTTCTTTCCCGTAAGCAATCATGCATTAAATGTCTTATTTTAACAGTTGTGACTTTGTACACGTATCATGCGCTGTTCAGGTTTTGAAACACCTTGATTGCATCTTTTGCCAAAAATAGCTGACAAATTCTACTAAAATTTGACACAATTTGACTTAATATCACTTAACATCACATGATCTTTTAAAATTAAAAAATAGGCTCAAAGAACGATTTAAATGCAGTTGGAAGGTGCTAGTTAAAACTGGATATGCCCTTCTATATAAAACACTGCTATTTAGTTCCCTACGATCAAACAAGTCTTTCAGGCTCATAACATGTCATAGGATCCACCTCGAGTATAAGTATCGATCATCAGTGAAAGTAGAGTTAGAATTCCTCTAATTAGGAGGCACAAAGTGTTACACATCAAGAATAACTAATACTTAGCAAGTCCAAGACTTGCAAAGAGTATATTGAAGTTGAATCCACGATAATTCATCTAGTGACAATGGCAATTCGTCTAGAGACAATTCGTCCAGCCATAGTTCATCTAAATGAGATGGGTAGGACAATTAATCTAAATGTTATTCAACTATACTATGCACAAAAAGTTATTTGTATTCCATGGTATCCGTGCATTCGTTGTACAGCTGCTGTTCGTTAAGTGTTAAAATATGATTTAATTGAATTCTACTGAGGACCGTTTTTGGGTGGTCTGACAACCATAATGACAACAACAATATTGGTGACCATATTAATCGGTTCAGGGAGGATATACCCAGTATTGAACATGGAATTTGTCATTTTTCAAGACAGACCCTTGTGATTTTAAACGCGAAGTTCTAACCTTTACCAAATGTTATCGAACTTCAAATGTTTATGTCGCAGAGCAAAGATATTGAAAAAAATCTTTAGATTATTTTATTTCATTTTCATTTAGTTTTGAGGCGGAACGGCGAATTTTTCCAGCGATACAGATTGCGTTTTGTGCAGAGTATATTTTATAAAGTGTGTAGTGGTTCGGGATTGTTGCAGGTCAGCATCTAACCCTACCTCTCTTATATCGCCTGGCTCACAAAAAAAGACAATTATTCTAGCTTACGCAGGATCAAAATTCTGTTAATGCCAAAGGGTATTACTGCATTGCTGGGGTCTGAATACAAGTTTTGCGCCGATTCACTCTCGTGCACTACGAATAACCTTGACTCTCCCCGCGTAGGCCATGCTTGTGGAAAGTTATAGAAGGGTCCTAAAATGTGCTTTAATTACGCACAAGGAATCTTACAATATGGATATAATACAATTACTTTACAATAAAGAAGGTTAAATGACGGGCTTTTTTCTACAGCGTTGTACTACTCACAACCCAATTGCTAACCACCCCCCCCCCCCCCCCCATACACACACATACTTCCTTTGAGCTACTCACGTGCATAGCAAGAAATGCTTGGATAAAATAGAAATTTAAATAATTGTTACACCCATCACAGATGTATTGTTGCTAGATATCATTGAAGATGTACGGGACCAATGTTTCGGACCTTTTTTCTGTTTACTTGTCTGCCATTTGGTGTTACCAGCGCTCTGGCCATACTGACCCAGGATTCCAAATCTTCGCATATATGTAGTACTTCATCTGCTAATCACTTTTTTCCCACCGTCGTTTTCATTTTCAAGATAAAAACGAGAAGCGAAAAAACGAAGATTTTTTATAAATAAACGCAACGCGTAAAAACTGCGGAAATATTTGCTCAAGCTCTCGCATCTGCCAAAGGCCACACTGTGCATTGCTTAAATAACGTGTGCCTTATTGGCATAAGCAAAGCACGCTCAGCATGGGGAAAAGCTTGTGTTGGTGGATCCAAAATCTTACTTCTTGATAATTTTAAATACACTGAATGTTCAGACAGCTTATTAGATTCAGTTACACTATATTCTTGGTGAGGGTCAGGGGGCGATGCCGTTTCATAGAGTAAGTAGCAGAGCTGTGTTATTTCTAGAAAGGTTTCGAACTAGCAAAAAGTTTTAGAAAAATTTCGGAATCTGAAAAAAAATATGATTTTGTTTGTAAATGAAAAGCAAAGCAAAATCAGACTGAAAAGTTTTTTAAATTCTACTCAAAATGAGAAAGTAATTTTAAAAATATTATTTTATGGCCAAGTGTTTAATATTTCACCTTATAGATTGTCGTTTGAAAACGCAATGGGACTGAATTAACATTGTCTAATTTCCGGGTTGCTCCCATTAACAATGAAATATTCCTAACACAAGACCATTGAAAAGTGGTCGTATCTATAACATGGTCTCAAGTGTAGAGTGGTCCCATCCCAGGGTCCCACTACAATTTACAGTATTCACAATGTACTAACAGTATTATGTTCCTATTTTAGTACTGTTCAGCAAAAACATATTTTGTCTGCCACCATAATATTATAATTTCACTTATTTAGTTTTACGTTGACTACATATACAGCATTTGTTTTCTGTAAACAATTATTATTGAACATCAAATAGAAACAAATTTAACGTATTTCGGAATGAATACCAGATTATTTGCAAGTAAATTCAATAGAGTTTTGTACTGTCTTTAACAAATGTTGTTATTTCCGCATAATATATAAAAAGAGTCCATGTACTGACAACTTTCAGGAGATAAGACTTATCTTCAAACGGCGGCTAGAGATAAGTGTGAAGTAGCGTTTATTACAGAAGAGTTCTATAAAGTCGGATTTGGATTTGCTGTTGGGGAAGATTGGCCATACAAGCAATACTTCGACGACACGTAACTACTTTTATAACAATGACGCAATCTAAACTATGAGAACCTCACTTCTTTATTTACAACTGTGTTTTAGTAGCTTAAAAGCATGCTTCGTGGTTTAGTTTAATTCAGTAATTTGAGCAAGAGCCTTATTTATCCCGAGGAACTAGTAACGGTTTCATTCTAAGCAGGTTTCTAGTACAAAGAAGGGTGTGAGCATCAGACGCCAGTGTCGCATATTTTAATATATATATATATATATATATATATATATATATATATATATATATATATATATATATATATATATATATATATATATATATATATATATATATATATATATATAAACTTGTAGGATCCAAATACTTGTGCAAAGCGGATTTATAGAAAGATGGAAAAGGGAATTCTGGCCGGCTGAGCATTGTGACGTCACAACCAAAGTGCTGGCAACTCATTCAATCACCTTGGAAAACACAATTGGCAGTTTGGTCCTTCTTTTCATTGGTGTAACTATTGCAAGTGCAATGCTTTGCTGGGAATACTTACATAAGTACGTCAAAGAGAGACGCTGCTGTGGTGGCTAGTGCTACAATACCTGTAAGCACCATGACAGTGCGGTTCGAAGCCACAGAAAGTGGGAGTCTCACCGTCATGAATTCAGACTAGAAGACATCCCATGTGGATAGATTTTTCTTATAAATGCATTTTTTTTAAACTCAAAGCAAAAAGGGAAACGTTGCATGAGAAAATATATAGAAAAAAGTTTTTACTGAACACTTCAGCCTGAACAATAGAAACTAGACAGTTTTCTGTAACGAGCAGTGAAAATTACAAAACCCCAACACCCACCACATTCCGCACCCACGACATTTTTCGAGCCAACCACAACCTCTGCACCCCACACCCACAGGCCCAGTCCACCAGTCTACCGCACCCACCACACCCACAGGAGCTTCTCTATCCCCCGCACCCGCCACATCCCCCACACCCCCCACATCCACCGCACCCGCCACATCCTCCACACCCTCCACACCCGCCGCATCCACCACATCCACCACACCCACCGGCGTCGCCACCCCCACAACAACCAGCACAACCGCCACCATCGCAATTCTTCACAAACGTATTACACGGTGTCGTTTCCATGTAACCAGCGGCCATCACCAACACAAACGCTTCTCCCTCCAGTCGCTGAACAGTCTTGGTCCCATTCTGTTTTTGATCAACCACAGTTTTCCCTTTGTCGTCCTGTAGTCGAGGTTGGCACAGCACTACCAGTGTTGCCATGGCGAAAGCCAGAGCTGCCTTCTGGACCACTTCATCCCCTGTTATCTCTATGATCCCTGTCTTCAAATCCACTCTTGTATTTTGGATTTGGAATTGTGTATGGTGTTTATCAATGGTGACAGACTGCATCGAGCGGCGGCGAAGATCGTAAAAAGTTGCCGTTAGGTAGCCTGGGTTTCCCCGTATGCCTTTAGTACCCCGTACACCATGCGCATCTTCAGTACCAGCCACGCCTGAAACAGAAGTAGTATTGCCATATGCAACAAGACAAGATTGTCCATGGACAATGCCCCCGCTCACGACTGCTGAGGTCAAGATTTATGACATATCAGTATAACCTGCAACCACAATTTCAAGACATTAAAGCTATGTACCTGTCAGTCCGGATTTTAATACAAAAATAGTTTATCGCCAATATATCTGTCAATTTTTGGTGAATCGCTAACTATACCTCAAATTTCAAGACAGTAAGGCTATCGTAGTTAAGATTGTACGAAAAACGTTTTATCGCGAATATTTAGACCAATGTTTGGCGAATGGCCAAAAAAGTAATAGCCAGATTTACACTTATACACCCTACCGTCCACCAAAATTTTAGAACGTTTAAATGAAAACCGCCGGAGATAATTTTTCAAGAAAAAATGTTTTTGACCAATATTTCAGCCACTTTTTGGCGATTGGCAAAAAAATAAAGAAATAGCCAGTCAGATAGTAATATATGCTGCTGTTAGTAACAATTACAAGGCAACGAGGCTATTTTTTCGATTTTACTAATTTTTTTCACCAAATTTTCGCCATTTTTTCGGCCCATCACCACGAAAGGTATTACTCAGGTAGGTCATAATGTCTGCTACCTATGCTTAAATTTTCAAGACAGCAAGACTATTTTCTCCGATTTTTTAAAAGATTTTATTGAATTTTGATTTTTTCGCCAAAATTCCCGCTATTTCTTAAAATTAATAACTTAATGGCTAGGTAGGTAGCAATGCTTGCTACCTTCAACCAAAATTTTCCTGGACCTTGCTGAGATTTTACGAATTTTGTTTCCTCCAAAATTTCCTCCACTTTTTTGCCAATCAGCAAAAAATTAATATCCAGGTAGGTACTAATGCCTGCTACCTTTTCTTAAAATTTCAAAGCAGTAAGACTATATTCCTGGGGTTAGTTAATACTTTAGGAAAAAAATTCGCCAATATTTCCGCGAATTTTTGGTGAATGAAAAAAAAACAACAAAGAACAGCCAGGTGGATACTTACACACCCTAACTTCCACCAAAATTTAGGAACGTTTGTACCAAAACCCGGGGAGGAGAAACGTGTCATAAAAATGGTTTTGAGCCAATATTTCTGCACATGCTTGGAGAATCGCCAAAAAAAGTAATTGCCAGGTGGGTACTTATGTCTGCTACCACCAACCAAAACTTCAAGATATTGAAGGAGGAGATGGGGAGAATATGCGATGGTTCACCGAACAAGGCCTCAAGACAACAATTAATTTCCCATAGACTTACATTTTGTTATTTAGTCTAAGAGGAACTCAAAAAACATTAAAATAAATTGGGGCTGACCGATTGGATTTTTGCAATAAATAGAATTAGGTACCCCCCCCCCTCCCACCTTGGAATTCCCTGGAGCCGAATCACCCTAGCAATATTTTGTCAAAAATGTAGGATTTATGTGCAGAAGGAGTTACTTTTAGAGTGGCAAATCAATGCTAATGTGCATAGGAATACATTGAGAGTATATCAAGTTAAATATGGGAGAATTATGGCCATAAACGAGCAGAATAATTGTGGGAGTTAGGATATTTTGGGCAGAAGCCATAATGGCGGATTCAACCGAACACAAGGGACTATCTCAAAAAAATAAGGTAAAAGTTAAGAGCTCAATTAAAGCAAAAAGTCCAAGGAAAATTAGTCTAAGTAAATGTAAAAAAAGGAAAAAATTGGACAGTAGTGAACATTCGCCAACCAAGTGTGATATAGAAGATGGCTAGATAGACTGTGACCCCGCATCTGAATTCGAGAAAAAATTCGAGTCCAAAATAGACGATGTAATCGAACGCTTGACATCAAAAATCGAGCATAAACTTGAAATGAAACTAGCTACCCTATCAGAAAAATTGAAAGCAGGCTTATAGGCAAAATAGAAGAGGTAGTGGACAAAAAACTAGCAATTAAAATGGATAATATGGATAGCAGAATTGACGTTGTATCTAGCACTCTGGATACCTACCAAACTGCGCTGACTGATGTCTGTGATAGGGTAGAGCAGTTGTCGAGTATAGACCTTTCGAACACTGCGCAAAGGCTGGAATCCCTGGAGGCGAGGGTGTCCCAGGACAGTGGCGTCGCTAACCTTAGGATGCAGTTACACGGATTACAACTCCATATGAAAAACACGTTGCGTCATTGTGACTAGCAAATAGAAAAACTGGAAATGCACGGGCGAAGGATAAATCTGATTTTCGAAGGAGTTCCGGAACGGCAGGGCGAGAGCTGTGCACATGTGGTGGAGAGCATAATCAGGAGGGAAATGCATCTCGACATGTGATCCCCTATCGATATTGCCCAACGCCTTGTGAAAGTTAGAAGCGATAAACCAGCACCCACCATTGCTCGGTTCAAAACTATTGCCGACAGGAACAAAGTGATGTTTAATAGTCATATCTTAAAAGGCAGTAGTGTTTTTGTACGCCAAGATGTTCCCTTAGGATACTCCCAAAGAAGGGAATTTCTCGCCAAATCTCTTCCGACTGTCAAAGCCACGGACTCACAAGCGAAATTAGTGAGGTATACGCTCAAGTACAAGGGAAAATTTTACACTGTGGAATACATCCAGAGTGCAGATCTGGATGACCAAAATCACACACTTACCACTGAGCATCAAGTACGCTTTTATGGCTATTTGTCTCCGTATAGTAACTTCTACAAGACTCAGTTCCAATTCGATGGCCAAATATTTAACTGTGTGGAGCAGTGGTACCAGTACTATCGTGCAAAAGAAGCTGGATGCATTGATTTGGCCCAACAAATCCTTATGGAGGAAAACCAAGCTGCTATGAAAAGGATGGGGAAACGGGTAAAGCTTTACCAAAACAAGGGTGAAGAATGGAGGATCCCAAAGATGAGGCACGCTGTCCTTTGCAAATTCCTGTCGAATCCCGACATAAGGCACAAACTTTTAGCAACGTCTCCCAAAAGAATCTTAGAGTGTAACCCACACGAAAGATTCTTCTCAACGGGCGTAGGAATAAAAGACAAGTGCTTGGACAAAATGGTCAAAACCATCTTGGAAAGATTCTGGAGGAGGTAAGAAAAGAACTTCAGGGCAAAATATCATTGTAAGAACTTGTAATGGGCGATTGGCATTGTTTATAAGTATCAGAGGATTCGTCAGTCAAAAGGAGATGCTGAGTTGGTTCCTTAAAAAGATCAGCGTGTACCTGTTTTGTTATGGAATATATTGAACTTGATCTCATTATAATATTGCTCTACAAAAGGTATGAGATCATGGGATGTCCATGGAAAGACTACGATGGGAATAACGTGGGTAATGGCCTAATAATTGCTTGTAATTGGAACAATAATAGTCGATAATTAATTATCCAATTTAATTCGATTGTCTCAAGTTAATATGAAAATAACATAGCGCATATAACTGGACAATTGAGCACTTTTTGAAGCGCTATAGCAATTGTAAAATAACCGTGAGATTTCCATGGTCATCTACATGTGCATACTGCAAATACTGAGTGGACAGCTGAAATTTTGCTGGCAACGCAGGCCTGCTAAAACAGTATTGCAGTCACGCGGGGGGGGGGGGTATGAAAACTAAAGTACTGAAGTTGACTGAAGTCAAAACAATATTGTATGTATGTTTTTTATGTATGTATATATATGATAGTACGTAAATTAAGTGACCTTCCCCCCTAAAAGTGGCTCTGGAACAAAATCTAAGTTGAATTCCGTAACTTCATTTGGTGGCCCTACTTAAAAGCTCATATAAGGGGATGAGCGAGAATTTAGGTTTTGAATTCAAGGGACTGGTGCATATGCTTACTGTGGCACAAAGTGTGTGAAAGCGATGTGTACGGGAGATCAGGTAGATTTCTTGGGCTAACTGTGGTCTGTGTGCTGTGAGGGTCGATTGACATGCTTTAAAGGTTGTTTTGAATGTCTGGAATTTTAACAATCTCTGTTGGAACTACCATAGTCATCCTGGGCCGGGTGTTTGTATTTATATTTCAATACGTCCGGTATACTTAATATGCCACATGATGTAGAGAGGCGGTCAGACCAGCCGAAATGCAACGCTTGATTGCTCAGGTTTAGTCACCAGAAAATTGCCACTTGCAAACTAGAAGCGAGCTGGGTCACACATGATGTAACAGTATCTTCAGTATAAGCCTGAAGTTTAATATTTCCCGTGGTGTAAAGGGCATGTCGGGTCAAGCGAAGTGTAACGATTGTTTTCTTCTGTTTAATGCATCTATGCTTGGTCGTGTTTTGAACATATGATTTAATGTGTTGGCAGTCGTTAAGGCCAAGCCAAACGAACCATGAGTAATCTGTATGAAGGCCAGGCAAATTAAAATATTGTTTCTATTGTATAAAGGTAAGAAATTGACCAAAGGTTGCATAGAAGACCGATTCTTTACTCACTCTATAAGTAAGTACGAAATAGTTTCACTCTCTCTCCCTTTCTAATATCAACTTATATATGACCGGCCTTGTTGGTTTCAAATTGACTTCTATACATGCAAATATTAATGTTATAATGTTTTTGTGTTTTTCCTCAGTTTTCATCTTCTCCGCTGTGAATACCTCAAATCAAGGGTTGGTTCTATTTACTTACTTACTAGAGTCTATGAAGGATTCGTATAACTGTGTGAAAAGTACGAATGACCCTTAAAATAATATCAAACAATGTTAGGGGAATAAAGAAAAAGGAAAAACGCCTTGCTATATTCCATCATTTTAAAACTATACCTTGTGATGTAATCTGTCTACAAGAGACACATTCTGACAAAAATTGCGTTGAAGAGTGGAGAAAAGATTGGCAAAGTAGGATTATATTTAGCCACGGGACTTCACGTAGTGCTGGTGTAGCAATACTCATTAAGTCAAACCTGCAGGTCCTAGACCATGTAGCTGAAGAGGATGGGAGGTATACAGCAGTGAGACTTAAAATGGGCTCTCGAACTGTAGCCGTCGTGAATGTCCACGCTCCAAACGATGACCTAAATCAAATTACATTTTTTCAAAAAATTACTCGCCTCTTATCAGAAATTACATTTGATGATATTATCTTATGTGGTGATTTTAATGCGTGCATTAATTACAAACTTGACAAAATTGGAGGGCTTATACCTCAGAAAAAGAGCTTGAGGTACTTCACAGGGTTACTAGAAGAACTTGACTTGATCGATATCTCGCGTCACAGAAACCCTACCAAGAAAGAATATACCTGGTTGCAAAAAACTCCCCGAGTGATGTGCAGACTTGATTACTTCTTCATAAATAGGCATTTAAATAGCACAGTTAAAAAACTTGATATTTCCTTTTCACCACATACAGATCACAAATATATTTGCATATTGTTTATATATGTCGTGTGAGCTTACTCGTGAGGGACGAGGGCCATCCTTCTGGAAATTTAATAATAGCCTGTTGGAAGATCACATTTATATAAAGGGGGCAAAAAAAGTGATTGAAACGACATGGCAAGATCAAAAGATACAAGATATCCAAATAAAGTATGATAATCTCAAATTTCCGATACAAAATTTTACAATAAAATACTCGAAAGATTTGGCAAGAAAAAGAAGGGAACTAAAAAAATTGTGAAGAAAGGCTACTAGAACTTGACAAGAAGCTTATTGACCAATCTAGAACAGATTGAAATGAACGAAAAGAGCACATCTTATTTTTACAATATGGCTAAACAAATACATGATAAGAAAACAATAACTTCACTCAAATTAGATAATGGGGAAATAACCTTTGACAAAGACAAAATACTTATTGAAATTTGCTCCTTTTTCGCAACACTGTACCAGTCTAAATTGGACGATGGAATAAATTTCACAAATTTAATGGATGATCCCAATCTTAATGGTTTGCCTAAACTGACAGCAGAAGAGCAAAGTCTCCTCGACGAGGATATCAGTATCGAGGAACTACATAAATCATTAGCTACTTGCAGCAACGGTAAGAGTCCTGGTTGGGACGGACTAACGTTTGAATTCTACAAGACCTTCTGGTCTGAGCTAGGCCCGAAACTTATTGACGTGCTAAAATACTCCAAGAGAGTAGGAGTTCTCCCTCTTTCACAACGCAGGGCAGTTATTACTCTTTTACATAAGAAAGGTAAAGATCCCATGGTGATAAAAAGTTACAGACCCGTCTCATTACTTAACTGCGACTAAAAAATAATGACAAAAGCACTAAGTCTCAGGATAGCCCCGATTTTACCTAAACTTATAAATGAAGACCAGGTGGGCTTTATTAGGGGGAGATATATTGGAACGAACATCCGTTTTCTTCAAGATTTGCTTGAATATACTGATTTAGAAAAGATACCAGGGATACTTCTCCAGTTAGATTTTGCCAAGGCTTTCGACAGTGTTGAGTGGCCTTTCTTATTCAGTGTACTTCATAAATTTAATTTCGGTGATAGTATAATCGCATGGTACAAATATGTTACAGAAACACATTAAGTACTGTGCAAAACAATTCCTTCAGCACGGACTGGTTCAATCTACTGCGAGGAGTAAGACAAGGCTGTCCACTTTCACGTGTCCTTTTTGTCCTATGCGCCAAATCTCGGCAGAACTAATTAGAAGGAATAGAAATATCAAGGGTATAGTTTTAAACAAAGTGGAAAGAAAATTGTCTCAATTTCCAGACGATACAACATGCATTGTAACTGATATAAATTCAGTCAAGGAAATATTTCAAGTAGCAGAGCGTTTTGAATTTTTCTCGGGTCTAAAACTCAATAAAGATAAAACGCTTTTAATTTGGTTGGGTCCTTGGAAGAATAAGAAGCATTCTGTTTTGGGTCTCGAACAGTGTAAAGGAAGCTTTAATATGTTGGGTATTGAACTTGGATATGATAAAGATCAATGTTTGAAAACTAATTTCGAAAATAAACTAAGTAAAATAACGACGCAGTTTCAAATATCGAAAGGTAGGCAACTGTCCCTGATTGGCAAGATTCTTATTGCAAAAAGCCAGGGCATGTCGAATCTTATATATTCCCTCAGCAATCTGACGAGTGACCACGAAACAATAAGTAAAGCTCAAAAAATCTTAACAGATTTCATTTGGTCCTCAAGGCCCCCAAAAATTAAGCATGATACTTTAATAGCCCCTGTCAAACTCGGCGGACTTAATTCACCGGATATAAAATGCTATCACAAAGCTCTCAAATTAGCTTGGATTGGTAGGCTCTGGTCTGGTTCAAATAAAAATACTGTATTAGATTAAATTTTACTTAAATACGGAAGCCTTAAGTTGCTACTACACTCAAATATAAAGGCAGAAAAGCTTAAGCTCCCAAACTTCTACAAGGAAATTATCAAATGTTTCCAATCTTTATTTTTCGGCTCTGCCTATGAAGTAATGATTTGGAACAATGATCTTATTCGCATAAATAATGACACAATATTTTGGAAAGATTGGTATGAATGTGGAATTGTATGTATAAATGATATATTAGAGGATGATCAAACCTTTATAAGTAAGGAACAGTTGGAAACAAAATTTAACATAAAGTGCAGCTTTCTTAAATTTCTGAGTCTTAAGTCAGCGATAAAAAATGCCATACGGTTGTTGCAAGCAAGGGATATTACAGTAAATAGAAAAATAACAAAGGAAATGATTGTCGACCAAAAATTTAAATCCATAAGTGGAAAAATTATAAATATACAAAAAGCTAAATGTAGGGTCTATTACACAGAACTTATCTCTACTCAAGTTAAGCCCCCAACCATCCTTTCAAAATGGTCCCGTTCCGGCTTGGCATCAGAGGAGCTGTTTTTCAATAGCGTTCATAATGCGAAAAAATCTTGCCTAGACACAAGACTGGTTGCTTTCCAGTTTAAAGTAATTAATGATTTGATAGCACATAATAAAAATTTACAAAAATGGGGCATAAAAGATTCCAGTAAATGCAAGGAGTGCGACACAGAGGACACTATTTGGCATATGTTCTGTAACTGTCCAAAAACAATAAACATAATGCGACTGATCTTAAATTTGATTAAAATCCCAATTGTTAATTGTGCTGAATTTATTTTTGGAACAAAAGACGGTGCACTAAATGTGATCTTTATTCTGTCCAAGTGGCATATATACCAATCTAGGTTTTATAGCAAGAGGTTCTCCCTTGAAAGTTTTACAAGGGAATTGCAGATACTTATCCAGGCGGACGCAAATCATTCAGAAAGCAGTGTTTTTGAAGCAAAATGGAGTAAATTTCTCTTCCTTTTAGAGCTTGAAAATATTGGCTAAGGTTTCACAGCGGAAGAAGTATTTTTTTACACTTTTCTCTCTCTCTTATGTATCAGTTCTTTTTCAGTTTCTATGTTCTCATTGTAAAAAGTAATAAAAACTTTCAATAAAAAAGAAAAAAAAATATTTTGATAAGTTTTTCCATCACATTTGCAAAGTTGTTTGGAACTCTAGAGCAACCATTTTTAGGTATTGTTAAGAGTATTTATTGCAGTTTTTAAAATTGTTAAATTGTCCATATATCGAAAAATGCTGCTTTAATAGTTTATAAATGACTTGTTCAAGTAGGGCACTATTTGTGCGTAAGTTCTTCCTTATTTTGGTCTACGAACGCGGAAGTAATTGTGGTCTTACACCAAAAGCGCACATACGCACATACTGCCAACGACTGATATAGCCCCTGCTTCTGTAAAAGGCTGGAACTTAAAAGAAAAATAAAAAAAAACCTACGGTAACCGTGCCTAGCCTAGCTATGTGCCTTTTACTGCTTTGCATAAAATTAATATGATTCGGCTAAAAAAGCATGAAATTTTCAAAGAATAAAACGAAATTCGGTCTGGGTCAGGTCTAAATTTTTATTCAAATAATTTTTAAAAGTGATCACCAGCCGGCCGGGTTAGTTCTATTTTTCTTTCTGGCATAAGTCCCCCGCCGAACACAATCAGTGAGTTGAACGGGCATGCTTAAATTCAGTATCGTTCACAATATCCGTCACAGTACTTCAACTGTACTTGCGCGCTCTTGAAATTCTCTCATTTTGGTCTATTTTCGAAATTACCTGTTATGGCTACTGTTTACATTGAGTGATAACACGACGGCGTAGTTTGTTTTTGGTTGTGAGTCCTACGTCCATAAAACGTCGATTTTGACGTCTGTCCAACATTTCACTAAAAATATGTACAAACCGCTACCTTCATATCTGTAGTTTGTATCTATCACCAAAGATGTTGATTAAACGTCGGAGAAAGGTGCGTTGTGTTTGGGACTAAACAACGTCTAATCAACGTTGCTTATGAAAGACGCTACTAAAACATTGCTCTATGGACGCGACCAATCACAGATATATTCCAACAAGAGTTAATGTTGTGATTTGATCAGCTGAACGTCGCAACCTGAGATCGATGTTGGTTCGAATAACGAAATAGATCCCTTCAATGCTTTCTGAGATATGGTGCTAGCATTGCTGTACTAGTTTTTTATTTATTTTCTTTTTTTGCCCGAACAAATTTGCTATATTATTTATTTATTAATTATTTATTTTACCACATATTATTTTCTATAACTTTTTGTATACATTTTAACGTAGAAAAAATACTCTGAGTAAAGGCAACTGACTATTTTTGCATAATGCATCAAAACTCGTCGTAAGACTGCATGCACAATGACCATGTTACCTGGAATTCCGGGTACACCCTTTCTAAAACCGACCCACTGTCCCTTGACAATGCCCCAGTCACCCAATTGGTCCTTGATCAAAAGCGCTCGTTCACCTCCTCCAGGGTCCAAAGTGGGGCACTTCGACTTGGAGCCAAGCTGAAACAAAACGGTGTCCATAGCAACTGACCACCGGACAAGTGCCCACGGTACTACTGGCCACCGGACAGCCGACTACCACATAAATAAAAACACTGGGACAAGTGGCCCCCATAGAACATTCTCTTAATCTTATTTTTGTTTGTTTTTAATTACACATATTTTGCTATGGCAATTCTAAGGGTATTTTTAAAAGAAGTTCAACACAAAACAGCAGGATATTCGGGATTAAGACTATATGCGCGGGTGTTCATGTTTTTAATGTGTTACTGCATGACATTTTTGAGGGAGCCAGTGCTTCGCGCAAACAAATCTCCCCAGGCAAACACCCCTCCACCTTTTATTTCTAACATACATGTCATATCTGAAATTAATCCTGTTCTTACCGAGCGTGGGCTATCCCGCACAGAACAAATCTGACAATTTAATTATAAATTGTGTAGGAAATATGTCAAAGAGCATTCTTAGATATATTCAAGCGAATTAGCAAACACAGGCACATTATCCTTTTTGCAGGTTTTAATTAATATTCCTGTTTCTCGTTTCCAAAGCCGAAAATTCACACCTCCAGTTCAATTTGACCCCTAAATAATGGCGCAGTTATACTAAATTGCAATGAAATTCTTCTTTTAACTATAGTGAGTAAAAAATTATGGAAAGCCGTTTTAACATTTAACACTAATTTTTGATATCAAAATATAATTACAGATTTCAAAAAATCAATTCGGAGCTCATCAACTTATATTTTGCTCTCAATAATTATATTTTGGAGGGCATAAATTTATTTTTCAGATCAAAAATGAATAAAATAGTGACTTTTCCCTGTGTACAGAATCTTTCTTTTAACTTTTTACTGCGTGTAAAAGAAACAATTCTTGAGCTCAAAGGTTGTGAGTAGGGGAAAACGAGAGTTCTACCGCAGGACCCCCAGAACATAGTCTGCCAGACCCCCCAGGACATACTCTGTCGGACCTCAGGACATATCATGCCAGAACCGCCCTAGAACATAGTCTGTCAGACCCTCCTAGGACATACTATGTCAAGCCCCCTCCCAAAAAAAGTGCCATTTGGTCCCCGAAAATGCAATTACATCGTCAAGATATTATGGAAACGCCGCTGAATACACCTCCAGCTATAAACATAGACATTGATGACCTGTTTCGATTCAGTGCTAACGAAACGGTTGTTTGAATGACACATTGTTATTTATGGAAGAGAATAGTGCGTTCCTAGCTGCAAGCTACTCAGCGCAAAGTTAGAAGTGGCCATGTCAAGCGATGATGATGATGACAAAGGAGACAGTGAAGACGAGCATCTCACGAGGGTCAAGTCTAAATTTGAATCTAGCAAGACCATACCTGCATTCGACGAAGATGTCACGCTGTTGTAACGGAACTTTCAGGCAATGTTTCCTCTAGCTTATACTGACATTTTGTGGTGCTTATGCGAAGAAGGCTTTTTCAACGACACGTACATATACCTAACTGAAGAAATGAATGACACCGTTCGACTCATCCGCATGCTAGAAGGAAAAATACAGCATAATCACGCGACAGAGCCACAATTCTGTGAGGCCATGACCAAACGTTTCGTCCAACTTTTAAGAAGCCTTTATGAGGAACATTTTAAGACCTGGTGCCTGTCGACTCCAAAGCGTATTGATGAGGATCACGATGTCAAATGTGCGAAGACCATGCTACATGGTTTCAAATACCTTGAAGAGCGCATTAAACCGCATGATATGATGGCCTGCCTCTATGAAAAAGGACATTTCACCATGCCAATGCTCTTTGCATGGCTAATGAGCATTGGCATACGAGGAGACGTTTTAGTATTCGTCCTGAGACAATCTCTAACAGAGGGTCTACCAACAGCCTTTCTTGCTTTCAACGAGCTGGCTCCACGATTTTACAACCATCTCGTGAAAACATACACGCAATACGCCATACTGTATAAAAGGAGCGGGTGAAGAGGACCAAGTCAACATTCAATGAGTAGCAATGAAGAAGACAAGTAGTTTAAAATTAGTGTGAACTTTTTTATTATCACTTCATTCCAATGTATGCTTTTAATTCATACATAATAAGCCACATCAACGCAAGTGTAGTGACAAGTTTTTTGCTGCTGTTTGGGAGAAACCTATATTCTTTTAAACTCTGATCAAATAATTACCGATAAACTAATCTCAATTTTAACATATCAGTTGACAATAAGTGTAAAAGCCATACTAAAGAATTATCAGTCTGGGGATGAGAACAGAGACAGAAAAGAAACCAAAAAAAAGGAAATTACTATAACAATTGTTCAATTTTTTAAAACTACCTGCATTTAGATAAATTCCTTTTGTTTAGGATACGTTCGAAATATACTTTCGATTTTAAAAATTTAAGGTATTCAATAAATTACACTTCTCTACTTTTAATATTGCAACGATGAATAAATACTCTTGCTTGGAGAAGAATGAAATCAACCATATAACTTCTGTCTCCCAAGTTATCGCTTCGAATAATACCTAATAAGTTCATTCTGTTTGACAATGAGACATTGTCGTTGATCATAATGTTATTTTTAAGAAATTTTGTAACAATCTCCACATTAAGGTTAAGTTTGAACAAGAGATAAACATATGCATGATATCATTCTTCACGTTACAATTTTGACAGTTAGATGCAGCATTCGGGTCAAATTTTGCGACTATGTAATTTGATGCATAGTTTTTATGCGTAATTTTACAGTTTAATATGCTGTCCCGAACATTTTTGTCAAATAATTTTGTCTTACTAAACACTTCTTTGAAATAACAATCAGGCATATGTATATTTCCTTTTTTCACCTTTCTTTACAGCTTGGTGTAGTTTCCTGAAGTCTAATTAGGTTCCAATATATTAATTTTGAGCATAACTTGGCAAGCACTGAGTTGTAGAATTTAGATTTAAACATAACATCACCATAATTTTTACTACTTTTAATGTTGCTTGAGCCTTGTGCCAAAACGTTTTTCCATTTTTACCGAATTGCTGCTACCAAGCTGAACAGATTCAAAACGTTTAGTGTACACTTGAAAATATTTTTGCTTTCTCGCGGCAACATCAAAGATCCACTTTTGTTCATTATATCTGAGATATGAACAATTTTCTTGGCATACAGTTCTTTAAGCAATACTGATGAATTTCCTACTTGGATGTACTTATTATACCATAAGCATTGATTAAGTATATCCACAGCTGTGCCTGGCTCAGATTTTGCACCAAACCAATAACGAGCTCCACGATTTTACAACCATCTCGTGAAAACATACACGTAATACGTCATACTGCATAAAAGGAGTGGGTGAAGAGGACCAAGTCAACATTCAGTGAGTAGTCATAGAGAAGACAAATGGTTTAAAATTAGTCTGAACTTAAACATCACTGTGGAGCATGCAGAATTTGGGCCATTTCTTCGAATCTAACGTGCAGAGAAATGGCTTGCTTTAGCGCCATCCTTGTGGAAGACTGTGTGTCAGAACTTGAGAAATTTGGGCAACGTTGGCTTCATACTGTACCTAACGCAAGCCAAGTGGCTTGAAGTTGTTTCATACCAAAGCATGTGCTATACGCACATCACTGTTTGAAGGGACAGTATACAAGTATCACATCAATATGAATGACATTGAATGAGACAATACTTCAGGAGATGGATAACATCAACTCAGTCTTATTCGCCAAATCCGAGCCAGCCCCATGTACGGAATGTCATGACGTGAAAACCGTCATCAAACTGCAAAAGGACAATCGGATGAAGGCGTCAAAACTAGCCAAGAAAGTTCAACTGGAGAATATGAACGTGCAAAATCAGCTTCGGCTGTGAATATTGTGGTGCTTGCCAATATGCTAGTGATTATGATTGTCATTGCCACAAGTATAATTGCAATAGGAGTGAACCAGACAACTTCTGCAACAAGTGTGGTTCGCTAACAGTATCTGTAGAGTAAGCTCAGACTTTTTTAACCATTTACTCGCCATTTACTATAGTGCAGACGTGTTTTTAAACAAATATTATTCAACCACTACAGAGATGTGAAGTAGGATGGATGTAGAAACGTGTTTCAAGGAGAAATACGTGGACTACATGATAAGGGAACTTGCGCGTTTTGGTTCTATTGAAGAACAACTGCAACACTTTAACATCTATTGGAAACTTGCTCATTCTACGCTGAATTTGACAAACTTACGTGACGATTTCATCAAAGAGTGTGTGCTTTCAAACATTGACGGAGCTGAGGAGTTTGATGTGAAAGCACCATTTCCCTTTGCTCGGTTTGATCCAAGACTGTTTGATGAAGTGAGACATTGGTTAATCTATATTGCAGTATAATGGCAGACATTATATTGAGACAATATATTGTGCAAGAAGCATATTATGAAGAAATGTTCTTAGCTGTAAAAGAATTTGCATGTTTAGTATGTCCTGCTTGTTCAAAAATGGAGAGTTTAACATACTTGTCATTTCACATGTGTCTATACCTATTGGAATGAAGCTAAATATTATATTCATTTAGATAAAGTGTTGGGCAATGCAAATAAACGTTGTGATAAACATGGTTTAAATGCTGTAACATTTGATGAATTCAGTAGTTTGTTAGTGTACAGATGAATATCAATGGACTCCAATTATTCACACCATTGTGTCTATACTTGATTTATAAAAAAGAATAAACTGTAAGATATGTTGACTGAGTTATGAGGCGAATAAAATTTAAGATTTATGGACAAGTGGTGTTCATTTAGTGTTATCATGTCGACGTGGAGAGACTAGTTAACAATATTTACCTTAAACCTGGCCAACCCGGGGCATTTGCTGGCCACATATTGAGAAAACATAAACTACCAGTCACTCCTTCCAAAGTGAAGAAAATTGTTGCAGGATCAAGATGCATTCAGTTTACTGCAACCTGTATAATACAGGTTTAAAGGCAGCGTGTCATTACACGTGGTATTGACGACATATGGGATATTGATTTGGCTGACATGGGAAACATAGTCTCCTTTAATGGTGACACCCACTTTTTACTGGTTGTCATTGATGTGTTTTCCAAATAATTGTGGGTGCGGCCAATACCCAACAAATCACATACCAGTGTCATACAAGCCCTCGAGATTTTCATGAAACGAATATAAAATGCTGTTAGAAAAGAAGGGAAAAGATGGTGGAATCAAAACAAAAGTGAATAAACTTTTACGTGGGAAACAAACTCGTGAAGCGGCAACTGAAATGACACAACTGGTTGGACGCTATTTAGGAATGCAACCTCAACGTCAGCCTGAGAAAGATGAAAAAGCAACGGCTGCTGTGAAAGCTGCTAGAACAAACATATTATTCTATTTTTAACCTTTGTACCATGGAATGGTTAACACAGTCATGTCAAAACTAAATAAATATGGTTCGCGTTTGACAGATAAAAATGAACTTGCTTTAAAAACGGGTGATATCGTCACGAATTCCAATATTATAGATTAGCTTAAAGAAGCACTGGTTTCTACAAGAAGAAAAGAACGTGAGATACCACATGGATGGAAGTACTTTATTCAAGAAATTGTTAATGCCAACATTTCACAGGCAATATTCAGTAAAAAATCTACACGTGACGAACTAAAATGGGAAAATGTTTAAACGTCTTGAAACAACTGCTTTCCGTGTAGGAGGAGGTTTGTCTGTTTGTTTGTTTGATGTTTAACGTCCTTTCACCAACTATGACGGTCAGATTGTTCAAGTGCACATATCCAACGAACCTCTTAGACGTCAACGCTCAGATACCATTTAGCTATCATGGAGTCGACAAGTTTCTACATCACCTTATCCAGCAATGCTAGTTTGAATTATTATCCCAACAACAAGGCTTCAACCTATCAAATTCGAACCATATATCCGCATACATGGTATACGATGAGGTTCAACTTAGACTGTTATGTGAGTCTTCAAAACAATGTATATTCCCGATGGTTATTACAAACCCCTAGTGAAGTCATTCAAGCGATAAATCAAGCCTTTAAAGATGCCTTCGCCACTGATGAATACATTGTGTCTCCAGTGAAATTAAACTATGATAAAATTACAAGGAGTCTCTCTAGTGTTAAAAGATAATTATGCCTTATCATTTCCCACGGGATTAGGAAAATTGTTAGGATTTAGTCCACGTGTAGTTTATCCTAATCAAAGGCAGGCGCAGCACATGCTTGATATTAAACATGGATTTTATACAATCTATGTGTACTGCAGTATTTGTGAACCACAGGTTGCAGGAGATTATTATGTACCTTTGCTACGATCTGTCGGAATACAAGGACATGATGGAGACATTATTATGAAAACTTATGGAGAACCTCATTGTGTCCTTGTGAATACATCCAAATTTGATACCATTGAAATCAATATTAAGGATCACACGGGTGAAAACATATTATTTAAAACTGGAAAAGTGATCTGTAAACTTCATTTTCAACCAAAAGGATTATGAAGACATGTATACGTAATCCAGACACTTACCGTCATCTTTTCCGACGTTAAGTTGGTGGAGATTTAACAGGATTCAAATGAGCGCAAATGCAATATGGAGATGGTATTTGTTCGATACTGGGATCACTGGCTCGCAAAGCTATTCAACTGCTCAAAGTAGGGGCTAAAATCGTTGCACCACATCTTAAAAAGGCTGCAAGAGATGTCGTGAAAGATATCATGGGCCGAGTAGCTCAAGAAGTTGTTGGTGCTATTGATAAACGAGCAACAGCAAAAGATATATTTCGGGAAAAGGGGAAAAATATCAATCATCCATTATCATTCTTGTGAATGTAGTCTTTTTCCATTGGAATGGTTTCACATTCCCCCAACACAAACCGCTGTATAAAAAGTTATAGTGTAGACTATCAACCACTCACTGCCATTAGAGAGGGTGTCCCAATAGAATTTTATATTCCTGCGAGTACAGAAGAATATTTAGATTTAAAGAACAGTAGACTTCATATTGTATGTAGCATTGTAAAGCGTGATGGAACAGTTTGTGGGTAGATGATAGCTTAGCATCCATCAATGATTTGTTTAATGGGTAATGGCCCAATATTGAATTATTTCTGAACGATCGGTTGATACCACATAGCAACAATACCCATGGTTATACCAGCACCATATCCTACCTAATTCATGACTCGGAAGAAAGTCGCAATTCTAAGCGCTCTATGCGTCTCATCTATAAAGATACTGCTGGGTCAATGAATAGTAATGAGGTGAAAAGAGCTAATCATGGAAGATATGTATAAGGTTTTCATGTAAATGTTGAGGGTGGCGATCTAGCTGAAACAGGAAATTATGGTTTACATAACCGTTATTTGTATACACGTCTAAGCCGTGAGTTTATGCTTACAGGTGCCTTAAGAGCAGATTTGTTTGACCAGGATTATTATCTTTCCAATGGTATAAGTATGAAATTGCACTTACATAGACAAAAATATGAATATGTATTAATGGCTGTAACTTTAAGGTAGAAGTGAGAGATGCGTTTTTAACCATTTGCAAAGTGAGGACTAGTCCAGGTATTCAGTTAGGACATACAGATGCATTGATGAAACTCTTGCCAAGTTTCCTATTACCAGAAACGAATGTAAAAGTTTAGCCATTCCAGCTGGATTTCTATTTTTTGTGAAAGATCTTTTTGGGTAAATTACAAAACGTATTGTCATTGGAATGGTTCATAATGAATCTTTTGCCGGAACAGTGTTGAGAAATCCAAACAATTTCGAACATTTCAGTCTTAAATACATGCAACTTTATGTTGATGGTGAGCCAATCCTATCGAAACCTCTCAAGCTTAAGATTAATGAGGGGAAATATTTTGACGCTTTTGAAAATCTTCACAAATCTTTTGACAGATTGAATGGTGAGAAAAGTTCCAGCATAAAACGGGAAGATTGGCCTAGAGGCTATTCATTATTCGCATTTGACTTAACACCTGATTATGATGGTGATGACCGCCATCCACACTTTAAACAAGTGAATTTGCAACTAAAGATGAATTTTGCCGGTGCCTTGCAAAACACAGTCAATGTTATAGTCTATGCTGAATTTGACAACATCATTGAAATAAGTGGAAATCGCAGCATTCAATTCGACTACCAATCATGAACACGAAACAGACAGATGCCAATCATGAACACGAAACAGATAGTTGCCATACTATCCCATGAGAAAAGACTTGTTTCACGGTGTGTTTTCCATTGACTAGTTACCGTCTATACAACGCGGTGCCTATGTCACCAGTACAGACGACCATGATCAAACAGGACAGCATCGGGTAGAAGTGTATTTTGTCAAAGACGCTGTAGAATATTTTGACTCTTATGCACTTTCACCTATAGACAGTCGTTTGAATAAGTTTTTAAAGTTTAACTTCATTCATAATTCAGTCCCATTACAAACACCGATATCATCTACATGTGGATTTTATTGTGTATGTTATATTATTCAAAGAGCTGGAGGACATAGACCTTTTGAAATCACTGATGTATTGAGAAGAAGTGATGGTGATTTGTGGTAAAAGATTTAGTATATAGACATTATAAACCATTATTTAATTTTTATGCTGCATTTCTTAAGCTGTTTTGGGTAATTGCCAATCTCATTTATTATAAATGTTATAAATAAAACAAGACAGTTTTATACAACTTTCCTTTTCTATTGTGATAAAAAGCAATTATTTACATTTCAATAAAAAAACTTTCTTTTTATTCCAACTCAACACACTCATAACATGAGTGGGGGGGGGAAACAATTATTTTACATTAAACTTTTTTCCAACACACATTTTACAAACACATAACATTCAATACATTGATGAATGAATGCCATTCATTGCAATCTAAATTAATATATGTATTATAGACATTATACCCACGTTTGTAAATCCTATGAAAACTCACATAACACATGAGTTGCCCTTTCAAGTCCTTTTTGAATTCAAGCGTCAGGTTTTTCCCAATCCAATGCTTGTAACAGAGCGCGCCATTCCACTGTGCTGAGGGTGATGTAATCGTAGCATTCTGTAAGCTCGTCATACTGGCGGAATCCTACAAACAAGTCTAAGTAGTTCTCAGTCACACGCACTTCTAAATCATCTGAGAGGAGGAGAAAGTCAGGTATCCTCAGCTCCTGTCATCAGCACGGATTGTGCTCCAGGCGATACTATGACACACTTTCCAAAATTTTTTAGCACAATGTCATCACACGCGTTTCTCAGATATGAGAAGTGATCTGTAATGAGTTCATAATCCGATAAAAAGTCTTCGATCTTGTTCAACAGTTGCACCAACTATGAGCTCTCTTCTTTTCTTCGAAGCCTTTTATCCACTTTTTTAATCTGCTTCTTTAACATTTTCCATTCAGGCACTGTCAGCAAAATACCCTTTTTCGCAGGACGGTTTCTTCAAGACCCTCATCTCTGAAGTACTTGCGAATGTTCACCACTCCTTCAATGCTGTGTTTCATAATTTTAATGTACATTCCATTTCCCAGAGAAAGCATTCCCTCCCACGACTGTGGTGGTGGAGGCGTCTCCACTTTCAATTTCTTGATGGTGGGGCTTTAAGGTCCTTGATTGTATCGGCAAGAGTATCCATGTCAGTTGCAGATCTCTTACGACTTAAAGTTGGTTTCACTTCCACGTTATCGCTTCAGTGTGCACACCTCAAATAACACTTAAATTGGAGAGCCTCCTCCTTTATAGTATGGTCTTGTAATGTCAATGCCCGAAGGTGGAATAGCCATCATTCAGCACGTACCGCTTGTCGTCATATGGAGAAAGGGATACTTTCTTCAGCTTCTCCGAGAAAAGCTGGTGACTATGACTTCGAATAATGTGTCCTGTGTCGTTTGAGTTTCGTTGAACAAACTGTCTCTATACTGCGCATGTTTATTGCGTCTTTGACAAGCTGGAGTGATGCCTTTGGTTGCATGTTTTTCTTTCCCACCATATATTAAGCTGCACATTTTCGGCCAACAAACTCTTCAATAGGGATGCCTGCCATCTCATCCTTCATTTTCCCAAGCACTTTTTTGTTCACGTTGGAATGTAGGAAATGACTGACGAATAATCACTTGTGTCGTACAGGTCAGCATCTTGCAGCATATCCTTGTAGATATCTTCCGTTTCTATGTCATAACATAGACTTTCGGTGTCGAATTGGCATCGGCATACTTGGTCATGATGTAATTGTAATGAAAGTCAAACATAAGCAGTTTGCAGAGGTCGAGAACGGTGAAGCCGACGTTTTAAATGGGCTTATCCAGACGCACCTCTACTTTGCGTAAATGTACGGCGGTTAAATCTTCGTTGAAAATTCTGAATTTGTGGAAAGAAGGCTTAGCCACGACTTTCTTGAACCGCTGATCGTTGTGGAGAAGTTCAACATTGATTCGTTTTCTCACTTTTTCCATAGTTTTGCCAAGCACAGAGTTGCTCATGAGTTCTCAAATTGGTTCTTGGCCATTTTTTTCTTTTCCGTGCTCAAGGTAATGTGTTTTGCCAACCATTTGCTCTGTTCAAACATGATGGCACGGTGCACTTTGGTGACTTTCAACCCAAGTGAGACGTACTGGTGGAAATTCCTATAATGAAACACAAATTTCTTCTTGTTACATAGGTTAGGAATGAGCTCTTCACTAGGTTTGCCTTTCATGTTCAGATCTTTTCGTAGCTTCTGACTGTACTCTGACAATTCTCCAACTTTGACACATTATGACGATCATTGATTGAATGTGGGTATTCTAAATCCGCTTCCAAGATATATCCAATGTCGTCATATTCAGCGACATCCATGAAGTCGAGGGATTCTAGCTCACTCACCCACATAAATCCACTTTGTGGCATGCTTTGTGACAAGGCCAAGCCATACAATTTGTTTGCGTCGAGGTACATCAGGTTGTTGTTTGGCATCCCAGAATTGCAGTCTGCCACATGGGGGTTATTTGCTTTCGCTTACTTGTGCGTGATAACAGCTATTCCTCCACGAACGCCTAGTTCAACCATTTGGTACATGTCAATATCAGTGATTAATTCCAACTTCACCTTCGTCGCTTTTAACATAGCATCCCACGACAGTCCTGGCGATGTATAGTAATGGGCAGGATCCAATTCAAACGTGCTGAAGCATACTTGACGAAAATTTTTAAACACGTCGGCCAGCAGCAACACATCCGATTTCAGGTACAGGTCTTGGTATTCACCGAATGTGGTACAGTTGAATGTATCCCACACCTTCTGCGCGTGAGTATAATCCTCGTTGTTAATGCCCTCTTCGCTGAGCTGACTGTAAAAGTTGTTCTTTGACGGTAGCTTCAAAATTTCAGCAAACCTTAATGGTTCGTCCACGTAGTCATAGGGGTACATTCCCTTTCTCAGTAGCAAATCTTGCTGGTCACTATCATGGAAGTGAGTAGTCATGTTGGAGAATTTATCTTTCCCTTCTGCCGCGAGGTTGGATACCAACTTCTGTAGAGGGGTACTCATAAACTGAAAGCTGTCTGTAAATTTCAGATTGCTTATGGTGAAAGCAATATATTTCCCGATGGTGTTGGGAATGACCATAAGTATTTCATCCTTGAATTTCCCAATTTCCTCCATGATCAGATGACTGTCATAGCCTCGCAAATTGTGAAAAAACACAGGAATGATAAAAGAATCATTATTCCCCTACCGATCCTTTCTAAGTCGAAATTGCAAGTTGCCTTCATTATGCGCTGCTCCGCAGTATTTGTCACTGATGTGGTCATGCTCTCTCACACGATCCGCTCCCAGAGGCTCGTGGCAATTGTAGCAGTCGACGGCGTTCTTTTGGTGCTCACGGGTCATCACCATGTCCTTTGGCTGCTCTAAACAATGCACAATACGATCGCGCTCGTTGCTCATATGGTCTAAAAAAACTTTTACGGCATTTTCTCCTCGATACATGACTGGTGTATGAGTGTCGTACTGGCTGACAACCACATAGGCAAAGCTGTTTGAAAGATGATGCTGATGCCTGTCCCCTTCATGCTTTTGCGTGAAATATTCAAAGTCAGCATAAACCACAAAAGGTGCTCGCTATTGTTTGGCCACATTCTTGAACTTGCTGATAGGTTCCTTGGGGAATGATCAACGTTGCGCTCCATGCTTTCCACACACTTTACGATGCTTATCTAAAAGATCTAGTCGCATAAACCCGTGAAGACAGTTGAAACAATAAAAAGTTGCACTATTATGCTTAGTGCGATAAGACATGGTCTGCTGAAATTCTTGATGAGACAGTAATGCCTTTTGTTGTCACTGCTAATGAGAAGTAAGTTGATTTCTCTAACACTGACGTTTCGGCTGAGTTGTGTCGGAACAACCACATCTTGCCCATATCCAAACACGTTGATGGACACATCGTTCTCCTTTTCAGACTTTGGAATGTCGGTAATCGGCGTGGGAAATGTCATGCCCTCTACCTTTAATTCCTTCTCAAATGGTTTGCATTGATTCACACGCCGTGGGTCGTTGTTTGTTGGAGGGTAAAGGTGAGCCAATACTTCATTCTGAATGTTTACCGCACCCTTCGTATTCTTCAATTTCTTCGGCAGTGGGATAAAACAACTCACTTCCAGAGACGCCAACGTAGCTGTATGTACTTCAATGCAGTATTTCATCCAGCACCTAGCCAGAGCCTTGTCGCTCATGTTCGTCAAACTTGGTGAACGATTCTTTATAGGCTGCCGGCAAGTCCTTTTCAATATCCGCTGGGTTGTACGCCGCATACGTTGGACTTCTTATATAGGTATTGTCCACTTGTTCTGTCATGGCACCTTGTGCATTCATCACCATTTTCTTGAAACGTGTATGCACCACAACGTACCATTTTATTCCATGGTCTAAGGTCTGCAGCAAATGTGTCTTGATGCGGTTCTCTTGCTGTCGCATTTCAAGAAACAAATCCGTTCCATTTTCAGGCTCAGACCGTTTTTCCTTCTCGTTTTCGCCAAGACTAGCCTTCTGCCTCTCCCCACTTGTCTCATCTTTCGTCTCTGCAACTTTCTCCTCAATAAGCACTTAATGTGTGCATCTATGTGCTTCAAACAATTCCATAGATGGACTGGTGTATTCGATATTGATCTGGCTGCCATCAATTGCTTCAACTGATATGCTAAAATGTGTTCTCAGACGTCCTTTTATACACCCAGTTTTCGCGCAAATTTGATTTCAAGGACGAGTTCTTTAGTCAGGAAATGCGTGACAGGCATCCGCTTACAGAAGCCGATATCTGCCTCATTAAGGAGATCTTTAAAGAATACGAACTATTTCGAATAGAGAAAATGAAGGAGAATCGTAGGAAACGTCAGCGGCGAAACAGATTTGGTCAAGCGGCAACAGCGGCGTATGCGAAGGCGAGGAAGCCGGAGGTCGCCCTGGGTGCGCCTCCACCCTTGTAGCCAACACCCGCCGCCGCCGCCGCCGCCGCCGCCACCGCCGCCGCCAGCAAAACGGAGCCAGCCGTCATCCAAGCACAGCCAGCCGTCAGCCTAGCAGAGCCAGCCACCACCGTCGTGACCTTAACAGAGCCATCCGTTAGTCAGGAGCATTCTCAGCCCGGGAAAGAAATGGAAGAGATGATGCAGCTGTTCCCGTTCAGTGGAGCAGTCGGAGGATGCTGCGACTTCTGTGGAGTGGTGCTGTCTCAAGATGCATCTTTGAGGCAGCACGAATTGCAGTGCTCAGAGGCAAAGAGGAAGGAGTCGCACTATTGTAGCCACCTGAAGAAGGCCCACATCAGATCGGCTTCGGTAATTGCAGCACACCGGCGGAAGTGTCACTGCTATTCCAACTAATTCCAGTGAGGAGGTTTAAAACCCTCCTGGCTGCCCTTTTCAGGGCGGGCGCCAAACAATCCAAAATGTTATTCTGTATGACTGTTTGAGTGTTTGTGTGTGCGTGTTAAAAAGAACGGAAAAAAGCAGGGGGTCTAACAGACTATGTTCTAGAGGGATCCAGGACTCTCGCTCGCTGCCCAAGGGGGGGGAGTCTGACAGGCTATGTTCTAGGGGGGTCCAGAGCTCTCGCTGCCCGAAGGGGGGGGGGGGTCTGCGGTAGAACTCTCGCTGCCCAGGGAGGGTGAAAGACTATGTTCTAGGGGGGTACAGAACTCTCGCTGATGGGGGGCCCTGCTGTAGAACTCTCGTTTTCCCCCAACTGTTGTGTTATTATCATTGATGTCAAGAATTAAATTTTTCATCTCGAAATTTAATTGATGATTTTTTTAAATTTTATATAAATGTGTGCATCCCTCAAGACTTTTGTCAAATTGATTTTTTTCTCAAAAACAAATCTATGCCATCTAAAATGCAATTATTGATAGGAAAATATCAATTAATGATATCTACAGTGATTTATTGATATCTTTAATTATATCTTGATATCAAAAATTGGATTCAACGTTAAAATGGCATCCCATTGATCTCTAATAAAGGTATTGAAGAGGTATAAAAAATCAATACACAAAATAGCAATCATTATAATGCAAAATATTTTGTAAATTTAAAGTGGCTGCAGTTCTTCTTAAGATATCGTATTTACAACCTTATTTCGGAGTAGTCAACGAAGGTGAATTAGGGGAAATTTTCTAAGTCCACTTGATGCATGTTGGTTGGACAAAGCTGGCCCATTCATCTTCCTTTTTAGTGCTCAATAGAAGCTACACACCAAGTTTCATAAATATCCATGCAGTTGTTCTTCTAATATTTAGTTAACGAACTCATTCCCGAGGTGAGTAATTAATTTTTGAGTATCATTTTAACATTCTCATTTCGACGCAGAATAGTTTCCAGAATTTCGTAATTTGTCCAATTGGCTATTTCTTGAGATATCGTGTTAATAAACTCATTCCAATGCAAAATATTTTTTCCAGGATTTCGTAAAATGTCAAAGTCCAATTGGTCCATTTGCCTTAGGCGAACCTGGCTTCCACGATTTTGTAAATTTTCAAAGTTCAATTTGTCCATTTTCTTTTGGCCAGTCTGGCCTATTTACAATATTGATCCTTGTTAGTGCCCACAGAGGCTACACACCAAATCTCATTAAAATCCTTGCAGTTGTTCTTGAGGTATCGTATTAACAATAGTCAATCAAGAGCTGAAAGTCCAGTTGGTGCATTTTCCTTGGACACCTGGCCATTTACAATACCGATCTGTGTTTGTTCACATAGAAGCTGCATACGTAGTTTTATTACAATCCTTGCAGCAGTTTTTAAGTTATCGTGTTCACAAGCTGTTGAGGATAGACCGACCGACAGACCGTCACACGCTAGATCGCGTATATCCCCCCCTGTGGGGAATAAATAATTTTAATAGATTTTAAAAAATGTGCTGAAATTCTTTACAATACATCTCAGATAAAATTAACCGCCTCCAATGATTTTCACTGACTACATGAAACAAGACTGTCACGTGGCAGTGGTCCAGTTAATAATTCAGTCTTGTTTCTCTTGGAAAATGGCAAGACGGACTGATCTGGTTAAATGTTCTTTTTATAATAAATTATGCTGAAATTATGAAAATGTCTGAATATTTGTAATAAATGGATAAAAATGCAGACACAGGAATTTTGCTCCAATTTGTTATTAAATTCAAACAGAAGTCAAATGTAAAATGAAGTAAATTAAAATAAAGTCCTTTCTTTTATTACTTATCTTGGTCCTTGTTTCAAGTGAGTATTAAAATGTGCATACAATTTTGGAACACCCTATCCCCAACACGTACGATATTTGTCAAATAAAAATATATATGTAAAAACAGGAATTTTTCTCCCATTTGTTTTTAAAATCGAAAAGAAGTGGAACTCCAAAATTTAATAACGTCCTTTCTTATATGCAGTTATCTCGAGCCTATAGTTGCAAACGATTATTTAGACGTGGATACAGCTTTTGGAATACCCTATCCAGGGTGGTACTAGGTCAGCGCTTAATTAAAAATCAATAAATGATCGGGCGAGGGATATCCAGAACCTGGACAGTCGGAGACACCCAAAACTAATATTCAAAGCGGTTACATTACCAAATGCAATGTTTTGCACTATGTTCCCTCTTAACCCCAATGTTTCCTATAATCGCCCACAAGAAAAATTTCATATTTCTCACATTTTCGGGTCACAGGATTGATTCCTGAATTTTTGCAGCCGAAATTATAACTTTCTTGCATTATCGCCCACTTACAAATCATCAAAGATATCCATAGCTAATATTTACAACGGTTAAATTAACAAAGGATATCTTTTGCTCTATGTTCCCTATTATCGCACACTGTTCCCTATTATCGCACACCAAAAAATATCAAATTTATCATATTTTCGGGCAATAGAATTGATTCCTGTACTTTTAAATCGAAAATTAAAACTTTCTTGCATTACCACCTAATTTTCCCTATTATCGCTCACCCGAAAATATCATATGTATCATATTTTTGGGTAATAGAATTGATTCTTGCACTTTTAAAGCGAAAATTACAACTTTCTTGTATTATCGTCCAATGTTCCTCATTATCAAACACTTGAAAAATATCACAGAACTGACCAACTGACAACAAAATTACTGAAATCATTCATGCCCAACCAGAAGTACTTGCATGTGACATATTGTGCCCCTGTGCAACTTTGCTTTTTTTTAGAAAAATATGGAAACTTGCAAATTTTTGAAAGTTGCAAACTTTGAAGCTCAGTTAAGACGAAATTCAACAAGCATGTCCAAGGACATGACCCAGCCGAGTTACAAAACAAGAAAAGAGAAAAACTCTGAAACGAATACTTTTAGGCCAAAAAATGAAGAACTTTGTTTCTGAACGTAACTGTTTCATAATTTTAATACACAAAAACGGGTTTTCCCGGGCGGAAGCTACCCGAAAAGGGATTTGGAGAGGTTGGGTTTTGACGATTCACATATTTACCGACATTTACACAATTTTACAAAAAAAAATTAAATTCCACCATTTCGGCATTTTTTGCCATTTGCAAAAAAGCAAAGTTCAGGTGGAGAAGCACCTAAGAAACTTTCGATTAAAATTTTATACTATTTGAAAAAGACTGAGAGAAATGAATAGTTTGACAATTCAGTTATTTACCACCATTTATTCAAGTTTTTGCCAAACTTAAAAGTGCTGTCATTTCGGCAGTTTTGGCGATTCTTAAAAATAAAATAATAGGCTGGCAGGCAATCTCCTGGGGAACATTCTTGTGTAACATCTAAACGATTGGAGTAAAACTGTAGGAGGAGTAGCATTTTAAAAATGGGTCAAAATATGCACAAAAAGTGCCGACATTTTGTCAGCTTTTCGTTAATCGTCAAAAAGAGTAATAGCCAGTTGGGGGACCACCCATGGAACATTCCTGCATAATATTAAAACTTGGAGCAAAACTGTGGGAGGAGTAACATTTTAAAGAAAAAAGTTTAACACACACATATACGCACATACAGTCAAGCCCCTATAGTGATACGACTAACCCAGTCGGACAAAGTCGGCTGGGTTAAAAATCGAAAAAAGTACTTTTTTGACCCCTTAGTTTTAGTTTCTTCATAAAATTTTTTCGAAATCTTCCGATGAAAAATGAGGCACTAGACAGGATTTTTATATTTTGCCCAAATTGGCAATAAAATAGGCAAAATGGCTTAAACTAAGATCTGAAAAATTCCTAATGCAGTAGAGGGTTAAGAACTCGAGTTGAAAATTTGGTAAGAATCAGATAAAAAATATTCCACTTTAACTGCTTTTTTTAAAGAACGAAAATGAAAATTTGCAAATTTTTAAAAGTTGCAAACTTTGAAGCTCTGTAGATTCAAAATTAAGTCGAAATTAAAAAATAAAAAAACACTTTGTTGACCCCATATTTCTAGTTTCTTCATTAAAATTTTTGGAATCCTCCGATGAAAAATGACGGACAAGATAGGGTTTTCCGTATTTTTCCCAAATTGGCAATACAATCAGTAAAAATGGTTGAAACCAAAAAATAAAAAAAAATCATAATGCAGTAGAGGGTTGAGAACTCGTGTTTGAAATTTGGTAAGAATCGGAAAAAAACAAAAAAAATATTCCACTTTAACTGCTTTTTTTAAATGGAAATTTGCAAATTTTCAAAAGTTGCAAACTTTAAAGCTCAGTAGATTCAAAATATAAGTCGAAATTCAAAAATCGAAAAACACTTTGTTGACCCCTTAGTTCTAGTTTCTTCAGAAAAATTTTTGGAATCTTCTGATGAAAAATGAGGGACTAGATACACACATAATATGCCTTTGTCAAGAATTTGTCGAAAAGTTGTCGAACTGACAAGAGACTGACTAATTTGCCTTGTCCATTTGACGATGCCCAATTCAACGAATTCCAATCAAATATTGGTCAACACTTTGTCATAAATTTGTCATTAATTCGTCAGTTTAGAGCTTGTCATTAATTCGTCACGCTAATAATTCGTCAATAATTCGTCATAAACTTGTCATTTTGAACTTGTCAATTTGTCAAAAATTTGTCTAAACTCGTCAACCTGACGATGCCTAACTCAACACTGTAAATTTGTCAAAAATTTGTCTTTGTCACTGGCTTGTCATTTTCTTGTCACGTATTTGTCAAATCCTAATTTGCAGTTTGTCAATATCTTGTCACAAATTCATCAAAATATCTTTGACAAGTGATTGACGAACTATCCGAATAAAGAATATAAGACAAAATAATTACGATTTGAAAACATATAAATTAACACCATTGTCCAAGGACATTGTGGCCAGCCAAGTTCAAGTTAATCAAGTATAATAAGAATATTCAGGGACATTGTTACCAGCCCCAAACATTAATATGTAATTATACTAGACTGGCCAGTGTACACCAACATCAGAATACCCGAACATTTCAAATTGTTTTATCAGGCAGTCATTGTTTTTTATTCTTGTCAACAAAAACAAATAACCGTAAAGGTTTTACTGTTAGTCTTTTTCATCTGAGTCACGACAAGCAGGTCTTACTGTTTGTCTTTTCATCTGATTCCGGAAGGGGGTGGCTAAAAACAGGTTTTCCTGTACGTCTTTTTATGCGGATCTTGAAGGTTGTCGCTCGTAATGAGTTATGCCATGGTATTTTTATCCGAAACACCTGAAAGGTGGTCGCCACATCCCCTATTCGCTATTTCATTATTTTTGATAACCGTCACCCAACCCCCACTTCCATCTAATATCGGCACGGATCTCAACACAACACTACCCCCCTTACCTTTTTCGCTGTGTGGGACCGTACTAAAAGTGTACTTACATCAGCAGAAAAAGCAGAAAAGGCACAGAAAGGCATTCTTCTTACTGAGGATCCATTGCGCCAATTTTTTGCGACAATTATCCAAATACTCAACAAGCATTTTTTTAAACAAAGATTCACCTGAGAACCATTCGGACTAAAATGGAAGCAAAAACAAAATTGTGGGAGAAGGAACATTTTGAAAATGCCTAAAAAAATAATAATAATCAAATCATATTTTCAAGACATTCAAAAAATTTTAATATGCCATTTCATTCATTAATTATAATATTAATGAAGTCAGGAATATTATAATGATATTGTGACAAAGAGGATTCTTTTCGATAGCTGATTTTTAATGATATATTATATTAATATATTTCTTATATTTTTTATTTATTAACTGAGTTTATTTATTCACTGATATCTGAAATGACGACTGAATTGGGTTTCTTTCTAAAAGTTTTGAGGTGGAAGCATCATAAGGCATGAAATTCCCAGGGCAGTCCTTTCACATCGAATTGGTCAGGTTGACGAACTTGTGACCACTTTCGGACAATTTTATAACAAGTTGCTGACAAGTTTTGCAGTATTGTAATATGTAATATATTAAACATGGTGGTTTACTTACAACAATTAGCTGCAGATTTTGATATTTATACAATCAGTTTTTATTTTGATAGTTATACCATCAGGTTTTGTTATATTAAACATTAAAATAATCGAATCCATTCACCCTGTTTGATTACATACCAGTAAGTACACAGTATACATTATTCATTGCAACACTGGGCGATAATACAATTTTCACAAATTTCACAAGCATTTTACAAACATCATAACTTATTTCAAAACATGCAGAGAATATGATGTGTTCACTTACATCATGGTTTATCCATCAAACATGTTTTTAAGACGTGATAATTTGAAACTTCTCGAAACCTAAGAAATCTCAAAAAGGATGTCCGCGTGTTTTCACTTGTTTTGAAAAGGATGTGACGTCATGGTGACGCAATACTTGACAAATTTGTGACAAGTTTCTGACAAGATAGCGACAAGTGTTTGTCAATGTGTGACGAGGCATTGGTCAGAAACTCGTCAAGACCCTGACGAGGTCAAACTTGTCAAACTGACAATCACCTGACAAGTTCTTGACAAACTACTGACAAAAGGTGACGAGGCAAACTTATGTGTGTAGGTTTTTTCGTATTTTGAGCAAACTGGCAATAAAATCGTCAAAAATGGTTTAAACAAAAAAATGCTTAACGCAGTAGAGGTTTAGGAACTCGTGTTTAAAATTTGGTAAGAATCAGATAAAAAATATAAAAATATTCCACTTTAACCGCCGCGGGAAGGACAGACGGACCGACGACACTTCCCATCAGCTGTATAGGCCTGTTGGCTGAAAAGCCAACTGGGCTAAAAAGCTAAATTTTTTCTCGCGTAGGCAAAGTGAGGCGTCCAGTGAAGCTTAGATCTAATCCATACCACCCCCCATCCCCCAAGCACCCCCGCGTAGGCCTAGTGAGGCGTACGTTTGGTAGGTCTAATGGGCGGGCACCAACGGATCCGAGCGAGTCGCATCTTTCGTGGGGGTGAGCCACTGAACATTGGCTATCTAGCGGACAGTTCAGACTGATCAGACTGGCAGGTGGGAGCTTCCCCTTACGTCCGTGCGCTAAATTGGTGTGGCGACAACCGTAATTTAGAGATGGAAGATAAGTACCACCGCCGTAAACTGCGATTGGTAAGACAGCCCAAGGGCATCAACAGGTACTTGTCTGTGAACTGGCTATGTGTAGAGTAGTTGTAGGGAGAGTTGAGCCTTTCACGTCTTTTAAAGGTGCTTTGAAATTCGAAGTATTATGCTTTGAAAAACTTTAAAAAACAGAGCCCTAAAAACTTTACAGCCGCATTGTTATGATTTTTAAAAAAAGTAAAGCACGAATTTATATCAGTTTGATTTGTTTATAAAGTCCACAAATAATTGTGAAAGGGGAAAAATTGGGGAAAATAGATCAGATGGCGTACCAGGTTCTGGGTTCAAAGCCCCTTATTTTGTATATCCGGGGAAAAGCCACTTCTCATTGGATCACGGATTTCATTGCACAATCACTAGCCTTGGTTGATTGCAATTTTATACTGCAATTGTGTAAATGTATACGGATTACAGTATTTTCGTGATTAGTTGTTTTGAATAAACACTCTAGTGAAAGTACATTTTAGTATTTCAGTGATTTGAAGACTTTAGTGATCAACGATCATGTGTGATGGTGCAAATAAATATTAAATAAAATATAACTTTTTATGCTAAATTGACGGGGAGCAGGGGTGGGGATGACACAACAAAATTAACAGGAGGTGGCTTTATACCGGGTGCGCAAAATTGGGTCGGGGGACATTTTACAGGGGCTTTTGGCCGGGGAGGAGCTTCGTCAAATTCCTTAGCTGTAGTGGATTCGTTAAATTTCCTATCTGATTTCAAGCAAAAAATGTTACGTTTCCCATTCTTTGAAATTAATGTAAAGTTATACCAGTGACTTTGCGGGTAGCTGATCTTGTCCAATCAGATGCGCCACCGCCGCCATTTTGTCGCCACAAAACACCTGAACTGCACTCATCATTAGCGGCACGGAATGCACCACACGACATGTAAACAGCAGCTCGTCGGCGTGGTTGTGCAGTCTAGGCCCGTGAAACAGACTACCACGCGTGAGCTTTAAAATTCAACACTTTATTTTACCCTACGTTACAGTCTGATTAAGGGGCAAACTAGAAAACTTCCCTCAGACAGTGGGATGTGTTTATCAAGTGTTACAGGGATTGGGTGGATAGGACGAGGTGTATTTGAGGGGGGATGTTTCCGAGGATGGGTGGGGGAGGTTAGCAATTGGTGCTTGTTTTTGTATATCCACATACGGACTAAACATTGAGGCATGTGTGTATTCTAGTATCCGGACATAACGGCGACGGCCATAACGGAGAAGACCAAAACCGCGATGGCCAAAACGGCGACAAGTTCAACCCCGGACAGAACGGCGACGGAGTTTTTAAAGTTGATGCTTTAAAACGCTTATTAAAAAGAAACGAAGAGTAACAACGTTGCCAAAACAGTTTATTTAACCATCAGTGATAAATAAATTTGAACACAGTGCAGTATTTCACCCCACGTTCCCTTCTACCCTCTCCTAACCACCTCCTTCCTGTCACCAGTCACTGTCTCAGTAATCTTCCCTCCTCCCATCCCTCCCCTAACCATCCCTCCCATCTTCGCAACCACCCTCCATCCTGCCCCTCTCGTCCAAATTCTCCCTCCTCCCATCCCCTCCCCTAACCATCCTTCCCATCTTCACAACCTCCCTCCATCCAGCCCCCCGTCCCAATTCAAGCCCCACCACTGCTACAAGTCTTTCTCTCAGTGATCATCTTAGCCTTCCTGGGTTTCACGGCTCACGACAGTCCAACGCATGTTGTGCGCTTCACCTCTGAGGAAATCGGGAATTTCCTTATGTCCATCGGCTAGGTCCAGACACAGGGTCTTCCGCCGTTACTGGAGTGCTACATACTCTCTCCGCACGCGCTTCTTGGGTGACTTTCCTTGGTTGTCTCGCTCAGTGGTGGTTTTTACAGAGCAGTCCTCTCCCTGTATAGCCTTGATGAAGGTCCAAATACTTGTGGCCAACCAAGTGGAAGAACCTATTGTTGAACCCTACACACAGGTTGTTCGTTGTGTCCTGGCCAAGGAGAGTTGCCTCGTGCACATCGCAAAGATCCGGGGGAAACCTTGGAGGAATGCGACGCATGCGCACGGCCACCTGACCGTTGTCTACTGCAGCTTAGGCCTTGCGGAAAGTTCCGTTCACATAGGTATTGGAGAAATAATCGAGAAGGCGATCTGCTCCAGGAGGGGTGTTATCGCGAAGGTGCTCAAAAGCCTCAGGGACTTTGTCAATAGGAACAAAAGCCACAGAAAATCTTGAATTCTTCATTTGGCATGTACAATGGTACAAGGCCAAGCCCCTGTACTTTACGCCACGTTGCCTGAGTGAAGTGGTAAAAGCAGCCCTAAATTCGTGTTTCTTGGAGAGCTCGTATAACTGCTAGCTCAAAATCGCACAAGAGAGTGGAGGGGTCAGGATACAGTTCAATCCAGAATGGCCCGGATAATCTCGTCGTATGTGTCCTGCGTCTTGCTCTAGAGGGGGGGGGGGTGCAAAAACTGTTGAAAGAGCAGTATTTCTCAGAGGAACGCGAATAACGTACATCTGCAAAAAAAAAAAACACGCGGGCCATTGCAAAGTTTCCGTCAATGAACCACGCGGTAGCTGTGGTGAGCTGTCGCAAGGCAGCAGAGGAGCCGAATAGGAGCACACGGGAATCTGCATCCTGTCCATTGTTCTAGAACAGGACCTGTGTCGCATTTGACCCTGCAGTTTCCGCCCACTCGCCGTCAATAATCAGCTCCTCAACGGTGTCCGGGACGGGAGGTACGTGTCTGGATCGAACCCAACGTATGAGTTTGTCAAGACTTCCATCTGTTCCTAGCTAAGCTCGTGCCTCGTCCGATGTTGTGCCGCGTATGGCGTTGATCATTGCTGACGTTGCTTGATGGTTGTCGGTCTCTCGCTTCTTTAGATTATTCTTACTTTGGCGACGTCTACCTTAAAACATAAAGCCAGAAATCTTTGAGTCTAAAACTCATGTGATTTTCAAAGTCGTTTTTTTTATTTAAAAAAATAAAATAGCATTCATAGCATTTCAAATATTCACCTAGGCTTCAAACGTTTCTAATTCCATCTCTTACTGATTATCTGTTACTGTTGAACAGTAGTTTCTAACTAATGAAATTCATAGAAAAATCGTCCCATTTACACAATGTTGTTGAGTTGCTCAAGCAATGAGTTATTCACTTTCCTTTTCTCAAATAAAACTGAAAATATTTTCTCAGGTAATATAAAATTTAATCTTACCTTTCATTGGTGTGGATAACAACATTTCACATAACTGATACAGATAAGGCTTAGCTCTTTAAGGCGATTAAAACATCGGTCTTTCATTGCTGATAATACGAAGTCCTTTTGATGGTGTGCAATAACGGATTAGTGGACACAGTCGCCAAATGCAATTGTCTTTCAAAATGTGCATAATTATCCCCTCCCCCGTCATAGATTATCGTATAATTGCAATTAGGAATATATTTTATTTCGCCTTTAAAATTTAAATATTTGTTTATATTGTACTCATCTTCAAGTAGAAATGAATTGATTTATCTGGCAACACTATTCTTTGTATTTTGATTTTAAATATTAAATTATTACTCTTCGTTGCCGTTTTGTCCGGGGTGGCAATTGCTGCCGTTTTGGCCGTCGCACTTTTGGTCTTCTCCGATTTGGCCGTCACCGTTTTGTCCGGGATTTGTTTATTACGTTTCCAGAATTAATTCCGCTTTAAAGCAAAACTAAAACTCACCGATGGGAAGCCACGATACAGGTGTTTGGCACATTGGGAGGAAGCCGCTGAAGCGGAACGGGTCCCCACATCTGTTTGATATGCTCAGGGATGGTGAACGACCCGTATTCGGACGGCTTGACACGAAGGACGCACGGGCCTTCCGTTGGGGAGCCAATCGTGGCAGAAAATGCGACAGAACAATTACGTAGCAACAACATGTCGGTTTTCAGAATTTCCAGCCCAGCCGGTGTCGTGTCTACGCGGCGCCCCATAGGAAATTCAGCTGTACTATAAACTTCTTCTGCTCTGCAACAGCCGCACCCACTTGTCGTGACAAGTTGCAAATAAAGCATATTGGAGAATTTTGTGTTGAAATCAAAGCTTGTTATACCATCGAGGCTGCTCCATTCCAATTCTGGACCTTTCAGTTTGCGCTCTGTTATTTTCTTGTCTACGCCGGCTTTGGCTTTGTCGATGCTGATTTTTAAAGCATAATTCGAGTCCCAATTCGGCGGCGGATTCCGCAACGCGACGGCGTTGAGTGTGATGTCAGCACTCTTTGTGTACAGCGTCGAAAGCGTGCTAGGTGGAACAGCAACAAGTTCGCCATCTGGTGGCTCTCCTCTGAACATCGAACCACTCTGTGTAAATTCTTCCCCAAAGGTACTTTTCCAAAGTTGGCGCGTTTGCTCGTCTGAGCGATTCAGTTTTGAATCGGGGGCTCTGTCATTCACCGAATCGTCGTGGTTAAACATTTTCCCCAGAATAGCAGTAGTGTCGTTCTTATATAATATCGGGTGCAGTTGATGTGAGTGCCAAACCAAGTCAAAATCATAGCAAGGTACGAGGAATAATTCCATGTTCTTCTGCTTAAGAGCGAGGTACATTTTATAGCGCTTCACGGCTCGCTTCAAGAACCTGTCGTCGTGGAAATGAGGCAGCGATACTTGATAGTAAAACATGCGCTGTCTCCCAACAGCTGCCCTCAGGTCGTACGTACAGACTGATCGGTAGACGCCATCCTCTCTGACGTCATTCCCGCTCAGTTCAATCTCGAATGGCTCCGTGTGGTACATTTCCTGCCACAGTTTCTCAGCAGCCTGTAATGCCTTTCGGTAAGCAGCACCGGATAGCATCTTGTGGTCGACCACTTTGCCTACCAGGTGAGTGCTGTCGGTTTCATAATAGTACGGGGCAAGCATATGGCAGTGCCAAATCCAGTGGACGTCCAGCGGTGGCATAAGCTCTCTGTCGCTGTATCTCGCTGCTAATGGCAACCACAGCTTCTCATACCTACACACACAAAAAAGGAATTTACCTGACAGTGATACAACAATTGTAAAGACTAGCCCACCCCACACCCCCAAGTGTCAAGACTATGATGGTGGTGGTAGCAAGCAATCCTCGCTCCTGTCCAAGAAAAATGATTGCTACGTTTTATTTCGCATAAAAGCTTATCTCGACTTTTTGATGGCTTCTCTTGAAATATTTAATATTCACGCAAATAGATATAGAACAAATTTTCTCGTTCCAGTTCGAACAGTTCCTTACCGCCTTCCACCAGACAGCCAACCAGAGGCTCGGGGGCATGTTTGTACTACATCATCAAGTACACACAAATCATTCCCTTTCTGCTTGGTTTTTCAAGCACACGTAAAATTATTTAGAAGACAGCTCAGAAGATGCGATTTAGCTTTTTTGTTATTTATTTCATACACAAGGATCTAATCTGTCAGTATTTAAAGCTGGATCGATTAGATTTGATAGAAGCTTGGATTTGTCAGTTGTTTATGTTCGTGTATTGAAGGTGTGAGGTTACACGACACGATGACCTCTACACAGTCCCAAGAAGTGTGTCTGTTAGCAACTCTTTTTGTCCGCTACATTTGTACCGATAGAACCGCCTGCCACCGGTATTGTCCACCGTCTGATGATCCAAGTTGCTATGGGCCATCCACTCGCTCCCCCTTTCCGTACCGTCTTCAAGGTCCAAAAATGGGGGTGATGAAAAGTGATTACTTTATGCAATCTCTCTTCGCCCTTATGTGCCAAGACACAAAATTACATTTGTGTGAGGCCTTTACACACATTTATTGCTTTAAATTCTTCAGTCATGACAATGAATATCAAATTTTCCATGCTTTAAACAGTTGCATTGCATTCTGTTTATCTTTAAATATCACCCACAGACGGTTTCGAACCCTCTTCGGTCCGTAAGGAACACTTCGACGGCCATCGGGCTGTAGTTGCTATGGTTCGTGGTTTGAGGGTTCGCGTTGCCATAGGCCATCCCTTTACCTTCCAGAACCGTTGAGACGGCCAGGAAATGAGAAGTGAGGTCATTTGCAAAGCCCTCTATTCGCCAAGAGGTGCCAAACCCTAAATCATGATTAGGGTTAGACATTTACATACATTTATTGTTGGAGATGGCTAGTGTCATGACAATGTCAGTTTTCCCTCTTTAACTGTTTGGTTCCATTCTGTTTCTCTTCTGCTTTTTGTCAGGTGTGACAGAAGCCGGTTTGTCTCGGAATACATCGCAGTTTACCCATCCTTTCACGCACACTTGGTCTATGACGACCCTGTCTGTGACGAAACAAGGGCCTGTGTTGAGGGTGCCCACTTATCACACAAACACTGGAAACTGAATTCTCACAACAGACTAAAGAACGATCGGAGACGTGGTAAACGGAAAGCTTTAGCCTCTGCCTCCGCATTCACAGACTCTGGATTTACTGAGAGCGGAACCTGGTGTTGTCCCGTCCATTGTCCATCCCGTTCCCTTCCCCTTCCCGTCCCCAGAAGACAGTCAAGAAATTGGAAGTGGCCTGAATTCGATTCACTTCTACGGCACGTAGGTTATAGTTGGTGTGGTCCACGGTTTGATGGGCCATGGTTACCATCTCGTTCTCTTCTCGTTCCTGTCCCGTAAAAACGGTCCGGAGAGGGGAAGACACATTAATTCCCTTCATCTTCCTGGCCACACCTAATGTGTACAGTTAGCTAAGTCAAGCCAATAGGTGTTATTTCATTGATATAACTGTGCGTTTCCTGGTACGCTTTCCGTTATTTTATGGCTCCTCTTTCTAGTCTGGTCTTTAGTATGGGAACATACCTAAACGAGGAAGAGGTCTATTTGAGCCACAGTCCTGTCTTCGGACGGTCCAGGACAGCACTTTGATCCTATGATCTATGAGTTGTCATCCTTTCGACCGCCCGTCCTACCCCTTCCCACTGCGGCATGGTTCGGGATGGGAATAGGTGTATATTATTAATATAGCTTGCGTTGGCTATTATTTCACGCCTAATTTTAATAAAGACCTGTTACAGAAAACGACCTAAAAGGGGTTATTGTTAGCGACATATGAGAAACCCCGGAAGGATCAGAGCCTATGGTCTGAGTGTAAGTCAAAACACATCATATCCACCAAATTGCTAAATCCCTTGGAGCTCTGTGTACCGTATCTTCATCGGATATGCCTAACAGAGGTTGCTGGTCCTGTCTCTTAACTCCTTCGTAAAGTACTGTCTTAAAAATATTCAGAAAATGAACTTAGGTATTGTCTTTTGCAGGTCCTTTTGTGTACGCTGAAGCAGTGGTCTCGGAATAATACTAGGGGCCGTCCTCCCAAAGGGAAGGCCAAACTATTTTAAGGCCCAAGAAAGTAGAACGGCAATAGCATCGGCATTTTCCAGGGCATGAAGTGACAGTGTTGTCCGCTCTCCAATTTTGCTTCTCATACAGTCCATTGTGCATCCATTTTTTTGGTATTTCTGTGACTTGAGAAACTGTAAGAATAGGCCGTCAGCTCATTGTGGTCCTATACTGATCCATCACTGTTTCTCTTTTTCCCGCCTCCGGGCGATCATTTTATTGGAAAAATGAATCAATAAAGGTTTAATTTGTGATTTCTTTTTCGCCACTATTGCTCAATTAAGGTTGGGTTTCCATCCAGTATGGGGTTCGAGGGGAATAGTAACAGCGGCTTGTAGCTCGCTCAAGTTAGCCGGGTCTGTTCACGCAGCCATGTTTGAGTTAAACTCAGGTACGTTTCATGAGTCAGGAGAGTTCCCCACCGTCAAGATTACGTTGGAAATTAAATGAAATGGATTTTAGTTGTGTCAAAGAATATGAATGAACAAGAAAGCTCACTCCCATTGACTGCTATGTTTATCCAGATGGCACAGCGCCGCCTGGTGGTCACTGGTGTTATCACTATGAGAATGCACATCTATTGTGCACTTAAGGGCATCCTCAAAGGCATTTTGTTGCTTTTGTATGTGTCTTCTTTTGTGTGTGCTCTTTCAGACACAATTTGCTATTTTTGTTAGACTTGAAACAATAAATTAACAACACAATAAACATTCCTAACACATTTTATCACCTCAGATCAATCGGTTAAATATTATTTCTCTGTAAATTTACAAGTGCTTCAGTTTCATTATTTTTCTATTTCGAGAAGCACCCCTTGTTTGCAAATCTCTGTTCTGCATTTTTAGGGAATGTGTTATTCTGACAGTGAGATATAAATCTATTATATAGTGTGCTATTTTATCACATTCCCGGAGATATTTGTTGCGCAGCCCGCTTCTATGACTCGCCGAAAAAGCTTACCCCGAACTTTAGCACAACACATGACGCATTCAAACAACTTCATGAAAAGGTTTTCGCATTCCGAAACAAACTTAATAACATTTTCGGAAGGAACCAATAATTTTGAAGTTTCTGTCAATTTTATTTCGCTCAGAAAAACAAACATTTTTTTCATTTTCTGTTGGTTCATTATTTTCAGAACTGATCCATTTAGATAGACATTCATCACATGAATGGCGTTTTTTTGGCTTTTGATAGTAAATACCCAGCAAGGTAAACGACAACATTTTCTTCAGGTAGTGACAAATCAATTATCATACTGTTTACAATCGAAAGCAGATCCAACATATTATTTGGTATTTCTCTGTCTGGAAACAATGCATTTTCTTGTGGAATATTTGGGACATGTACATTTTGATCAACTTCTGGAAATCATTGTGATCTAAGTAAAAACAGTCAAATTCGCCTTGACAGTTACTGTTATTACTTTTTACAAACATTGAATCGACACATATAGCCCGATAAGCAGCCCGAAATTGAACTGGATCCGGATTATCGCGGTGTCCCCTTTTGCCTGTAATTATTGAGGAAAAAATTCTAAACAATCCTGATTCATACGACTGGTCAGTAAAAATTTAATACCGTGATTTTTATGTAAATCTTCCCACAGCAGCTTTGGACATTTGCCAACCCTTTAAACATGGCAAAGACCGCGTTGTAAAGGTTTTCGTAATTTTTGAAAGCCAATTTTAACAACTCTTCCAAAAATGCCAAATCATTACGTCGGAGATTTTGTATCCATTTACTGCATCTTTCTCGTTCACGCGGAAAAGAAAAAGATTATATGTCCTTTCTTGTTTGTCTGTAATTAGTACACCCCCACGCAGCACAAAGTTTTTTGCAGCATTTTTTGTAGTGCTTCCTTCCATGTTTACATGTGAAAACACCAGCGTCCGCCAGAGGGCCAGCTATCTCTGTTGTTACACAAAACAGCAGGAGTGAGCGTTCTTGGTCATTAATCTTCTTTGGTTGTGTGCAACGGGTAAAGTTTGTTCTATTTCTGTATGCGTGATTATTAAATATTTCGAGTTTTGTATTTTAAGTTATACTGAAGGACAATAGAAAGTTTGCATATAAAAAGCACAGTTCTTCCAAAACTTAAGGATATATTTTTTTAAATTTTAGCATCAGATTGTAATCCCAAGTTACAACAATCGTTATTTTTTCATGCGGGTGTGGTTACTTATTAGGGGTTTGTAGGGATTCAAACACGGTACCATATTAATCCACATTAGTCAGTACCGGCTCAATATTGAAAAATGATCAAATTCCACACGTAGTTATCCAATATAATCGCATATGTAAATGCAGTAAATCGATGAAAACGGAGAACTGAGATGCCGCGAATACCGCAAAACTGTAGCGACCAGGCTATTGGCATGCTTGAAGCTGGTGCTGCTGTTCAGTTCGTTGCCAGACGTTTCGGGTGCAGTAAAAGAGCAGTAGAAAAAACTCCGTAGACGGTATCGGGACACTGGATCAATCAAAGATCGACCACGTAGTGGCAGACCGCGTGTGACCACACCTAACCAGAATCGCCGGATCCGCATGATCCACCTCGGGATCGCTTCAGATCAGAAACAATAACAGCAGTGGAGATCCCTGGACGGACGAATAACCGCATAAGCTCGAAAACCGTACGGCGCCTACGAGAACATGGGATCCGCGCTGGGTCCACATCGGAGTGAGGCTAAATCGTGATAGACGACGAAATCGAGTGCGCTGGGCCAACAACCACAACCAAGGAGCCTTAACAACTCGCGCCGTGTGATGTTTTCAGATGAGTCGCGATACAAACTTTTTCGCGCAGATGCACGTCAACGCACATACAGGCGACCCGGCGAACGCTACGCGCCATGTTGTATAGAACAAGTTAACCGGTACGGTGGTGGCTCAGTAATGGTTTGGGGCGCAATACGCTTTAGATGGAGGTCCCAACTGCTCATTATTGATGGAAATCTGACCGCGAACCGTTATATGGATACTGCTTTGAGCAACCAAGTGGTCCCGTTTGTGCAGTAACTTCAGGACACCATTTTTATACAGGGCAATGCCCGCCCACACGTTGCTCGGGTGTGTAGAGATTATTTAACGGCTAATAATGTTGATGTGCTCCCATGGCCGGCATATAGTGCGGATATGAATCTCATAGAACATCTATGGGATCATCTGGATCGCCAAGTTCGAGCCAGTAACCAAACGCCTCAAAATCTCGCGGAATTGAGGCAAGCATTGTTTTAGGAGTGGCACAGATATCCTCAATACAAAATTAACAATTGGATAACTTCAATGCAAAGTCGAATCCAGGCCCTAATGCGTTCCAGTGGATACCACACACGGTATTAGTGGCGGTTATAAACATTATAAATCGAAGAAAACTCAAAACGGCATTTGCACTGACTTTGACGCTTTGTGACCTTGCACTAAAATTTCTGCAGAAGTTCCATTTTTCGATATTATGGCACTATCTGAGATGTATCTTTGGTACAAATTGGAAGCCAATTGAGCAGTTAAATTTTTGTATTATATGCGAACTTTCCTTTGTCCTTCAGTATAAAATATTCCCAGTTAGCATGTTGATTTTTACGGTCACTGTATTCTACTGTAGCTGTAATTTTAGTGAAGATTCGCTTGAGCTTCACAGTGACAGCCACAAAGATCTGGCTTCTCTAAAAGCTGATCTCAAGATGATAGGAAGATCTAAGCCAGTACGGGATAGGGTGAGCGACCCCCTTCCTCTCTACCCATAATTTCCCTCGTGCAAGTGAACATCTTTTAAGCAAATCACATACACGTTGATTGATAACAATCAAAAACTCTTATTATTTTTTTGCCCAGAAATCTATGTTTTTAACAAACTCCATGCACAAATGCTTGAGTACTTACGTTGTCTCATTGCTCTGAGATACTTGAACCAAAGTATGAGGGAGAGGGGCTCCTACATGATAGGTCCGTACGATTCCGTAAGAAATAAAACCATAATTTAATCGACAATTTAAAAAATAATCGTGTCAGTTACACTCAAACATTTTTCAGTCGGTTCGTTTCGCTTAAATAAACCCTCCTCCCCCCCCCCAAAAAAAAGACGTGGGTTACAGCTGTTTGTACTCTCTGTTACCTTCGTATGGCCTTGCTGACTAACGGGCCTTCGTAAAGAGCTGGGTATTTATTTACTTCCTTTAGAAGCATTAGCTGTTTTCTTGAAGCGGCAACAAGGTCAATACTGAAGTTCATTTCTTTCTTATTTATGACCTTCGCAACATATTTTCTTAATTTTCCATCATTTGTTTGACCACCTTCAAAGAGAAAATTAGGTTTGAGACAATGCAAAATACAATGAACAAAATACAGAGAAAGAAATTAGTAAATGCAATTACGGATACCGCAACTGCCGTGAATAAAAGCAAGATGTCGTTATAAAGCACAAAACATGATACTGGCATTTTCTGTTATGTTTTATTTACTCTTAAACCACTCCGGATTATGTAATCTTTCGTTTGTGGTGTGTATTAATATTCACTAATACACTGTATTATACACCGCCTGATTAAAATAACGACGGCTCCTCATCCGATTTTTCTTCTAATTGTGTTTCAAGAGTTTTTTAAGCAATTCCTCGTCAGACTGATAAGAAAATAAACAAGATTGTCAAGTGACAGTGGCCCAGTGTTGCAACCAATTCCTATCATTGACCCAATGATATCATTGGGTCAATTTTCCTGAACGAACGGTCAAGTGATTGTTTTAAATCAATCATTGATCCAAACAAGTATCACCAGAGCGAAATCTATCAGTGTAAATAAACGACTAGCTGTGCGAAATGTATCAGTGTTTACATAAATATAACCAAAGCTATAAGCACAACAAAATACGAAATGAACGAGTAGCTCTGTTTGGAATACTGATGCGAATAAAAACTTGAACGAATGATATCAGCCGTGTGCAGTTCAATGAGAAAACACACAAGTCAATGAAATTTGATGCAAATGTTCAGTGAGAAAACACATAAGTCAATGAAATTTTATATTTTTCATCAAACAAATATAAGGTGTGTAAATGAATATATTAAGATTCGTTTGTTAGAATGATATCATTGGCACAGGTTTCCTGGACCAAAGCTGTCAGATTACCGTATTGTTAAAAAGACACCACTTACATTTTTTCCGCCCGTTATCAAATACTGATATCACTGGGTCAGCTGAACTGTTAATAATTAATGAACTGTGTAATGTTTTATGTTTACCGTATTATTTTAAAGACGTCACTCACAAAATTTGGCTCGAAATGAAATAATGTTATCGTTGGGTCAGCAATGGCTATCAACAGATGGCACCACTAGATTGAAAACTATGTAGCAGAATAATTTTAGGAGGGCGCAGGCCACTTTGATATTAGGATGGATTATTTCGATTCTTTTCTATTTTCTTTTCTATGTTAATATACAAATTTATAAAGAAGAAAAAGCAAGTAAGATTAAAAACACTTATTAAAGGATGAACAGTATTTTTTTATTCTTGTTAAAGTTTCTAATGCAACTACTCTCCTATCCCGACTCCTTAAGATATTTTTCAAATAAAATACAATGATACGATTCGCTCAGTTATCATTGAGCCAAAGTTATCAGCACTGTGACTGAGAACATTCAACGTTTCCTAAACAAACACCTAACAAACACGTTTCCTAAACAACAATTTATATGTGAAGCCATGAATAAAAAACATTCATATCTTTACAATTAAAATGTTATTTGGGTAGCCTTTCTTTGTGTGTTTTTTTTTCTTCACAGTTTCATACGAAAATAAACTGACCCAAACATGTATAACTGCTAAAAATGTAAACAAACGAAACGCATCAGTATTTTTGTTTTGAACGATTCATGTACACAAACACACAAGTTTCGAGGCTGATGGGAATTGGTCATAACACCCAGTTGAGGATTCAGTCTTGTGTCTCTTGGAAAATGGCAAGATAGTCTGATCTGGTTGAATGTTTTTTTATAATAAATTATGCTGAAACTGTGAAAATCTCTAAATATTTGTAATAAATGGAAAATGCAGATACAGGAATTTCACTCCAATTTGTTATTAAATTGAAACAGAAGTCAAATGTAAAAACTGAAATAAAATCCTTTCTTTTATTACTTATCTTGGGCCTTGTTTCAAGTGAGTATTAAAATGTGGATACAATTTTGGAACACTCTATCCACAACACTGTACGATATGTGTCAAATAAAAATATATGTACAAACAGTAATTTTTCTCTCATTTGTTTTTAAAATCAAACAGAAATGGAACTCCAGAATTTAATAACGTCCTTTCTTATATGCACTTATTTCGAGCATATAGTTGCAACCGATTATTTAAACGTGGATACAGCTTTTGGAACACCCTATCCAGGTGGTACTGGGTCAGCGCTTAATTAAAAATCAATAAATGATCGGGTGAGGAATATCCAGATATCCAGACCCTGGATAGTCTACGCTGAGAGGCGTACTCCAAATACCCTGGGAAACTTTTAGATATTTTTGTATTATCGCCCAATGTTCCCTATCATCGTCCACAGAAAAATATCATATTTATCATGTTTTTGGGTCATACAATTCATTCCTGCACTTTTATAGCGAAAATTACAAATTTCTTGCATTATCGCCCAATGTTACCTATTATCGTCCACTTGTAAAGTATTATAGAACTGACCAACTGACAATAATATTACTGAAATCATTCAAGCCCAACCAGAAGTACTTGCATGTCACATATTGTGCCCCTGTGCAAATTGAAACTTTGGTTTTTTTTTAGAAAAAAATGGAAATTTGCAAATTTTTTTAAAGTTTCAAACTTTGAAGTTTAAAAAATAAGTCACAATTCAAAAATAAAGAAAAGGAACTTTTTTGACCCCTTAGTTCTAGTTTCTTCATAAAAATTTTCGGAATCTTCCGATGAAAAATGAGGGACTAGATAGGGTTTTTCGTATTTTGCCCAAATTGGCAAGAAAATCGCCAAAATGGTTTAATACCAAACAATAAAGAAAAATTCCTAATGCAGTGGAGGGTTAAGAACTCGTGTTTAAAATTTGGAATTGGATAAAAAATAGAAAAAATATTCCACTTTAACCTTCGCGGGACGGACGGACAGACAGAAGGACGGACGGACGACACTTGCCCCCGTCTGTACGGCCCTGTTGGCTGAAAAGCCAACTGGGCTAAAAACTAAGATTCATAACAGCCTCCGCCGCTAATGTTGTATTAATAGTACTATCCGGTAGAATATTTCGGGTTATAAAAATTTCGTCCCCGCTATCCATGGTTGTAAACTGGTCTGATAATTGAAATGAATGAAGCGCTTGCGCGAAGCAAAGAGATTAACTGTTGGATAGACAGTGTATTATATAATGAGAATATTTGCAACTACTCATCCGGCATACGCTGTATTATTAAAAACTAAGGACTTTAAATCGATTAATTAAAATCATGATCACTGAAAACTTTTTTTCTGATCCAAGTGCAGTGTATTATGTTGTGATTATATTTCACGCTCTATTGGAGAGGGGTGGGGTGGTTTAAGTCTACGCAACCCTCGATGTATTATATTTCACGAATCCAATCCTTTTCATGGTTTATCTATAACATAAAAAGGATGTTCAAAAGAATATTTGAACAGGACTGAAACACAAAGAAAAATAGTCTGGTCATCAAAAGGTTCGCAAAAACTTGGACGCTCAGACTATAAGGTCATTTTTATTATTATTATTATTATTATTATTATTATTATTATTATTATTATTATTATTATTATTATTATTATTATTATTATTATTATTTTGTCTTCAAATTGGAGTCGACGACCAGTCAAGCCAGGGCTATAGTTTACCTGCCGTGTCCTGACTGCGGACATAGCCTTGCATAGTGTCCTTACATAGTGTCACAGCGGCACTGCTAGCCGGTGCGAATCCACCCATTCCGTGTCCGTTTTCTTGGTCGGATCCGGAAGTGCCTTCCCCAATGAAATCTCCTTCAAAAGCCTTGTTATCAAACCTTATCGTTGTGGCACGGGTTGCATCGGTTTTCTGCACATAAAAATAATGCGAGTCGGGTTTCTTGACATCGTCCCGGAGATCGTCGAAATGACCCACGCCACTACTCGCGCAGCTTCCCATGTTGTAGGCCTCGTTTTCACTCCTCTTTCCTGATATTTTTTTTCACATTGTAGATCTGCTTTGAACAAACTAACGCAATATTTCAATCAATACACTTTCGACCAAGATACTTTTTTTATCCTCTTTAAATCCACAAGATAATGAGAGCTTATTAACGTGCAGACCGGTCCATAACGGACTGTAAATGGCCTCACAGAACCTGCTAGTCACAGCAAAAATATAGAACAAATACAGAACGTTTTATCTGAACGCTTCGTTGTCAACAACAGAAAAGCACTTAACCCCACATGAATCCATCAAAAAATAACTTATGCGGGGTCTGTTTTCATTTCCTTGTGCAAACCTTGTTCAAGGTTATTTGATTTCTACGACGCAGAAACCGTTTTAAAACGTGTAAGTGAAGATACTTACACACATCACCTTGTTAAGTATTTTATTCTATCAAGCATTCGGAACAAAAAAAACATTCATTTAATTGCCCACTTTCAGCAGCGAAATTACCCGTGGTGTTTTTTTCTCGCGGTAAATGCGTATATTTTTTTATTTCTTTGGATTCAAGGGTCATTCACACTGCTACGAGCAATGCAGGTGGGGGGGGGGGGGAGGGGTACTAAGGTACCACTTCTTTTTATAACGACCCCTAATCGCGGAGTGTTGAGCTAGAAGTAATGCCCCCTTTTAAGCCAAACGTGGAGTACAATTCTGAAAAAATCCTGCTGAATAAAAGTTACCCCACCCCCCTTTTCAACGAAATTGGCACTCCGCGTGCATCGCGTCTGACCTCAGAATTAACCTCCTTTTTCCGCGTTTTTGGACACGCGTGGTAACACATGTGGACCAAGTGCCCCCACCCCCACCCCCCCCCCCAACCCTGGGCGAGCTTTGTCCCTATGATTATTACCTCGAAAAAAAATACATCAAAACTAAAAGAAAACAAACCATCACGTTTCTTTTCACTGTTCAAACTGGTGCCCATGCTTGCAAATGACACTCGTAAGCCTGCAAGCTTACAGCCTGCATTATACAGATCCAGTTCGTTGCTATATAAACATCTTAATTTCTGCAATTCCTATCTTTTTGGGCTTGCAAGGCACCATCCAAATGGGGTATACTTATATGCTTGACCCAAGCACAAAAATTACTATGTGCCCATGTTGCAAAACAACTTCAGTTTTTTTTTGAAGTTATAAGTTACTTATGTGAAGGTCATGTGTAACGGCCCCCCCGTTTCAACAGCCCGCATCCTGCAAATAGCTGACCATAATACGAACGTGTGCACAACCCTAGACTAACTATCAGGTCCCCCCCCCCCCCCCAACCCCCCCCCCCCCCTTCGCATGTACCTAATGGGCGGACTCTTGCCCCCTTACTTTCATCAGTTAACCTTTATAATTTTTATATCAGCATTTTAAGATCCTTAAAATCCCTTTGAATCAAATTTGTGTGGATATCGCGAAAAAAATTACCGTTGAAAGTTTTGTGACGTGAATTAACACATTCAATGTTTGCATTTCTTTCTCGTCTCTTCACTTGCTGTGCAACATAAATGACGTTAACATTTTGAACCAATGAAACTTCCTGCAACCACGCTTAGTGTAATGGACCGAATAATAGTGTAATTCAGCGTCATCTTTGATATGCAGCAAAATTCAAAAGGCACCCTTTTCTGGTTATTAAGATGTTAAACGGTTATTCTTTCCGAGGGAGGGAGAGGGGGGGGGGGGGCATTCACCGTTCATTTTGAGCATTATATAAATACATAAACGTCCTGAACTGGTATTCACAAAAGTTAAGTGTACAGTTAACTGTACACCGCACAAGGTAAATCTGTTGATTTAGTTAAATTATGTTAACAAGTCTTACAAGATATTTTTAATATAAAAAAGTAAAATCTATGAGAAGTTGGCGGGAATTTGTTAACTGTGCAGTTTACTTTGTGAATACGATCACTGATAGCTTTACAATAAACATTAAAATGCAGATCTTTCTGTTGTAAGCTTATTGCAAAATCATGACTGCGGGTTTGGAACTGTATGTAAATATTCACAAAAAATACTCCATTTTTTTCAGTAAGCTCTTTGGTGATTCGGTAAAGCCAAAAAGCACCCGGGGAGGCGGTGGGGATCACTGGGTATCATACGTTACCATGCGTGTCCAAAAAAACGCGTAGAAAGGGGATAATTTTGGGCCGAGAAGCGATCGCGCGCAGTGCCAATTTCGTTAAAAAAAAGGGGGAGGGTAATTTTCATTTAATAATTCGAGTTTCCCTCTAAAAGGGGTTAATTTCGAAATGACAATCCGCGTTTGGTTAAAAATGGGGTCATTTCAAAATTGGCACTGCGCATTTAAGGATCGTTTTAAAACGTCATGGGCATGCATTGTAAACCACTTGGTAGGTGAGTGAAAGAAATTGATTAAATACAAGCACAAGACTGCACGCATCGTCTTTCATCACATCAGCTTTTCCAACGAAATGAATTGAAATCAAGTTAAATGTTTTCCCACCAGGGCAATGTTCTAATCCGACCATCAGTGCATACTGCAGCACAACGCCGTTATAGCGACGTGGCCGAGAGCAGAGAAAATGTGTCTTTGTATCTGACGTGTCGTTTTAACAGATACTTCTAATTATTATTTATCCACAAATATTCATAAGTTCTCGTAAGGAAGAGAGGGTGACCGAATAACGAATACTGAATTGTAGTTAATGTATAAAAATGGGCACTGACTTAAAGAAATAAATACAATTTGTTTGAAAGCACTCAGGTTTTTTTTATTTTAGAAAACTTCCCTTGGTATTTCTAGTTTTCCAACCGATCCCTCACCCCCCCCCCCCCCACGGCCCCCACGTTAAGTAACCGTGCGTCCCCTAAAAATCACGGGCGTCTTTAAGCCGTGGGTGTATGGGGTACGCACGTCTGAAAAAGAAAGCCTACAATAAAAATAACAAGTGTTACTGAAAAAAAAAAAAACATAAGTTCAAGTAACAGCTGGGATATAAAACATTCAAGCATATGAAATGGGGAACTCGCCCTTGTATATTTCACGAGTGTGACGAGAACAAGTGCCCATTCCGGTGGCGTAGTGGCGGGGGGGGGGGGGGAGTGGGGGTCGGGAAGCGAGGGGGGTGAAGTCAAGAACAAGTGCTCATTCCGTGGAGTGGTGGCGGGGAGGGTTCAGGAAGGGAGAGGGTGAAGTCACGAGAACAAGTGCCCATTCCGGTGGCGTGGTGGCGGGGGGGGGGGGGGCCGGGAAGGGAGGGGGGTCAGGTCACGAGAACAAGTGCACATTCCGGTGACATGGTGGCGGGGGGGGGGGGTCGGGAAGGGAGGGGGGTGAAGTCACGAGAACAAGTGCCAATTCCGGTGGCGTGGTGGCGGGGGGAGGGTCGGGACGGAGGGGGTGAAGTCACGATAACAAGTATCCATTCCGGTGGAGTGGGGGGAGGGAAGAAGGAGAGGGGATTAAGTCAAGAGAACCAGTGCCAATTCCGGTGGCGTGGTGGCGGGGGGGGGGGGGTCGGGAAGGGAGGGGGGTGCAGTCACGAGAACAAGTGCCCATTCCGGTGGCGTGGTGGCGGGGGGAGAGTCGGGAGGGAGGGGGTGAAGTCACGAGAACAAGTACCCATTCCCGTGGAGTGGGGGGGGGGGGGAAGGAGAGGGGGTTAAGTCAAGAGAACCAGTGCCCATTCCGGTGGCGTGGTGGCGGGGGGAGGGGGGTCGGGAACGGAGGGGGTGAAGTCACGACAACAAGTGCCCATTCCGGTGGCGTGGTGGGGAGGGAAGAAGGAGAGGGGGGTGAAGTCACGAGAACAAGTGCCCATTCCGGTGGCGTGGTGGCGGGGGGGAGGGAAGGAGAGGGGGGATGAAGTCACGAGAACAAGTGCCCATTCCGGTGGCGTGGTGGCGGGGGGGAGGGTCGGGAGAGAGGGGGGGGTGAAGTCATGAGAACAAGTACCCATTCCGGTGGAGTGTGGGGGGGAGGGAAGGAGAGGGGGTTAAGTCAAGAGAACCAGTGCCCATTCTGGTGGCGGTTGGGGGGGCGGGAAGGGAGGGGGTGAAGTCACGATAACAAGTGCCCATTCCGGTGGCGTGGTGGCGGGGGGGAGGGAAGGAGAGGGGGGATGAAGTCACGAGAACAAGTGCCCATTCCGGTGGCTTGGTGGCGGGGGGGAGGGTCGGGAGAGAGGGGGGTGAAGTAATGAGAACAAGTACCCATTCCGGTGGAGTGTGGGGGGGAGGGAAGAAGGAGAGGGGGTTAAGTCAAGAGAACCAGTGCCCATTCTGGTGGCGGTTGGGGGGGGGCGGGAAGGGAGGGGTGAAGTCACGAGAACAAGTGCCCATTCCGGTGGCGTGGTGGCGGGGGGAGGGTCGGGAGGGAGGGGGGTGAAGTCATGAGAACAAGTACCAATTCCGGTGGAGTGTGGGGGGGAGGGAAGGAAAGGGGGTTAAGTCAAGAGAACCAGTGCCCATTCCGGTGGCGTGAAGGCGTCGGGGATGGGCGAGGTAGGGAGTTAAGTCACGAGAACCAGTGCCCATTCTGGTGCCGTGGAGGCGGAGGGGGGAGGAGGAGGGGAGTGGGGTTTTGATGTGATATGTTGGCGCTTTCTGTTCCTCACTACGCTGTTTGTGTTCCGAAAATGCCATATAATATTTAATTCATCAGAAAACTAGAACAATGACTGACATGCATAAACGCTCAACTCACGGCCACTGACTTGCTTTTAATTGAAAACAATAATTGAAGGGTTCCGTGCACAAACCTGTTATGTTAAGATAACATGTTTGTGCACTGAGGTATATTTGAGTTCCTGGAGTCCAGATCTATCATCTGTAAAGTTTCCACCGATGAAATATGCTTAGAAATGGTCATCAAAACATGTTAAGTCCACTTTGAAATGAGAAATCGGGTGCACAATAATGACATGCCGAGATGACAGGTCTTTTCCATTAAAATTTTGAAATTTTCCCGGTTGCACAATCCTGTTAAGTTGTGTTAACATGTGAATAATATCAGAGATAAAATGTAAACAAAGCAGAATTCTCGGGTGCACAAAAATGTTATCCCTTGTTGAAATGTAAATATTTTCATATAATACTTCAGCTGCTGATATTTTTCTGTTAAAAATTATCGCGCATTACACGTCTAACCATGACCTCCTCCGTCATGGTCAAGGTCAAAAACCGAAAGTTGACCAGTATCTCGTAAACGGTTAGAGATATGACTATTTTGAGCTTATTTTCGACCCTTTGGGCCTAACAGACGTTATATATGATGTACCTCGGTGATGTACCTCCTCCGTCATGGTCAAGGTCAACAAGCATGTTCAAGGACATGACCCAGCCGAGTTACGAAACAAAGAAAGAGAGAAAAACTCTGAAACGAATACTATTAGGCCAAAAAATGAATAACTTTGTTTCTGAGCGTAACTTTTTCATAATTTTAATATACAAAAACGAGCTTTCCCGGGTGGAAGCTACCCGAAAAGGGATGTTGGACAGGTTGGGTTTTGACGATTCACGTGTTTACCGACATTTACACAATTTCACAAATTTTTTAAATTTCCACCATTTCGGCATTTTTTTGTCATTTGCGAAAAAAGCAAAGTCCAGGTGGAGAAGCACCTAAGAAACTTTCAATTAAAATTTTATAACTATTTGAAAAAGACTGAGAGAAATGACAATTCAGTTATTTACTACCATTTATTCCAGTTTTTGACAAACTTCAAAGTTCCGCCATTTCGGCAGCTTTTGGCAAATCGCAAAAAAAATAACAGCCTGGTAGGCGAAACCCTGGGGAACATCCCTGCATGACATTTAAACGATTGGAGTAAAACTGTAGGAGTAGCATTTTAAAAATGGGTCAAAACTGGCACAAAAAGTGCCGCCATTTTGTCAGTTTTTCGTCAATCGTCAAAAAAAGTAATAGGCAAGTGGGGGACCACCCAGGGAAAATCCCTGCGTAATATCAAAACGACTGGAGCAAAGCTGTAGCAGGAGTAGCATTTTAAAGAAAAAGTTTAACATACGCACATACATTCAAGCCCGCTATAGTGATACGACTAACCCAGTCCGACCGAGTCGGCGGGGTTAAAAACTGGAAGTTGCCATTTCGCTACGTGTAGCGAAATTCGGTCTAGTTTTTTGTTTGTGGTGCACCTGAGACAAATTTTTGACCTTGACCTTACTGGTCAAATCGCGAAAAAGTTCAATCGGTTTCCAGACATCTACTGCAAGGCCGTTGAAACTTGACACATATATAAACGACGATGTGATCTGAGGCACTCGTTAAAATTTTTTGACCTTCATCTTGATGGTCAAGGTCAAATCGCGAAAAAACGTTTTTTAAGAAAAACAATGATTTATCTCGAAAACGGTAAGAGCAATTTTGATCTCATTTCCGACCTCCACCCCCTATACGACGTTACGTATGGTATAAATTCCGGTGTCCTTGACCTCCAGGTCACTTCGGGGCCCCAAACTGGAAGTTGGCCTTTATCTCGAAAACAGTAAGAGATAGAGCAATCGGTTTCCAGACATCTCCTCCAGGACTGCTGAAGCTAGACCAATCAAACTTGGCACATGTATGGAGGGTCATCTGAAGTGGTGCACCTGATAAAAATTCTTTACTTTGACCTTACCGGTATAGTTGGTAGTATTTAGGAGGATGTTCTACATTCAGACATGTGACAATTGTTTACAAATAGCAATATCATCTACCTTCCGTTTTAAGTTATCATTCCAAGTGGGGTCTAATTCGCTGTGCGAATTTCGGTCTAGTTTTACATTAAAATTATGTTGGATAAACCGACGTAAATTGATCCTTCCCACAATGTTGGCTTAAAGGGTTCCACTGTATTAGAATAACTATAAGAATTAACTGTTTGTCGGTCCTTGATTCTGGTCAGTGATGAGGGGGGGGGGGGGGGAGGCTGTACGCATTAAAACTCCGGGAAACAGATATAACAAGCCATCATCGAAGGCGCAGACCCCAACCGGAAACAACAAGTCGCCATTTTGGCAATTTTTTACCGATTTGAAAAATAACATGGCGTTGCACAACTTCGATATATATATATATATTTTCACTGTGTAAGGTAGCATATGCCTAGAATTAATAGTTTCGGAGATCTCGCGCGGGAAGCACCCAAGTCTTACACTGAAGTTATCTCAAAAGATCACAATTTTTGACAAGTCGCCATTTTGGCAATTTTTCACCGATTCGAAAAATAACACAACGTTGCACAACTTCATTATAGACATTTCCACTTGGCAAGGTTGCATATGCCTAGGGTAAATAGTTGCGGAGAACTTGCGTGGAAACAAAACAGCATCCAAAGTGTGACACACGGACGGACAGAGGGCAATCCTATAGACCCCCTGCCCCGGGCTCGTCCGGTTCGAGTCTAAAAATTTACTTAAACTTGTTTGGTTGCGATGGGGATTAGGGGGTGGTAGTGATATAATGTTACTATAGAGTAATTGTGATTATTTTCTCAAAATACCCCATTTAAATGTTTAAAACCAACGAATACGTGTCTAACGTGTTTTCCAGTAACTGGAAATCATTATTTTTATCATTTGTGGGGCGAGTCGTGCAAAACAGCGCTACTTTCGGTCTTGCATACAAATATGCATGTTTTTGCACCCTAACTAAAACAGACGTTTTACATGTTATCTGGACATTTGTTTACATGTTAAGTCGGAATAACAGGATTGTGCACCCTGAAAGACATTTTCATTGTGAATGCTATGCCGTAATACCATGTTGATTTTTTAAGTTTTTCTTGGTTTTCTGGCACATTTACACATAAAAATTGCATTTTTATAGCTTATCCTGTTTCTCAAGCAGTGACAAATCTGGAGATACCTCATTTATTAAAATCGGTCAGACAATAACAATCACAGACTTAAAATTCAGATTTTGCCGTTTTCCGAACTTTAAGAGCGATTTTCTCGAGTGCTGTTAAACCTAGATAACAGATTTGTGCACGGAACCCTTCAATTATTATCGTAAATGAGTCCTATCTCTAGAAATTTTTCAGGAAGGGCGGGGGGGGGGAGGGGGAGACGGGGAGGGGAGGACGGAAGGGGTTTGAGAGATCAGGAGACACACTTCTGTTGGTGCTGGGTTGATTACCTCTACTTATCTCCTGCTCTCCACGAATGAAGCATCAACGACTCAACTGTAAACATTTACGTTCTTCGGATAAAATAGGGAAATTTACATGTATTCCACATAAAATTTTACTAAACTTTCCTATTCAAATTAATAGTTGCCTAAATAATGTTAATATTTTAGTCAATCTACCCGTGCTCATACAGGTATTCACAAGCATGCAGCAGTTTCAGCAACGGCTTGATGTTAAAGGCGATGAGTTGTTTCTCGGCCAGCCTTTCGCACGCCAGACTCGTCCTGTACAGCACCGCCATGCACCTGTCCATCACACTGTCCGCGCCCCGCCCACCCTCCTCCCACTGCGCATCACCGCTGCCAGATAACGGACGGCTATTCGCACTCGTGTGGTCTGGGTGCGTTTCCAGAAATCCGTCGCTGTCACTTTCCGAACTTCCGCCGCTTGAGGCATAATCCACAAGATGTTTACCACAGCCATTATTTTCTAATACTGAATTACACAGTTTATCACTGGATACCGAATTACACGAGTGATCACTCGATTCATCAGGCTCTTCACTTTCATCATCCAGTGAAGTACAATACCCGAATAAGGTATCAGGAATGCGTTTTTCTGGAGTCACAGTTTGTTTTGAATCCGTTGTCCCACCCATGATCGTAGAAGAACACTTGTCAACTTCCCCAACAGCTGCCAATCTTTGCATCTTCATTGGAGGACAAAGTTCACGATTACCATGGGACGCTTCTTCACCTAAAGCAGCTGATGACTTGTCACTTTCAATCTGAATGTCACTTTCACCGGAAGTCTTACACTTTTCAATGCCACCACGTTTTCGTTCTGATTTAGATTCTTTATAAACTCTTTCAAACTGTTCACTTTCTGACGTCACACTGTTGTCGGTAAAACTTTCCACGGGTGAACGATTCAGACGTTTAGTTCTTTCTCTATATTTAGAAGAACAACTTTCAAACTGAATATCACTTTCATTTTCACAATCACTTTCAAACTGGGTTGTAACACATTCAGCCTTAACGGGGGTGTCAACATTTCCAATTCCTGACTCCTCCCCACGATCCAGATCATGTCTAGTCCTGCTCTGGCGCTGTAACTTAAGAGGCGTTGAGAAATGACTCCACCTATTCTTAGATTCAAACACATTGCACTGCTCTCTGAAAGCGTCCCAGTCAGCGCAGAGGTATTTGAGGTATTTCGTGAGGTACAACAAGAAGCAGGTCTCCGGGGAGATGATGAAGTCCACCAGCAGAGAGCTGTCCCATCCCGTGTGGGCCAGGAAGCTGAGGAATACCGTGTGCGGATGGAGGCGCCCGGGAAACCATAGCGACCGGGTGTCGGCAATCACTGGTGTCCCCTCAGCGCTTAACAACCTGCAATGTTACACCATGTACAAACTTAACCCAAACCACAAATGTTTTTTTTTTTTTTTTTCAGGTCACTGATTTCCATTTATTTTACAGTTTTATTATTATTTTACTTTTCGAATTTAAAGATGCCACTTTTATACAAGATATCATTACTTCATTATTGTATTATAATACTAATTCACTGTACATTACAGTGGCGGACACAGGTTTTGGTCAAAGGGTGGGAGTCGGAGTGGGGGTGGGGCGTGGGGTTAACTTCACCAACCCCCCTGGGAGACCCGCACTTGTATTTAAACATTTCCCACCAATATAGCACCAATACAGATCTTTCGTTGAGTGCCTCATATGCTGCCTATCGATCGAATTGGATTTCGATGGCCTTGGCAATGATGGCATATTGCATTAACAGTTGAGAGATTGCAATTCTCCGGTTACTACGAACTTTTCTTTGTGAACGTGCAAGAAGGCAGAGAGTAACGTAAGCATGACGTCACAAAGCATGTCGTCCATTTCCGCGAAGCTTTCCAACAGCCAGCAGTCTGCGCCCATTTCCCTGCTCAAAATGCTCTCCACCACACCCAGCCAATGCAAGAGGCGGCCTGCAAAGACACAGCATGACGGGTACACGACGAGAATGCTACACAGCACGATGGGTACACCACGCGAATGCTACAGTCGCTTGGCTTTTAAACAAATTTACCGTCAAAAAAAAAATACTGCTCAAAACATTTTATACAATCTCAAACGAATGTTAAATTGACAGTTTCGGTTCTTTTACCTAATGGTTTATATTTCTTTTTCAAAAATGCCGCTAGCCTTTATCCTCTGCATTTAAATTAATTAAAGAGAAGAGCAATGGGTGGATCGCCACACGTCTAATGTTCTTCGTCACCCCTTATTATTATATTTTAAACATCGATAACTGCGCCACAGCAGCCAAATCCTTTGGTGATATTATACGGCTAAGTGCCCTACATATTTAGGACTCACGTCCATCTTCTAACATTGTTTCATACTTCATTGTATTTACATATGCTTTCCTCGTCTAAAGCTTCTCACTTACGCGTTTCTTGGTTCGCCGCACAGCTGCACTTTAAGATCAACACCACCAGTTTCCGCATCACCTTCTGTCCGGCATTATCGCTCACTATACCACGTGCTTCAGCCTGCGCTACTCCCAGAAATCCCCCGGCCACCAGCTTGTATTTCTCCACAAGCACCTGAACTGTTTCTAAATTGAATATCTGAAGAATACGACATTTAATGTTCTCTTGGAACTGCCGGAAATGCGCGGTATTCTCCTGATGATCGGCTGGCGGAGACGCAACAATTTTCAGCCCATCAAGCACCTTGTATAAACACATCGGAGCTAATGTATTCACATTTTCTAAGCACTTCACAATCACATTTTCAGTGCTATCACGGTACGCTGGCAGCATAGAGCTGGGCACTGCATGTACAGAGTGCATGTGCACTTTTGACAACTTCTTCCACACAGATAGGAAGGCATGACACGTGAGCTGCTGTTTGGGAGAGGCTATGTACTCCACAGCCACCTCCGTTATTCTACCCCAGTTCTCAGTCAACAGCCTTGACGTCACTTTCCTGATTTCTGTAAATAACGAAAAAACAACAACAGCGTCTTACAACCGACGGGCAGAAACACCGAGTCACGTGGTCGCAAAACTACAAGGCTCTTACAGAAGTCCATTGATTTATTTCAACGTGAAATATGTTTTTTTCCACACTACTAAAAACAGACAGATGCAGCTAAATGTGCTTAAGGTGAAATCAACAGCACTTCTTCCGCCACGCACCTCCGTGTCGCGATTCTGGCCATGCTAATAAAGTGGGGTGAAATCGGACTCCACCCGGGTTGCACAAACAACTTCCGGTACTTAATCAATTTCGCTTTTTTTTTCATCGCATTAACTCCAAGAATTCAATGAATAGATTTGTATGGTGTATAGATAACAGTACGATCTGGAAATCTCAAACTAAACATTAATAACTGGTTCTGAAGCGAGACGTTTTCGTATGTTTGATCTAGCGACATTTGATCTAAATCTGCAGTCTAAAATGTCTCCAGATCAAATGTCGTGGATTCCCCACGCGCATATTTCGAAAATGATTCAAAACGAAACTGAAACAACTGAACTTTTATAGCAAATATAACATATAAACTTACCTTCTGTCTCATTTCTGTCTTTGCCAGAAAGGAGCTTAGCCCAAAGTTCGAAAATATCTAATCTTTGTTCCACTCGCACACGGCTGAATTTCTCAAGCAGCGGGACGACTAGTTTCTCAGCAGATGAGCCCTGAATGGGAGGGACGAGAGATAACACACTGGTATGGGGGTGTTTAAAAATGTTTCTTGCTAACCACTGGTTATAGAAAATGGAGGATTTCTCTTCAAGGAATCTCGTTTGCGTACTAAAACGCAATAGTTCATTGTTCAGCACCTTTTTCAATGATGAACAATACATAGTAGGCGAAAATCTAACATTATAAACCACATGGTTCTTTTTGTCAGTACCGGGAGTTTCCGAAAAGAAGCTCCCCCCCCCATATAAAAGCCCCGGGGCTCTTGTTAGGAAACTGTTTCCCAATAGAAGCCCCGGGGCTTCTATTTGGAGTTAAAATAAGGACCTGAAAAAATCGTTTCCTAATAAAAGCCCCCCTCCTTCCCTGCAAGTCTTTTTAGAACTCGTGTTTACTCGCAATGCAGATACGGCGCACTTAATCCTTTGATATGAGGCAGCCCCAGACGAAACGACGACATTTCACATCATGATAACAGACTGCCCCGGTATTCACAAAACTTTACAGTTAACTGTACTCACTGAAGCGAAAATCGGTTGATCTAGCTGTATCAAGCAAACAATTTCAGGTGGATTTCTGTTTGCTAAACAGGCAAAATTCATTAACTTACTTTCGGATGTTGTGGTTGCCAACCGAGCAGTTAACGGAATCAGTTAACTGTACAGTTAACTCTTGTGAATACGGTCCCTGGCGCTTAACGAAATAAAGCGGAACAGGCCAATTATAGGGTAGTCTGGACAACAATGAATGGTGGGTATGTGTAAGTTACCAAACAACATATTTTATAAGTTCACTCAACTATAATTTAATATCAAAAATACTGGATTTAAGAATGCGAGCTTTTTTCATATTTTGCTCTCTTGAAATATTAAGGTCAGATTCACCTTGCATATGTCTTGACGAACAATATAAAACAGACATTTTGATGAGGAATATCTCACAACCAGGCTCCCGCTTGTAAACAGAATATCCTAAAAAAAAAAAAACAAAAAAAAACGCAGAAGGGCCGGTGTGAACACACCAGCAAACGGCAGAGGTAACCGGTAACGTATCGATATCGTGTCACACTCTGAAACGGTACCGCAATCTCTACATAATATCAAGACTATTTAAGTTATTGAATTCTCCTCCTGTCTCCCATCTGTAAAACATGGGAAAAGCTTGTCTCTGCTTTACACAATTTTCACTCGAAGCTTTCGTTCATTTGTAATTTATATACATAGTTGCTGTTGCTTACCAGGAGTTTAGCACGCAGGGCGTCCTTTGCATTCTGGCTAAACACGACCTTTGTTTCAAGCAGTTGTTTACATCGCGTCAAGGTCACCAGCACTTCGTCTCGCTTGCTACTACCCAGGTCACACAGCAAGCCTTCTACGTCAACCGCAGCGCTCTCTGGTGGTAACTTCCGTGCCATCCCACGTCACTGGCTTATGCACATGTCTTCATGTGCTATCATACGTCACTGGCTTATGCACATGTCTTCATGTGCTATCATACGTCACTGGCTTATGTCTTTATATGCCATCATACGTCACTCCTCTGACGGTTCCGGTGTCGGTGTTTGCGTGAGTGCCTGTCATTCTAGAGCATAACACCCACATAAACAGTCATCATAAATTTTCTAGTTATTTCTTCTTTTCTATATCTGAAGTGTCGAAATTTACAATTAAGTATTCTACCGTGCGGTGGAGGCCCTTCCGTTCAAAGCAGCTTTTTCCGCCCTATATATCATTGCGGAGGGGAGGGAAGGGGAGGGGAGGGGAGGGGAGTCTGCTTTTCCAAACAAGGGTGGTAATGTACGGCGCGAAAGAACTTCTTCACTCAAGTGCCACGGAACAGTGCCCCACTTTCCCCAAGTACAAATTCGAAATTTTGTATTACTGCGTTCTGTCTCGGCCAAATGAGGAACTAATATTTAGCCTGAAAAATGAATGACAAAGTACGACATTTCATCCGAACTGTTTCTTTTTTTAGTTTAGATTTGAAACTGAGTGTGAGATTGCAAAAATATCAATAAAATAAATATAAAAACATTTTAAATTTTTTAAGTACATTTTGCACATAAAAAATTACAATAATTTAACTTAACTTAATTATTTCAATTATTTAAGTCAAGCTCTCTATTCTAAGCTGCTTTTCATCAAATTCTTTTTTTTTTTAATATTTTTCAACACGAATGCATAAAACTGGCCTTGATAGAGTCAGGATCATGGTTTGGTCGATCACAAAGCTCAGGATCTGTCGTAGTAAGAAACGTCCCTTTACAGCCTGTGTCACAACTACTGCACTACTTTACAAACAAGAAATTATCCAGAATTATTTTTGGTTTCCCTCTGTTACTTTGTATAGTTTCCATCTTTGAGCTTACTATAATTCCCACTAAACCAGACTTACCTCATATAAAAATTCAGTGACATCGGAGCATCAAGAGATTACGCTGAAATTTATCTCTTTGCAGACAGAGCGTCGCTTTCCAGACTGCTCCTCTTTGTTCTGTGTCAAAGCAACCACCAACTTAGGGATTGAAGTGCATACGATTTCACCAGGATTAAGAAGTCAGAGTGACAGATTAGACAATGATTGGCATTAAACGAATACGGCTTTGATGCTACTTTGAAGTGATTAGATGTGCTTATACTTCGGAGTACCGTTGCTTTGCAGTATGCGTTAAAATATATCTGTAAAAAAAATTCGGATGAAATGACGTACTTTGTGACTTATTTTCGGATGAAATGTCGTCGGATGAAATGTCTGCGGATGAATGTCGTGGATCCCGTAAGGATATAAAGAAATGATAAAAATGATAAAGAAACAATCAAGAAAATTCCATTTTGCGAGAAACATATTCACATGTTGTTCTGTCAAAGGGGCTAAATAAAATGTAAAATAGTTTTCTAAAGACCATATAATGGCTTTAAAAATTTCGAAAGTGTGCTTGTTGAAAGAAAATTAGAATTTTGTTTTTCTCTGATCATTCTTTGTAATTTATCCAAAAAATGCAGTCGAAACGACACCTCCATCGGGAAGATCCGAAAGTACGAACTGGCTCAAGAGCAAAACTAAGGAAGAGCCGATTTACATCCACCGCTTACTTAGCTCCAAGAAGCGGTACGCTACAAAGTTTCCATGCACCGCGTCAAAGTCTCGCTATGTCATGATAACCAAGTCAACTGTGCTCGCTTTGAGGCACCCCTGTGGCTACTTTTTGCGAGATTCAAGGCGTTGTTGTCCAACAGCCGACCTGTACGGCGGTTCGGTCTGTTGTGTATAACACCTTTTCACTCCGCAGACCCACTGGGGATTCCGCGCAAAATAGTACTCATAAAGGAGAGGACCTGTTTTTTAGTGAGTTGTACATTCAGAAGCACGTTAAGCACCATGTGCGAAAATACTCATCTTCTGAGGGATGCACATTATGGATAGATAGATCACTAAATGATGCATATTTAAATCAATAGGGTTCAAAAACTTGCAGCTGGCCTATTTAGTGGAGTTGGAATTTTTCATTTTGTTGTTACCAATAAGCCAATTCGCACTTTCGGGTTTTTCCGATAGAGGTCTTGTTTCGACTACAAATGTTTGGGGGGCGGGGGTTAAATTATAAAGAAATGATAAGGGAAAACCATCAAAATTCTTATTATCTTTGAACATGCACATTTTCAAATTTATAAAGCCATCATATGATAGTCAGTGTTGCCACTGCCCTCTATGCTAAAAGCCGTAGGGTTATACCAAGAAAGCCGTAGGTTTTTGATGTAAAAGCCGTAGGAAAGCCGTAGTTATTTTTTTTTCAAAACGTGTTATAATGGTAGTATTTTATACAAAACAGTATCTGCAAAGCCATGGAGAATGAAATTCAACCATACTTACCTTAAGCAGTCGCGCGAAAACGGATTATTTCTACTTTACCACTTTTTATCTTCGTCTGTCATGAAATTCGTTTCATTGTGTTTGTGCAGCACCTACAGTTTTATTCAAAACTCCAACATAATCTTGATTAAAGATTGTAAGGTTATACAAAAGTTACAATTTTACTGAACTCATTAACATCAATACTTTAACCTGTAACTCACAATGAATGCTGCATTGAACACATGGAATAACAAATTATTTAAGAGGTCAAGTCTTTCATCTATTCCCTAATGGGCCTTGTCAAATACTTTTGATTAACTGCTCTCAACCAGACTTAATAGCCAAAGCGTGACGGACAGACAGACGGCTGGACGGACCGAGACAGACGGGTGAGGAAAAAAACTTTGTGCCACGCCGACATGAGTCAGGCGAGGCATAACAATGGTGACCGCCTCAATATTTTAGTTCTGACGACGTACAGACATGTACTGACAACCAACCGACAATCTTAGTCGCCGGACTAAAACACTTTTCGTAAATAGAAGTGCTGCAAATATGAAGATATATGGCTCTCAGACATGGTTGCTCTTCAGGTTATAACAAAGGGTTAACATTTCATGAGGTATAGGAAGAGGTAATGGTTACTTATCAAATATGGTTTTTTTCAAGGTTATGATAAATTAATTAGCGTTTTGTATTCCGTCAAGTGTAAAATTATGGAGAAGTATCGAATGGACACCCCTCACACCTCCACAGTGAGTTTTGCTGTGTAAAACATATGTTGGATTGGTATTGGACAAAGGAAATCTCACTGTTACAAACATGAGGGGTCCATTCGATACTCTTCATGATTACTAAACTCTTCTACAATTGATGGGAAGTAAAAATGACTAAGATATAAAGCTAAACAAATATTTACTAATTTGTGTTCGGAATAATGGTTCTTGAAATATAGCAAATGAGACTTAGCTCTGGTGAATGTTCGACATGATAAGTTGAGCAACAAATTATGTATAGCACATCAGTGGCATAATAGAGAATACTTATCTAATAGAAGTGCAGGCAAGGTCGGTAACTCTGGTCTAAAACTAGGGTTTAACATAGGCACCACATATGTTAAGCCCAAAGTTACGGATACTACATGTAAATCGCTAAACGTTTCAATCCATTGATGTACATTCTTTCATTTCGTAAAGTTACAAATCACATCAGCAATGTATACGTTTTCATTGTCTGAAATGTAGTAAAGAGGATTCCTAAGGAAGTGCCATGGACAAAGAATGTTGAGACATTAACGAAGCTAGAGGGACGGACGGTCGGAAGGATCAAAAGCAATAACAGTCAGCCAATTTGAAAAGGAACTTATAAATTACAAAATAAATTACAACACATATCATATAAATCAAGGCCTCTACTATTTTACCTTTAAATACAGTTAAAAAAATATCTATAAAAGGGATATCTATTAGTTTTGGCAATGGGCTGACATAGCCTCTAACGAAGCCTAACAAATCTAGTTATGATCAACCCTCCTTCTGTTTCTGCCTCGCCAAGTCTTTGCGCACAGAGGTCATCCCGTGTACCTTAAATAATACTTAACTATTAGCTCTGGAGGCAAGGGTCGCCACTCCCTTTCATTTTTTCGAAATGTTGACTTGATCAAAAAATAAACTTATTTAAAGGACTACAAAATAACCAATTGATATAAAATTCTATTTTTTTTTTAATGAGAAAGCCTTTATTTTCGTATAGGGGAATCCATAATATATATCTAAATAATGACCTTGTTTTATCTTCACATGACAGCCTGAAAAAAATGATTAATTTCCTGTTTACAACGTCAACATTTCAAAAATAAGCCATACCCATCGAAAAAAAGTCTAGACTCATTCAAGACGCTTTATTTTCATGGATGTACATCATAAAAGTGACAGATATGCCAAATAAGGTATCAAACGCCCTGTTTACAATTTAGAGGCCTCACTCTAATCAATACATTTTGATGAAGTTTACCTATTAGAATTTTTCAAACAACCATTTTTTTCAAATGCCAACAACAAACACCAACAATACCTTACGAATCATACATAACGCAAATTAATTCTCAAAAGACTGCTTCGTTTTAAACTAATCTTTAAACATGGTCATAAACTCTAGAAATAGTTCTCTATTTCATCACTCATTAAAAACTTAATTCATTTACATAAATACCTCAAAGTTATTAAACATGATATTCAATCAGCATTCATTGTTTGAATTCATTTTGCCATTCTTTACAAAACGCGAAACAACTACAATCAAGTTATTGAAAAATATAGTTACTGTTAAAAAGTCAACATACCTGCAGGAAGCGGTGTTGCTGCGGTTAAGGATGCGTTAAGGCCATACACATCAACGACTCCCATGACAGACGATAGATGGCTTATATTTCTGAAAATCCATAAAAAAGCACCACAGCAAAGAGCATCAAAAAATTTTAATTGTGGATATTCTTTTTACAAATTCCAAAACAAAATTTTAAAATGTCAAGTGATAATTTGTAAAAAGCCGTAGGAAGCCGTATGTAACATCAAAAGCCGTTGAAAAGCCGTAGGATTTTGGGAAAATGACAAAAAAGCCGTAGATACGGCCAAAGCCGTAGGAAGTGGCAACACTGGATAGTTTAAAAACTATTTTACATATTATTCAGTCCCTTTAATAACCAACATGTGAATACGTTTCTGGCAAAATGGAAGTTTGTTGATTTTTGTGTGTGTGTGTGTGTTTTTTTTTTTGTTTTTTTTTTCTTTATCATTTCTTTATATCCTAATCCCTCCCGAATTGGCTTATTAGTACGATCTACCTAGCTCCGAGTAGCTCTGACTTGTATAACATCGTATATCTCTGTGTCAGAGCTACGAAGCCTTCCATTGTTCCACTAATAGGGGTCAATTTCATATGTTCTAAGGCACGAATCCTGCATACCAGCCCCTATTATTCAAACATCTACAGAAAGTTCATGGCCAATATGCCCTTTTTGTAAAACAGGCAAAGTTTTTAGTGAGCTGTATATCTTTTATTTGTTCATCAAAGTGCAGAAAAGTTAGCTTCCGCATCCACCTGTCAAATGTTTGTTTACATTCTGGCCTTTAAATGTCACGTGACCAAAGTCAAGGGACCGAAAATTTAAATAAAGGGGTTATAGTTTATTTGAACAATATATATTAAATTGTTGATAGATGCAGAATTACGTATAAATTTATTTGGTACAGCCACCATTTTTGACTTGTTATGTTTACGTTCTTTTTGAAATATCAATTTAAAAGTTTTTTGGTGGATAATTGCAAAAAAAATTATTGTTGTTATTTCACGTAATAAAGTATGCTCCCTGTATACAAACAAATGTCATTTATTGCGGGAGATTTGGGGTTATTTCCGCATTATTTTCTTTTTAAAAAAGCGTAACACGGAAGCTGTATATGATTACCGTTGTACTTTCAGGGCCTTTAGCAAATGCCAATAAAAACATGGGTCGTTGAATCTCGCACAAAGTAGCCACAGGGGCGCCTCAAAGCCAGCGCAGTTGACTTGCTTATCGTTATATGGCGAGGCTTTGAAGCGGTGCCTGGAAACTTTTTAGCGCACCGCTTCTTGGAGCTACGATCTACTCTACTCGTAGCCAATTCTATCTCCTCTCCCTCGTATATTGGGCATGAACATCTGTAAATGTTTGAATAATAGGGACTGGTATCTTCGTAGCTCTGACAGAGAGATATACGATGTTTACTGGGCGATAATCCGTACCCATTTAATGTGAGTAAAATATCGTCCTTACGACCACCTACATGTATGCGTGTCCCCAGATTTACTTTAAATGACTAACCTATCGACAATCTTCAATGACATTTACATAATGTGACACAGGGTTTCCAAAAATTTAGCGATAATAGCAGATAGTGGTAAAGGCTACGTCCACAACTGAGATGTGTACACATAAGTTGCTGTGTGTAGATTAATTGGTAGCTGGAGACTGATACAGCTGCATCAAACAGGAATTTTGGAGTCGCAATTTGTGCAAGTATTCGGTTAACTTGAACCTTAAATTTGGTGACGAGGTAAAACTGCTTCTACTGTATGATGGCAATTTATTGATTCCTCTTGGCAATAAGCCATAGATAACAATTAATTTATATATCTTCATAGAATTTCAAAAGCTGGCTTCTTCAATAACAGCTGGAAATAAGATATTTATTGAATCGCTCAAACTAACGTTTGAAAAGATAAAAACACCAACATTTTTGCGGGTTTGACCTAATTTGCTATTTTGCTAACGTTTCATCGAAGGTGTACGAAGCTCTGTCAATCTGTAAGTCTAGAAGTCTGCCCTATCCACCATCGCCGGGAAGTTTTATTCGCCAGCTATCTAGACAGGGACCTCCAGACAGCCAATAGCAAACCAAATTTGCCTGCGGCGGAATCTGGACACGACATCATTGCAAATTAGATATAAAGAAATGATGACAAAATATTCAAAAATATGGATGGAGCTTTTTCTGAAAAACATCGGCTAAAAATAGGAATGGATCTCGGGTCGTTGGCAGCAGGGAGAGTGCGGGACCTATTTTTATGCTGTCAAAACCTAATAAATAGTCTACAATTCTGGCCAAATTTTATAACTAAGCCAAAACGATTTTATCCTAACTCTGAGATATGCATATATGAAGCCTTCGTCTATTTAATCTTCACAGTGGTTTACTATAGTCCTCACTAAAAATGAAAAAAGATGGAACTTTAAAACAGATCAAAATCCCTGTTTCCTTCAAATGCTATGAAGTAATTCGGCAGAAATCCAGTAATATAGCTGACTTGGTGACCCAATAAATTGACTGTATTAGTATTTCCATATGCAAATCTCCTGGCTTTTTTCATCCCTTCACAACAAAGCTAATGCTACCAGCCATCGTTCTCGCTAAAAACTAAACACTTGTGCTTGGTCAACTAATATAATTATACATATATTTTCTTTAACACAACTTGACCTACAGCAGCGAGCTACGGCTACTGTTATCATGGTTCTATACCAGCAAGCTACGGCCATCTTTCCACTCACTTACTGAAAACTACTGTGGGTCTCCAAATGATTAAAATACACTTTTAAAGAAGAATATCTAAAACATACGTCCCAATTTCTCTGATTTTCATCCACAAGAAGGAAGGTAGGCATTCAATCGAGGCATTTGCCCGTTCGATATACCCATTAGTCTGCGGTCTGTAAATGGTTGCACAAACCTGGTTAATTTGCAGCAAATGAAACATTTTTCGGTACAAACCGGACATGAACTGTGCACTGGTAACTGTGCACTGGGAATTAGGAATGCCTCTATATACTTGATAAAATAGTCACCAATAACCAATAAATGCTGATTTCCCCTTTCGCTTTCGGCCATGTGCAGGAAATGTCGAGAGCAATTCTTTCCATGGGTGCTCCTACAGGAAAAGGCTTTCGGCGAGTGTTTTGGCTGTTTGGATTTGGCTTTCGTGAGTTGTATTTATGGCAGTTGCGAATCCAGTCTGTTACATCTCTCTAAAAGCAGTACCAGTACACCCCACTTCGCAAAGAACCCAGTGTTTTGTCAACCCCTACATGACTACCACCCGGACTATTGTGCAATGCAGATAATACACCTAAGACTGGTATTCTTGGGAGTACTAGTTGCAAAACTTCTCCAACTTTGTTTTCACTGTAGAAAGCCCTATTAAAGACCCCTTTTTCTGATTTCAGCCTTTCCCAATCAGTCCATAATACTTTGATGGCTGGTCTTTCGGGAGATATTTTATCTCAGCTCGGTTTAAATTCATTTTTCTCAAATTTCATACAAAATATAGGAAATTTTATTATCCTCCATTTGCATTTTTCACAAATCCTCTGCAGAATGCCTTTCAACCAGTTTGAATTTGGACTCTAATCATGTCTAGTCTTTGCATCGATCTGAGCCACTGTGTTAATACCACTGGGTGATATCTGATCAATACTTTGAACAAAATTCTCTTTAGTATTTTGAGTTTCTGATGATTCTAAAACACCGCTAACCTCTCTGGTGTGGTGTTTCTGTGCCAAATTAACTTTCCTGATTGCATTTCCCTTAGATTTTGGGTGGTTTTGCTTGATCTTTTTCCAGATCTCTTGAGCCTTTTGTCTCATATTTCTAACATACTAAACTTCTTCAGAATCTACTCCCACCTCAAACTGTGCACATGGAATGTGAGACAAGGAATCAGCATTCTGATGCAATTTCTCAGCTCTTTGTTTGATATCAAAAACAAACGGACCCAATATCCCTAGCCCTCTGGCGATTTGCCCCTCTGGAGAACGCCATCTGAGCAGGTAGAGAAGAGAGGAATGCTCTGTTTTCTTAGGAGAAACTGTCAAGCCAGCAAGAAGTGTTGTAATACGGTAGAAAAAATGCACAACTGCCAACAATTCACGTCTCGTCGTAAGTAATTAACCTCCGACTTATTCAAAGTACGGAAGCCATAACTTAAAACTTTCTCGATACCATCTTGCACCTGACATAGAATACCAGAAATGCTATGGTTGCTTGCATCCGTATCTAAGATAAATTGGTCTTCATCGTTTGGATATGCCAAAATAGGTGCTGTGGTCAGCAAGTCTTTCAGGGCATCAAAAAACTACTCTAACTTTCTTCTGTCTACACAAATTCTTTTTCTTTTCCAGAGAGATCATTCAAGAATGTAGAAACGTCTCCATACTTCTTGATAAAGCTCGTGTAGTATGAACAGAGACCTAGAAATCCTTTCAATTCCGTGAGGTTCTATTGAACTTGCCACTCTCGCACCTTTCTGATTTTCTCATTGCGTGGAAATACCTTCTTCAGACACAATGTGACCTAGGAACGATAATGGCCCCTGTAATAATCTGCATTTTGACGTTTTAACTTTTAAGTTAGCCCGAAGTAGTCTGTCAGAGATTTGTTCGAGCTTTTACAACCTTTTTTCTCAAATGATTAACCATACACTACCAAGTCATCCATGTTAATGTGGACTATTTTCCAGCTAAGACCAGCCATTATCAGTTCCAGCAAACGCCGACATGTACTTGGACCTGTGAGCAACCTAAATGGAAGGGTTTCAAACTCAAAAGCCCCTTCCTCTACCCGGCACCGTAAAATTTATTTTACGTGCACCTCTGGGATTAAGCTCTACCTGATAGAAACCACTGAATAAATCTAACACATTGTAGAACTTTGAACCATGCATACTCTCCAGACAAGTATCTATGCGGGGCAAAGGGAAGCAGTCGTACTTTGATCTTGCATTCACAGCCCTAACGCCTAAAAAAATTCTTATTTCTCCGTTTGCCTTTCTAACGACCACCATACACGAGGACCACGGAGATGAAGAGGGCCGAATAACTTTCATTTCTAACGGCCTGTCAATTGCCTTTTCTACAGCTTCCCGAAAATAGATGGGAACCTTCTATGAGGCAATCTGACCGGTTTGTGATCCACAGTATCAATTTTATTTTTGACAATGCCAGTTCTCCTTATATCAGTCGAATTAAGAACTTCAGTAGTTTCAAGTGTTATAGGCAAATCAACTACCCCAACAAATGGCAAATTACTGCCATCAGCTAAAAAGAGCTTATCTCGATAATCTCTTCCTTCAGGCCACTTTAATTTTGGAATCTTCTCAAAAATTCTTCTTGATAAAATGGTGACAGATGACCCAGTGTCGAATACAAAATCTTCCGCGGTCCCTATTACTGTACCCTCAACGCATAAACCTGACAAACCGGTTTAAAGCACGCTTGAGTTATGAAATGCTATTTTACAGGCCCTGTATAACTTTCTGAGACTGGGCTACGGACCTCGCTACCAGTCTCAATTAGTTTTGGGGTCTGCACACGTCTTGCTATCTTTACGTTTTTCATGGCAAGACGACGAGCAGTGTACCTAGCAATTTCTGAGTAGAACCTCTCAAGCTGAACGTCATTTCTTATTCAGAATACCCATTTAATTCAACACACATCTCAAAAGGGACTAAATAGTCAGAAAGCTGTGTGTTTCCCTGATATTTATTGGGGTATTTGTTTCCTTAATTTGTTATATGAAGAGTGGCAAAGATGCCCTTTTCAGCTCATAAAAAGCGCGACTCTTAAATAAGATGTAGAGAAGTTCAAAAAGGTGCACTTTTTGCCAGGTTAAAAAGTGCGACTCTTCTAGGCTGTTTCTTTAAGAAACAGTATATATTTTATCCTGAATAAACTTCTATGCAAAGCTGAACTTTTATCTTAGTTTTTTTTTAATTTATTGTACTATTTTTCTTAACAGATTTTTCACAATATCTACCTTGCTATTCTGCTAATGTTTCATCGGTTTTCAATGGCTGTCAGGTATACAAAGCTCTGTCAATCTGTAAGTCTAGAAGTCTGCCCTCTCTAGCATCGCCGGGAAGTTTTATTCCCCAGCTATCCGGACAGGGAACCCCAAACAGTCAATGACAAACCCAATTTGCCTGCGGAGGAATCTGGACACGACATAATTGTAAATAGTCATAAAGAAATGATAAGAAAATTTCAAAACACGGATGGAGTGTGGAGCTTTTTCTGGAAAACATTGCCTAGAAAGGTAATTAATCTGAGATAGTTGGCAGCAGGGGGAGTGGGGGATCTATTTTTATGCTGCAAAGCGAATGGGACCGTATTGTTCGAGGGCAGCAAAATAAACAGACTCTTCGTGCGTTTTTAGAGTTCCAGGAAACCACCTATATTCCCGCTGAGGAAATTTCGTGCAATGTTCCTATGTTGTTGTGCCTTTGTTGAGACTAAACTGTTAGTACCAGTGTCGTGATTCTGAAGCAAAAACGACGTGAATAACCATTTGTTCGTCAAAGCTACTTCGATTGGTAAGATAAGATCTTTTGAAAAGATAAAAGGGGACCAGGACTTGCACAAGGAGAGATTAGGGCAGTGCTTTATTGCAAACGACATGGCGGACGCAAACGAAATAGCTGTTACTCTGATTGTGATAGGCAGGAAGAGCTGTACCTGGTCGCATAGTCTGTGTTCCCATGACAGGGCTTTAAAAACCTTTGAGCAGCTGGTTACACTGTCGCAAGATCATCTTTGTAACAAGCCAAGCGTGATTGCTGACAGGTATCGCTTCTATAAACGCCAGCAACAAACACGTGAGATGGTAACAGACTACGTGGGAGACCATCAGTGTACACCGCGAGTTTTCTGACAAGCTGTCAGATCAATTAAAGGCTCAGGTTGTGTGTAGAATTAAGAACGAACACACCCTTAGAGAATGCTTTCAGAGAAAAACCTGAAGTACAAGAAGGCCAAAGAGCTAGACACCGCCATGAAATGGCCAAGCAATCCAAGGCACGGCAGCTAGCACTAACTAATTGAACAAGGCTAGTGGAAGTCGTTGCTTCTGCTGTGGACAAGATAAGCACGGCACCGTTGATAGCCGTTTTAAGGAGGTAAGAAAGGTCATATCAAGCGTAAATGCAAGGCTAATTATAAGGTAAAGCCACCAAAGAACGTTAAATTGGACCAGGTATAAATTATGGCAGCACTTCTAGCTCACATATAGGTTACACTAAAATTGTGGGGTAAACAACATTAGAGAGCGTAAAATGACGCTGTTACTATCAGTCCAAAGATGAAACGTAAACAATAAGGATGGATCCGCGCTGTAGATAATATCGAAATGGAATTACCAACACCATCTACGAAAACTATGGAAAACCTGATGTTCAAGACCTATACAGGTGCCCAAACAGAAGGTTATGTCAATGCCCTCGTGAAATGTGGAATGGCGGAGGTACGCCGTTGTATGGTGGAGATTGATTAACCAATATCAAGCTGGACTGAGAAAAGATAAATTGAGTTAGGATGACTGATGGAAAGAAAATGCTGGTTAAGATTTTGCAGAAGTATCCAGTGTATTTCATCAGTCACTGATTTAGGTTAGTTTAGGTAGGGAGTTGCTATGGAATTCTGCAAACAACTGCAAGTGCCATTTGCCATGAAGGAAACGGTCAACACGGAATTTGAAAATATCGTGAAGAAAGGAATCCTACTGCCAGTTGAGTGGAGCGATTGGGCTGCTCCCATTGTTTCGATTCTAAAGAAAGTTGAATCGGCAAGAGTCTGTGCAGACTTAAAAGTAACAGTGAACCAACCACACACTGTTGACTCCTATCCACTGCCTACTTTTGAAAATGTGCTGGCAACCATGGGTAGTTCAGATAAGTTTTCAAAGATCGATCTCAAAACTGCAGACCTTCAAATGGTCAGAGACGAAAAATCCGGAAAATATCCAACAAATGATACTGCACAGAATTTTTTAACCGACTAGCCTACATAATTGCATTTGCCTTTTCGGTTTGGCGACGCGCCATGGAACATGTTTTGAAGGGAATTGATAAGGTGCAATGCAATCTGGATGACATGATTCTGACAACAATGACCTCCGGACTTCGGAAAAGGTGTTTGAAAGATTACTGAAGTACGGCTCACGCGTAAACCTAAAAACTGTAAATTTTTCAAGGATTGCATTGAATTCTGTGTCATATGGACGATAAACAAAGAATACACAAGACAAATTCATAGATTAATGCAGAGGCCAATGCATCCACCCTGAGAAATGTATTTAAATTTTTAGGCTGTGTATCCATAGTCAAATGCTATCATGGCTTTTTGTCAAATCTATCCACAGTTCTAAATCCTCTGCACCAATTACATTACAAGAAAAAGAAATAACAATGATCACGCACCTTAGAGACAGCTTTTAAGAAAAAAATAGCTTAACATTTCAGATTTAGTTTTGACACATCACCATTTGAATCTGAGTCTAAAACTGCATTGCGATGCATCTTCTAAATTATTCGGTAATTTTATCATGTATACCCTGAAGAAAATAAGCGACGAATCAGTTTTGCCTCAAGAACTTTGCCAAAAGCCGTAACAAGTAATTACCAAAACTTTCACCATCATTTCGAGCATTATGAAATTTAACATGCATTTGTTTGCCGATCAATTCACACTTGTCACTGATTACAAGTGCTGGTTTCTGTTTTCAAACGTCCACGTTTCTCTCTAGATACAGTTATGAAATCGAATACCGAAAGACCACTGACCACGCAAATCCTAATCGTTTGAGTAGGCTACCACTTACGGGAAACCCCAAGAATTCATCTGAAGTTACAGTGGTTATTGACGCCTCGCTTCTCGACAATATTTCAATATCCCAATCAGATTGCCTTAGCTGCGAGAAAAGAGTCAGTATTATCACACATTTTCCAATTCAACAGGAATGGAAAGCCTAATATGGTTGATCCAATGTACCATTCTCATGAATCCGAGTTATCAGATTCGCAAGAATGCTCTTTGCTTTGAAATTCCAAAGTACATTTTTGAAAAATCTCCATATGGACACATGTAAAAATAAAAATGGCAAGCTCATACATCTAAGAGAAAGGAGAAAAAAATTATATAGCGCCAGATCATTATATATCGCCGCTAGTGCCTTACAATTAAGCTAACATAAGTTAATTACATAAATAAGAATTATAACAAAAAGCAATAGCACCATAATCTAAAAGCTTGTTTTAAAAAATATGTTATGAGTTACTTTTTAAGCGCTAAAAGATTTGGAGAAGATATCAATTTTTCGGGTAGCGAGTTCCATATTGATGGTGAGGCTACACCAGAAAAGCGATCTTCTGCGCATTTCAGCCTATATTTTGAAACTAAGAGAGAACTATTGGATGAAGATCGGAGGTTTCGCTGTGGTTTCTTTACTACAAGGTATTCTCTTACATAAATTGGTTCATTTGTACTTTGTATTTATACGTTATCACAGCCAACTCATAAATAATCATTTAAAGAAACGGGAGCCAATGAAGTTGCGAAAGTCCAATGGTCATATTTAGGAATGCCAAATTGACCGAAGTTCTCCGATGTTACGGTAACACACCTTCTGGATGTGATATACATGATGGTGTATTTCTAGCTCAGAAACCATCCACACCCCAAGATTCCGACTGCACGAACTGGCTTTGATTTCTTCCCCACAAACACTGACACTGTCAAATTTGAGTTAGGAAGTTTGAGCTTTTGTGCCCAGGATCATAAACTCTGTCTTATCACTGTTAAGTTTCAAATGGTTAAGCAGCATCCATGAAGCGATATGCTTAAGACTGTCTTCGATTTTTTCTTTAGCTGCATTTTGGGTCTCATATAGATTTGGATTATGACCAGTGCAAGACCCCTGGGGCATTCTAGTGTTCAGTTCTTTCCCTGCGGTAGCCGCTGAGTTAATTTGTACGCTTTGATACCTGTCTTTGAAATATGACGCAAACCAAGAGTGAGCAATGCCTTGAATTCCGTATTCCTTTTTCTAGTTTGTTGAGAAATTTTTTATGACGGCTCGTGTCGAAGGCGGCCGACAAATCTTCGAGGGTAAGAAAAGTGACTCTCTAATTATCCGTATGGCTGAGAATGGTGTGAAACACTTGAATGAGGGCTGTTTCGCAGCTGTGATTCTAGAAATATACCAATTGGTAAGGTTCATTAATTGCGCAATAGGATGACAGATGATAAATTACAATACGCTCCATCATATTAGAGAGAAATGGTAAGTTGGAGATAGGCTTGAAATTTTTTAACTCTGCATTTTATTTGGCATGGATATAATATTGGCTTGTTTGAGAACGTTGGTAAATAACCTTGCGCTAAAGATTTAATAACTATAGCAGTAAATTGGATAGTACAACGTCCAAATTCTGTTTCAATATGAATGCTGAAACTGTGTCAAGATACAGGAATTCGTAGGTGAGGATAGAATGAGTCGGCGCACTTCATTTGATGAAATTTCAGGAAAACTGCAAAATGTACATTATCCCAAATCGGGAAGATTTTCCCTTGCTCGGGCTTTATTGACTGAAAAGTTCTGTTGAAGTTTTTTCTTGAAAAAGCCCGAAAATAGTGTTGATAAAGTTATGTCGGATGGAGCGTCAGGGTATATCACTGATCGATCATTTTCCGTCAACCTCTTTACCAATCCGTGTATTGCTTTTTGGTCCATTCTGTTTTCCTTGAAGACACCAATGAAGGATGCGAATTTTTTTTTCTATAAACATATTGACATAGCTTTTTTCTGTTTTTTTTTGTTATTTTAGCCTCTTCATTTTTGCTTTGAGCATACGCATTATTCCTGTCATCGTGTACTTCTTGATCAATCCATGGTTTCGGTTGGTGCTTTTTTATCCGTTTGTGATCGCAAGGCCTTGCAATAAGTTTCTACAAGCAAGTCCACAGCATTTAATGATTGACTTAGATTTATCCATATCGATGTTTGAGGTTGTACAGTAGGAAAGTTTCTCTATTGTGAGGTTTGCAGTTGACTTCATGTTGAAACTCTACGGCAAAATGATCAGAGACAATCAGATAACAATCATACGATCTGGTAATTACAAGGTCTATGGTATGCTCTTGTATGTGTAGTAGCATTTAAACATGTTGTTCCAGTTGAAATGCATGAATGAGATCAGTAAATTGGAAACATAACTATCCAAGAGCCTGTCTATCTGAATCTCAAAATCGCCACATATCAATATGCGATCTGATTTTAATGTATGCATTTCGAGAAGCGAAGAAAATTCTGCTAAAACTCGTTAGTAACTGGACCTGGGGATTATAAACCGACGTGGCAACTAAAAACTATTGGCTAGCTTTAATTCGCACAACGACATATTCGAAGGTTTCAAAAATTTTCGATTCCAACACTTGAGTTCGAAGATAATTTCTTGTGATAACACATACTCCACCTCCTAATTTACCGATTCTAGAAACATGGTGCATGCTAAAATTATTAAATTTAAATTGATTACAGATGAAGTTACTGTCATTTGAAACCCATGTTTCAGACACCAACACAATATAAAGATTCCTTTCATGAATAAAATCTGACCGCCTAAAATCGACAAAGATGAACATCAGTAGATCACCGAAAAAGTAACAGTTAATCCAGGGAAATGGCAGAATCAGCTTTATTAAAGAATACGCATCACTGGCCCATGTCAAGATCACATGCATATCATCAGCGTTCCTAAATTTTATTGTTGTGCGATTAAGCCTAATTAAGTTATTGCACAGTAACTGGTAAGATTATGTTGTTTTATGTAACAAGTCATCAATAATATTTGTTTTATTACAGATTATAAAGATGTCGTGCTTATAACATTTTGAAATAAAGTTAAAGTGCAGTTAAGTAAAGTTAAAAGTTGCAGTCGAAGCGATTAAAACAACTTTCAAGCCTTTCAATTTCTTGGGGTAAAAACAAACATTCAAAATCGAGCAACCCTTACTTACTAGCTTACTTTGTCAGTAAAGGATAAAGCTAAGATACCGCTTGCTGAAGTTTCTCAAAAAATCTCAAGAGTAACTGATGTTTGCTTAAATAAATTTTGAGAGAGATATTGAACTGCTTAACAGATTAATTTGAACGATTCATGAGTCTCATTTAAGTCCACATATCAGTACTTCATTTATTTGCATAATGTTCCCATTAGTTGTAAAACAGAACTAAATAAATGGGAGTAAAATATATAAATGCTTAATTTTCGAACTGATAAAAATTTCATGGTGCTTGGATTAAGATATATTTATTTTGCTTTGTTCTATTATTGTCACTGCTGCTTGGACTTGACTGCGAAGATATACAAGTGGACTGAAAAAGAGTCAAATATAGGCAAGCGTCTGTGATACAAGCTTGGTGATTTACTAACGAACTATCTAAGCGAATTTTAGACGTGCCAACTTATCATGAAGGGCATTACTGCCAAATTACATCTCAAAGAAAGTGCTGTTAGAAGTTCTGCAAACCTTGCCAAATTTTACAGTCATGTAGAGACAGAGAAGTTGATGCCGATGAACTGAACTGCGCTGCAACTAAAAGCAAAACAAAGATTAAAACCAGGGAATACTTTTGATCTCCTTTTTAGACTCGTTACCTGTTACCCTCTAGCACAAAGCAACGACATCTCCTTGATGATATTAAGAATGTCTCGAAGAAATTGAACAGCACAAAGAAACACTGTTACAACTTAGTTTCAATCCGCGCATTCGAGTATTGTAAAGATAAAAATAGACGCATCTTGTATTTGGTGGCCATGTTTGGTAAATGATAAACAAAATGTGTACTTGTAAAAGTATGCTCAAATACCCTGAAAAAATGCAGTATCCATGGGAGTGGCCTAACCAGAAACGGAAAAGAGTTCATATAGATCTTGTAGGCCACATCTTTTCTGTTATTTGTAGACGCGCAATGTCATTGGTCTGAAGTGCCAGTTATAGACAACATTAGTGCCGAGGAAAATATCAAAAATATCAAAGTTTTAAAGATCTGATGGCCTCGTCAAAGACAATAGTATTACGTTCCTCAATGAAATTATTCAAATATTTCAAATATTGTATGTAAGTTTGACCTAACGATTGCCCCATGGAGATTGTCTTAGTTGCGCTGAGGATTGCCGTATCAAGAAATAAACTAGCTGAGAAATTAAATCAGCTTAATTTCTCAGCGTAGCGCCAAAAGCTACAGCAACGCATAAAAATTTGCCAGTAAAGAAAAAGTTACAGTCCGCAAACTCACAACTGCAATGAAATCTCTTGAGAAAATTAATGCGCCACCACCGCATTCCTCTCCTTACCGATGTTAAACTGTTAGTTTAAGCATAGTTAGTAGACCCTGAAGATCAGCAAAATTGCCCAGGCTTATGTTTATGATTACTGTTATCTGTGAAGGTTAATTTGCAGTTGAGGTAGAGGGCGCAAAAATGAACTCGAATTAAGCGTGAAATGAAACAGCATCTACCAGTGAAGCAACTGTTAATATTTTAACAATACTTCAATGGATATGAGCCAACCGTATTTGTAATGCCCTGTACAACAGGACATGGACATTTTAAAGTTGGCTATTCAATGCAAAAGAAGTTCCAACAGCAATTTTCAGACATTTAGCCTATATCTTAAATATTGTAGCGGTGCGTCACCAAATGTAAGAATTCTCTTGTTTTAATAAAATATTGGAGAAATCCCATATTTGTGTAATTTTTTAAACTGGTAAAAATGATAACAAACATCAATTTATTTCAAACCAATTTCTATAGCCTCCTATAAAATTTCTCGAAAAATTAGCATTAACATTATAAATATTAGACTTTGCTCTCCATCTAAAGAGTTAACATATAAACAAAAATTTCCATTCAATAACAGAGACCCTTTACACCGACAAAAATAAACAACAGCAAATGTTGGGGAATCAACCACACTTCTTCATGCCAATATGAGTTGAGGTCCGATGATGTTATTTTAGGTCCACAAATAAATATGTTGCGAGAGCGTCAAATCACATTAACTTACTACAACATAATGGCTTTTTTTAATTAAAATTTCACATTCATTCAGCAGTCATACTAATTATACACATATATTAAGCCAAATAAAAAAAGACAGAATACCTAATCAGAACCACTTCGAGTATGGAAAACGTGTTTTGAGAAGAAACGTTTCTCAAACACTTATTAACAATAGCAATAGGGGCCTTAATTCTGTACTAATTCCGAAGAAAAAGTTCTGTTTTTCAAGATTAGTTTCAGACGGGTTTTATTACGAAAAGCATTGAATGAATGATGTATGCTTCCTGCATATCGCTTTTTCAGTAAGTATTTTATGGGTGGGTTTAATGCCAGAACTTTTGGTAGAATTTTTCTCCTTAATTTTCCATGCCCAAAAAATTGCCATCGTAAGAAAGGTGAGATTTTTATCTGTACCTCGGGAACATGTTTTGTTAATGGAATTTTTAACGACAAGAATGTGACGAAATAGATGTCAATTGTTGAAACTCGCATTAAAGGTTCTTTTTATAGGAATCCAGACTTTCGCAATTTTAAGGTCACACAGCTGACTTATTTTGCGTTTGCCTGGAAGTAGCCGAAAACTTCAGGGGTTCACGAACATTGAATGGAGTTGACAGAGCATTTTTCTATGCCGGGGTTCCCAACCATTGTGGTACCTGAACATAAGAAATACAGGAAAATTCCGCTTTGACTAGAACTTTCGGACATGTTGATGTACTGGAAAATGAATTTATTGCACATTCTGGAATGCTTTCAAATGGGTTCGCAAGAATGTCGTTCATTCTTACGTGTGCATGATAATGATTTATAAAGAACGTTTAAACAGTGCAAATAAAGAGAGAACAGGCGGTGAAATTAATCTCAGTCTTTTGACATGTGCTTAAACTCATAATTTGTTAATAATGATACTTAAATAGATTTAAAAATTAATATTAACTTTTCTGGTAAAAAATCTAGCGCTCTTATATGTTCCATTGAAGAGCGAGCGTCAAGAACTCCCTTTTCCACCGTTTCTCTTCTACTTTATCAGTCAATGCTTCCGTTTGATGAATGTTGTTGCAAAGCATATCTGCTATAAGAACCTTGCGCTTCGATTTTGACTGTATCACCCAAAGTGTATGCTCCAGCTTAGTCTAAATTATTATCATTGCATCAAGATTCGAATCGAGATAAGAGGGCAAGGAAAAACAATGCTGAGGGTCAAGGATCAACATTAAAATCAGAATAGACAAATGGGATGAAGTCACAGTTTAGAGAAACAATTATAAGTATCCGATAGCAAGTAAAAACACATTCTTAGTGCATTATTTGTTTCAATTAGGTGATGCTCTACCATACATGCAATGTGAATGCCGGTAAATTGTTTGCAATCCAACCAGAACAATGCTTTGTGTTTGATCACGAAACTTAATTAAAGGTGAAAAATGGTTAAGCCGCTTTAAACATCATTTGTTAAATTATTCAGATGCTATGACCTGCGTTGCATTGTCTGATATGCACTGAATGTCTTATTAAAAAATAAATATTCTATGTTTTCTTTAACATCTGTTAACTTAACTGCGTTTTGGTTCATTAACGCCTTTTGGTTTCACAGGAGGTCTTACGATGAGACCCTATAAAGTAATGATTAACGCCTTTTGGTTTCACAGGAGCTCTCACGATGAGACTCTTTAAAGTAATGATTAGCGCCTTTTGGTTTCACAGGAGCTCTTACGATGAGACCCTATAAAGTAATGATTAACGCCTTTTGGTTTCACAGGAGCCCTCACGATGAGACTCTTTAAAGTAATGATTAGCGCCTTTTGGTTTCACAGGAGCTCTTACGATGAGACCCTATAAAGTAATGATTAACGCCTTTTGGTTTCACAGGAGCTCTTACGATGAGACCCTATAAAGTAATGATTAAGGCCTTTTGGTTTCACAGGAGCTCTCACGATGAGACTCTTTAAAGTAATGATTAGCGCCTTTTGGTTTCACAGGAGCTCTTACGATGAGACCCTATAAAGTAATGATTAACCTCTTCTGGTTTCACAGGAGCTCTTACGATGAGACTCTATAAAGTAATGATTAACGCCTTTTGGTTTCACAGGAGCTCTTACGATGAGACCCTATAAAGTAATGATTAACGCCTTTTGGTTTCACAGGAGCTCTTACGATGAGACCCTGTAAAGTAATGAATTTACGCATTAAAACAGATAAAAATGCTCATCATAATTATGATGTTGTTCGAACACTGTTTTAGTTAGAAACAAGAATAAATTTATACGAATGCACCAAAGACCTACAATTGCAATATGATGCACCCCTTATACAAAGCGTTAGATGTAAAATTAATGTTAATTGCCCTTACTCTCCTAATGTTTAATTTTTAATATTGATTCAATTTTTAATTTAATCTCTATGGTCATAAAAAGCAAATATAATTCTAATGTACTCAAACCATGCAAAGTTCTATAGATTTGTATTTTATTATCATTATTATTATATATTTTTATAATAAAAAGTTGCGCATGTCTAAAGAATTTAAAAGCTATTATTCCAAAGGATTTTGCCATGTATATTTTATGTTTTACATGCTATTAAATAAATAATCTACCTAAACTTTGTGAAATGACGAATTTATGAATATATTGAGAAGCATATGCCCACTCCCTACAAACATAAAACTGTTGATTTCAAACTGGCGTTCCCATTAACTTTAAAACGATATTCTTTGCATATTTCAGATCTTCCCACCACTTTTGTAACGGTATATATATATATATATATATATATATATATATATATATATATATATATATATATATATATATATATGTATACATATATATAGATATTGATATATTTATATATATATATATATATATATATATATATATATATATATATATATATATATATATATATATATATATATCATTAGGCTAAAATCTCGACAGCTTGGTGTAAAAACAATATTTGGGACTTTGCTTTCAACTGAGTAGCACAATGAAACGAAATTAGTCAACATTTTTAAGCAGATGATTCACTGTTATACATTTTGTTAGAAAACCATGTACATCATTTCTAAAATGGTAAAATTAATAAACCATAAAATTTAAATAAATGTTGTTTAATGCGTTTCTGTATTCCAACTGATACTTTCAGGGTGTACAAAGAGTGTCGAATTAAAAATCTGTATTTGTCTGATGGCCGTGAAGGTACAACCTTCTTATATCTGGCATAGATTTTGACGAGTCAAAACTTTAGGGCGAGTTGTAAAAGGGATAAACTTTCCACTGTATGTTCAACTTCATTTTTTTCAAAAGTTAGATGCAGATGTACTTGAGGACAGTAAAAACCTAAAATTCAAATACTTCATCCACTTCCTGGGTATTGAGTATGACATCTCAATAAAGCTTTTAAAGCATGAAGTAAAGCTTGTTTATCTCTTTGCATTTGTGTAATAAGTCAATTCAATCTCAAATGAAGGGTCCAGTTTCCTTCCTCCACAAATCCTCGAGCGAGAGAAAGATATGAAACATAAGTTCGATTGGAATAAAGATCGCGGATGAGTGAGCATTGAAATTATGGAAGATCTTGCCTCGTAAAGCTGTGTCTTGCCATCCCAAAGCTTTCAAATCTACCACTTGTCGTGTACACTTGTGGTGATATTGATCAATCCTGCGTTTGAAAACTCTTACTCGATGGACACCAAAACACGACAATTTTCCAGTTTTCACCAGATATATTTATAATAACATAATGAATTGTTCGATCCCATTGCGAAAAAGAAGGAAGATTTGGGAGGAGGCGGAGAAACGAACATGACGTACATGCGCTTATGTAATGATTAAAGGTGGAGGGAGGGGATGGAGGTGTGCAGAAGAAGTGAGGGGAAAGAACTTGATGTTGCTGTTCCCTATGTTGCAATAGCTAAATAAAGCATGAAGTGGGTGATTTACATATAGCAGCAACTCCCTTGATGGTAGGTACTTGAACAATGTAGTTCTTATGCAGTTTCACAGTTTGTTTTCGAACAAATAAACAGCACAGTATGGTTCTTTCTGATTGGTCCGGGTGTCCTCTGTTTTGTACACGCACTGCCACAGTGAATTGATGCCAGATTCAAGCCAACAAGCCGAACGCTCTGTTTTGCAATTATTCAGCAGTGCAAGGGACGCTAACGCCAGCTGAAGCCACCAAGAAAAGCATGCAGTGAAGGCACAGGTTGCACACTCTCTTAGCGCCCTTTGTTGTTCAGCAGTTAGTTTTGCCGCAGGCATTGTCTCACTGCATACAGTGATTCAGCATGCAGTTCCTCAGCGCGCCTAGTGACTTAATGCACATTTCCTCAGCGCACCCTGTGATGCAATAGCTCAGTGTGTATTTTCGCAACGCAACTTGTAGTTTTGCGCTTTATTGTACCCTTGTGTTTTTACTCAAAATGTAATGGTAGACAAAACAACAAAGAGGGGTTAAAAAATTCAATGTAATTAAAACGGGTTTATTTTAAAATTTGATTCTGTATTTATGTAGCATTAAGACTACGTAGCATTTAGCAAATTGAGATTTACTTAACCATTGGCTTTTGAATAGAATTTCTAGTTAGTGACTATCTGTGAACTGTGAACACTTTCTACGGTCCCGAAAGAGAGTTTTCAATAGAAATGAACGGCTCATGAATGAACACATAATCTGATCTTATTTATTTGAACATCTATCCTACCCCTTGTGAAATGGAGCACCGGTACCAATTTTTAATATTAATGTTTACGTTGACGGGACGTTATTTGCATGCTTATTGTCGCAGCTGAGCGAGTGTGGGCATAAAACAACAGGGACGCAGTAATTCGTGAACAGGTTACGCCTAACAATGGGAATGAAGCTCGATAAATCGCACAATATTGAAACCCTATATTAACGATATAGGGTTAATATATAGGAAAGTATATGAACGATAAATTATATCCATAACATTCTAACTGACTGCTTCCAAGCGTTAATTTCGTCACTCGGTGGCGAAATCGGTCTAGCTATTCCTCCCTTTTTATTTTTTTTCTTTCACCGAATCGGTTTCCAGACATCTCCTTCAAGACCGCTGAAGCTAGAGCAAATAAACTTGGCACATATATCGAGGGTCATCTGAAGTGGTGCACCTGATAAAAATTTTCGACCTTTACCTTACCGGTATAGTTCCTAGTATTTAGGGGGATGTTCTACACTCACCTGTGAAAATTGTTAACAAATAGCAATATCCTCTACCTTCCGTATTAAGTTATCATTCCAAGTGGGATCTAATTCGCTGTGTGAATTTCGGTCTAGTTTTTTATGGATTCATGTGGGGTGTAAGTGCTTCACTGTTGTTGACAAGGAAGCGTGCAGATAAAACGTTCTGTATTTGCTCTATATTTTTGCTCACGTAAGCTGTGCCTAGCAGGCTCTATGGGACCATTTACAGTCCGTTATTGACCGATCTGCACGTTGATTAAGCTCTCATTATCTTGTGGATTTAAAGGGGGTAAAATAGTCTCTTGTTCGAAAGTTTATTGATTGAAATATCGCGTTATATGTGCAACGCAATATTCGTCATCCCAAAGACAATCACTTGAATTCTTGTTGACGTGGCAATATTTGTTCGAATCAGGAAATAGGAGTGAAAACGAGGCCTACAACATGGGGGCTGCGCGAGTAGTGGCGTGGGTCATTTCGACAATCTCCGGGACAATGTCAAGAAACCCGACTCGCATTATTTCTATCTGCAGAAAACCGATCCGACCTGTGCCACAACGACAAGGTTTGACAACAAGGTTTTTTAGGAAGATTTCATTGGGGAAGGCACTTCCGGATCCGACCAAGAAAACGGGCACGGAATGTTTGGATTCACACCGGCGAGCATGCAGTGCTGCTGCAACGCTGTGTAAGGACACTACGCAAGGTTATGTCCGCAACCAGGATACGACAGGTAAACTAAAGTCCCGGCTTGACTAGTCGTCGACTCCAATTTGAAGACAAAGTATTAATAATAAAATAATAATAATAATAATAATAATAATAAAATGACCTTTGTCTGGGCGTGTAGTTTTCGTGAAACTTTTGATGACCAGACTGTTTTTCTTTGTGTTCAAGTCCTGTTTCAAATACTCTATTAGAACTTCCTTTTCATGAGTAAATAAAACAAAACAGAAAATGCCAATATCATTATATTATATCATAAAATATTGTATGATATTTTCTTAATCTACTTTGTTCATTGTATTTTGAGTTGTCTCAAAGCTAGTTTTCTTTTTATAGGTGGCCAAACAACGGCTGAAAAATATGTTGCGAAGCTCATTAATAAGAAAGAAATGAACTTCAGTGTTGATCTTGTTGCTGCTTCAAGAAATCAGCTAATATTTCTAAAGGAAGTAAATAAATACCCAGCTCTTTACGAAGGCCCGTTAGTCAGCAAAGCCATAAGAAGGTAACAGAGATTACAAACAGCTGTCACATGCGTCTTTTTTTGGGGGGCGGGGATGGGGTGGGCGGGTTTTAAGCGAAACGAACGGGCTGGAAATATTTGAGTGTAACTGGCATGATTATTTACTAAATTAACGATTAAAGTATCGCTTTATTTCATACAAAGCTTTCACGTGGGACCCCCACGGTGCCCCACCCCTCCCTCACCTCGGAATTTGATTCAAGTATCTCAGAGCAATAAGACAACGTAAGTACTCAAGCATTTGTGCCTGGAGTTTGTTAAAAACATAGATTTCTACGCAAAAAAAAGGAAGAAAAATAACAAGAGCTTTTGATTTTTATCAAGCAGAGTGTGTGATTTACTAAAAAGATTTTCACTTGCAAAAGGGAAAATAGAGGGGTGGGGTGGGGGCGTAGCTCTTCCTACCCCGCACTGACTTAGATCTTCCTGTCACCTCGCTTTCAGCTTTTGGAGAAGTCAGAGCTTTGTGCCTGCAAGCGTGAAGTCCAAGCTAATCTTCACTGAAATCAGATTTTTTCTCGTACAGTGACCGAAAAAAAACTGTGGATATTTAAATTTGAAATATTTAATAATCACACATGTAAAAAAAATGGAACAAACTTTCCTCGTTCACTTCATTTAATTCCTAACCTAATTTTGACGGCGGGGACCTCTCCCGACTCGATTGCGTTTAATTCAAACATGGTTGCGTGAGGAGACCCGGCATCTTGGGCGAGCCACATGCCGCTGTTACCATTCCCCCCACCTCCCGCTGAAATGAAGTCCTGCCTTAAATGGGCAAAAGTGGCGAGAGAGAAATCACAAATTAACCCTTTATCGAGTTAATGTCCTAACAAAATGATCGGGGCGGGAAAAGAGAAATAGTGTTGGATCAGAATAGGACCGCAGTGAGCTGTCGGCCTGTATGAGAAACAAAACTGCAGAGCAAACAACGCTGTCACTTGATGCCCTTGGAATGTCGATGCCATTGCCGTTCCACTTTCTTGGGCCCTAAAATAGCTCGGCCTTCCTTTTGAGAGGAGGGCCCCTAAAACAGAATGGAGAGTATTATTCCAAGATCACTGCTTCAGCGGACACAGAAGAACCTGCAGAAGACAATAACTAAGTTCATTTTCTGAATACTCTTTAAGAGAGTACTTTACGAAGGAGTTAAGAGACAGGACCAGCAACTTGTTCTAGCCTGTCCAACTGAAATGTAGCGAAACCTGCACCTGATCAGGCACGGTGTCTAATTTGTTAAACACTGAACGTGTGGGGAAAGAAGAGCTGAACGCAGGCATTTCAGTTTACGGTTCAGGCCTCAATAGCAATATTGAACTAGAAACTCATTTCGCTAGCGAAATGTTAAACGCTTGACAAAAATTAAAACGCAAAAATATTTCTTGAATAATATATTGCAAACAACACAACTTGAATACATCTTATAAGCAGAGTCGTGTTTGGTTTCTGTTGACTTAAGGTTTATTGATGATCAAGCATGCGCCGTGTTACCTATTTACGCAGTGATAGCTCGCACAAAGCTCAGCAACTGTGTTCTGTGATGTACGTTAAATGCTAGGCATTTACATGCAAAAAATACACTCTTTTCACATGGTAGTTTAACAAAGAAAACGAAATCGAAGACGAAAATAAAAAAAATCATGCACATGTTCAGATCAAGCTCTTCATAAGTCCTAAGTTTCATGGTCCTAGGGCCCACAGTGTCAGAGAAGAAGGCACAAAAAATCAGAAAACTTTCAAGAAGAAGAAAAAAAGGAAGAACGACTGCTCACACAAATTCATATAACCCTTGCAAGCCCAAGGCTTGTCAAGTGTTAATAACATTGAAAGTCAATAATGCGTAAATACATTTTATGGTGTGTGCATTGTGATATATACGTATTAAGTAGATCTGTGGCAAAATACGGCAATCAATAAGGCAATCAATAGTGCTCACAGAGTATGCATAACATTCTGCGTGTGTGTATGAATGGCGCGGCATGGAACGTAATGTAATTATGTGGAGACTGCGAGAAGAGGACGTTCTGGAGGGATTAGACAGGTATTTTATGACAGACGGGTTAGTGCGGGCATGTAGAAAAATTGCATGGTACAAAACAACACAACAGCATGTTGTTACGATATTTAAAAATGGAATTTGCGTTGGTTGCTCTGTTTCGACCCTTCATACATCTCTATTACTGTCTTACTAATAAACCTGTATTTCTAGATTCTCCTGTTAGATACTTAATAACGTTTTTGTCAAAGATTATCCCAAGGTTAGTTACTTGAATATATGTCCTTCTAAACATATAGGGGAATCTATGTGAATATTTAACAGAGTAAGTGGTTTGCACATCAATAAATAGATCATTTGCCAAGCTTAATTTCGGTTCTCTATGTGATTCATGTATATGTTTTTTGGGTTTTCTATATGTTGTATGTGATCTATGTTTGTACGAAAGTGTCTGAAGTGTCATGGGTGTCTCACCGAGATATTGTTAATATAATTAGATTCAAATGTAAACATAGGGATCTACGTTTTGTTGAGCGTTTTATACCTCAGATAAATGACGTTATCATTACTGAGGACTAAAGTACGGGGTATTCGTCAGAAAAGCAAACGGGTGGCTCTGTTCGAAGAATTTAAAAATACAAAATGTGGTATTATAATGCTATAGGAGAGCTACTCAACAAGTGATGACCTTAATATCTTGGAAAGTGAGTGGGGTGGAAAAATAATTTGCAGCCATGGGACAAACAGAAGTGCAGGTGTGCTGTTCCTAGCGTCCAATAATTTGACTACCACTGGTAAAAAAATTATGATGGCGACAATATTCAATATATAATCCTTAAAGTCAACTTAATTAAACTGGGTATTTTCAATATCTATTTCCCAAACAAAGATGTTGACTAAGTAACATTTTATCAGAACCTTATGGCAATATTTTCCGACAATGATGTGATGAATTTATTATTGGTGGTGACTTTAATTTGGTGCTTTCGCCAATTGATAAATGTGGCATTGGTTCTCCATCCAAAAAGGTCAATCAATTCTGGAAAACATTATAGAATCATTCAAATTAACAGATATATGGCGTTACTGCAACCCAAATAAAAAGCAGTATACATGGTCTCAAAAGTCACCGAGAGTCCTTTGTCGGCTCGATTACTTTTTGGTCACACTGGATACGGTAAAGGCCACAAAGAAAACGAACATTTCATACTGCCCATTTACTGACCATAAAAGTATTAGCTTAACAGTTGACCTCTGTCTGGATAAAATGAGTCCAATTTTTTGGAAACTTAATAACAGTTTTCTTCAAGAAGCAACTTACGTACAAATAGTTGAAAGGTTAATAATCGATAAATGGGACGAATTATCATACATCTGAGATATAAGAGTAAGATACAATTTCCTAAAATTGGAAATAATGCAGTATAGTTTAATTTACGGCAAGAAGAGGGCCAGAGAAAGACGGGAAGAGGAACAATCGCTCAAATCAAAAATAGAAATTTTGGTCAAAAAAGTAATTGATGACGAAATTAGTAAGGACAAACCCATTGAATACGAACTCTGCAAGCAGCAGTTAGACACTCTGATCGAACATAAAACCAAAGGGGAATACATCCGATCTAGACTTGAATTTATAGAAAAAATGAAAAGAACACATCGTACTTTTTTTAATACGGCAAAATAAATATACGACAAAAACAATCACCAAGTTAAAAACAATCTATGGATCCATTACCATGTCAAGCAAAGAAATTCAGTCTTATATTAAAGACTTCTACAGCAAGCTATGTGGCTCACAGAGCCTTTAGTCCGTAGACCCATGATTTTTGGAACAATTTAAACAAATGCCAAGGCTTAGTGTTTTCGAACAACAAAGCATTGAAGGCAAGATAAAAATAGATGAACTTTATAGTGCCGTAAAAGCTATGAAAGCAAACAAAAACCCCGGCGTCGATGGCCTGTCTTCTGAATTTTATATCAAATTTTGCAATAACATTGGTCTTATACTTACTGACGTCATAACTACCTCATATTCAGAAGGAGCACTACCACCCTCACTTCGAAGAGCATCTATAACCTTGCTGCACAAAAGGGGTAAAGACCATAAGATTATTAACACCTGGAGACCAATCTCCTTATTAAATACAGATTACAAGATGTTATCCAAAAGTCTAGCTAATAGAATTTCCCCATATTTAAATAAACTAATAAATGAAGATCAAACAGGATTTATAAAGGGAAGATACATTGGTGAAAATATTCGATTGATTTCAGAGCGATTAGATTTTACTGATAATGAATTAATCCCTGATTCGCTCCTTCAAAATAGATTTTGAAAAGGCCTTTGACAGTTTGGAATGGAACTTTATGCTAAAAGTATTAAAAAATTAATTTGGGCCGGAATTTTTATCTTGGATTAAGCTATGCTACACAGATATTTCTATTACAGTAATGAATAATGGCTACAGCACCGGGTGGTTCGAAATACAAAGGGGTGTGAGACAGGGTTGCGGTCTCTCCAGTATACTCTTTGCTCTTACAGTCGAGTTCATGGCCCAAATAATACAAGTCAACGACAAAATCATAGACTTGAAGGTCGGAAAAAGTGAATTTAAGTTAACTCAGTTTGTTGATGACACAACAGGTATTTTGGGTAGCGTTGAATCGATCCCAGAATTTAGAAAACTTTACAAGCACAGTCAGACCTTAAAATCAACAAAGATAAAACCTTACTTATATGACTTGGACCTTAGAAAAAGATAAAAGGCTCTTATGATTTAGAAGTGTCCAGTAACTGTTTCAACATGCTAGGAATCTTCCTTGGATATGACTTTAAAAATGCAACGAAAAGAATATTATCGATAAGATTGCAAAAATGAGAGAAAAATACCTATTGTTGCCTTGTAGAGGACTCAGCCTGTGAGGAAAAATTCTAATAACTAAGTCACTTGGAATATCTAACTTATTTTACTCCCTTTCTGACACTAGATGTGACGCAGGCTACATAAAACAAGTACAAAAAGAAACTTCAATTTATTTTTATGCGGTCATTCTACACCAAAAAGTTAAACAAACTACTAAAATAACTAACTATGATGAGGGTGGACTAAAAGCAATGGGCATCCAATCACAGAATATGGCTCGCTTGGTTACCAAAATTAATGCAACGAAAAAGGTGTCAAAAGTAGTAAATTATTGCTTAGATAAGGCTGGTGGCCTAAGTCTGTTAATGCAATTGCAACTTTGGCGCAAAAACTCCCTTATATGCCTCCCTTTTATCAAGATATTTTACAAGCTTTTAGAAAATATTTCCAACCTCGAAAATGTCTAAACAATTACTCTGGAACAATCAAGATATACTTATAGATAATAAACCCATTTTCTTTAAGTACTGGTTCCAAAACGGAATTGTTTTTATACAAGATCTAATAAATAAAAATAACAGATGGCTGACATGCGATGAACTATTGAGGAAATATAACATCAAAGTTAATTATCTGACATTAACTAGCATTCAACAAGCAATTAAGCAACAAATTTTACCTAATCAAACCTATATTTTAGGAAGTTACATATTTTCAACTAGAAGTAGTCAGCATTTAAATGTAACAAATTGTAAGTCAAGGGATTTTCATTAAGAACTAGTGAAACAAATAAGTCAACCCCCGACTAGCTTAGAAACGTGGAAGAACAAGGGGATAGATCTTACCCTAGTAAACAAAAGTATCAAAATGTCAAGAGATTCATGTCGCGATAACAAAAAATACTTTCCTCCCAGTTCAAGATATTCAAACGACATAGTAGCCAACAACAAAAATTGAAAAAATGGAGAATTAAATTAGACACAAATTGCACTGGATGTAATGTAGTAGAAGATAATTTCGACCTGTTCATAAATTGTCCAAAAACGGTGGCAATAATACGAAAAGCATGGCAACTTCTTGGTCTTAAATGCTTTCACGCTACTGAGCCTCTGTTAGGATCTTGTAACAACGCTAAAAATCTTATTTTCCTAATTTAAAAAATAGCGAATATGGGATATCCGATTCCGCAATTTAGCATTTAATCATTCGACCTTCATGCATGAAGTAAGTATGTACATGCAAGTAGATAAGATTGCCTTATACGATGATAAATACCATAAGAAATGGGGATCTTGGTCCATCAAGGACAATTAAAAAACGAAACGTGCTTTCTTTTCTTATCTCGTTAATGTATACCTACGTTATTCAAAATATATGTACGTTTCAAAAAATCCTATGACACTTCTGCACACTTCTTATGTTCCATGACTTTTTTCTTCTGAATGTCTACTACATCATAGATGCGAGTGAATTTATAGACATTTGTTAAAATAATTGCATTATTGTGAGGGTGATGCAACACCTAGCGATGTGTAAACTGTGTGTCTGTGAAAGGTTCTGAAAGGTTTTTGGTGTAAATGTGTGAGTGATTGATGTGACGCAAAATGTCTTGTTTTTCAAGAAAAAATAATAAAAAACTGTTTAAGGCATTTTGAGATTGAGATACGGTACACAGAGCTAGAAGGGATTTAGCAATTTGGCGCATATGATGTGTTTTGATTTACACTCTGGTGTAAAAAGGCTCTGATCCTTCTGGGTTTTCACATATGTCGCTAACAATACCCCTTTCTTTAACGGGTCTCTATTAAAATTAGGCATGAAATAATTGGTTGTCAATGGTTTGAAAATGAAAGTTATTGGCCTAGGGCTTTAACTGGACATAACGACATCAGACCTTCCCCCACCTGTTCCGACTACAAGACCGGCAGGACGATGCGCTCGAACAGTACCGATGCCTTGGGTAGTAATGTGGGTTTTCCCCATCAAAGGCGGTCCAAGGGGCCAGGAAGGCCTACCACTCAGTGTTCTCCTTCGTTGTCCCCGAAGGTACCAGAGGCTTACAGGTAACGAAGAACAAGGGAAAGATCGCATTAAAACATCTGAATAGCTGTAACAAGGAAGTATCTTCTCTGGATCATATCCAGTGGATGCGCTGAGCCTAAAGCTTATAACAACCATACAGCTCCCCCATCGAACCTGCCTTTAGATGTTCTTCCAAAAATAGTTAGTCTAAAAAGGCCGCTACCACCGCTAAGAAGCTTGGAAGCGATCTATTTTTAGACTTATCGTGAGGTAACCTTGTTCCACTACAAGCGATAGACTTTTGCAGTGGATTGTTCATAGTTATTTACTATCGTCTCTTCCCCCTGTGGGGTGGGGGAATCTTAAGAATACACCCACTGCGTTCTGTTCCATGCATGGCATAAGAGGCGACTAATCGGAATTTCTTTCTAACTCTTCTTTTACTATTCCTTTATTTTTCCTTTTTTTTCCCACTTGTTTCGTTAGCACATGCGTCCTAATACACCCATCCTAGTTGATGAACGGGACGTTAAGCACCAAACAAACAAACTATCTTCTCAACCACCCTCCTAGAAAATCCCTTGCCTTTTACGAAAGACGGTTTAGCCACCACAGGTTCAAGTTCATGATAGAGAAGGGGGTAAAGTAATTCCAGTGCGGCTGGGATGGACTCTTCTCCTGACAAGGGCGCTGCGTGGTGTTCACGGACTTGCAGCAGGAAAGGATGGGGAACCATATGGCCTCTGGAGACCATGTTGCTACAAGCAGCAGATGATGGATCTTCAGCCTTATTATCCTGTGCAAGATCCGAGGTAGAATCGCTTACTTGGGAAATGCAGAGAGAATATCCTCGATGGTCCACGGACATGACAGCGCGTAAACTGTTCATCTTTCTGATCTGGAAAGGAGATATTGACCTGGAGAGCTAAGTTGTGACATCGTTTGCAAAGGGATCCATAGTGGGGATGGAACGAGACGGGGATTACCGTACTAGCCAACGAAAGGGAAGAAAGAGTTACACACCACTCCGTCAGAATGACCTCACCTACTCTGGAAGTCAGATCTACTAGGACATTCAGTTTGTCAGCCAAGTTGCGGGCTGTGATGATAGTCTGATGCTGACGATCAAACAACAGAATCCGGGAGGTGAGGGAAGCTAATTGGATCAACCTGGTGCTTCCCTGCTTTGAAGTAGGCATCCAATGTGAGGTTGTCCGATAACACGGTAACCCTTCTCGATTAGACTGAGTAGTCAGTAAGGCTATCCAAACTACCTTGAGCTCTATTAAGTTAGTGAGATACCCATGGAATGACCTATGTCACGTCTGTTACCGCATCTCGCCCTGAAAGTGAATTCCCCAACCCGTCAGAAAGGCAGCGGTCTGAGGATCTATCTTTGGAAGAAGAGGATGGAAGAACGGAGATAGATGTCGCTTCGTTCAGGATCCGAAGGTCGCACCAACGTTTCCCAGGAGTCAGTTAAGGCTAGCCTTATCTGCTTTTGGAAAGGTTTGTAGTGAAGATGACCTAGGGGCTCCACTTCTCGGTTGCAAACCAGCAGACCGAGTAGTGACTCCATCGCCTGAAGACTTACCTTGTGGTCTGGCTTGTTACGTATTGCTTGACAAATCGTCTACTGACGGTGGGGTGTGTGATAACCTGTGCTAAGCCACATCTATGGCCTAGAAAGGTTATGTTTTGATTTTAGTCAAATCGGATTAAAACATTTTCCACAAAACCTGTCTGTAAGGCCTTTTTGATCAGTTGCGATGTGCTGTCTCTTTGAGCAAGTGAGCCATAAACCAATCGTCTAGCAACACACTAACAAACCTTGCAGACGTGTCCAGAAGCACAAGTTATATTAATAATATAACAGCAGGACTGTGGTTCAAATAGACCATAGTACCAACAGCGCTCCAAAAGGCATCTCTCCTCGTTAAGGTATGTTCCCATGCTAAAGACTAGACTAGAAAGAGGAGCCATGAAATAACGGACAGCGTACCAGGAAACACACTGTTTTATCAATAAAATAACACCTATTGGCTCGACTTAGCTATCTGTATGCATTAGGTGTGGCCGCCAGGAAGATGAAGGGAATTTACGTGTCTTCCCTTTTCCGGACCGTTTTACGGGACAGGAACGAGAAGAGAACGAGATGGTAACCATAGCCCATCAAACCGTGGACCACACCAACTATAACCTACGTGCCGTAGAAGTGAATCGAATTCACGCCACTTCCCATTTCTGGACTGTCTTCTCGGGAAGGCTCTGTTTTCAGTAAATCAGAGTCTATGAAGGCGGAAGCAGAGGCTAAAGCTTTCCGTTTATCGCTCTTTAGTCTGTTTTGAGAATTAAATTTCCAGTGTTTGTGTGATAAGTGGGCACCCTAAACACAAGCCCTGGTTTCGTCACAGAGAGGGTCATCATAGGCCAAGTGTCGGTGGAAGAGTGGGTACACTGCGATATATCATGAGATAAACCGGCTTCTGCCATATCTGAAAAAGCAGAAGAAAAACAGAATGGAACAAAACAGTTAAACATGGAAAAACTGACATTGCCATGACACTAGCCATCTCCAACAATAAAAGTATGTAAATGCCTAACGCTAATCATGATTTAGGGTTTGGTACTTCGTGGCGAATAGAGGGCGTTGCAAATGACCTTACTTCTCATTTCCTGGACGTGGAAAATGTCACTTTAAACCACCACTGGTGACGTCATCCTTTGTTATTAGCTTGTATTATTTTAAGTAACACACACTGTTTTTGAACCTAATACATTGAACTTAAGAATGTCCAGGGAATGTTATCATAGCTGTAATTAGATCTGTGGGCGCCAGAAACGGTAAAAGCTATTTTGGCAGAATGACATATTTACCAGGCCATTGAGAAGTCACTTTACTGACCAGAAGCGACGCTTAAGCAAGGACGGTGTACCGATCCCGCTGTAGGTTTTCAAAAGTTCGGACTTAAAGATATTGTCAATCCCTTGAAAATAAATTTTATGTCCAGCTGATGGCTGGCGTCCCTGTATACCGCTAAAAATAAGAGGCACACTTCTTGGGACTGTGTAGAGATCATCGTGTCGTGTACCTCACACCTGCAATACACGAACTTTAACAACTGATAAATCCAAGCTTCTATCGAATCCAATTGGTCCAGCTTTAAAATACTGATAAAGTAGATCCTTATGTATGAAATAAATAACAAAAAAGCTAAATCGCATCTTCTGAGCTCTCTTCTAAATAATATTTACGTGTGCTTGAAAAACCAAGCAGAAAGGAAATGATTTTTTTTGTACTTGGTGACGTAGTACACACATACCCCCGAGCCTCTGGTTGGCTGTCTGGTGGAAGGCGGTAAGGAACTATTTCAAGTGCAACGAGAAAATTCTGTTCTGTATCTATTTGCGTGAATATTAAATATTTCAATGGAAGCCATCTAAAAGTGGAGATAAACTTTTATGCGAAATAAAAAGTAGCAATCATTATTCCTGGGCAGGAGCGAGTGTTGTTTGCTACCACCACCATCATAGTCTTGACACTTGGGGGCGGGGGGTGGGCTAGTCTTTACAATTGTCCTATCACTATGTGCTGTCAGGTAAATTCCTTTTTTTTGTGTGTGTAGGTATGAGAAGCTGTGGTTGCCATTAGCCGCGAGATGCAGCGATAGGGAGCTTGTACCACCGCTGGACGTCCACTGGATCTGGCACTGCCATATGCTTGCCCCGTACTATTATGAAACCGACAGCACTCATCTGGTAGGCAAAGTGGTCGACCACAAGATGCTATCTGGTACTGCTTACCGAAAGGCATTACAGGCTGCTGAGAAACTGTGGCAGGAAATGTACCACACGGAGCCATTCGAGATTGAACTGAGCGGAAATGACGTCAGAGAGGATGGCGACTACCGATCAGTCTGTACGTACGACCTGGGGGCAGCTGTTGGGAGACAGCGCATGTTTTACTATCAAGTATCGCTGCCTCATTTCCACGACGACAGGTTCTTGAAGCGAGCCGTGAAGCGCTATAAAATGTACCTTGCTCTCAAACAGAAGAACATGGAATTATTCGTCGTACCTTGCTATGATTTTGACTTGGTTTGGCACTCACATCAACTGCACCCGATATTATATAAGAACGACACCGCTGCTGTTCTCGGGAAAATGCTTAACCACGACGATTCGGTGAACGACAGAGCCCCCGATTCAAAACTGAATCGCTCGGACGAGCAAACACGTCAACTTTGGAAAAGTACCTTTAGGGAAGAATTTGCACAGAGTGGTTCGATGTTCAGAGGAGAGCCACCAGATGGCGAACTCGTTGCTGTCCCACCTAACAGGCTGGCGACGCTGTACACAAAGAGTGCTGACGTAACACTCAACGCTGTCGCGTTGCGGAATCCACCGCCGAACTGGGACTCCAATTATGAGTTAAAAAATCAGCATCGACAAAACTAAATTTGGCGTAGACAAGAAAATAACAAAGCGCAAACTGAAAGGTCCAGAACTGGAATGGAGCAGCCTCGATGGAATAACAAGCTTTGATTTCAACACAAAATTCTCCAATATGCTCTATTTTCAACTTGTCAAGACAAGCGGATGCGGCTATTGCTGTGCAGAAAAAGTTTATAGTACAGTTGAATTTCCTATGGGACGCCGCGTAGACAAGACACCGGCTGAGCGGGAACTTGTGAAATCCGACGTGTTGTTGCTACGTAATTGTTCTGTCGCATTTTCTGCGACGATTGGCACACCAAGGGAAGGCCCGTGCGTGCTTCGGGTCAAGCCGTCCGAATACGGGTCGTTCACCATCTCCGAGCATATCAAACAGATGTGGGGACCCGTTCCGCTTCAGCGGCTCCCCCTCAATGTGCCCAACAGCTGTATCGCGGCTTCCCATCGGTAAGTTCTATTTTTGCTTTAAAGTGGAATTAACTCTGGAAACGGAATAAACGAATCCCAGAAGAAACGGTGACGGCCATAACGGCAACAAGTGCAACCCCGGACAAAACGGCGACGAAGATTAAAAACTTAATATTTTAAATCAAAATGCAAAGAATAGTGTTGCCAGATAAATCAATTCATTTCTACTTGAAGATAAGTATAATTTGAACCAATATTTAAATTTTAAGGGAAAAATAAAATGGATAATTTAACACTTATTTTCTCATATATGCGATAATCTATTATGGGGGTAAATAAGTACATTAGGAAAGGCAATTGTATTTGGCGACTGTGTCCGCTAATCCGTTATTGAATCCACATCAATTAAAGGCAAAATAAAAATGCCTCCAAAGGGACTTCAGATTATCAGCAATGAAAGACCGATGTTTTAGTCGCCTTGATGAGCTAAGCCTTATCTGTATCAGTTATGTGAAATGCTGTGGTTATATAGAATCCACACCAATGAAAGGTAAAATTAAATTTTATTTTACCTGAGAAAATAATTTTCAGTTTTATCTGAGAAAAGGTAAGTGAGTAAATCATTCCTTGAACAACTCAGCAACATTATATAAATGGGACGATTTTGGTATGATTTTCATCAGTTAGAAACTACGTTCAACAGTAAAAGATAATCAATAAGAGATGGAATTAGAAACCTTTGAAACGACTAAAGGTGACGTAAAGCTAGCAATGGGCGGCTTCTTGTACACGAAAGGCAAAGACCTGAAATCAGGCAAATCACTTGGTGCTGTGTACGTAGACTAACAAAAAGCTCCGGAACTTTGACTACTAGTTCTCAAATTACAGATCCTCGGATTGGACGTAAACACAAGCATGATTCAACCAAGCTGAGGTGAATATTTGAAATGCTATAAATGCTATTTTATTTTTTAAAATAAAAAAAAACGACTTTGAAAATCACGTGAGTTTTAAACTCAAAGATTTCTGGTTTTATGTTTTAACAGGTGGACTTCGCCAAAGCAAGACAAAATCTGAAGAAGCGAGAGGACAACAACCAGCAAACAACGTCAGCAATGATCAATGCCACACGCGCCACAGCATCTGACGAGACACGAGCTAAGCTAGGAACAGACGGAAGTCTTGGCAAACTCACACGTCGGGTTCGATCCAGAAACATACCTCCTTTCCCAAACCCCGTTGAGGAACTGATTATTGACGGCGAGTGGGTGGAAACTGCAGGGTCAAATGCGATACAGTTCCTGTTCTGCGACAATAAACAGGATGCAGATTCCAGTGTGCTCCTGTTCGGCTCCTCTACTGCCTTGCTAAAGCTCGCCAACGCTACCACGTGGTTCACTGACGGAAACTTTGCAATGGTCAAGCGGGTTTTTTTGCAGATGTACGTTATGGGAAATACTGCTATTTCAACAGTTTTGTTCTCCTCCAGAAGACATAGGACACGTACGACGAGATATTCCTGGCCATTCTGGATCACTGCAGTTCACTTGAACTGTATCCTGACCCCTCCACCATCTTATGCAATTTTGAGCTATCAGTTATACGAGCTCTCCAAGATGTCTTCGGAGCGGAAACACGAATCCAGATCTGCTTTTACCACTTCACTCAGGCAACCTGGCGTAAAGTACAGGAGCCTGGCCTTGTGCCATTGTACAAGTCAAATGAAGAATTCAATATTTTCTGTGGCATGCTGGATGGCCTGATTTTTGTTCCTGTCGACAAAGTGCCTGAGACTTTTGAGCACCTTCGCGATAATACCCCTCCTGGAGCAGAGCGCCTTCTCGATTATTTCTCCAATATACATGTGAACGGCACTTTCAGCAAGGCCCAAGCTGCAGTAGACAACGGTAAGGTGGCCGTGCGCATGCGTCGCATTCCTCCAAGGTTTCCCCCCAGAGCCAACCTAGAAGCGCATGCGGAGAGAGTATGTAGAACTCCAACAACGGCTGAAGACCCTGTGTCTAGATCTAACCGATGGACACAAGGAAATTCCGGATTTCCTCAGAGGTGTGGCTCACAACATCCGTTGGGTTCCCGTGAACCGTGAAACCAAGAAAGGCCAGGATGATCACTGAGAGAAAGACTGGTTGCAGTGGTAGGGTTTGAATTGGGAAGGGGGATGGATGGAGGAAGATTGTGCAGATGGTAGGGATGGTTAGGGTGGGGATGAGAGGAGGGAGAATTGGGACGAGGGGAGCTGGATGGAGGGAGGTTGCGAAGATGGGAGGGATGATTAGCGGAGGGGACGGGAGGAGAGAAGATTACTGAGACAGTGACGGGTGACAGGAAGGAGGTGGTTAGGGAGGGCAGAAAGGACGTGGGGAGAAATACTGCACTGTGTTCAAATTTATTTGTCACTGATGGTTAAATAAACTCAGTTGGCAACGTTGTTAGTTTTTATTTCTTTTGAATAATAGCATAAACTTTAAAAAACTGTTTTGTCCGAGGTTGCACTTGTCGCCGTTTTGGCCATCGCCGTTTTGGTCTTCTCCGTTATGGCCATCGCCGTTATGCCCGGATACCGGGAAAAAACACATGCCTCAATGTTTAGTCCACGTGTGGATATGCAAAAACAAGCACCAGCTGCTAACCCCCCCCCCCCCCCCCCATCCTCGAAAACATCCCCGCCCCTCCAATACACCCCGTCCTATCAACCAATCCCCTGTAAGACTTGATAGACACATCCCACTGTCTGAGGGCAGTTTTCTAGTTTGCCCCTTAATCAGACTATAAAATAAAGTGTTGAAATTAAAACTCACACGTGGTGGTCTGTTTTACGGGCGTAGTCTGTTCAACCACGCCGACGAGCTGCTGTTTACATGTCGTGTGGTGCATTCCGTGCCGCTAATGATGAGTGCAGTGCAGGTGTTTTGTGGCGACAAAATGGCGGCGGTGGCGCATCTGATTGGGCAAGATCAGCTACCCGCAAAAAAGCAGGTATAGCTTTACATTCAAGATTACATTCAAAGAACGGGAAAAATAAGATTTTTTTTGCTTGAAATCAGCTAGGAAATTTAACAATTCCACTATAGCTAAGGAATTTAACGAATCTCCTGTCCGGCCAAGCGCCCCTGTAAAAGTCCCCCCCCCCCAATTTGGCGCACTCAGTATAAAGCAACCTCCTGTTAATTTTGTTGTGTCACCCCCCCCCCTCACCTCCACTCCCCGTCAATTTTGCATACCCGATAAAAAGCATTTATGCGAGTTTTTTTAATTACCTTATTAATTGAAACTTGAAAAAAAATCTGGTCATTTTCAATATTTTATTTAATATTTATTTGCACCATCGCACATGATTCTTGATCACTAAAGTCTTCAAATCACTGAAATACTAAAATGTACTTTTACTAGAGTGTTTATTGAAAACAACTAATCACGAAAATACTGTAATCCGCATACACTCACACAATTGAAGTATAAAATTGCAATCAACCAAGGCTAGTGATTGTGCAGTGAAATCCGTGATCCAATGAAAAGTGGCTTTTTACCAGGAATACAAAATGGGGGGGGGGGGGCTTTGTACATAGAGCCTGGTGCGCCAGCTGATCTATTTTCCACAATTTTTCCCCTTTCACAATTATTTGTGTACTTTATAAACAAATCAGACATATATAAATTCGCGCTTTACCTTTTTTTAAATCATAACAATCCAGCTGTAAATGTAAAGTTTTTAGTGCTCTGTTTTTTTAAAGATTTTCAAAGCAGCATACTTCGGATTTCAAAGCACTTTTAAAAGACGTGAAAGGGTCAACTACTGCCGAGTTCATTCGAGACAAATCTACAAAAAGCTAGTTCACAGAAATAATCATCCAAGTACCTGTTGATACCAAGCGCACAGACTTAAGGGAAGCTCCCCCTTCCCCCCTCCCAGTCTGATCTGTGAAATGTCCTCTAGATAGCCAACGCTCAGTGACTCACCCCCACAAAAGATGCGACTCGCTCGGATACGTTGGTGTCCGCCCATTAGACCTACCAAACTTACGCCTCACTAGGCCTACGCGGGGGTGGGTGAGGGAGGATGGCGGTTGATATGGATTAGATCTACACCCCACTGAACCTGTGCCTCACTTTGCATACACGGGACAAAATCTAGCCTTTTTTATGCAAATTTAAAAAAAATTGCGAATTTCCATTTTTTTCTTTAAAAAGCAGTTAAAGGAATACTGTTGTAATTTTCGCTTTCAAAGTGCAGGAATCAATTCTATGACCCGAAAATATGATAAATGTGATATTTTTCGGGTGGGCAATAATAGAGAACTTTGGGCGATAACGCAAGACAGTTGTAATTTTCGCTTTAAAAGTGCAGGAATCAATTCTATGAACCGAATCTATGATAAATATGATATTTTTCGGGTGGGCGATAATAGGGAACATTGGGCGATAATAAGGAAAACATTCATTTTGTTTTTGAAAACGTTTTAAATATTAGTTATGGATATCTCCGATCATTTTTAAGTGGTTGATAATGCAAGAAAGAATACTCCTCTAAGTACCTGTTGATGCCAAGAGCTGTGTTACAAATCGGAGTTTACAGAGGTGGTACTTATCTTCCATATCTGAATTTGCAGTTGTCGCCATACCAATTTAGCGCATGGGCATAAGGGAAGCCCCCTCTCCCAGATTAAACTGTCTGAAATGTCCGCTAGACCGCCAATGCTCAGTGATTCACCCCGACAAAAGATGCGACTCGCTCGGATCCGTTGGTGTCCGCCCATTAGACCTACCAAACTTACGCCTCACTAGGCCTACGCGGGGGTGGGTGAGGGAGGATGGGGGTTGATGTGGATTAGATCTACACCCCACTGGACCTACGCCTCACTTTGCCTACGTGAGACAAAATTTAGCGTTTTAGCCCAGTTTGCTTTTCAACCAACAGGGCTATACAGATGGGGGCAAATGACGTCCGTCCGTTGGTCCGTCCGTGCCCACAATGATTATGCTATGTGGTGGATTTTCGGTACATCCGTCACTTATGTGGTTTTTCTTCCTTATGTGGTGGTTCTTATGAGGTAGCCACATAAACACCCATTGAGCACAAAACAAACCACATAAGGGAGTCCGTCAAAGTCCGTTGATCAACTGTCCTGTAACACCATCTGTTGGAAAATAATGCAACTATAAAGCTAATTTCTAAAGCAAATAAGGAGAGCAGCATTTGTTTAAATCCCGCTGTGGGGTGGGGAGAATCTTAAGAATACACCCACTGCGAACAATGTTTGTATTTTGGGGGATTTTTTGAAGAATAAACTTCAAAGTGCGTTTCGTCCTACAGTTTTTATCCGATTTCATTTATTTTTGGTATCTAGTACGTGAGGCAGCCCTAGATGGGTCGGGCATACGACTTGTGCTTTTTGACTCGATCTTGAATTTTGATTTTAGGGAAAATTTTTGAAGAAAATACCTCAAAATGAATCTTATCCTACAGTTTTATACGTTTATTTAACTTGTGTTAATGTGTGGTTATTATTTAAATATGTACACTGGTCCGAAATATGAACCGCGCATCGACGCAATTTAAGTTAACATGCGCCGTGATCCGAAATGTGAACCGCGCATCAGCGCAAGTTAAACAAACATGCGCACTGGTTCCAAATGCGAACCGCGCATTAACGCAAGTGAAATAAACTTGCGCACTGGTCCGAAATGCGAACCGGGCATCAACGCAAGTTAAATAAACATGTGCACTGGTCTACAATAAGAAACGCGCATCAACGCAAGCTGAATAAACATGCGGAGTCGTCCGAAATGTGAACCACGCACCAACGGAAGTTGAATAAACATGTGCACTTGTTCGAAATGCGCAACCGGACATGGACGCAAGGTAAATAAACATGCGCACTGGTTCGAAATGCGAACCGCGCATCGACGCAAGTTAAATAAATATGTGTACTGGTCCAAACAAAGAACCACGCATCGATGCAAGTTAAGTAATCATGCGCACTGGTCCGAAATGTAAACCGCGCATCTACGCAAGTTAAACAAACATGCGCACTGGTTCCAAATCCGAACCACCCATTAGCGCAAGTGAACTAAACATGCGCACTGGTCCGAAATGCGAACCGGGCATCAACGCAAGTTAAATAAACATGGGCACTGGTCTAAAATAAGAAACGCGCATCAACGCAAGCTAAATGAACATGCGCACTAGTCCGAAATGCGAACCGCTCATCAACGGAAGTTGAATAAACATGCGCACTGGTTCGAAATGCGCAACCGGACATGGACGCAAGGTAAATAAACATGCGCACTGGTTCGAAATGCGAACCGCGCATCGACGCAAGTTAAATAAATATGTGCACTGGTCCGAACAAAGAACCACGCATCGATGCAAGTTAAGTAATCATGCGCACTGGTCCGAAATGTGAACCGCGCATCAACGCAAGTTAAATAAACATGCGCACTAGTCCGAAATGTGAACCGGGCATCAACTGAAGTTAAATAAGAAAGCGCAGTTGTCCGAAATGTGAACCGGGCATCAACGCAAGTTAAATAAACATGTGCACTGGTCTAAAATAAGAAACGCGCATCAACGCAAGCTAAATGAACATGCGCACTAGTCCGAAATGCGAACCGCTCATCAACGGAAGTTGAATTAACATGCGCACTGGTTCGAAATGCGCAACCGGACATGGACGCAAGGTAAATAAACATGCGCACTGGTTCGAAATGCGAACCGCGCATCGACGCAAGTTAAATAAATATGTGCACTGGTCCGAACAAAGAACCACACATCGATGCAAGTTAAGTAATCATGCGCACTAGTCCGAAATGTGAACCGCGCATCAACGCAAGTTAAATAAACATGCGCACTAGTCCAAAATGCGAACCGGGCATCAACTGAAGTTAAATAAACAAGCGCAGTTGTCCGAAATGTGAACCGGGCATGGACGCAAGTGAAATCAACATACGCACTGCTTCGAAATGCGAACCGCGCATCGACGCAAGTTTAATAAATATGCGCACTGGTCCGAAATTTGAACCGCGCATCAGTGCACATTAACCAACATGCGCACTTGTTCAAAATGTGAACCGCGCATCGATGCAAGTTAAATAAACATGCGCATTTGTCTAAAACAAGAACCGTGCATCAACGCAAATAAAAGAAACATGCGCACTGGTCCAAAATGTGAATCTCGCATCAACGCAAGCTAAACAAACCTGCGCACTAGTCCGAAATGCGAACCGCGCATCGACGCCAGATAAATAAACATGCGCACTGCTCCGACAAAAGAACCATGCATCGACGCAAGTTGAATAGACATGCGCAGTTTCCGAAATAAGCACCACGCATTAACGCACTTTAAATATATCTACTGGTCGGAAAAAAAACCACGCATCGACGCAAGTTATGTAATCATGCGCAATGGTCCGAATTGTGAACCGCGCATCAACGTAAGTTGCATAAACATACGCAGTGGTCCGAAATGCGAACCGGGCATCGACGTAAGCTAAATGAACATGCGCACTGGTTCGAAATGCGAACCACGCTTTGACGCAAGTTAAATAGATATGCGCAGTTGTCCGAAATACAAACCGCGCATCAGTGCACGTTAACCAAACATGCGCGCTGGAACGAAATGTGAACCGCACATCGACGCAAGTTAAGTTGACATGCGCCGTGATCCGAAATGTGAACCGCGCATCAACGCAAGTTAAAAAAATATGCGCAGTTTTTCCAAAGGGGAACCACGCATTAACGCAAGTTAAATAAACATGCGCACTGGTCTAAAATAAGCACCATGCATTAACGCAAGTTAAATAAACATGCGCACTGGTCTAAAATAAGCACCACGCATCAACGCAAGTTGAATAAATATGCGCAGTTGTGAAAGATAAGTTGTAAAATATCTTTATACAGTAAAGTGCCACATATATAATTCCGTTTATTTACAAATGACACACACAAAGCATAAAAATTATTGACATTGACATGACGCCTGCTGGGAACCACACAAGGGCACGGGCAAATATAAACCACCACATAAGTATTTTTTATTCTCAAATAATCTTGTCCGTGACCTATCACTTAAATGCATTTCAGGCATATCAAATGCTACCACATAATGCAACCACCACATAAGATACCTCTCGTTGGCCCGTCCGTCTGTCCGTCCCGCGGCGGTTAAAGTGGAATAATTTTTTTTATTTTTCATCCGATTCTTACCAAATTTTAAACACGAGTTCTTAACACTTTACTGCATTAGGAATTTTTTTTTTTTTTTTTTTTTTGGTTTAAACCATTTTTGGCAATTTTATTGCCAATCTAATCTCTCATTTTTCATCGGAACATTCCGAAATTTTTATGAAAAAACTAGAACTAAGGTTTCAAAAAGTGCTTTTTTCGATTTTTTAATTTCGACTTATTTTTGAATTTATTGAGCTTTAAAATTTGCAACTTTAAAAAATTTGCGAATTTCCATTTTTTTTTTCTTTAAAAAGCAGTTAAAGTGGAATACTGTTGTAATTTTCGCTTTCAAAGTGCAGGAATCAATTCTATGACCCGAAAATATGATAAATGTGATATTCTTCGGGTAGGCAATAATAGAAAACTTTGGCCGATAATAAGGAACATACTGGAAAACATTCATTTTGTTAATGTAACCGTTTTAAATATTAGCTATGGACATCTCCAATCATTTTTAAGTGGGTGATAATGCAAGAAAGTTGTAATTTTCGCTTTAAAAGTGCAGGAATCAATTCTATGAACCGAAAATATGAAAAATATGATATTTTTCGAGTGGGCGATAATAAGGAACACAGAACAAACATTTCTTTTCTTAATGAAACCGTTTTAAATATTAGTTATGGACCTCCGATCATTTTTAAGTGCGTGATAATGCAAGAAAGAAATACTCCTCTAAGTACCTGTTGATGCCAAGAGCTGTCTTACCAATCGGTGTTTACAGAGGTGGTACTTATCTTTCATATCTGAATTACAGTTGTCGCCATACCAATTAAGCGCATGGGCATAAGGAAGCCCCCTCCCCCCCCCCCCCCCGGACTAAACTGTCTGAAATGTCCGCTAGACCGCCAATGCTCAGTGATTCACCCCCACAAAAGATACGACTCGCTCTGATCCGTTGGTGTCCGCCCATTAGACCTACCAATTTCAAAAATTGAATTTGGGACATCAAGAATTAATTTTTGATCTCAAAATTTAAAATTAAAATTCTTTTAATGTCAAAAATTAATTTTTGCTATCCATAATTATATTTTTGATATATCTAAATGTAGTCTTGATCCCAAAAAATAATACTTGATATCAATAAATATTTGGAGAGGTCGAAAAATATTTATTGATATTAAAAATGGTTTAGTGATCCTTAAATTGACTTTTAGAGATCTATGGAATGCTATTTTAACATTTAATCCATTTTTTGAGCTCAAGAAATGTTTCTTTTTTATGTAGTAAAAATGAAAAGTAGAGTCTGTATAAAGGGAAAAAGTCATTATTTCATTCATTTTTGATCTGAAAAATAAATTTATGCCACCTAAAATACAATTATTGAGAGCAATATATAAATTGATGAGTTCCATATTGATTTTTTAAATCTTTAATTATATTTTGATGTCAAAAATTAACATGAAATGCTAAAACGTCATTCCATAATTTTCTACCCACTCGAGTTAATAAAAGAATTTAATTGCAATTTAGTACAACGGGACATTATCTAGGGGTCAAATTGAACTGGTGATGTGAATTTTTGGCTTTGTAACCGAGAAACAGGAATATTAATTAAAACCTGCAAAAAGGATAATGTGTCTGTGTTTGCTAATTCGCTTGAACATATCTAAAATAACTCTTCCATGTATTTCTTACACAATATATAATTAAATTGTCATATTTGTGCTGTGTGGGATAGCCCAAGCTCGGTCACAACAGGATTAATTTGAGGTAGAAGACACGTATGGCAGAAATAAAAGATGGAGGGCTGTTTGCCTGGGGGATGTTTGTTTGCGCAAAGCACCGGCTCTGTCTCAAAAATGTCGTGCAGTAACGTACTTAAAACACCAACACCAGCGCATATAGTCTTAATCCCCGGTTCTTTTAAAAGAACCTCTTAGAATTGTAATAGCAAAATATATGTAATTAAAAACAAACAAAAAATAAGATTAAAAGAAGGTTCTTTGGTGGTCACTTGTCCGGGTTTTTCATTGATGAGGTAGTCGGCTGTCCGGTGGACAGTAGTGCTGTGTGCACTTGTCCGGCGGCCAGTTGCTATGGACACTGCTTTTTTTCAGCTTGGCTCGGAGTCGAAGTGCCCCACTTTGGACCCTGGAGCAGGTGAACGAGCGCTTTTGATCAAGGACCACTTGGGTGATTGGGGCATTGTCAAGGGACAGTGGGTCGGCTTTAGGAAGGGTGTACCCGGAATTCCAGGTAATATGATGGTTGTGCATGCAGTCTGGTGATCAATTTTGATGCAAAAATATTCAGTTGACTTTCCTCAAAGTTACAGAAATTAATATGTGGTGAAATAGATAAATAATAAATAAATAATGTATCAAATTTGTTAATGCCGAAAAGAAAAGAAATATTTAAATAAAAAACTAGTCTGGCAATGCTTTCGCCATATCTCAGTAAGCATTCAAGGGATCTATTTCGTTATTCGAGCCAACACCGATCTGAGGTTGCGACATTCAGCTGACCAAACCACAACATTAACTCTTGTTGGAATATATTTGTGACTGGTTGGCCCATAGAGCAACGTTTTAGCAACGTTTAGACGTTGTTTAGTCGCAAACAAAACGCACCTTTCTCCGACGTTTAATCAACATCTTTGGTGGTAGATACAAACTACGGGCATGAAGGTAGCAGTCTGTACACACAGTAAAACCTGTGCTAAGGACACCCGTCTATTAAGGTACATTAGATACACTTTCTGTCAATCCCTCTTAAAATCCCATTGATTTGTACGTTAAGCGACCCTGTCAATTAGGGACACCTGTGAATTAGGGAAGAAGCACATTATTATTTGTCCGTAACTCCGTAAATGCCTTGGAATTAACCTGTGTGCTGTGGAGAGTCTTTAACCACAAACAAACAGAACCCCAATGTGACACTCGTTGCTGTGTGCTCCCTTGATCCTTGCTTATTGATCTTAAGCAAAGCCTGAGTACGTCGTTTCACGTATTGTTTGGACAGGAATTGACTGTGGTAATACAATGACATTACGGAGTTATCGTTTTGCTATAAATTACTGAGGGTGCTTAAGGGTAATTCATACTGAATTGCAATTGGAATACAGAGATATCGCTTCGAACAAATCTCAATGGGGGTGATAATCGGAAGAGAAATGAACTTTCACTGGCGGAAAAAGTGAAAATAATCAAGGGCTAGCAATGGCAAAAATGTTCGAAAGTTGGCAGATGAATTGAATGTTAATGAATGTTAAAATGTCCAACCTGTCTGTTAGGGACATCTGTTTATTAAGGACAGAAACGCCCAGTCCCTTGCTATCCTTAATAGAAAGGTTTTACTATACTTTTTAGTGAAATGTTGGACAGACGTCAAAAATCGACGTCATATGGACGCCGGACTCGCAATCAAAAACAAACTACCCCCTCGTGTTCTCAATCAACATAAACAATAGCCAGCACAGGCAATTTCGAAAATAGGCCAAAAACAAGAGAATTTCAAGAGCGCGCAAGTATAGTTGGGGTACTGTGACGGACATTGTGAACGATACTGAATTTAACCATGACCGTTCAACTCATTGATGTTGCGGACTTTTGCCAGAAAGAAAAGTAGTCCTGTTTCTCATCTCGTTTTTGAAAATATGGTGCTGGTGATCATTTTTTAAAATTATTTGTCTAAAATTTAGACCCGGCCGAGGCCGAATTTTGTTTTATTCTTTGAAGATTTCATGCTTTTTTGTAGCCGTATCATATGAATTTTATGCAAGGCAGTAAAAGGCGCATAGTGCCGCATAAACAGCTGGGCACGGTTACCGTAAGTTTTTTTCATTTTTCTGTTCAGTCCCAGCTTCTTGCAGAAGCATTGGCTATAGCGGTCTTTGGCAGTATGTGCGTATGTGCGGTTTTAAGTTGAACAATCGTATCTCCTCCTCATCTCCTCCTTCAAAAATTTGAAGTTTTGGTTGGTAGTAGCAGACATAAGTACCTACCTGGCTATTACTTTTTTTTGGCGATCCGCCAAATATTGGCAAAAATATTGGCCAAAAACCAATTTTTGACACGTTTCTCTTCCTAGGGTTTTGGTACACACGTTCTAAAATTTTGATGGAAGGTAGGGTGCGTAAGTATCCACCTGGCTGTTATTTGTTTTGTTCATTCGCCAAAAATTGGCGGAAATATTGGCGAAGGTGAAGGTAGCAGGCATTGCTTTCACCTGGCTATTAATTTATTTGGTGATTAACAAAAAAAAAAGAAAAAAAGAAAACTTCAATAAATTGTTAACAAAATAAAAAAAACAGTCTTACTGCCTTGAAATTTTAAGTATAGGTAGCGGGCATTATCAGCTACCTTGCTATTACCTTTTGTTAAGATAGACCAAAAATGGCGAAAAATCAGTAAAATTGGTACTGTCGAACCGGCTATGTCTTTATTCTTTTTGCCAATCGCAAAACATTGACTGAAATATTGGTCAGAAATAATTTCCTTGAAAAAATATCTCCTGTGGTTTTCATGGAAACGTTCTAAAATTTTGATGAAAGGTAGGGTGCATAAGTGTCCACCTGGTTACTACAAGCTCATGTGACAAGAAGACCCAAAAACCATCGTTTCAGTTTCGCCTTTGGGTTGTTGAAAATTTGTTAAAATCTCTTTAAGAAACTTTCAACAAATCTTCAACACTTGGTTTTACTAATTTTTTTTACAAATTTTTCAATAAAAATGCCAATTTTTCAAAAATTTCGCACAGATTTGTTGAAAAAATCAGCACGAAAATAGCAAAAACTTTGCACTGAAAAATGAAAACAAAGTGCTAAAAAATGATCAAGATAGGGCTTCGTAGAAAATTCCTGTTTTTTCGTAATTCTGAAAAAATGGCTGAAATATTTGCGAAAAACGAATTCTTACTAAAATCGTTACCGACGCCAGGGATATAATCTTACTTTCTTAAAATTTTGAATTGTGGAAACGGAAATAAATACCTATCTGGCTATAACTTTTTTGTGCTTCGCCAAAGACATTATTGAAAACGCATCTGGCTCTTGGTATTTGGCATTAATCTCTTGAAATTCTGATTAATGATGGCAAGCTTTGGTAAAAACCAATGTTCATGGAAAACGTATCTCGTCCTAGGATTTAAATGGGAACACCCTAAAATTTTGATATAAGGTAGAGGCTATCAACTTTGTTTTGGCAAATCGAAAAAAAATTGGCCGAAACACGTGGATAATCCGTTTTCGGCGATTTGCCAAAAATTGACAGATATATTGGCGATAAACTATTTTTTGTATTAAAATCTTGACTGACACCAGGTACATAGCCTTACTGTCTTGAAATTTTGGATGCAGGTTATGCTTATATGTTATAAATCTTGACCTCAGCAGTCATGAGCTGGGCCTTGTCCATGCACAATCTTGTCTTGTTGCACAGGACAGTTCTACTTCTGTTCCAGGCGCGGCTGGTACCGAAAACGCGCACGGTGTACCGGGTACTAAAGGCAAACCGGCAAAGCCAGGCTACCTAGCGGCAACATTTTACGATCTTCGTCGCCGCTCCATGCAATCTGTAACCATTGATAAAGACCATACACAATTCCAAATCCAAAACACAAGCGTGGATTTGAAGACAGGGATTATAGAGATAACAGGGGATGAAGTGGTCCAGAAGGCAGCTCTGGCTTTCAGTATGGCAACACTGGTGGTGCTGTGTCAACCTCGACTACAGGACGACAAAGGGAAAATTGGGATTGATCAAAAACAGAATGGAACCAAGACTGTTCAGCAACTGGAGGGGGAAGACTTTGTGTTGGTGATGGCCGCTGGTTACATGGAAACGACACCGTGTAATACTTTTGTGAAGAATTGCGATGGTGGCGGTTGTGCTGGTTGTTGTGGGGGTGGCGACGCCGGTGGGTGCGGTGAGTGCGGGGGGTAAGGCGGGTGCGATGGGTGCGGTGGGTGCGGAGGATGTGGCGGGGGCGGTGGGTGCGGAGGGCGCGAGAGAGGTGGCGGTCCGGTGGGTGCGGTGGGTCTGGTGGGTGCGGTGGGTGTGGGGGATGTGGCGGGTGCGGGGGATAGCGGGGCGCCTGTAGGTGTGGTTGTTGCGGTGGGTGTCGGGGATGTGGCGGTGCGGTGGGTGTGGAGGTATGTGGGGGATGTGGTGAGTACGGTGGGTGTGGTGGGTGTGGGGGATGTGGCGGTGCTGTGGGTGTGGAGGTATGTGGGGGATGTGGTGGGTACGGTGGGTGATGTGGGTGTGGGGATGTGGTGGGTGCGGTGGGTGTGGAGGATGTGGGAGATGCGGCGCGTGCAGAGGATAGCGGGGAGCCTGTAGGTGTGATGGTTTCGGTGGGTGTGGGGATGTGGCGGGTGCGGTCGGTGTGGAGGGCGTGTGGGATGTGGCGGGTGAGGGAGATAGAGGGGCGCCTGTAGGTGTGGTGGTTGCGGTGGGTGTGGGGGATTTTGCGGGTGCGGTCGGTGTGGAGGGTGTCGGGGATGTGGTGGTTGCGGTGGGTGTGGGAGATGTGGCGTGTGCGGGGGATAGCGGGGCGCCTGTAGGTGTGGTTGTTGCGGTGGGTGTGGGGGATGTGGCGGTGCGGTGGGTGTGGAGGTATGTGGGGGATGTGGTGAGTACGGTGGGTGTGGTGGGTGTGGGGGATGTGGCGGTGCGGTGGGTGTGGAGGTATGTGGGGGATGTGGTGAGTACGGTGGGTGTGGTGGGTGTGGGGGATGTGGCGGTGCGGTGGGTGTGGAGGTATGTGGGGGATGTGGTGGGTACGGTGGGTGATGTGGGTGTGGGGATGTGGTGGGTGCGGTGGGTGTGGAGGATGTGGGAGATGCGGCGCGTGCAGAGGATAGCGGGGAGCCTGTAGGTGTGATGGTTTCGGTGGGTGTGGGGGATGTGGCGGGTGCGGTCGGTGTGGAGGGTGTCGGGGATGTGGTGGTTGCGGTGGGTGTGGGGGATGTGGCGTGTGCGATGGGTGTGGAGGGTGTAGGGGATGTGGTGGTTGCGGTGGGTGTGGGAGATGTGGCGTGTGCGGGGGATAGCGGGGCGCCTGTAGGTGTGGTGGTTGCGGTGGGTGTGGTGGATGTGGCGGTGCGGTGGGTGTGGAGGTATGTGGGGGATGTGGTGAGTACGGTGGGTGTGGTGGGTGTGGGGGATGTGGCGGTGCTGTGGGTGTGGAGGTATGTGGGGGAGGTGGTGGGTACGGTGGGTGTGGTGGGTGTGGGGGATGTGGTGGGTGCGGTGGGTGTGGGGGATGTGGGGGATGCGGCGCGTGCAGGGGATAGCGGGGAGCCTGTAGGTGTGATGGTTTCGGTGGGTGTGGGGGATGTGGCGGGTGCGGTCGGTGTGGAGGGTGTGTGCGATGTGGCGGGTGAGGGAGATAGAGGGGCGCCTGTAGGTGTGGTGGTTGCGGTGGTGTGGGGGATTTTGCGGGTGCGGTTGGTGTGGAGGGTGTCGGGGATGTGGTGGTTGCGGTGGGTGTGGGGGATGTGGCGTGTGCGATGGGTGTGGAGGGTGTAGGGGATGTAGCGGGCGCGGTGGGTGTGGAGGGTGTCGGGGATGTGGTGGTTGCGGGGGATGGAGGGGCGCCTGTAGGTGTGGTGTTTGCGGTCGACTGGTGGATGCGGGGAATAGAGGGGAGCCTGTGGGTGTGGGGTGCAGTGGTTGTGGTTTGCTCGAGAAATGTCTTAGGTGTCCTGGGTGCGGAATGTGGTGGGTGTTGAGGTTTTGAAATTTTCTCTGCTCGGTAGAGAAAACTGTCTAGTTCCAACTGTTCAGTTTTTTTTCAGTTTTCAATTTTATCTATATTTTCTCATGCACCTTTTTTATCGTTCCCTTTTTTCTTTGAGATTGGAAAAATGCATTTAAACAGTAGAATCTGTCCACATGGGATGTCTTCTAGTCTTAATTCATGTCATTGAGACCCCAACTTTCTATGGCTTCGAACCGATTACTACTGTCGTGGTGCTTACAGGTACTGTAGTACTAGCCACCAAAGTAGCATCTCTCTCTGACGTACTTATGTAAGTATTCCCAGCAAAGCATTGCCCTTGCCGTAGTTACACCAATGAAAAGAAGGACCAAACTGCCAATTGTATTTTCCAAGGTGATTCAATGAGTTACCAGCACTTTGGTTGCGACCTCACAACGCTCAGCCGGCCAGAATTCCCTTTTCCATCTATCTATAAATCCGGATGTGTATGTGTCTTGTTCTGTGCATGATTTGCACGTTCAAAATATGCGATACTGGCGTCTGATGCTCACACCCTTCTTTGTACTAGAAACCTGCTTAGAATGAAACCATTACTAGGGCCTCGGGATAAATAAGGCCCTTTCTCAAATTACTGAATTAAACTAAAACACGAAGCATTGTAAGCTACTAACACACAGTTGTAAATAAAAAGTAAGATACTCACAGTTTAGAGTGCGTCATTGTTATGAAAGTAGTGTATCGCTTGTATGGCCAATCTTCCCGAACAGCAAATCCAAATCCCACTTTATAGAACTCTTCTGTAATAAACACTACTTCACACTTATCTCTAGACACTGTTTGAAGATAAGTCTTATCTCCTGAAAGTTATCAATACATAGACTCAATTTTTATAGGTTATGCGGTAATAACAACTTCTTTTACATTTGTTAAGGAAAGTACAAAATTCTATTGAATTTACAAACAAATAATCTAGTATTCTTTCCGAAATAAGTTAAATTTGTTTCTATTTGATGTTCAATAGTAATTGTTTATAAAAAAATGCTGTATATTTAGTCAACGTAAAACTTAATAATTGAAATTATAATATTATGGTGGCAGATAAAGTATGTATTTGCTTAACAGTACTAAAACAGGAACATAAGATAGTACATTGTGAATGCTTTGCACCCCTGCTGTAAATTGTAGTGGGACCCTGGGATGGGATGACTCCATACTTGGGACCATGTTATAGATACGACCACTTTTCAGTGGTCTTGTGTTGGGAATATTTCATTGTTAATGGGACCAATCCCGAAATCAGACAATATTAATTCAGTCCCAATGTGTTTTCAAACGAGAATCTATTTCGTAAAGGTGAAATATTAAACACTTGGCCAAAAAATAATATTTTCAAAATTCCTTTCTCATTTCGAGTAGAATTTAACAAAATTTCAGTCGTGACTTTCCTTTGATTTTCATTTACAAACAAAATCATCTTAACTTCCCGTGATATTAACTTTTCTGCAAATATTATAGAAATAATCCCTGGTTACCGATCCGATGAGGGTCTTATTGTGGTGAATACTTCCTGTCCGTCTCATGACCTAACTTCCCTCCCTCCCTCCCTCTCTCTCTCTCTCTCTCTCTCTCTCTCTCTCTCTCTCTCTCTCTTTCTCTGTCATGTCCTAACTCCCCTCGATGTTTGTATCTCTGATGCTATCTACCTAGCGCTCTCTTCACTCACTTAATCACACACCCATACACTCATTTTATTCATACTTCCTGTATCATACAGTTAGTTTCCCTGAATACGATTCATACAGAAACAACTATTTGCTGTCAAATTCTATGCAATTTGGCTGCCTGCCAGTATCAACCTATATATATATAAATACTTACATATCAATTTATATATATGAGCACTTGTGTAAATAATATGTTAGTTGTTCGTTTGTTCTGCCGTTGTTTTTTTTTTTTTTTTCATTTTTATAATGTCGTATTTTTATGCTACGAAAAATATTGACACAGCCATGGAAGGGTTACGAAACAATGAAGCTTATTTAAGCCCAATTTATCAATTAAATTAATATCTAAAAACTGTCGAGGGTTGGCCGAATATAGCAAAAGAAATGAATTACTCCACTGGATAAAAAATAGTAAGTACTGGGAATTTGATTTCATAATGCTACAAGAAACACATAGTGAAGAGAAGGACATTTGGAATTGGGCAAAAAATTGGGCTACGTTTAGGAAACACGATGAGCTCTAGTAAAAGTAAAGGGGTATTAACTATTGTTAAAAGTGATTATGTTAAATTTATTTCCAGCGAATTTGTAAGCAAGGACGGTAGAACAGTCGCTATTGACCTAAAAATTGAGGAAGTGAGCTACTCCATATTCAACTTTTATGCACCAAATCTCGAATATCAACAAAAACAACAGGAGTTTTATGATTAAATCGGTAACATGATTCAGGAAAGAGAGGAAAACAAAATAGTTATTGGTGGTGACCTGAATGTTATCTTAGATGGCAACCTTGACAGAACTCCGATAAATACTAAGGCATATAAAGGGGTGGAAACAATTAAGGAACTTATAGAACAATACAACATAATTGATCTATGGCGGATAAAAAAACCCTGGGGAAAAACGCTTTAATTTAATACAATCTCGACTTGATTATTGGTTAACTTCCCATGATATTAACTTTTCTGCAAATATTATAGATATAATCCCTGGTTATCGATCCGATCATAGTGCTATTGTGTTATCTGTAAAAATCCCTAACTCTGAAAGAAGCCGTGGTCCAGGTTATTGGAAATTTAATGCAAATTTTTTAAGTGATACGTTCAAAGCATAAAAGCTCTTGTCTTGAAATTCACACACGAGTTAAGGCTTTTGGACCCGCATCTTTAATGGAAATATATTAACCATGAAATGATAAAAGATACCATTAGATATTCAAAACTAAAATCATATACAAGGAAATTGGAAAAACTAAATTTGATAAAAACTTTAGAAACTCTATATACCAGTCTTCAGAAGGGAAATATAAGCCAAAATGAACAAGATGAAATCTTTAGTGAAATCAAAACAATTAATATTGAGCTAGAGCGTATAGAGAGAATCAGTTCCATGGGACATTACATCTGTAGCAAGGCATATTACCTAGAACATGATGAAACAAATTCAAAGGTATTCTTTGCAATTGAGAAAAGAAATTACGGACGGAAACATATTAAAAGGTTCATCGACAAAGATGAGGAAGATGCAGAACAACCCCAGAAAATATTAGAGACAAGTGCTCGTTTTTATAAAAATTTGTACCAAAATTTACTATTTCTTCGAGTCTAGAAATATTCCCAAGATACCCAAAGTCCATGCTAAAATGCTTAATACATAATTAACAAGACAAGAGCTTTTAAGTGTCATTAATAACATGAAGAAAAACAAATCTCCAGGTATTGATGGCTTGACGGCTGAATTTTATCAGTTTCTTAGATATGAGACAGTCGATTTGCTACTAGAATCATTTTCATACAGCTATGAGAGAGGATATCTCAGTGTTGAGCAAAGAAGAGGGATTATAAGGCTTACCCCCAAACAGGACAAAGACTTAGTGTATCTGAAAAACTAGAGACCAATAAGTATTCTAAATGTCGATATGAAAATATTAACTCAAACTATAGCCCGTAGATTTCAGAAAGTACTACCGATAATTATCGACAAAGAACAAAATGGCTTTGTTAAAAATAGATTTATCGGTCTCAATATAAGAACACTTATTGATAGTATTGATTTCATGAACAGAAATAATCTCGGAGGTTTTTGGTATTTATCGATTTTGAAAAAGCGTTTGATAAGCTAGATTTGGACTTCATAGACAAATGCCTGGAGTGCTTTGATTTTGGCAATAGCATACGGAGGTGGATTAAAATCATATATACAAAAATTGAAAACTGCACAATAAATAATGGTTATACAAGTCAATATTTTGAAATAAAAAGGGAGTAAGACAAGGAGATCCTCTCTCAGCACTGATATTTATCATAGCGATGGAAATTTTAGCAAGAGAAAATAACAATATAAAAGGTATTTAGGTAAATAATATTGAGACGAAAATCAGCCTTCTGGCCGATGATGCAACCTTATTACTAAGCGATATATTTCTTTAAGAAATGTATTAAATGTGTTTGTTATGTTTTACTATACTTCTGGTCTGAGAGTAAATATTGAAAAGTCAGAGATATTGCAAATAGGTAGAGCGCCAATGAGATTTCTTGAAAAGAAACCTTTAGATTTAAATGGACAGAGGGTGATGTAGTGTCTTTGGGCATACATTATTTTAATGACATTGAAAAGATCACTGATGTTATCTCAGAGATAAACTGACAAACTTCAAACAAACGTTGCATAACTGGTCAAAATTTTATATGACATTGAAAGGGAAAATAACTATTATTAAGAATCAGGCGCTTCTAAAAATCCTTTTTGTAACCAATCCTTTATATTCCCAAATGGTTCATAAGTGAAGTAAACTCAGTGTTAGACCAATTCCTCTGGGAAGGAAAACCGCATAGATTCCAGAAGAACGTACTAATACAAGACTTTAAGGACGGTGGTCTAAGAAATTTAGATTATAACTTTTTTTATGTGCACAAAAAATCATGTGGGTAAAACGTGTTTTGGAAAATGAAAACACTCTAAGTGTTGCCTTTCTTAAAAAGTATCTTCCAAATTTGGCATTTTCGTACATACTCTCTTGCGATACTGACCCAGAAAGGATACCTGACCATATACCCAAATTTTACCGCAATATCCTTTGTGCTGGGTATTCAGTGAATAACCCCTCTTACGACACAAGCTGCTTAATGTAACAGTGCGTCTCGTTTAACAAGAATATTGTGATAAATGATGAGCCGATGTTTTATACTGAAATAGCGCGTAAAGGAATTATGTTTATAGTGGATCTGCTAGATGCAGAAGGGCGGCTTATGGAAGCAGGGGAAATTAAGAGCAAATTTAATTTAAATACAAATCTGTTAAAAATCATGGGGCTACTAAGTGCTATACCGAATGATTGGAAGAAGAGTATAAAACAAAATTGTATCGTAGACAAGAACACAATGGCACCATTTTCCCAAATTGTACAGTTAAGAACAGACGCCATAACAAAAAACATAACTAAATTGAACTCAAAAGAGGTATATTGGTTAATTATAAAGAAAAAGTCAACAACGCCAAGCTGCATAAACAGATGGGAAAAGATAACATCGTTTTGAACTCGTCCCCATGGAGAGAAATATTTGAAAAAAACGAGATATCTGACAAAAAATGCAAAAAATACTATGATAAATTTTAAGACAATGCATAAAAATTATGCATCTGATTTCATAGTATCCAAATTTGACCAAGATATTAAACCAATCTGTGAACAATGCAATAAAAAAAGATATTGTTCACATTTTCGACATGTTTGGTGAGATTTACACCTTTTGGTCTTCGCTGGAAAAGTGAGTAAATAGTAACATAATAAGAAAGAGCTCAAAACTCAGTATTTGTTGAAGGAAAAAATTGCTTGGCTTATTGAAAGAAGATGTTGCAGTGAATTACATATTTACAATTGACTTTGTGCTCTTACAGGCCACAATGTATATACACAAGAGTAGTATTCATAAAGAAGATGTTTATTTTATAAATTTTTAATCATACTTAGAAATGTTGTAATGATTGAAAAATTGGCATATTCGTCAAAGCATGTAAATTTTAAATACTTAGAGGAATTGTATTGTTTGTTATAGTCCCAAGCCTCAGTTACTCGTCTGTTTTTTACGTCTTATATAATCCATGATCTGTGTCGGTATATTTACTACATACTCGAAAAATGTTTGTAGAGACATTTATTTTACGACTCATTTGTATAATGTAGATAATGCTGTATGTACAAAGGACAATTTCTTACGGCGAAATAAACAAAAATAAAATAAAAAGATTTAAAAAAAAACATCTTTTTTTAGATTCCGAAACTCTTCTAAAACTTTTTTGTCAGTTCGAAACCTTTCGAAACCTTTCACAGCTCTGTTCTATGCAACGGCATCGTCTCCCCCTCCAGGCCCTCACCTAGAATTTTGTGTAACTGAAGCTAATAAACTGTCTGAACATTCAGTGTATTTAAAATGACTAAGTAAGATTTTGGATCTACCAACACAAGTGTTTCCTAATGCTCAGAGTGTTTGGCTTATGCAAATAAGGCACACGTAATTTATGCAATGTACAGTGTGGCCGTTGGCATATGCGAGAGCTTGAGCAAATATTTCCGCAGTTTTTACGCGTTGCATTTCTTTATAAAACTCTCTGAAAATTTTTTTGAAAACTTACAGCACAGAACACCACAGTTGCTCAGCTTTGTGCGGGCTCTCACTGCGTAAACACATAACACAGCGAATGCCTGATTAGTCAATCAAACCTTAAGTCAACAAAACCCCAAACACTACTCGGCTTATAAGACGTATTCAAGCTGTGTTGTTTGCTAATATATTTAGCTGGTATTAAGTTGTGAACCTATGGAGTTTTTTTTCTTGACAGTGGTCTGATTTTTTTAGAATATTATAGGCCGAATACATGCTGTGGCATAAGCTCTGGACATAGTTGTATAACACACTGTATGCATGTATAAAATACTTTATATTGTTATTCAAGAAATAACGCATTGAAGGAAGTATTTTTGCGTTTAAATTTTTGTCATTTGTCGCTAGCTAGTTCTAGTTTTTATCATGAAAATGAAAACGATGGTGAAAACAAAAAGCGATTTGCAGATGAAGTACTACAGATATGCGAAGTTTGGGAGTCCTGGGGCCAGTAAGGCCAGAGCACTGGTAAACACCAAATAGCGGACGAGTAAAGAGAAAAAAGGTCCTAAACATTGGTCCCGTACAACTTCAATGGTATCTGGCGATACAATCATTTAAGTTTCTATTTTATCCAATCAACATTTCGTGCTATGCGCGTGAGTGGCTCAAAGAAAGTGTGTGTGGGGAGCAATTGGGTTGTGACTAATACGACGCTGTAGAAAAAAATTTAAACGTCTTCCATTATTGTAAAGTAATTGTATTATATCAATATTGTAAGATTCCTTGTGCGTAATTACGTCATTTTTTCTCTGCTAAAAATGAGAAGTTGCTCCTGTCGCAATTATTGCAGGCAGCGAATGTTATTGGTTTACCGGTTCATGGATATCTCAGGATTGGCAAACGCCTCAGCAAATCCATCGCTTTCTTTCTTATCTGCATTGCCTGGAAACGCATTTCCCCTCTCATTATGGTAAAAGTGTTTGTTGAAGAAAGGGACGTGCTCACAGTGAAAAATAAAAAAATTATAGTCATTTGTTTTTAATGTATGTACAGTAAAATAACTTTTATTAAAATAACGGTTATCTTTAATTTTCCACCACCCCCACCCAATAAATCTGTGTTTGTATGTTCAGGTGGAATGGTGGAATTTATATCTACAATGCTATTTAAAGTGTGAATTTTCAATAAAAAATATTCCGCCAAACGAAGGGGCAGCTGTGTTCTCTTTTCTATAGTCTATCGCATTGTTTTTAAAATAGCGCACATTTTAGGACCTTTATATATCTTTCCAGAAGCATTGCCTACGCGGGAGGAATCAAGGTTATCCTGAGTGCACGAGAGTGAATCGGCGCACAACGTGTTTTCAGACTCCAGCAATGCAGGCACCCTTTGGCATTGGCAGAATTTCGTTTCGTCCTACGTAAGCTAGAATAAATGTCTTTTTTTTTGGTGAGTCAGGCGAAATAAGAGAGGTAGGTTTAGATCCTGACCTGCAACAATCCCGAACCACTACACACACTTTATAAAATATACTATGCAAGAAAAGTTATTTGTATCGGTGAAAAATTTTGCCGTTCTGCCTCAAAACTAAATGAAAATGAAATAAAATAACCTTTTTTTAATTTTTTCAATATCTTTGCTCTGCGACATAGACATTTGAAGTTCGGTAACATTTGGTAAAGGTTAGAACTTCGCGTTTAAAGTCACAAGGGTTTGTCTTAAAAAATGACAAATTCCATGTTCAATACTGGGTAGGTCCTCCTTGAAGCGATTAATATGGTCACCAATATTGTTGTTGTCATTATGGTTGTCAGACTACCCAAAAACGGTCCTCAATAGAATTCAATTCAACCAGATTTTCACACTTAACGAACAACAGCTTCACAGCGAATGGACGGATACCATGGAATACAAATAATTTTTTGTGCATAGTATAGTTGAATAACCTTTAGGTTAATTGTCGTACCCATCTCATTTAGATGAATTATGGCTGGACGAATGGTCGCGAGATGAATTGCCATTTAGATGCATTGTCACTAGATGAATTATCGTGAAATCAACTTTATTATACTCTTATATAAGTGTTAGTTATTCTTGATGTGTAACACTTAGTGCCTCCTAATTCTAACTCCAACGCTACTTTCACTGATGTCAATACTTGTGGGGATACTTGTGGGGACTATGGCATGTTATGAGCATGAAAGACTTGTTTGAGCTGTAAGATCGCAGGGAACTGAATAGCACTGTTTTATATAGAAGGGCATCTCCAGTTTTAACTAGCACCTTCCAACTGCATTTAAAGCGTTCTTTGAGCCTATATTTTTTAATTTTATAAGATTACGTGATGTTAAGTGAAATTAAGTCAAATTGTGTCAAATTTTAGCAGAATTTACCAGCTATTTTTGGCACTAAATGCAATTAATGATGAGCTACCAAATTGCAATCAAGGTGTTTCAAAATCTGAACAGCGCACGATACATGTACAAAGTCACTGCTGTTAGGATACGACATTTAATGCATGATTGCTTTCGAGAAATAAAAGAATAAAAATGAAAAAAATGTGTCGTACTTATCGAGTGATATACGGATTGAGTTTATAGATAATTATGACGCTCAAAATTTCTGGAGCTCGGAAAATCAAACGACTTTCGCTCAGTCCTGAGGGTTCTGGTGTAATGTTTTTTAAAAAATTAACTTTATTGTAGGATCCAAAGCAGGAGAATAGATTTCAAAATATGTCACTAGACAATTTTAAGGAACAAGAAAAACTGGAACCGTCTAAAATAAAATCAAAACCCAATTTGTTGTCTTCAATCATAAACTCTAAATATATATATATATATATATATATTTATATATATATATATATATATATATATATATATATATATATATATATATATATATATATATATATATATATATATATATATATATATATATATATATATATATATATATATATATTTCTTTATGATATTAAATGAACTTCATAATAACGTCGAGTCGAAGAAATTATACTAACTGAAGTATATCTCAAATCTGTACGAACTGAAGTATGTCAACCTTTGTCCTAATATTTCAAAATTGTACGAGCTGAAGTATGTCAACCTTTTTCCTTATACCTCAAAATTGCCCTTATTTCTCAAAATTATACGGTCTGTTGTATACGTTTTTCCTGAGAAAATTGCACAAGCAGAGGGAAACACCGATAAACTTTAAAAAATGAACAAGTTACAGACTTTCATGATGTAATAAATGTGGATAACAACCGTTATCAACTTTTAGAACATTATTATGCAATTCATGGACCACACGCGTTGATATTAACTGTTATCTTCTTTTAATACTCAAACATGATTTTCTTACTTTTCAGATTAACTATTGACCTCAACGCGACAAACACCCCACATTCATATGCACTGCTTTTGACATCTGAGTTTATGTTCTTATGTATTTTATTAAAAAGATTAAAAAGGAAATGCTCAAAATAAAAGGAGTATAATATATATGTAATTGCTATAATGTAATTATAATACTAATAAGCTATTTAAGAAACTCTTAACCTCTGTGGACCATGACCAAGCCCTCTCCTTTCTGCTGATAAATAGCGGCGTCTTTAGCAACTGGTCAAAGTTATCCGTCTGCAGGTTTCGCAAAGGTTTGAAGTTTGAGTCGTCTGCGGCAGTCGTCCGAAAATTTTTACTGGCAATACGCCCTTAAAATACACATTACCTTATGCCGTTTGTTCGATATTGACGGACTATTTTGTTATCCAATGGCTAATCCCGAAGATATTAACAGCCAAATAACGCATTCTACCACCTTTCAAAAGAAAGTTTGTTGCTGGCTCAGTTGATCATTTTCTTTGCTTCAAATGGCGTGTGACAATATTGTGATATGTTTCAACAGAGGTATATTACTGATAACTATTTGCGAAAAACTAATTACGTGACACCTGAAACAACATCTTCTATATAACTCCGTTCTCTGCGCCATATTTATAGTCATTCTGTGACGCCATCTCAAGTAATGTTTCAAAGGGAAGTCGTGTGTTTGTCCCGGCAAGAAATGCAATAAGGTTCCCTTGCAATTATAAAAGAGTAGAGGGGTTAACACATAGTCATTTGTGTATATTCAACTGTTTTGTCTATTGATATTAAGAACAAAGATAACAAATGCAAGCACTACCTTTTAAGCAAACCTTTGAAACATCTAAAACTTTTAAAACTATTTGAGTCAACTGCTTCACAGGAAAGGAAGTGTTCTGATACAGGAGGACAACATAATATACAGAACCTTGTTACAAGGCTTACTCTCAAACTGAATTCTCTTTCCTTATGGCATGATCCAAATCTAACTAATGGGTATACTCTTAGACGCAAATCTTTAATTAGAAACTCAAGGTGCTGTTTTAGAAGATGAAGATGTTGTGGAATCGCAGTTACATCTGAATTTGATACAGACAACTACAAGAATAAGCCATTACCTGCCCCAACTTGCACGCTATTACTTCATTATAATATTTATCTCACAGTCTATAGAGAGCTTAGGGTTGAGGAATTGCAATTACCTGTAAATATTGCATATATATTTGCAATCACAAGCCTTCCGCACCCGCCACTAGCCTTCTTGGACCTGTTTGGGGCTCTTGGGTACTTTCTAAGTCCGAATTTACTAATTAATCTCAGACGGATTCAGTTGATACAAATAACAACAAATTCATAAGTTGTAGTTTCTAAATGTTACAGGTTTCGAAATCAATTTGTTAGTAAATATTTTGAAACTTATGAAGCAAGATATGTAATAGTAGGTTTCCAAAGTATAGCTGCACTGTTTCAGTTAACATATCATAGCCATTCAAGAAGAGCTTTTAAGAATTCTATTTCTCTAATTTTTTATTTTAAATATAGAATTTTAAAGTTGCGAAATTTCTTACAGTAATACAAGAAACAAAAAACAAGGGTTTAAAAGTGTATATATTTTTAAATATATATTTTAAAAGTTATTTCTAATAGCAATGTGACAAACAAGAATACATTATAAGGCAAGAGTGCCATTTGTTAAAAATTTATACTGAAAGAGGAGTCGAAAAAAAACCTCATAAATCTTTTTCACAGAGTAATTTCTTATGTAGTAAATAGCTAACGAGTGCTAAATCCTATATATGCTATTAAAATAAATAATACGTTTATTGAATTTTTTTTGCTTTCAGCCTTGTATATATTTCTATTGGTTGTAACGTTTGATATAATTCTCTTCTGTCAAGCCCCTTACTTTTTAAAAAAAAAATCTCCAAACAAATAAAATAGCATGTCATCCATTTTACGCACGCGATCAACACTATGTTGCGGTCTTATAATTTTGCTTATAGAAGTCAAACAAGTTATCAATCCCGCTACCACAAACACTGTTATTACTGCTAATAGCCACACTTGTCAGTGAAGTGGCCGAAACATCCAGCTAAATTGAATTAATATTACAACTACAAATTGGCGGCGAATTGGTATTGTCCGCTTGTTATAAAACATTTTTAATCGTCCATTTTCTAATTTACACTTCGGATGAGTACAATTCTGTAAAGTTGTTTGCTGTAACACGTCAGTAATTAATTACTAAGTAATGTATCCATAACTATAACATGATAGCTGTGAAGCTTTCATTTGTGCAGGTACAGTTGAAAAATCAATGAGCTGTTTAATTGCCAATGTAGTAGATTTAACACTTCGCAAGAACCCAAGCAAATTCAAACTGTGGCAAGAACAAACACGGATAAAATAATTAAGTTGCAACTAAGACACAGACAAACACCAGAAAAATTTAACACTCTTGTATTGAACTAAAAAGTAACTACGTAGACACACAAGACTGCTGCATTGCTTTGTTGTCTTCTTACTAAGACTGCTGTTGATTCTTTCCAGAATGGCGACGTGAAGTCTACCACAGTGTCTCGTTCTGCACTTATGGTTAAAACACTCACCGCTGTTTGCATCTCCTTCTCATTAATAATTACCATTAGTACTTTTTTGTCAGCCATCTTTTTCAATAGGTTATTTTGAACTTTTACATTTATAAATAGGTTATTTTAAACTTTCAAATTTTGTTTTGTGAAGATAAATGCATTTTCAAAAATATCAAAAAGTTAACAGATAGGATGTCAAGCGATGGGACAGCCACGAAAATAAAAAGATAGATATAGATAAATAAATATTATAACCAACTATACCCGACAGCTTATAATATAGATTTTAATTTAATATTTAATTTAGAAAAAAAAATTGTCAGTTTCTAAGATGACGAGAGAAACCATTCAACTAAGTTTTTGAATAAACCAATGTAAGACGAAATTCAGATGAAAAAATGGGACTCACTGATAAACTAAACATAATAAATCAATCAAACGAAGTCAAAGCTAACATAACCACATACTGCTACCTTTCATGTCCACAAACTTCTTAGATCTGTTTATTATGCATCTTTCTGTTAAACATTTTGAATGTTGCGGTTTCATTAAAACTCCTTTTTTGGTTACTGTAATTTGCCATAATATTTACTCACCTGCCTATACACTTCTCCTATCATTCCATTTCATGCTCCGTTTTCTATCACGCCGTATTTACCATCTTTTGAATGAAAGATAGTGTATCTGAAATTATTATATTATTATAATAATATTGTATTATTATATTATATTATATTATTATATTTTAACTCGTGTTATAAAGTGCGTTATATAAGTTATCCATTTTTAGAGCTTTGTTTTACGTAAAATTCAACCTATTAATGACATACCATCGATTTGAAGTGTATATTTGTTATGATTTATTTTCACCAGTCTTTGTCCCGAAGACAGACCTGTAGCGTTGAGGATTTGATATAACTATTCCACCATTGTGCTTTATGTTCTTAGGTGCACAAAGGCAAATTATACAGGTTCATTCAAACAACAGTTTGTAATTTATCGCTGTTAAATGTTTCCTTTTGTTTAAAGACTAAATGGTCATTTTGTTGCAACTGAGAAAGGTATGTCATTCCGCCATACAAAATAAACTAGTAACCATACCCTTATGCAAATATATAACCTTTACCTGAAATCCAAATATTCCGCCAAAACATCCAAGAGTGCAATACAAATCCAATGTAATGCGTCGTTCCATTGTCAAGCCATTTCTTTATGACAAATGGATTATACTAGAACGCAATGAAAACATATTTGTATAAATAAGATTATTGACAGAATCAGTTAAATCTAAAAATGGTAAAGGCCATCTTCTTTCACGTCAGCAGGAACAATTTTTTCATGAAGGCATGTATAAAATTTTAATACGCAAAAAAATTTCTCTAAAATTCTCAACCATAGTTTTTATTTTTATTTTTAATGAAAGATCATTAATTACCAGAAATTAAAATTAATGGCAAAGTTCTTTTCATTGCAAAACAATTGAGATTTCATGACAGTTGTAAAATTGTAAAATTACTCAAACTTTCGGTTGTGAGGGGAAAAATACCTTATGAGCCAAGGCAATTAAAATCCTGATCATAGTCCCTTCTTAAAACAAAATACTATTTCCGCCCAAGCATTTTTAATATGCGTTACCTCCTCTGTAACAACGTTGAAATATTGCCCGTTGAAACCTTCAAATGGATTGGGAAGATGTGTGACCTATTGACTATAGGCTGGGGCATGGTTTTTTAAGCTAGTGTTGTCAATGATCCTGTATGGTTACAGTCCAGCACGCACTTAAAGAAAATAATTTCTTTACAGTTGCAATTTACTTCATGTTAAAAACGTTTAAACACTTTTAGCAACCTCTAAAAGACTAAATGATTTGTATAAATTATCAAATGGTCGTTTAATGATTTGTATAAATTATCAAATGGTCGTTTTGATTATTGTCTTCTGATATTTCTTTATGACAGGATCATAAGCTAATCATATGGTTCATTAAAAACGGAACAGAAAAAAATTCGTTAAATGAATTACACTAGCAAAGATTGCACATAAGCACATAGATATACATATAGCAGTCAAATTCGTTGATATTTCCATATCAATATACAAATTTTTTTCTTGTTGTGAAAATTTCGTCAGTTTTTCAAACATTTTCCTGAGCAATAATCTGGTACGTAGGCTGAGTCATAGAACCGAGTCATATAGATAGAATATCATAAAGAATGCAAAAAGGGTTCGCCGATAAAGGGAAAAAGGGAAAAGGCAAAAAGCAGTTCTTCTGTAACAGCAGCTGCAGAAAAAAACAAATATTAAGGAATATTTTCAGAGTAGTTACCGTTCTGAATATTTTCAGAGTAGGTAAGTAAAGAAGTGGACGCTATGTCTCAAGCGGAAACAAATTCGCCATCTATAGAAACTCTCGCAGCGTGCCCAGCAACTGAAAAAGACATAGAAAACTTAGCAAAATGTCCATCAAAGAAGTATCAATGGCGAGAGACATGAAAAAATAAAATTACAACGGTCTCTTGATCCAATCCAAATTGAGGCACTCAAAAAGGATAACACACAGCAAGTGATTATAAATGATCAAAACGCGCGCATTAAAACCTTGGAGTCCGATGTTCTGAATATCAAAAGCCACTTTGTGCGGTACAACCTAATTTTTAAAACAACATAGCAGGCAGTGGTCCGAATGAAGATATTACTTTAAAGGTTGAGGACACCTTCACTCAAATCAGGTTAGAAAACGCCCAGACGCTTGGCATAGAGAGAGTCCATCGATTAGGTCCTAAAGGTAGCAAAATTTCCATTGTGGTCAGAGTTAGTAAATTTGAAGACCGAACAACCGTGTGGAAATCTCTGAAAAATCTGGCCCAGACTAACATTTTTGTCACTTTTCCGAACCTATTGAGCAAACTAGAATAGAGCTGTATCCACTTCGTCTACATCCCCGTCGTCATTATGACAATGTGTACCTAATCAGAGACACTTTGGTGTGCAACGATAAAACTTACACAAAAAACACTGTCTGTAAGTCAGTTATTTAAAGAAAATGGCGACCAAGGATCTATAACGGATAAAAACACTGTCTGTTTGGGTAAATATTCACTTCTATCAAACTTTTACCTATGCTCCTTTAAATACCAAGGAAACCATATACAATTAAATACAAGCATACCAACATGAAAACAGAAAATATGTCGGAAATAGCGAAGTAGCAGAAGAAATCCTCAAAATGTGTGATTCAATAAAAATTAAGCATTCAGACGATAGCATTGGTGACGACATCTGGTGTGCTTCGGATGAAGCGAAGCGTGCAATGGAAGCAATACTAATCGCAAAATTTAGTCAGTGCGAAAAAACCGAAAAACGCCCTTTTCTTAAATTAATAGCGACTTGGATAGTGGTTCGCGGTACAAAGCGCCCAGCAGAAGTTAATTCCATCCCCAAAGCAAAGTATTGGTGAACAGGGATTAATAATGGCTTTAAAGTTGCACTCAAAATTGATTACCGGAAGGGGGAAAATACCCTAGGAAAAAATCTGGAATGTGTTAAGCAATTAGAATGTTAAACTGAATATAACTTTTAAAGATAACTTGCGCTTTAAATTACAAGATTTAAAAAATCTTGGACCAATGGTCGAGGTTGCATCTCACCATAAAAGGTAAAATAACTATCATAAAAAATTTAGCACTCCCTAAGCTAATATACATTACACATATTACAAACAATCCAAAATGGTTTCGCGATGAAATCAACGGCAGCATGAAACAATTTATGTGGGGAAAGAAACCCTCTGCGACACAAAATGCAGTACTTATACAAGACTACAGTGAGGATTAACTGTGCCAACTACACTTAATCGCTTATAAAAATGCAAGGCAGTTTTTCATTTGCATTTATGGCTAAATATCTATCAAATCTGCCTTTTTCATGTCATACTATCTTTATCAATTAATCCCACAATTTTGAATAAATCAATGCTGAAATTTTACTATGAAATTTTCCACAAATGGTATTCAAGTAAGAAAGACCCTGAGTCATTAACTGATATTCTAGGTGAATTATCTGGTATAACAAAAAAACAATGTACAGCTTATGTTAATTTTGGCAAAGACGTTTGTCACAATAGATGGTTCTTAAAATTGTTTGAATCGAAACTTTTTCTTAAAATTTCATCGAATCCTAGCGAAAAGCCGAAAAAATACTGCATATTGGTGGAATTGGAGAGGGGTTGGTACTTTACTAACACTACCCTCCTCCCCAGAACAAATGAAATTCCTTTGAAGCATTTTAAAACAATTTTTTATACAAAAATACCTGTAGAGTTTTGATAAACCTAAAAATTTCAGGTTAATTTTAAGCATTTAAATCAATATAATCAATTTTCATGCAGAGATATTATCTAGAGACAACCACACAGCGTATCCCACAACAATGGAGATTATTTCGGATGAATATGATAATGTGCAATTTTCGTTTGGAATGTGTGACACATTATAAAAGGAGTATAAAACTTTTAATAAGCAAACAGCCTGTGGAAAATCTGGACATTGTTTTTATGCAAAAACACGTCTGAAATTGCAGGTTACCTTTCACTTTTCGAATTCAGGCTCTATCTATAAACCGAGTGAAATAAAATCTGGTGTGCATCGTAGAGTTTAAAACTTTCACACCAGGCTTTTGTCCAGCATGAATACATAATCAAAAAGCCAACAGCGAAAGTCCTTTCCTTAGGCGTATTAACACCTTGGAAAATGGTAAAGTGCTTGTAAAAACCATAATGTAAGGTAAGGTTGTTATATGAGAACAATGCAGCAGATCATTCACTGGCACTTGAGTGCTAAGCCGAAAGCCTAATTAATGACTGGCTGTCATCAATGTATAGTATGGTATCCTTTGCACGAATCTTAAATCTCCTTTGACATGTTTAAAAAAATATGATAAACATTAGAAAAAGAATCTAAAATTAATGCATAAATATTATTATAAATAGACTTAAAGTACTAGGTGTCTAGTAATTGTTTTTGGGAAAGCTGGGGCTGTGCAGTCCAAAAGGGCACTAAAAAAATTTAAATCAAAAGGAGCATACATAGGAGCACTCTGTTGTTCCATTTAACGTGGATTCGTGAAAGATTTAGCGTGAATTCTTTGCTCAACAAGCCCACTAATTTTCCAATAGACCTGTGTTTTAATTCAATTAAAAGATTCAAAACTGTGTATTCTGTAATCAGAAAATCCTCGCTACTACGCAACTCATGATTTTCTTACAACAGAATGGTTTTCATCTTTTAACCGTGACTGAAAGTGAGATTTATTCACTTTCCTTCCTTCCTGTAAGGTTTGTGAAGATCCGACGAATACTTTTTGAGATATCGCCCGGACAAAAAAATTTACGGACAGATAGATAGCAATAGCATTCATCCAATATTGGCAGAGGGCTAAAAATGAAAAAGCTCGATAGGTCAGTCACCCATAGGAAAACTAAGTGGCTAAAAAAAGAATCTAAACTTTGAGACTGTGTAATGAAATAAGGATTGCTGTGTCTTAGGATTTAGGATTTAAGATTCTTAAGGATTGCTTGTCTGTAGCCTACACACCATGCTCTTCAACTGAGAAACGCAAATAAAAAACAAGACTGTCAAGTGACAGTGGCCCAGTTGAGGATTCAGTCTTGTGTCTCTTGGAAAATGGCAAGACAGTCTGATCTGGTTGAATGTTGGCGTGGGAAAAATGAAAAAGAGGCCATTGACGGTATCGTGTCTCAGTCATTTGTTCCTTTGAAGTTTTGTCTGGGATAGTACTCACCATTATTTACAGTAGCATCACAAAATTTGGAACGGCAAGTATGACACAAACTTGCATTATCACCCAATTAAAAATGATCGGAGACATCCAGTACTAATATTAAAAATGGTAACATTTACAAAAGAAATGTTTTGCACTATCTTCCCTATTATAGCCCATGTTTCCTATTATCGGCCACCCGAAACATATCATATTTATCATATTTTCGGGTCATAGAATTGACTCCTATTCGGGTCATAGAATTGATTTCTGCATTGATTGATTCTTGATTAAAGCGAAAATGACAAATTGCATTATCGCTCAATGTTCAATATTATCGCCCACTCCAAAAATATCACATTTATCATATTTTCGGGTCATTCCTGTACTTGTACTTTTAAAGCGAATATGACAAAATTCTTGCATTATCGCCCAATGTTTCTTACTATCGCCCACTCGAAAAATATCATATTTTCCATATTTTCGGGGCATAGAATTGATTACTGCACTTTTAAAGCGAAAATGACAAATTTCTTGCATTATCTCAAATGTTTCCTATTATCGCCCACCCGAAAAATATCACATTTATCATATTTTCGGGTCATAGAATTGTTTCTGGTACATTCAATGCGAAAATGACAACTTTCCTGCACTATCGCCCAATGTTCCCCATTATGGCCCACCCGAAAAATATCATATTTATCATATTTTCATGTAGTACAATTGATTTCTGCACGTTAAAGCGAAAATGACAACTTTCCTGCACTATCGCCCAATGTTCCCCATTATGGCCTACCCATTATCGTCCACTTGAAAAATATCATAGAACTGACCAACTGACAACAAAATTACTGAAATCATTCAAACCCAGCCAGAAGAACTTGCATGTCAAATATTGTAATTCTGTGCAAATTGGAACTTTGCTTTTTTGAAAAAAAAATGGAAATTTGCCAATTTTTTAAAAGTTGCAAACTTTGAAGCTCAGTAAAAAATAGTCGAAAAAAATTAGAAATCGAAAAAGAAAGTTTTTTGACTTCTTAGTTCTAAATTCTTCAAAAAACTTTTCGGAATCTTCCATTGAAAATGAGAAACTAGATACGTTTTTTCGTATTTTGCCCAAATTGGCTATAAAATCGTTTAAACCCAAAAAAATAAAAAATTCTTAATGCAGAAGAGGGTTAAGAACTTAAAATTTGGTAAGAATCGGATAAATTTTTTTTTTTAAATTCCACTTTAACGGCTGCGGGACGAGCGAACGGACGGATAAGATAAGATAAGATAAGACAAGGTTTATTCTAATTTCAAACAGGATACATGCAATACAAGATTATTTAACTTGTGTTGATGCGCGGTTCGCAGTTAGGACCAGTGCGCATGTTTATTTAACTTGCGTCGATGCGCGATTCGAGTTTCGGAGTAATTTGCATGTTTATTCAATTTGCGTTGATGAGCGGTTCGCATGTGGGAGCCAGTGCGTATGGTGATGTCTATTTAAACTGCGATGCGCACTTCTTATTTTGGACCAGTGCGCATGTTTCTTAAGGTTGCGTTGATTTGCGGTTCGCATTTCGAACCACAGCGCATGTTTATTTAACTTGCGTCGATGCGCGGTGCTTATTTTGGACTAGTACGCATGTTTATTTAGCATGTGTCGATGTGCGGTTCGCATTCCAGACCACTGCGCTGGTTTTTTTAAACTTCGGTTAATGCGCGGTTCGCATTTCTAACAAGTGCGCATGTTTATTTAACTTGAAATGACCCGCGGTTCGCATTTCGGAATAGTGCGCATGTTAATTTAACTTGCGTTGATGCGCAATGCTTATTCTGGACCAGTGCGAATGTTTATTTAACTTGTGTCGATGCGCAGTTCGCATTTTGGACTACTGCACGTTTTTTTAACTTGCGTTGATGTGCGGTTCGCATTTCGGGCCATTGCGCATGTTTATTTAATTTGCGTTGATGCGCAGTGCTTATTTTGGACAAGTGTCCATGTTTACTTACATTCCGTCGATGCGCGGTTCTTATTTCTGACTAGTGCGCATGTTTATTCAATTTGCGTCAATGCGCGGTTCGCATTTCGGACCACTGCGCATGTTGATGTAACTTGCGTCCATGTGCAGTTGTTTAGAACTAGTGCGCAAGTTCATTTAACTTGCGTCGATGCGCTGTAGGAGGAGTTTCATTTTTTTAAAGACGAAAAAAATCAAAAATTTTCTAATTCACTCAAAAAGCACAAGACGTATGCATGGCCCCCTAGAGAAGGCTCATTCAAAAAATAAATGAAGTCTCGAGTCTTTTTCTTCAAAAATTCCCTGTTCGACTCAAAAAGCACAAGCCGTATTCACGATCGCCTAAAGCATACCTCACACCTAAAATAAATAATATCGGATCAAAACTGTAGAAGATGCATTTTGAGGTATTTTCTTCAAAAATTCCACCAAAAGTTACAAATTCCCAAATTGAGTCAAAAAGCACTAGCCGCATGCTCGACCCATCTAGGGGTTCCTCACATCAAACATAAATGAAATCGGGAAAAAAACTGTAGGTAGAAATGCATTTTGAAATTTTATTCAAACATTCTCCCAAAAATACAAAAATGAAAACGAATAAAATACAAAAATGAAATCGAATAAAAACTACAGGAGGAAGGGCATTTTGAAGTTTTCTAGGCCCCAACCCTTCGGACTGGGGCCTATAGGTTTGGGGTGTCCGTCCGTCTGTCTGTCCGTGCCCACAATGATTATGTTATGTGGTGGATTTTCGGTACATCCGTCACTTATGTGGTTTTTGCTTCTAATGTGTGGTTCTTATGAGGAAGCCACATAAGCACCCATTGAGCACAAAACATACCACATAAGGGAGTCCGTCAAAGTCCGTAGATCAACTGTCCTGTAACACCATATGTTGGTAAATAATGCAACTATAAAGCTAATTTCTAAAGCAAATAAGAAGAGCAGCATTTGTTTAAATCCCGTTGCGGGGTGGGGAGAATCATAAGAATACACCCACTGCGTTCTGTTCCGTGAATTTCTTCATTCTTCCTTCTTTTTTCCCCCACTTGTTTCTTTAGCAAGTGCATACCCATCCTGATATACCTGATATCAGGATGGGTATATATCCTGATATACCCATCCTAGTTCAAATCCTTTTAAATGGAACGTTTTTGTGTAATTTTAATTTTAAATATTATAAAACCTGTAAGTAATATATTCTACAATGTAATATGTATGAAAAATGTAAAACGTTCTATTCCAGAGAACTTTTAACTTCGGTAGTCTATTTCAGAATAGACGGATGCCTATTCCGGAATAGACTTCCGTAGTCAATTTCGCCGATTTCACCCATGACAAAAATTATCTGAATTCTTATTTGCTTGATAAATTCTTTATTTTAAATAATACAGTGTTCTGTTTGTATTACATTATGACCAAAAACCTAAAAGTCAAGCAGTACCCCTTCTTTATCATCGCTTTCGTCCAGCGGGCTCAAAATGAGCCCCAAATCCCTCTGTCTATAACCCTGTTCGAGAAAAAAGTAAACTTCCGGTTTTTGACCTTGACCGTGACCGAGAACATTAAGGTCACCGAGGAATTTTTTATGTGACGTTATTTGGGCGGAAAGGGTCGAAAATAAACTAAAAGTCGCTCTATCTCTAATCGTTTTCCAGATAATAGTCGACTCCCGGTATTTGACCTTGACCGTGACCGAGAACATTAAGGTCGCCGAGGAATTTCTTATGTAACGTTATTTCCGCACAAAATGTCGAAAATGACCTCGCTCATAATCGCTCTGTCTCTAATCGTTTTCGAGATTATAGTCAACTTCCGGTTTTTGACCTTGACCGTGACCGAGAACATCAAGGTCACCGATACATTTCTAAAGTAACGTTATTTGCGCACAAAGGGTCGAAAATGAGCTCAGAATAGCTCTATCTCTAACCGTTTTCGAGACAATAGTCGACTTCCGGTTTTTTACCTTGACCGTGAACGAGAAGGTCAAGGTCACCGAGGTACCTCTTATATAACGTTGTTTAGCCCCAAGGGGTCGGCAACCAGCTCGAAATCGGTATATCTCTAATCGTTTTGAGAAAATACTCAACTTCCGCTTTTTGACCTTGACCGTGACCGAGAACATTAAAGTCACCGAGGAATTTCTTATGTAAAGTTATTTGGGCGGAAAGGATCGAAAATGAACTAAAAGTCGCTCTATCTCTAATTGTTTTCGAAATAATAGTAAACTTCCGGTTTCTTACTGTGACCGAGGTCAAGGTCACCGTAGCACCTCTTATGTAGCGTTGTTTAGGCTGAAAGGGTCGAAAATGACCTCATAATTGCTGTACCTCTAATAGCTTTCGAGATAATAGTCGACTTCCGGTTTTTGACCTTGATCGTGACCGAGAACATCCAGGTTACCGAGGCATTTCTTAAGTAACGTTATTTGCGCACAAAGGGCCGAAAATGAGCTCAAAATAGCTCTATCTCTAACCGTTTTCGAGATAATAGTGGATTTCCAGTTTTTGACCTTGACCGTGACCGAGAACATTAAGGTCACCGAGGAATTTCTTATGTAAGGTTATTTGTGCGGAAAGGATCGAAAATGAACTAAAAATCGCTTTATCTCTAACCATTTTCGGACTAACAGTCAACTTCCGGTTTTTGAGCTTGACCGTGACCGAGAACATCAAGGTTACCGAAGCATTTCTAAAGTAACGTTATTTGCGCTCAAAGGGTCGAAAATGAGCTCAAAATGGCTCTATCTCTAACCGTTTTCGAGATAATAGTGGATTTCCAGTTTTTGACCTTGACCGTGACCGAGAACATTAAGTTCACCGAGGAATTTCTTATGCAAGGTTATTTGTGCGGAAAGGATCGAAAATGAACTAAAAATAGCTTTATCTCTAACCATTTTCGAACTAACAGTCAACTTCCGGTTTTTGAGCTTGACCGTGACCGAGAAGATCAAGGTCACCAAGGCACCTTTTATGTAGCATTATTTAGGGCCAAAGGGTCGAAAATGGCCTCAAAATTGCTGTATCTCTAATCGTTCTCGGGATAATTGTGAGCTTCCGGTTTTTTACCTTGACGGTGACCAAGAACATCAAGGTCACCGAAGCATTTCTAAAGTAACGTTATTTGCGCTCAAAGGGTCGAAAATGAGCTCAAAATCTCTAACGTTTTCGAGATAATAGTCTGCTTCTTGTTTGTGACCTTGACCGTGACCGAGAAGGTCAAGGTCACCGAGGTACCTTTTATATAACGTTGTTTAGCTCCAAGGGTCGACAATCGGCTCGAAATCGGTATATCTCTAATCGTGTTCGAGATAATAGTCAACTTCCGCTTTTGACTTTGACCGTGACCGAGAACATTTAAGGTCACCGAGGAATTTCTTATGTAACGTTACTTGGGCGGAAAGGGTTGAAAATGAACTGAAAATCGCTCTGTCTCTAATTGTTTTCGAGATAATAGTCAACTTCCGGTCTTTGACCGTGACCGAGAAGATCAAGGTCACCGAGGTAACTCTTATGTAGCGTTGTTTAGGCTAAGAGGGTCGAAAATGACCTCAACATTTCTGTATCTCCAACCGTTTTCGAGATAATAATCTACTTCCGGTTTTTGACCTTGACCGTGACCGATGTCAAGGTCACCGGGGTAACTCTTATATAGTGTTGTTTAGCCACAAGGAGTCGCCAGTCAGCTCGAAATCGGTATGTCTCTAATCGTTTTCGAGATAATAGTCAACTTCCGCTTTTTGACCTTGACCGTGACCGAGAAGGTCAAGGTAACCGAGTTACCTCTTATGTAGCGTCTTTTAGGCTGAAAGGGTCGAAAATGACCTCAAAATCGCTGTATCTCTAACCGTTTTCGAGATAATAGTCGACTTCCGGTTTTGACCTTGACCGTGACCGACAACATCAAGGTCAGCGAGAGATTTCTTATGCAACGTTAATTGGGCCCAAAAGGTCGAAAATGAGCTCAGAATGGCTCTATCTGTAACCGTTTTCGTGATAATAGTCACGTTCCGGTTTTTGACCTTGACCGTGACTGAGACGGCCAAGGCCACCAAGGTACCTCTTATGTAACGTTGTTTAAGCCTAAGAGGTTGACAGTCAGCTGGAAATCGCTCTATTTCGGTTTTCGAGATAATAGTCAGTGACCTTAATTTGACATTGACCGCTGAGATCCTAAAAATTGCGGGTTCACGACCTCGTCGCCCTCTACACGTGTACCGAGTTTTCTGGAAACGAAAGAAAAAAACGAAAAATATCTTTATGCATTAAAGTATCACATATAGAATTCCGTTTATTTACAAATGACACACACAAAGCATAAAATATTTTTGACACTGAAATGACGCCTGCTGGGAACCACAGAGGGGCACGGGCAAATATATACCACCACGTAAGTATTTTTATTCCCAAATAATCTTGTCCGTGACCTACCACTTAAATGCATTTCAGGCATATCAAATGCTACCACATAATGCAGCCACCACATAAGATACCTCTCTTTGGTCTGTCCGTCCGTCTCCGCTCTTACGAGAGCTACGTTGTGCGTTTATTTTTAGGTAGAAAGCTACGTTGTGCGTTTATGTTACGTTGTGGGTTTGACGTTGTGGGTTTAAGTGAGATTTCGACTCCCCGTGATGCTGTGGGTCCATTAAAATGGTTTTTAAAATTAAGCCCACAAGGCACGGAAACGGAGTCCTGTGAGTTTGTCCGTACTTTTTCCCTTTCCGCCATTGCGACACCTGGTGTTGTAATTCTTACCTATATTTACACAGGGGGTAATTTTTTGGGTCAGCAAATCATATTCTGCAATTCAGGTGCCTTTATTCATGCGCTGTTTTGGTTTTAGGCCTTGAGGTTTCCCGCTTTAGAAAACTTCTGCCTCCGCCCTCTCTTCCCCCAAAAATAAAAGTGACAAAGGTCCTTAACCACTTGTATGGATATTATTTTCTGTTGTTTCAATAAATACAACCGTTTTTACTGCTTTCATGGTGTAAAAAAGGCAAGAAAAGTGAGCAGAAACTAGGAACTATGTTATATGTTGGGTGTTAATCGGTCAGTCGTGAGCAACAATGGCGAAAAGTGCGAGGGATTAAAATGTGCAAGTGTTGTTTCATTAAAATGTAACTATTTCCAAATGGATACCACAGTAAATTATATGCATAAATGTGCACTCCTACACCAAGAATCGGTTGGCAAAAGTAAAAAAAAAATTCCAATATAAGGTGGAATTTTAAGAAAAGTTTTGAAACTGAAGTGAGCAAAGTTTTATGTTATTGCTCACTACTTTTCACGCGGTTTTGCTAGACAGATTGGGATATTCATAGCCTAAATGCTAATTATAGCAAGTAAATAAACAAGTTTCTTCCATAGATATAATTATTCCTTAATACTATCTTTGAATATGGGCGAAGGACAAAATTTTACATTTAAAGCACAGTGACAGATAAAAACAGTTCCTTACATATAACATACATGGGAATCTTCTGGCCTTTCAGGCTTTTTTTTGTCAAATGGATCACTTTTTTCGACCATGTTCCCATGTATGGTAAAATTTTCCGACTTTTTTTCCGACCCCGTTCCCATGTATGAAATAAGCCACTTCGTACCTTCGAAACTTTCCAATAGAGGGGTCGTTTCGACTGCAAATTCTGTGGGTTAAATAAGCGCATTGGCACTTACAGTTATGCCAAAAAGTTTTGGCGTTTCGACTGAATGTCCCAATGCGTACGTACGGGTCTTTCCGGTTGCCGTTTCGACTGCAATTCTTTTTTGGTGTAAATTATAAAGAAATGATAAGGGTAAAACATAGAAATTCAAATTTCTTCTCAGCGTAAACACTTTTAAATCAAAGAAGCCACCATATGATCTATTAAAAAGTATTTTACATAATATTCAGCCCCTGTTATAGTCCATTTATGAATGTGTTTCGAGAAAAATGGAATTTTGTTGCTTGTTGCCAGTTTTCTCTGTCGTTTCGTTATGCCTTTATCCCAACCTTATCCGGTCGAAACGCCAAATCTTTTCAGCAAAATTCAAAGTACAAATCTGCTTATTCGGTTGAGATAAAGGTATAAAGTCATGATAGAAAAAAGTGGCAAAATCATTCGGAATTCGATTTTAAAGAAAAAAAACATTCAAAGTTGGCCTTTAAAGGTGCTGAATAATATGATACAAAGCTTAAAACAATCAGGTGGTGGCTGTTTAAATTCAGAAGTATGCATCTTGGAAGAAAATTAGAATTTTGATGTTTACCCTTATCATTTCTTTAGAAATTGACCCAAGAAATTTGCAGTCGAAACGGCAGCTCGGTTCGAAAGGTTCCACGGTACGAAATGGCTTATTATAAAGAAATGATGATATCATGAAAATAGGCTTTGAATCCGACTGGAATCGGAATTAAGGTCGAAATGGGGAGGCATAAAACAGCCAAGAGGAAAGTATACAGAAAGAGACGTAAGCAAAGAATTAAGTCAGTTGTGACAGTTATAGAAGCGAATTTAGTGAACAAAGAAACAGTATCGGTGACTTCACAGATGTCAGTTTACACACCGGGAATAGACTTTCCCATGCTAAAGGACTGCATTGGTTATACAACCAATGTAATGTGTATTGCCGAGGATATGCATCAGACAGTGAATATAACTTGGAGAGAGATAAACAAAAATACATTTATAAAGATTCCTTATACAAGCAGTACAGGATGTATGTTAAGTACAAAACTGCTACTCTCAAGCTGGAGATGTTAAAACTCGCTCCTTGAGCTTTTGGATATATGTTAATAATGTCACTTCAAAGTGTTCTGCGCAGACTGCATTTAAAGATATGGGGTATGTGCTTTTCTTGCTTTTCTTAGGGACTTGTGAAGTTGTTTTTAATTTAAAAAGCTTTTTTCTTACGGTTTTTCACGGCTAATTTTGTTCCCTGTAAATTGTTATAAATTTACTATAACTGACATAGCTGGATTGGTTTTGAAGTTGAATTAAAACGAAGAGTGTAAAAAGGGCTAAAATAGCGTTTGATACGGTGACAGTGCTGTCAAATGAATAAATGACAGTACTAAGATTGAGTGTTATGCGTTGAGAAGTGATGGTAAATCAGAACACGTAGGTGGCCCCATCTTCTCACGGAAACAAGCTTCCCACAGCTCCTAAACACTCCCGCAAATCCTCAGTCTGCCCCCCCCCCCCCGCCCTGAGGAAGACTGCATTTGACCACTCCTTCTCACGGTACCAAAAAAAGAGGTTGACTGCTCTGCGTTTAGAAGTGATGGTGAAAACCTGCATAAAAACATGGGCATTTATGGATTTATGAATTTTACATAGGTATTTAAGTAATGAAAAAGCAATATTCCAGCAGGTGGGGCGGGGTCGGGGTTGGAGGGCTCTGTGGTATTTCTTTGAAAATTAAAAATTGGGAGATCTAAAATGCATTATGCAATTCCCAAGACGCAATGCTACTAAATGCGGGGAGAGGATTAACTCGAGGTTTGGGATATTTCTCGGAAAATAAAAAATCGAGAGGTCCAAAATGAATTGCGGAATTTTAAATGAAACTTGTAACTTTATTACTAATCCAGCACATTGATATATAGTAAATCAGAACACGTAGGCGGTCCCATCTTCTCACGGAAACAAGCTTCCAACAGCTCCTAAACACACCTACAAATCCTCAGCTTGCCCCCTTGAAAAAGACTGCATGTGGCCACACTTTCTCACGGTAATGCGTTGATCAAGCTGGCAGTCATCCAAAGCTTCTCTTTGAACTCTGTGATCGTATTGATCGCACAGAGATTTGCCTGCCGCTGCAGTGGTGCCTTGATGAAATGGGGCTGTTTGATTGGTTCGTGGGTTTGAGCGGGAGCTATCAGGCCACCAGCTGCCTCTGGTCACAGGCTTCAGTCGTGAGAAAACGCTGCTGAGCAATAGCTGAAAAAGTTTTAAAGTGATTTGTTTGGAATAGCAAGTTACTTTAGGATAATTAACCAAACGAAGGTGAGAATATATGAAGCATGTATACTGATATGCTACTTTTTTGTATTTAAGAGTGCAAGATTTGGTATATAAAACCGAGTGTAAAATGTAGTTCAGAATATAATAAATGTTAAACGAAAACAATTTTGTATTTCTGTCTAAAAATGGAAGCTCTAAAATGCAGGAACAAAGAAAGGTTTTTTATTGGAAGAAAATTTACTTAGAAGACTAAGTACGTGAAACCTTAAAAACGACAGAAAGAAACGAGTTTTGTGTATTGGTACTGTTTTTACACATGTCGAGGCAGAATGAAATGTGCCATTGCTGAAAGTAATATCTTACAAAACAGGGTTCGAAAAGGGGACACAGTAGCCGCTGTATATGCCACTTTAGGCGTTCCTAATAAAATGCGCAAAAATTCCGCGTTTCGAATACACACTAACCAGGTAAAAGTTGAAAAAAATGAAGCGCGAGATTTCGCAAAAGTTTAACAAATAATTTGAATTTCTTTTTTATGTTCCGAGTATGAGCTGTTTTTGATTTGATTCATCGATATTTTTCTATCATTTCTTTTATTTTTACCCGGTTCCTTCTAAAATCGAAATTCAGAATCCTTGCGCCTTTTGTTCGAAACACTCAGCTTAGTTTGGCTTAATGTATTGATTTCGACTTTTTCCCTTGCAGGAATGGAGTTGGCAAAAAGGAGTGTGATAGGTGGGTGTGATATTTGTACACAGTGCCAACTGCTTTAATGCTGCAATGTACCAGTAATAAAATCTTAAATTGTATCTGTTTTTTCTGAAATGTGTAATGTTTTGTTCCATTCGAAACGTAATGCCAGTAATAAAATCTTAAATTGTATCTGTTTTTTTCTGAAATGTGTAATGTTTTGTTCCATTCGAAACGTAAACGGGGCTTCTTTTCTTAGCTCTCCATGTGTTATATGATTCTAAACGCACTGAATCTCTTTTTGCTGTGATTTTAGTATTTGCACTTGCAGAAGATTTCTCTGATGGCGAAATCATTTGGGCGCGGGTAGATCCTATCTGGTGGCCAGGATTTGTGACGAAGGCTTGTTCAGACAGTGTCAGGATGCAGTTTTGGTCCGACGGCACAGAGTGAGTGGCTTTATAGTAAATCTTTCATTGTAAAACCACCACTCTGTATTGCGTTTAATTATGATTTTAATAGTAATTCGTGGTATTTTCAATGACAGATTTTTAACGTTAATGTGACCCGCTGGCAGTTTGCCGTGTTGTTAAAAAATGCAAGTCAACACTGTTAATTCCTGACAATTTTGTATGATTCATTTTAATAGCTAATAGTGTTGATTTGCGGTATTTCCTGAATTGCCTCTTTTTATTTCTGTGTTTCTCTAAGTATCTGGATTTTGTTTATTTCATTTTGTTACTCTTTTTCTGGTTAGGCGTAAACCTAACGAACATTGATTCTGTAGATTTTCAAATCATTGTTCTCCGTATTAGTTTCTGTTTCTTTCCAATAAAATGGAGAGTATTCTTATTTTTACGGTGTTTAGCTAATATATTTTTTCTGTGTGTTTGTAGGTTTTTAAATCATTGTTGTCCGTATTAGTTTGTGTTTCATTCCATCAAAATAGATACTTTGTGACATATAATCGAGTGTGCAGTCCGTTGCAATTTGTGGTTGAACCACCCCCTTCCCCCTCCCCACCGCCACAAAAAAGGTTTTGTAGGTTTTAGTTATATGGTAGGGAAGCTGTCAGACAAGTGCATTCTGTGTAGTGCGATCTTTAAGTCGGATGAGTGACCACTGTAGAGTGAGATCTTCATGTCCGATGAGTGGTCACTTCAGAGAGTAACAATTGTTTGACTGCTGTTTGCTGCTGTCCTTAAAAAAACATCCATGCGTCTCTGATGTCCATACTCTTTCAGAGTTTCGCCTAGGACTTATTCTTTTTCTTCCTTTTAATCTGAAGACTGAGGGGCTGGCTCTCCAGCGTGTATTTGAAGGTCTGTGTTAATTTTGGTTGGACGTGAAACTGAACGGACATTGATTCTGTAGGTTTTCAAATCATTGTTTTCCGTATTAGTTTGTGTTTCATTCCAACAAAATGGAGAGTATTCTTATTTTTTCGGTGTTTAGCTCCTGTGTGGTTGGACGCAGAACGGAACGGTCATTGACTCTGTAGATTTTCAAATCATTGTTCTCTGTATTAGTTTGTGTTTCATTCCAATAAAATGGAGAGTATTGTTATTTTTACGGTGTTTAGCTAATATATTTTTTCTGCCTTTTTGGACGCAGAACGGAACGGTCATTGACTCTGTAGGTTTTTAAATCATTGTTGTCCGTATTAATTTATGTTTCATTCCAACAAAATAGATACTGTTGTGACAGATCATCGAGTGTGCAGCCGGTTGCAATTTGTGGTTGAACCACCCCCTTCCCCCTCCCCACCGCCACAAAAAAGGTTTTGTAGGTTTTAGTTATATGGTAGGAAAGCTGTCAGACAAGTGCATTCTGTGTAGTGCGATCTTTGTCGGATGAGTGACCACTGTAGAGTGAGATCTTCATGTCCGATGAGTGGTCACTTCAGAGAGTAACATTTGTTTGACTGCTGTTTGCTGCTGTCCTTAAAAAACATTCATGCGTCTCTGATGTCCATACTCTTTCAGAGTTTCGCCTAGTACTTATTCTTTTTCTTCCTTTTAATCTGAAGACTTAGAGGCTGGCTCTCCAGCGTGTATTTGAATGTCTGTGTTAATTTTGGTTGGACGTGAAACTGAACGGACATTGATTCTGTAGGTTTTCCAATCATTGTTTTCCGTATTAGTTTGTATTTCATTCCAACAAAATGGAGAGTATTCTTATTTTTTCGGTGTTTAGCTAATATATATTTTTCCTGTGTGGTTGGACGCAGAACGGAACGGTCATTGACTCTGTAGATTTTCAAATCATTGTTCTCCGTATTAGTTTGTGTTTCATTCCAATAAAATGGAGAGTATTCGTATTGTTTCGGTGTTTAGCTAATATATTTTTAATGTATGGTTTAACGCAAAGTAAACGGGCATTGACTATAGGTGTTCAATTCGTTGTTGTGTCTTTTTGCGTTTTATTCCATCAAATCGAAGACACTTGATGGGTTTTCAGATGCATAGTCGCAAAACGATGGAGACACTTCTGATTAGTTTTTTCTGTTATATAGTTAGGCAACTTTTTCCGGATTGCACTCCGGATGGTTTTGTTATTTCTTTAACTGTGCTTATTTCTTCCGAGAACGACTGTAACTGCTGGCAAAACCGTGAAGAAGTTTTTGAGAGAGAATTGTGAAAAGACTCACAGTGAATCGTTAGGTTAGCCAATGTAGTTAAGGAGTTGTAGTAAGGAGCCTGAAAAGTAGAGTAGTTTAAATTGGTTGCAGTGTTTAGTTGCCCGTTTGTCCCTATTTATTTGACTTAGAGTTTTACTATTGAAAATTTATTTTTATTTTGACAGAATATGATTTTAACTGCTGCTTGTTATATTTAGTTGTTACAGTTCCAATGGTGTTTAAAATTTTAAGGTGATTACTTTGTGTGATTAATTGCATCCAGGGCATGAGGTCTGCAGGATTTTACGTTTAAATTATCCTTGTTTTGTCGAGGTTTTTTTTTAATTAGCTAAAATGTAATTTGTCCAACGCTGCTATTTACCTTTTTAACCCTGATTATTAGTGGCAGTACTTTTTTTGAAAGTGAAAGTTCTTGGTTTATCTGCAATATTTTTGTGATGCACTGAGTATATGTGGCAATATTCGTACACTGAATTACTCTTTATGCTTTTTTCAGGGTATCTCAGAAAATGTTCAAGAAAACACGTAAAAGGTTTCGAAGAAGACTACGAAAAGGCCCTGAAGCACATAAGTAATTGTTTTTAGTTTTTTGTGGCATTTCCTTTGCTTTTTTATCTGAAATACTGGAATATATTGGAAATATATATGGTGATGTATTGGAAATAAGGATTAGTGAATTATGCCTTGCGAAACAGGTAATCGCGATATCTGCATAAAAAGATTTTATTATTTCAAACAGACGAAGGAAAGAGTGCGTTTTCGACAGCTAAAGGCCAAAATAAAAGAGGACAGAAGTGTGAAACGATTGCAGCTAAACCTCCTGCACCATACCAAGGGAAAGGTAGTGGGAATACCGAATTATTAATTTACACAATTATTACTTTTGTTTTTCCCACACTAGATAAGGGAAAAGGTACATAAACACATAACCGTAACTGTTAGAACGTTGTTTTGAATAAGCGAGTTTCTTTAAACACAAAAAATACGGTGAATAGAAAACTAGAAGAAGAGATTCAGTGGCACAATACGATGAGAAAAGTAAAAAAGACACCAAAGAAACGGAAACATGACAAGACCCCTCATACACGAGGCAAAGAACCTGAAACGTCTGTTAGTGTGCACAAGACAGGTATGTTGTTTTTTAGTCTGTTCTATTTTTTACGTTTAATCACATTAGTTTTTACGGACAAACGAAAACATGTTTTATGTACGTTATTCCATAATATCACTTTATAAATTTATCCGTGTCGTTTTACGTGTAAACTCTTTCTTCTATTTTTATTTATTTATTTATTTATTTTTTTGCTAATTGTACATAGTATGGAAAGTTTACCACTAACAGCACATAGCGTAATTTCTTTCAGGGTCGTCGCTAAAACAAGTGAATCTCGTTTGCCGTCTTATGGACAAATGTTCCATATCACAAGCTGAATGTAACTACCTGGAGCAGTCTGGTGCGGCGATTTTCAGCAGTTATGAAGAGGTAATTAGCCCGTTTTTGATTTTTATGTGCTATTTATTTTTGACACGCCTTTTTATTTTTAACACGGTAGTTTATTTTTTGTAGCAGTAATGACAAGCAGAAAAAGAAAACCCCAAAATAATGAACACAAGTGATCGACACTTGTGTGTTTAAGAAAAGCATGGGTAATTGTTTATTTATGACAGGAAGGGAAAGGAAAAGAGATGACCTCTCAGCTCAAAGGAGAAGAGACGGTCGAGTCAGTTACCGCCACACAAGTTGAGAAAAGAGAACAGATACTTTCAGCCCGTGGAAGGGGAGACAGTCGAACAAGTCACCTCTACACAAGTTGAGGAAGGGGAAGAGATGATCTCTGAGCCCGAGAGAGAAGAGCAGACAGTCAAAGCAGTCATCGCCACACAAGTTGAGGGGAATCGATAACCTTTCAGCCCGAAGGAGAAGAGGAGACAATCAAACAGATCACCGCCACACAAGTTGAGAAAGGGAAAGAGATAACCTCTCAAATCACAGGGGAAGAGACAGTCGATCCTTTGCCGGAGGGAGCTGAGATAGATCAACCACTCGACGCCGCGAAAGAAACAAGGGACAAGAGTTCAACCAAGGTTGCGAAAAGGTACACACAGGAACTAGATGAGATCCTTTCATCTCGTCGCAGGCGAAAAGGGCGTAAAAGTTGGAAGACTGTAAAGATGATCAATGTATCTTTTTCTGATGCAGAATCCGAGACTGAAACAGTTACAAAGATAACAATACCGAGAAAGTCTAGTTGAAAAAATAGTTTCGTTTGCTACTCCGAAAGTGAAGATGAATCAGAAATGGCCTTGTTTGATGAAGGGCAAGATTCAAAAGTGGTATCATGGTACGCTACATTTGAAAAAGAGCTCACTCGATTAGGTTATAGTTTCTCAACCCCAAAGAATTCCGTGGTGAGAACGCCAGTGAGCTACAGTACAGATCCAGTGCTCTCCGTCGTCAGTGCTGTGAAAAGGACAGTATCTAGTACACAGAATGTGGCTAGCATCTCAGGTGCGCTGAAAAGGAAGCTACCCGCGATAAGAGACCCAGTGACACCCATAAAATGTATTAGGAAAGAGCTTGTTCCCTACTCTGACAGTGAACACGAATACAGTGTTGTTACACTATTACAGCGAATGCACCTATAATCTCAAGTGTTCTGAAAAGGAAGTTAGACGCACGAATCGACACACCTTTTTCACCAAAACAAAGAGTGGAAGGTATAGTCCAGTTTTGATATTTCTTTGGCAGAATCTGCGAATCTATCACAGAATGACGTCTGGGAAGAAGCTGCTTGTGCTGTGTCGGTTCCAGAAAGTGACCACTCAGTTACTGAAGAGGCTGGCGAAAGTTATGTTATGTACGATGATATGCTCGATCGTGTACGAGACATAAATAAGCCCGACATCTTTTGCAGAAAACCTCTGAAGTCAACATACACAAAATCCGGCAAAAAAGAAGACAGACCGCGTTTACAACTCCTTGCAAGCTTGCCCCTTTGGATGCAGGAAATTAAAATCCAACTTTTCGATCCACGTAATGTCTAAACAGCACAAAACAAAAAAAGAAGCCATCTAATTACAAAGTTTAAAAGAAAAAGAGAAAAGCCTCAAATTGAGTTTTTACGTCTAAGAGTCAACCACGTCCACAACAAAAAGGTGTTAGAAAAGAAAGCAGGCCAGATATTGTTAGGGAGAGGAAGCGCTAAAATCAGCTATTTTGACGTGACAGAGTATGGTTCTTGCCTGTTTTGTCTTGAAAAGTTATCGGTAGGATTTTTGAAGCGACACATAGCAACGTGTATCGCAACTGAAAAACTTAAGTTGTCACCAGTGTCGGCGAAGTAAAGGTTCAGTCAAAAATTTTGAGTAAGCAGTTACAAGCAGAGACTAGCAAAATGTTAGTAGAAGAGGTTTTCCCAATTTAGAGAGCAGATGCTATTGCTGCTGTTGCACAGGCCGGTGCATTAATATGTGCAAGCAGAAGTAAGTTTCGCTGAAATTCCTTTATCCATGAACAAGTTCTAAGGCTGTGTGATCAACAAGATTGAAGCACTACTATTAACATATGTATGTTTAAAAGCAGAAAAACATGGATTACGTTTTTTAACAAATAAAATGAATAACGCATTTACAAAGGCATGGGTTTAAGCGTAGTACCAAACGGATAAATTTCGTAACAGTTTTATAGCTTTTTGAAAAGTACGTTTTTCATTTGTTAACAATCTGTTGGAACAGTGACCGTTCAATTTTTTCAGCCTTTGCCGCTGTACGAGGCTACAATTCCTTGCTAGCGTTGGCCAAAGAGTCGGATCTGCAATACCCAGAGGGAATAAAGTCGACGAATTTGCGAAAGTACTTCGCCACTCTCACTCAGGTAATCTCATAGTAGAAACAGGCAACAGTCCATTGCCATATTGGGTTTACATAGCAAATAGGCATTTAAAGGATACCAACATCACACGTTGATAGTGTGTAGTAAAATGTTTTAGGATTAAAAATTAATTAATTAATAGTTTCTGTGGTGCGTCTGACACCATAGGAAGTTTATGAAACATAGGTGACAGTTCTTGAACATTCCAATCTTTTTCTAGTAGTCCTTTGATTTGATTCACCAACAATTGAACCACGTCTTGGATCATCTGAAACATACGATGAAAGTGCACAAGGTACACTACAGACGGCTAAGTTCAGTAATAGAAAGAATAGAGATTGCGAAAATGCTGCTTGTCCAAGACTTGATGTCCAAGTACAATGGAAAAAGTCTAGATGACATAGACTTGGAAGCTGCTTAAAATTGTTAACGTGTTTCAATTCGTGGCGAAGTTATACAGAGCGTTGTGTGTTCTGTTTAATTTGGGGTTTAATGGCATTTATTTTAATTATTGATATATAGTGAAATGAAATCACCGCAGCAAAGTATAAAAACAGGACGTATATATTTAAAAAGAAGACGATTTCATATAAAACATTGATTCTGTAGGTTTTCAAATCATTGTTCTCCGTATTAGTTTGTGTTTCATTATAACAAAATTTAGACTCTTGTGACAGATCATCGGGTGTGCAGTCCGTTGCAATTTGTGGTTGAACCACTCCTTTCCCCCTCCCAACCGCCACAAAAAATAGGTTTTGTAGGTTTTAGTCATATGTTAAGGAAGCTGTCAGACAAGTGCATTCTGTGTAGTGCGATCTTTAAGACGGATGAGTGACCAATGTAGAGTGAGATCTTCATGTCCGATGAGTGGTAACTTCAGAGAGTAACATTTTTTTGACTGCTGTTCGCTGCTGTCCTTAAAAAACACCCATGCGTCCCTGATTTTTCTTTCTTTTAATCTGAAGACTGAGCGGCGGGCTCTCCAGCGTGTATTTGAAGGTCTGTACAAAATTTTGGTTGGACTGTTCTTATTTTTCGGTGTTAAGCTAATAGATATTTTTCTGTGTGGTTGAACGCAGAAAGGAACGGTCATTGACTTTGTAGGTTTTCAAATCATTGTTCTCCGTGTTCGTTTGTGTTTCATTCCAACAAAATGGAGAGTATTCTTATTTTTACGGTGGTTAGCTAATATATTTTTTTCTGTGTGGAAGATCGTGGGTTCATATCCAGGTCGGGTCATACCTGAAATTTTAAAATTGGGATTCCTCCTTGCTACCCTGTGTGGCACTCCACATGTAAGGGTTAGAAGGAGGGCTGGAATGCCCTGTTTTAGTATAATGTGGCAGGGGGATCCCGATATGGCCATAGCAGTTGAAAGGGATCTAAAGAACAATACAATACATATCTATACATACCAACATATACCAACACATAAAACCTATTCTGCTTTTCTTCCAGAAATAGTTCGAGGAGACACAGAAAGGCAAATAACTGCTCTAGAAGCTGAGCATGCCATGGAAGGTGAATTACTGATTCTTTCTAGAGCGCAAAGTCCAGTCACAGATGACAGTGAAAAGTGTCTTCCGGACCTTGGCGACAAGCAAACTGAAGAAGACTTTAATGACATATAGGTATAAAATGTACTTTCCTATCGAAATTGGAAAGTCAGTTCCGTGACTGATATGCGTTTAGTGCATTTTCTTTTAATGGCAACCATATTTTCTATTTGTTTTAGCATTGGCTCTAAATCAGACAATATTCGATGTGACAAAATAAAGCTTTAAACAATGAGAATCATAGCTGAATCATAACTGCTGCAAGAAATTGCATGTAAATGTGCCAAAACGATCTCTTCCAATATTTTTGAATGACTGAAGCGATTATACTATTTGTGGCCTAATGTTATTTCATTTTTTCATTTTAGAGATTTCCCATAGAAGTGAAAAAGCCAAAAGTGGTCGAGTTTACATGACCATTGAAGACAACGCCGAAATTGAACAGTTGTTTAAAGACTTTTTGGAAAAGGACGAAACAACAAGTATCGCGCAAATTGAAGAACGTCAGAGAAAATCAACAACTATTAAAATTTATGACCCTAGAAAAATTCAGAAGAAAATGTCATGGCTTAGAAACCGACACAAATATTTAAAATAGTTTGAAGGAAAACATCGTCGAGCGAGTGAATAATTTTCTTGAACGTTTTCAATGTGAAAGATATGTTTCCATTAAATTCTGCCTTTAAACTTGAATCCGTCTCAACTTTCAACTAGGCATGTGCTTTCTCAAGTCAAACAAGTTTATTATTAGGGAAGATGTATGCACTGTTCTTGACTATCTTTTCTTTGATAGATTTTCGTTTAAAGGCACCTTTTTCACGGTTATACTTGTAAAGGCGTGCGGTTTACGTGTTTTGTACGTCTTTTTGCGTATAAGATACCAGCATAATTTATTGCTATTACATAAAACTTCTTGGAAGGCGGGCATTGCCTTTGCACGTACCGATGACTGGCTGGCAAAGCAAAGTAAACCAGTGTCCACTGCCATTACCTTGTCGAATGTCGTTAGCGTTACAGTGTCTCCGTTTCGTTATGGCTTTAAACTCAAATCCGTCTAAGGTTTGACTTGAGGAGTGTTATTTCAGATTGAATTATTGATAGCAATTTCTTGAGATTTACTGCCTAAAGTGTATTTTCAGCATTGTCTTGTGCAGACGCGTGTGTTTAAATGTATTTCTGTCACTGAAACGTTTATCAAAATCAGTGTTTTTTTGCGTACACCACCCAACATTATATATTGCTCGAAGAAAGGCTTTGCCTTTTGACAGAACTGTTGGTGACTGGCCGGGATTAACTAACTGCGAGAATGAGCTGTATTATCTCCAACAAGCGAGGCAACGTAGCGATGACCTTCTCACAAAAAGATTGTGTGCTCATTTTTTTTCGATTATTAAACAGAAAGAATCTTACGCAAAGGTTCTCTTTGGGTTTTATTTTTAATTTTCAAGGGTTAGCTTAGGTACGGCGGCGAGGCCTATTAGTTTTTCTGTCTTTTACAGAAAAGGCAACGGGTTAGTATTCATCCATAAAATACAACAAGCCATATTTTTCTAGAGTTAGCAAATGACAAAGATTTGCTAACACTAGTTTTTAGTTTTTTGCTTATGAAGTCTGTTGAAGGGCGCCAATATCATGTCGAATGTCGTCAGCATTGGAGTGTCTCTGTTCAGTAATCGGTTTAAACTCAAATCCGTCTCAGGTTTGAATTGAGGAGTGTTATTTCGGAATTGAATTATTGATAGCAATTTCTTGAGATTTACTGCCTAAAGTGTATTTTCAGCATTGTCTTGTGCAGACGCGTGTGTTTAAATGTATTTCTGTCACTGAAACGTTTATCAAAATCAGTGTTTTTTTGCGTACACCACCAAACATTATATATTGTTTCAAGCCTATGGACAGTTTTTAGTTTCTTAATTGTTAAATATGTTCAATGACGCAAATATGATGTCAAAAGTCGTTGGCTATGGAGTGTTTCTATTTACTAATAATAATGACTTTAAACTAAATTCCGCCTCAAGTTGGCATTGAGGATTATTTTTTAGGAACTGAAAAATTGATGGGAATTTGCTTTTTAATAGAAAGTGTGCCACTTGAATATTTAAAAGTGTATAAATTATTTCTAACTGATTGTTTATTTATTAATGGAAAAAGTAAGACAGAAACAAGCAAAATATTTATTTCATTGTATTTCTAACGTGCCTGTATGATAACATAATTTTTTAATATCTAAATTTAGAGTGTACTCGATTTTCAGCAAATAAAATATAATGAAATCTACTTACTTTATCTTATTTTTACTTTAAAAAAAATTCCCTAAAATAACTGAAAAATCTTACACAAAGACGCAGACTAAAATAAACGACCGTTTGGAAATGCTTTAAAGTATTGTAGCTTATATTTTAAAGCATTTCCAAACGGTGGTTTATTTTAGGTATGATTGGTCGTTGTGGGATTAAAAAATGTCTGTTAAAAAAAAAGAATTGGTATGTCCTGCCTTTGTGGGGTTGTTCATTTTGAAACCCACAAAATACAGACAGACGTGATTACTTCAAATACGAAACGTCTTTGTGCGTTTAGGAACTACTTTTCTCCGTACGTTATGTGATATTTTGATTTTTCGTCCGTACATTGTGTGATATTTTGATTTTGTCGTCCGTGCGTTGTGTGATATTTTTAACCCAATGTCGAACGAACATAAACGCACAACGACCTCTGGTACGCAAGCCCTGAGTAACCACACAACGTCGCTCTGAACTTATCTGGCGTTCGTCCTCGATTAAACGCATAAGGTACCTCTTGTAGGTAGAGCCGTTCGTCTGTCCGTCATCGCTTTATACCCCTATGAATTTGGGGTATGAGGCCTGCTTGTGTTTCACAAATACTTACTTGTTCTTCAAAAATCCCCCCCCCCCCCAATACAAAAATAGTCCGATCGACTGAAAAAGAATAAGCCTTATGCATGACCAGCTTTTCTTAAGTTTTTCTTCAAAAATTCCCTCAAAAATTGTCCGATCCACTACAGAAGATGCAGGTGGAGATACGTTTTAAATTTTTTCTTCAAAAATTCCCCGAAAGTTCCAAAAATAACCGATCCACTAGAAAAGCACAAGTCGTACGCACGATACCTTGGGAAAACCTCATACCGAAAACAAATGATATCGGTTCAAAAATGTAACAGGAGACACATTGTGAATTATTTTTGACAATTTTTCTTCAAAACTTCACCAAAAATACAAAAATTGTCCCATCGATTATAAAAGCGCAAGCCGTATGCAGGCCCCCCTTAGGGGTGCTTCACACCAAAAATGAGGGACATTGGATCAAAAATGCATTTGGAGATACATTATAAATTTTTTTCTTCAAAACTTCCCCAAAAGTTAAAAAATTATCCGATCAACTAGAAAAGCACAAGCCGTACGCGCGATCCCTTAGAAAAACCTCATACCGAAAATAAATGATATCAGTTCAAAAATGTAAGGGGAGATGCATACGAATTATTTTTGAAAAATTTTTCTTCAAAAATTTAACAAAAATACAAAAATTGTATGATCGATTAAAAAAGCACAAGCCGTATGCACGACCCCTTAGGGGTGCCTCATACAAAATATGAACGACATCGTATCAAAAATGTAGAAAGAGATACGTTTTAAAATTTTTTTCTTCAAAAATTTGCCGAAAATTAAAAAATTATCCGATTGACTAGAAAAACACAAGCCGTACGCATGACCTCCTACTGATGCCTCACATAAAAAAATAAATGACATCGGATCAGAATTGTAGGAGGGGATACATTTGAACAACAGTTTACTAAATAAACAACTAACTAACTAACTAACGGACGCCGTCTGCAGACCGATAGGGAAACCCCAGCTTGCGTATAACGTAATTTGGGCTAAAAAGGATTAAAACGACTAAATAAAATTTGTTCTTGGATATATTTCATGTCCATTCTGTATAAAATATCTGCAACAAAATGTTGAACAAGACTCACAATTATTATTGCTTGAATAACAAAAATAAACATGATAACAAGATAAAACTTCGATTATCGCCCACACTTTACATACATAACTTCGACTTCCCTTCGTAACCTTACCTCAAACATCTTATTCGCTCAAAACAACTGTTTTTGTCCTTCATAAGTAAACCTTTTTAAAACAATGAGGTTGTTTTAACAGGTTGAAGTTAGATTTAGCGCGGCAGGAAACAATGCACGCATAACGCAGTGACTTATATCTGAACATGAACACTTGTTACGACACCAGACCTAAACGTTACACAACCTTGCGTTAGTTAGTCATAATGTTGAAAATCATACACGGGCACGGGGTCGAAAAAAAGCCGAAAAATTTTACCATACATAGGAACAAGGTCGAAAAAACTGGTCCATTTGTCAAAAAAAAAAAAAAGCCGGAAAAGCCGGAAGGTTCCTATGTATGAATATTTACCTCGTCGTTAGACTTTCTAAAAACAAGCATGTCCAAGGACATGACCCAGCCGAGTTACCAAACAAGGATAGAGAAAAAAGCAAAGTCCAGGTGGAGAAGCGCCTAAGAAACTTTCGATTAAAATTTTATTACTATTTGAAAAAGACGGATAGAAATGAATGATTTGGCAATTCAGTTATTTACTACCATTTATTCCAGTTTTTGCCAAACTTCAAAGTTCCGCCATTTCGACAGCTTTTGGCGAACCGCGAAAAAAAATAGCCTGGTAGGCTAACCCCTGGGGAACATCCCTGCGTAACTTCTAAACGATTGGGGTAAAACTGTAGGAGTAGCATTTTAAAAATGGGTCAAAACGGGCACAAAAAGTGCCGCCAGTTTGTCAGTTTTTCGTCAATCGTCAAAAAAGTAATACCCAGGTGGGGGACCACTCAGGGAACATTCCTGTGTAACATCAAAACGATTGGAGCAAAACTGTAGGAGCAGTAGCATTTTAAAGAAAAGGTTTAACATACGCACATACATTCCAGCCCCCTATAGTGAAACGACTAACCCAGTCCGACAAAGTCGGCTGGGTTAAAAAGAGTAATACGAAAAAAAATGGCTGAAATATTTAACCACCACCTCCGCGAACCGCCACCCCCTTCCCCCCATCCCCCCTAATAAAAAATAAATAAATAACTAGAGTGGTATCCGATCGGAGCACGAATGCCCCGCCTGGCGGATAGTCAGTGACATAATTTTAGTTTGAGGGATGTGATTCTTCTTGAAGAAAGAATGAATAAGCACGGACTTAGTTACGAGGCGAAAACAAATTATTCCAAAATACTCCAAAAATGTTCCAAAATAGAATAAAAATTTATTCATCTTTACACACATACAAAACATGACACAGAGCACCTAACTGCAGTAAAATTACCTAAGTTCAAAGGCCAATTTCGACCGAATAAATGCCTCGTCAGACAAATGGACGACGTTCTGCACAACTTCAATATATTAGAAACAATAATCTATACACAAAAAATCACCAAACAAATACGTAGAGTGAGGTGCGTCTCACAAAACTTAGTATATAAAACGTCTAACTACAGTAAAATTGCCTAATTTCAAACTCCAATTCCGAACGAATAAACGCCTCGTCGGACAAACGGAACAATATCCCCCCCCCCCCCCAAAAAAAGTTGCCGGCCAACTAGCAACGCTACAGTGCGATCCACAAAACTTGGTACCTAAAGCGTAACGTACACGCAGACAGACAGACGGACGGATGGACGCACAAGTCAAACACTGTATGCCCCGCTGACATTTGTAAGGCGGGGCATAAAAACAAACCCTCAACACACACGAACAGCGCCTGGAATCTATACGCCATAGCAATCTAATAATCTGCCATTAACGTAATTAACATAGATTACTAAATAGGCCAGGGTAACTCATTAACGAGAAACATAAGCTTGTACTTACGGGTACTCGCCCAGTACTTGACTAACATGTGCTGTGCGCACTGCACTCTTTGTGTTCCATCAAGGCAGGGTGGAGCAAGGAAGGGGGGGGGGGGGGGTGAGGAGGAGGAGGACAAAATACACCCTGCTTCTCCAAACAGTTTAACAAGAGTACCCGGCACTTCTCTCTCAACCCCCCCCCCCCCCCCCCCGCCCTCCAATCTTGGTTCATTGTTTGAGGACGACAGAACACATCAGACCAAGTGCTACTATTTTACAGCCATACTCTTTGTCAATTTCTCGAGACTTCTCAGTATCAGCAGCAGCACTTTTGTTGTACATGCAAACCACCACTTGTGTCACTTAAGGCTGCTGGGATAAACACGCACTATGCACAGAGTGCTTCAACTAGGATTTCAAGAATGACTTGAATTAAATACAATGACCAATAAAAATACAGTTTATTTTTTAAATAGGCACCTATTTATTGCTATGAAAATATACACCATGATCTGCACGCGAGTACCTGATTAAATACATCGACACAAACACTGCGTGCACAGCTGACATCTGACAACCACTGACAGTTGACAAACACTGACAGCTGACATCAGACAGCCACTGACATCTCACAAACACTGACAGCTGACAGACACTGCCATCTGACAACCACTGACACCCGACAGCCACTGACATCTGACAACCACTGACAGCCGATAGACACTGCCATCTGACAATCACTGAAAGCTGACAGCCACTGACATCTGACAACCACTGACACCTGACAGCCACTGACATCTGACCACTGACAGGTGACAGCCACTGACACTCAACGGACAAACAAGTCACAGAGACATGCATAAAATCCTGACACACACAACCAGTGCAAATAAGCTTATTGCGTAAATGACTATTACAAGAGCTGACGATAAAACCCGCCAATCATACTAGCTTCGATACTTAATATATTACACATAAAACGCCACACATCACTCACATATTACTTATCACAAACAAAGCTTGGGGCATTCGGGAAAGGATGCTGTCATTTTTTCCAAATAAAGAACATAAAACAAGATACAGACAGACATCAGGAGTGAACAGAAGGACATCACTATCTCACAGTGTCAATAGCACCTCGTAACAACTGTAAACAAACAGAAATAACCACACTTAAAATACTAACACACGAATATCACGAAACAACATCACCACTGACGACACATGAACGGAAGTGAAAACACATGCGCCATCTATCGGCCAATCACTACAACGACGGTGGTGACTGTGTGACGACACTGCTGACGTCGCGTGACGTGCTACGTCTCCATGGACGACAGGTACGTCATGTACTCGTGCAGCAGGCTCGTCTCCTCCTCCAGCGTCAGATCCAGATGCTCCTCCTCGTCGCGGGGTAGATCCTGAATGATCGAGTCCATGAGCTCCTTCTCGCGCGCCACCTCCTCCGCGCTTTTCCCTCCCGCCCCCGGCCCACTTCCCGTCGCCCCTGCAACGAGAAATACCACAGGACTACTATGCCAGAGGGCCGAATGAGATATCTATATTCCAAGAGAGATTTGAGAGATAAGTCGGCGGTTTGAACGCTTAGAGGGCTATGTAAATTGTACCGTATAATTTTATTTCACTATTTTACTATTACCAATGACATGTATGTGATACACATTGCTAAGAGTCGAGATATTTCACTGAGACATTAAGCGAATTCAGCCAGACGGTATGACTGACCGAAACCTCACTGCAGCATAACGGTAGCAGGCACGGGCACTGAGGTGGCAGCTACGGGCACTGAGGTGGCAGCCACGGGCAATGAGGAAGCAGCCACGGGCACTGAGGTAGCAGCCACGGGCAGCGAGATGGCAGCAACGGGCACTGAGGTGGCAGCCACGGGCAATGAGGTAGCAGCCACGCGCACTGAGGTAGAAGCCACGGGCACTGAGGTAGCAGCCACGAGCACTTAGGTAGCAGTCACGGGCAGCGAGGTGGCAGCCACGGGCAATGAGGAAGCAGCCACGGGCACTGAGGTGGCAGCAACGGGCACTGAGGTGGCAGCCACGGGCAATGAGGTAGCAGCAACGCGCACTGAGGTAGCAGCCACGCGCACTGAGGTAGAAGCCACGGGCACTGAGGTAGCAGCCACGAGCACTTAGGTAGCAGTCACGGGCACTGAGGGAGCAGTCACGGGCACTGAGGTAGCAGCCACGGGCACTGAGGTGGCAGTCACGGGCACTAAGGGAGCAGTCAAGGGCACTGAGGTAGCAGCCACGGTCACTGAGGTAGCAGCCAATTATTTAAGACAAAACATTACTTTATAAAAGCGTTTAACTATACATGTACACCAGACAGATTTTTTCTTAATTCTTATCCTTTGGCTTACCCGAGCTTGTACTTGGCAATGATTGGACGAGAGCTTCTAGCCAGCTGGGCGGGGCGACTCCGCCCACACGCAGCAGTTCCTCTATGGCTTTCCGCACATCGTGGTATTGATGTAAGGCCGCCCTGGCTGACTCCTCGTCAAATCCCATAGCCCGAACCTACAACACGTGAACAACGTCAAAATACGTTACATAACACGTGAAATTACTTTACATAACACGTGGAAATACGTTACGGGACACGTCACATTGACATCAATCTCACGGGAGAAAATGAGAACAGCACTTCATTTAATAATTTACCAAACTCAAAACCATGAACTCGGCACATAATCAGGCGTTTGTTTCTCAGAAGCGATATTTTTTCGCTATTGTAAAGAGTTCTAATTGCTTTTCTTTCTTTTTTTAGCGACAAGGATGGTACCTCCATATCTTCTTTCAGAATTTTTCCTCAGCCATATTTACCATTTTTTTATATTTTAATATGGCTGTAGTTAGCGTTATGTTCCTCTTCGGTGGAGATGGGTAGAGGGGGGAGGGGCGATGTGCTGGGTTATCTATTACTCTGAACCCCCCTCCAAAAAACAACGTGTTTTCGAAAGAAACCCTTTTGATGCTAAACCCTCAACCCCCTAACGCCCCCCCCCCCTTCCCCACAAAAACATGCATTTTGTGTTCCAGGAAATCGTTCCCGAGAAGTGAGAATGAAGATGTCTTTTTTGCATATATTTTCTGCGCAGGACCCCGGTTGCTGTGCTGCCAACGCTCAATCAGACATGAATATGACCCTCACCCCTCGTGCTGTAGGTTCACAGACGTGTGTATGACCCTCACCCCTCGTGCTATAGGCTCACAGACGTGTGTATGACCTTCACCCCTCGTGCTATAGGCTCACAGACGTGTATATGACCCTCATCCCTCGTGCTATAGGCTCACAGACGTGTGTATGACCTTCACCCCTCGTGCTATAAGCTCACAGACGTGTGTATGACCCTCATCCCTCGTGCTATAGGCTCATAGACGTGTGTATGACCCTCATCCCTCGTGCTATAGGCTCACAGACGTGTATATGACCCTCATCCCTCGTGCTATAGGCTCACAGACGTGTGTATGACCTTCACCCCTCGTGCTATAAGCTCACAGACGTGTGTATGACCCTCATCCCTCGTGCTATAGGCTCACAGACGTGTGTATGACCCTCATCCCTCGTGCTATAGGCTCACAGACGTGTGTATGACCCTTATCCCTCGTGCTATAGGCTCACAGACGTGTGTATGACCTTCACCCCTCGTGCTATAAGCTCACAGACGTGTGTATGACCCTCATCCCTCGTGCTATAGGCTCACAGACGTGTGTCTGACCCTCATCCCTCGTGCTATAGGCTCCCAGACGTGTGTATGACCCTCATCCCTCGTGCTATAGGCTCACAGACGTGTGTATGACCCTCATCCCTCGTGCTATAGGCTCACAGACGTGGGTTTGAAAAATGTCAGATTTGAGGATGATATTTATTGCTCTCATATTTAAACATAAAAAATCAAGAAGCCTATTGAATATCTTTTTTCGATGAAATCAACTTTTTGTCGTACTGACAGATCTTTTACCTGTGAAATCATTTCCGAAGTCATTTTAAACTCCCGAGGCTCTGGATCTGGTAAATTAAGCAATTCTGGATTGTCGTTCAAAACCTGCAATGACGTATTTTAATGTTTCCGAAGCGTTACTTTTTGCTTCTTTTCAGGCAGTGTGTCCTAAGGGGAAAACTGCACGCAGAGACCGCCAGATTTCCTCAGTAAAGTACACCAAATTACTGTCATATTATCTCATTTTTCTATCTTCTGTTTGTTACTGCTGTTTTTTTTTTTTTTTTTTTTTTTTTTTTTTTTGTTTTTTTTTTTTTTTTGTAGTTATTTTTGGTTTTTGATATTTGTTTTTTTTTTTTTTTTTTTTTGTTTTTTTTTTTCTGTTTATTGTATCCTTCTTTTTCTTATTTCTTTATTATTATCATTATTACTATTACTATTATTGTTATTATTATTATTATTATTGCTATTACTGCTATTATTACTATTATTGTTACTGCTATAACAACAAGCGCAGTGACCTGGAGCGCCGCCACGATATCATTGTTGGCCTGCTTGAGCGCCTCCGCTGCGGCGCCTTTGGCGTAACCCATGGCAACCAGGTTGTCATAGTGCTCTATGTTAACACTAATAAACAAAGGGGGGAAAACACACATTCGCCAGTGACAAGATCTGGAGTGCAGAGCGCCAACACTACTATTTGAGCACGGCAGGCAAGCGATAGTAAGGGCCAGAGTGTATACAATAGGCAGGATTTCTATATTTCATGAAAAGTAAGAGTTAAGTTTCTGTTCTGACATTAGCTGCGGACCAAATCGTCTTACTTTAAATTAAGGACAGAAAAAAAATCGCCACGTGAAGGTTACACGTGTGTCTTTAATATGAACGTATGTCAAAATTGTTTAAACAGCGTGGACAAATTGCACATAAACTGCCTTACTTTTGCCCGTTTCCGGTTTTGCCAAATTTCTCCTGCAGGCGCTTTTGGCGTTTTTCGGCCTTCACCTTTTCCTCGATTTCCTTCTTTTCCTAAATCAAAGACAGAATCATAAAAATACGAATCTGAAGATAAAATATCCAGGTCTTTAATGATAAAGCTGCCGAAGGAGAGGATCATTTTGTGACGTCACACCAGATCAGTAAAATCTTTAACTCGTTTCCGATGTCTTAAAATTGTCGAAAGAAGCTAGAACACCCATGCCGTGTTCTCATTAACGTTCAGTGACTGATCCACCTTGTTTCCCAGCAATGATTTTGCTGCAAATCCGTGCCTACACATTATCTTATACACACGAGAGGCGCACACACACACACACCTCCCTGCGCTTCATGATATGCGACACAGCGAGCTGAACATTGCCCTCGGTCATGCGTAAGCCCAGCCTCGCCTCCTGCTGGCTGAAGCCCATTTCCATTACTGAAACAAAAACGCTTTAAACACTTCACGAATACAGACCCAGATCATGGGGACATTTTTTAATCTTTCCAGCTTAAAAAAAAACAACAACAAAACTTGTATTTAAAAGACATTTTCGGCCTCTACTTTTGACACAATTCACCAATAGTTTTACTCACGATGGCTTCTTCTGTATTGCTTTGACTTATCTAAATACACTGCGTCAAAACCGTTAGTATGCCATCAAGGTGGCGAGGTGCACTGGAGTCGCCTCGGCAGCCGAATCGAAAGTCAGCCGCCAGCTGGCTCCGGGCCAATCCCAGGCGCTGACGGCAGCCGAATCGAAAGTCAGCCGCCAGCTGGCTCCGTGCCAATCCCAGGCGCTGACGTAACTGGCTCAACGCTTCGATTATTTGGTTTTACTTTGGTACTGATTATGGCTACCATTGTACTCACCCTGTACCATAGAAGATGCATCCACCGTCAATAACTTTAGTTCCTTCTCTGCCTGAAATAAAAAGCTTTCATCATGATTTTTTTGTGTGTGTGAGTTTTTTTTTTTTTTTTTTTTTAGTAATACCTTTTATGTGTAAATGTCAAGTTTAAATACTCCTTCGACACCCCATTTTCTTTATTTTCCGCCTTACAGATGCTTATGACGTGAGCATTAGGAGAGACAGTGAGGTGAACACTTTACCCGCTGCAACAATGAGGCAGCTTCGGCTCTCCTGTGCTGGTGAAAGGCTGAGATGCCCTGCAGCAGGTGTAGCCTCATAAACAGCGCCTTTTCCGTCCCAGTACCGCCCTGTCAATCAATCATATATGAAAGCCTGACTGCTCCTTCGCAGCTTCAAAGGCAGAGTATGTTTTCTCTTCTTTTTTTCTCTTTTTTCTGGCTCAGGTTTCTACGTTTTAGTTACAAAAAGTTGCTGCCAACATCAAAACACTTTGTCGTGTATCTTTTAAAATAAAATATTAATATTTTATATCTAGATGCATAAAAGATTCCAAGCCTTTAATTGAATGTAAGGCAAGGAACATGTAGCCTCTGGACCAATGGGTGTGTTCATTTAGCGTACCTTTACTAAAGCAAGCCTTTCCAAATTTGGCCCGTAGCTTTTCCGGAAACAGTCATCACAGGCCTTGAGGCGAGCGTCTAAAAAAAACAAAAAACAAAAAGAAAACACAGCATTCAAAGCAGACGCAAAGGCAAACCAAAACTAAGGCCCCTCCCTAGCCCTGTCCTTGTCCCTCCCCAGCCCTGCTCTTGTCGCTCCTCGGCCCTGCCCTTGTCCCTCCCCAGGCCTGACCTTGTCTCTGAATAGGAACCCAGGCATCGATTGGTTGGCTGGTTATTTGATTGGTTTAACGACACCGCCAACCTGTTGCAGGTCATATTGTGTCATTCCTGGTAATTTTGTCGAATTTATACTTTATTGATTAGAAGTCATTATAAAAATAAAATCTTAAATATACTAAAAACTAGACTTAAAGGCATCGAATAATTCCTAACTCAACATCAATACATCAGCAATTACCGGCGTCGGGGAGATCACTAATATTCTGTAGGCACAAGTAGCACCAGACGATATCCAGGCACAGCAGCGCGTAGTTATCCACGCTCGATAAAATATCCGACCGGCACTTCCTACACAAACAACAAAAACAACCTAAAACAAAATGGAAGAAAAAGAATATTTGTCAATATATTAAAAGTTGTTTTACATTAATCTTTACTGTGACATATTGACCTCAAATTGCTCTTAAGACCAATGGTTTTTGCTCTTAAATCTCGCCTGCTAGCGCCAAATACATCGTCATAGTGGACAGTGGTCAGAGCGTTGATCCAGCCATCCCAAGGTCGCGGGTTCGCATCCAGGCTGGGATGGTAAGCCAGGGATTGACCTTCACAACAACTGCCTCAGCTATGCAAATACAATGGGGTTAGATCACCTATCACAGAATTTAAAATTATTACCCAATCAGTCTTTCGGTCATCCCTTAATATGTCTTGATTATAATGAGATACAACCACACAGGTTTTTAGTCACCCCGCACAGGACTCACTTGAATTCCTTGTCAGCTTCCAGCAGCACCAACAGGGCGTCGGCATATTCTTTCTTTTTCAGCATGGCCTTGCCCTTCTCGTGCAAGGTCATGGCCAACACCAACGCCTGTAACCATGGCAACCGCAACCAATCAAATGACCGCTCCCTCCACCTCTATAACACGTAATATCACAGCTCCGTAACAAAATCGTATAGTGAATTAATTTCCTTTACTACAACCTTCTTACCACTGACTCAAAAAAAAATGGATTTACTAATTTTCCCTGCCATGAGCTAATTACCCACACAAAGAAAAGGCCTCACTTTGCGCTCTTCCTTCGGCATGTTTATGGGCTTCCCCGTCTGGTCGGCCACCTGCAGATAATAGTTCTCCGTGTCATCCTTACCACCTGCGATGCCGGTATCCGTAAAAGACGTAAATATTAAAAGTCAGTGTTTATCTGTCGTTTTTTTTTCGGGCAGCAGCGGATGACTCTTACATATCACTAAGAACAATCAATTTTAAATCTCGCTTTCTTGTGAAAAAAACCGGCAAATTAAACACGAAAAAGAAGGCAGCCTTAAATCGATTGTCTACAACGATTATTTTAATGATGACATAACTTCAATATCTACATTCTTCAAACATTCCGACTTTGCAACTTTTTGAATCAATATTTGAATAAATTTAAGCTTTACAGGTCACTTGTCTTATCCATTATCACTGCATTAGACAGTATTAATGCATGTAACTGACCATAGGCGTCCTCATTAGACAGCACATGAATGATGTTACTTTTGAACCCTATTCCGGGGCTTCTAACAACTCCTAATTCCTACCCTCTCTCACAGATGGTGCTTTTATATCTCCAAGACAACTCCCATTAATACTTGGGAATAAGAGTGATTGCTATACACTGTTCTGGTTGAGGAAAAGGGAAAATCCACCACGGGACGAGGGTGGAATTATTTACACACGAGATCAGAGTGAGAAAAGGCGAACAAATTAATCAATGCAAAAAAAAATAAACAAAAAGACAACAACAACAACACAAAAACAGAAAGCCCAGACGATACAATCACATACAATGAGATAACAGAGCAAACGCGCGTACCATCGTCGCGGGATGCCAGCAGTTCGGCTGCCTGCCTCGTTTTGGCAATCTTTGCGGCTTGTTCTTCCTGTTGTCTCGCTTGCGCCTCGCTCACACTCAGACAGATCACCATTAACTGACTGTTATTCTACGGCAAACAAACAAAACCAATCACCAACTGTTATACGCAGTTCAATAAATCCATTAATCGTCAATGCTTTATAACTGACAAAGCTTTTCCCACACGTCTATTTTTCAGCAAATGTTTACATCTTCTACTCATACTTTGCTGCGATCTGAAATTCACTCATAGTTCTTAAAACTGAAGTTAGTTCGGCACCCGAAGCTTTCTAGTTTTTTTTGCTGGAAAACTCTAACTAGATACGTTTCTGGCTGATAAAACACCATTTTTAGCGGAGTGCGATGCTTTCCGAAAAACAGTTATTTAAAAAAAACTAAACTAAAAGATTAGGTAAGCACATTATGGCATACTTTCACATATTGCTGGCGCAGAGGAATAACGTCATCGATCACGTGACCACTGCAGATAATCTTCAGCCTATCGCAGCTTATGTTACATCTGGTTGCTATGGTCACTTTCAAATCGTAACCACTGACATCTAGGCTTATTTCTAATGACATTTTCTTCTCAGTTTCCTGCAAATTTGAGCATCGTAGGGAGGGGACTCGAATATCAATAACATTCTCGACATGCAGGGTAACTAAGACCTAACACATGTGGAGCACGTCTTGCAACTAATATTTTGTGCCTTCCCGCAAAGAAAAAAATGACAAACTGATATGTCTAATATACGCCTGCTAGATTTGCATATCGTTGAACAACGCCCTTAAATGTTCCCATGCTTTTAAACCCATAACAGAATCTGCGTAATCAAACCATTTTCTCGCTTTATCACAGTTTGGGCCCCCACCACTCCCCCCCCCCCCCACCCCAACCACTACTGCAAATTATTATGTACAGTGAATCCAATGTTGCACAACATCTCTTAATATGATATTACTTGTTTCAGAAATAGACAGACTGCAATTACAAAATACTGCTTAAACCAATAAGATATTTTTATGCTTTTTAATATCCCAGCAGTTTCAGCTGAACACTTTAATCTTCTCTTTTTCTACTTCTAATTGCGATCTACAAACTTACTTGTGGAAGGTTCCCAGCAAGTTTGCATTTCAAAGAAGCGAGACCTTTCTCTTCGAATAATTTCTTTGCTGCTAGTTTTTCTAAAGCATGGCATCTCAGCTCGTCAAAGAATGCTGCCACTTCCTCCCGAGACAACTTCAGCTCATTTGCATACCTGTCAATCATTTCCTGAAACAGAATGCCATTTTCGCGTTCTATTGGATTCTTAGCCACAGTTGCTGCTGACGAAATTGCTGCCATATATATGCTCTTATGGTCCAGCAGACGGGAGTGGCATTTAGTCTGCAATCACTAGGATCTAAGTACAACAGGAAACTCGCGAGGTTCGCCCCCCCCCTCCCCACCCTTCCTCGCCAACACCCTGACCTCCCGGTTAATAGACTCAAAGCATAACAAACAACAACTAACCTGAGGAAGCTCACCCCGTTGCCCGTCAGCAGTTGTGTAGGGAGGCAGCCACAATTTTACTTTTTCTTCGTTGAGTTTCAGGCGAACACGTGACCTTACGTCATCACTTTTTACTGCTGCTGCGGGACTACTTGCATTTCCATCCATCGCGACACGCTTCTCCTCGGAGTAACTTTCTTCGGAGCTTTATAGATAAAACAATAACGCATCCAATAGGAGGGCACATGCTAGTGGACTGGTCACTAATTTTTTTTTGCACTTTTTTTATCTTTTGTTACAGAATCACTGAATATCCTTTCCTGGGGCGCAAATGTCTCTTTACACGGGACACCTGTAATCTGAAATTATAGATTGTTTTCCTGATTTTTTCAGGTGACAAAAATGTAAAATTTCAAATGGTAATATTTCGTTTGCTGCCACTAATTTCGACCCTTGCCACCACAAACCACATCCATGTTTTTTTTTCTTCGGTCTCCACAGAAGATGCAGTTTCACTATTGAGAAAATATTAGAAATATGATGAAACTGCAAATGTAATAAGAAAAGGTTATTTTTTTATTTTTTTGTTTCTGGGCGGGGTGGGCATTTCGGCAAAAATCGAATTGAAAAAAGATCTAACTCCACCTTTATGAGCAGTGCAGGCATTCATTAATCGTTTGCAATCCGTTTTGTTTAAACAAAGCATTTCATATCGTACGCTTAGCAGTGCACATGACGAGGGTGGATTAACAGTGGGCTGCAGGTTACAGCAGGGCCAGTGCCGGTAGCTGCAACTACTCCGGTGTTGGTCAAGCATGTCTCTACCCCGTGTGCTTGCAAACAAAGGATTAGTGTTATGGCAAACGCTTGGGTTTCGACGAATCTTTTACAAGCATCGCACTTAAGTTAGTTTCTGTGATACTTAACAGTGCAGAACTAGAGAGGCAATTCAACACATGGAAGTTGACATATGAATTTCTGCGAACAAGTCTCGGTGTTGAAAAGGCCGGAAAATTCGCGTTTTGCAACCCATCGCTCAATAAATGAACCATTAAACTTCCGTTATTATCTGAACAATTGAACTTGTGGACAGGTATCTGTACAACTGAATTTGCGGACAGTTATCGGATGTTATCAGTCAAACGTACTTAGAAATGTCTTACATAGAGCGTTATGACGTCTGCAATATATTTTTTAAAAGCGTGGAATTTTTCTTTTTTCTGCTTTCATTTTTTGAGCTTGATTTAAATAAAAAATAAAAAATCGGATTTAAATCACAAAGATAAAAAATCCTGATTTAAAAAAAAAAACATGATTTTTTCCAGTTTGGAACAACACTGCTTTTATACATAAGTAAATCCTAAAAAATGTTGTCACATGCTTTTTTTAAGTTCCGAAAATTCCGAGCATACAGTTCTTTCAATTTATGCAGTAAATATGTATTTTATAAATCCGAGATAAAGGCATAGGATGTTGGCTAGAAAATGACTGTTACTCAATAAACCACAGTAATCAATACAATCCCGAAAATGGACTTAACATTTCATAAAATTCTTAAAGAAATATAACAGCCTATAATTGCGTCAAATATACTTATCGAGTCAAAACAGCGCCAGTGCCTCGAATTTCGCACTTTCCTGCTTATTTTGAACAACTCACTGTAATATCTGCTTCGTTAAACATAAAGAAAAGTAATTATTTCCTGCTGTATTTATTGTATGAGATTACTGAGAAGCATGGTATTACCATTACGTAGTCCAGGTACGAGGGAGAGGAGATAGAATTGGCCAGAGTAGATCGTAATTGGTGACAACAAAATGCTAGATTCCAACTCCACTAAATAAGCCAGCTGCATGTTTTGCAACCCTATCGACTTAAATGTACACCATTTTGTGATTTTTGACAAAATAAATGTGTTTTGAACCACGGAAGATGCTCTTTTTCATTTCACCAATTTGGATCTACTGTAACCATTCTTTCTCCTCTCCCTCGTAGAAGAGTGGTGATGGACCTGGGTCACTTTGGACTGTACGAGTACGATTACGCAATTCGTGACTTAGCATAATTGAATTAACGAGAACATACAAGTAGGGTGGGCAGCCATAGTCTGTTATCCACGTACATGGCCTGTGCAGCAGGTAATAAGTAAATCATAAATTTTGCAAATGCAGGTTCCAAGTATATCAATAATGCTCAGGGCATGACTCAGAGCAACTTTCGTGCTCACACCTATTTTAGTGCCTGAATTGGTGTATCTCGTTAGGGCAACCACATTCACTGACAAGCACTTAATATATGAATTCGAACAACCCGAAATTACAAAACATAACCTATTTATCTCTTTTAGGGGTCAAAGAAAGTCATCAGTGCAGTAAAGTACTTCTCGCCAAGATTTCAACCTAGGCAGCGAGCGATAATAGAAGTAAATTGGTATATTACAAAGTAAACCATTAAACTTAGTTACTGTCTTGTGCCGCTAAAAATTACGGATAGCTGCGTTTAATTTCGATAAATTATCCTCACAGCTATTGCATAATGCTACCTTTTAACCACTTTTCTCACTTCTCCTTCTTTGTAAATTCGCTGTGCGCATACTGTCACGGGGTTGGAGAGGGCAATCACTTTACATCTTTGAAATAACAACTAACCTCAGAATGAGATGCTTGACCAGCTGTTTAAATTAAACACGTTGTTTTAAAAAAGTGAATCTCCTTGTAAATTTCCCCCCTTTAAAACAGAATGTCAAATTTAGTTTAAAAACGTCTAATTCACAGAATCGTGTATTTAGTTCACTTCAGAGTAGTATGAAAACAAGAGTTCTACCACACTTTTGTGGTGGTTCTCTTAAGAGTTCTACCACACTTGATGACGTCATACTGTCTGGAAGTGACGTCATCATGTCTGGAAGTGACGTCATCATGTCTGGACCGGAAGTGACGTCATACTGTCTGAACCGGAAGTGAGGTGATAGGCGTAGTCATGGCAACGAAGCATGGTAACGTGACGTCATAGGCGAAGCCATAGACGTAGTGATAGCGCAGCCATAACCCTGATAACCAACGTTTGGTTCTGCTGCAGAATCGACATATGGTAGACAGACGGTCAGACGGACATTTTTTTTTTTTTTTTTTTTTTTTTTTTTCCGTAGTGATAGCGCAGCCATAACCCTGATAACCAACGTTTGGTTCTGCTGCAGAATCGGCATATGGTAGACAGACGGTCAGACGGACATTTTTTTTTTTATTTTTTTTTTATTTTTTTTTATTTCCATTTCCCACACTCTCATGCATACACACATATACCAACACCATGACTGTTTTGCTTATTTTTGTAATAAGTGGCGGCCGCTCTGAAAAGAGCAGCCTGGAGCTCACGCTCCTCATTGTGTTAGTTGTCTCCTCACTCTGGCAGAGACCACTGAGAAGCCCGACAAGGACACTTCCGCCTATGCCTCGCAATTGTAGCCACCGTGGATTTGAAAGTATCGTTAATTATAGAGCAGAAGTATGCCTGGATCCTCCCAGCTTCTGCACAATGTATAACATGCTCCTCAATACCGATATCGGTAGGTAGCACTGTTTTGCACATAGTGCAGGAGTTGGTGGATCCACCATTCAACCCGTTCAGAATTAGCATTACTTCTTCGATTTGTTCTTGGTTGGGTTCTTGGGCATTGACGGTTAAGCTACTCTTGCTTGCAGAGGCAGAAGCGCCCTGCGAGTTCTCAGTGGAAGTCTGCACGGGTGAGGAGACGGCGCTTGCAGTCCGCTTCCTCTTCCTTGGTGGAGATGGTAGTGGCAGCGGCAGTGGCAGTCGCGGTGGAGTTGTCACCGCAGCAGACTCCCTAGCAGGCTTAGGGGCTGGCTCAGCAGGAGCTACATTGACGGCTTGTTCAGGGGTAGGCTCTGGAGCTGTGACAGCGACAGGCTCTGGAGCTGTGACAGCGGCAGGCTCCGGAGCTGCATTGACGGCAGGTTCAGGCTCTGGAGCTGTGACAGCGGCAGGCTCCGGAGCTGCATTGACGGCAGGTTCAGGCTCTGGAGCTGCGACAGCGGCAGGCTGAGGAGCTGGCTGCAGGAACCCAGGCCTCCCAAAGCGGTGACGCTGCTGTTGCTCCCGATACTTCTCTTCCATCTTCCTCAAGCGCAAACGTTCATAGTCTAAGAATATCTCTTCTATCAAAGACACATCTCTTTCAGTTATGTTATAATGTTGGAGAGCCTCTGGAGTGAAAAGTTCATCCTTGTATTCCATACTTTTTTATTTTTTTTTTTTTTTTGCAACGTTGCGTACTTGAAGCGGATGCGTACAAAATGGCGTCGTACAACTTGTAAACCACAGCATTTCGTCATCTAAAGCCAGCGTAATCAGACAACGTCATCTATAGCCAGCATAATCAGTTTGCGTAATAAGATTTCGTCATAAACAACGTAGACAATGGTGTGTAGCTTTCTGTTTGTGTGAGGCAGCAGAACCTGACTGCTTGGAGTTGCAGTGTTAGAAAGTGACCATACATCATCATGACCATCCCCCCCCCCTCCACCCCCCCCCCCACCCCGGGGGTGAAATTCAGATTTTGGCATATTTACACGTTTCAGACCATTCTGAACATTTTTGGTTTTTGCAGTCGACCACCCCCACCCCCCCCCCCACCCCGGGGGTGAAATTCAGATTTTGGCATATTTACACGTTTCAGACCATTCTGAACATTTTTGGTTTTTGCAGTCGACCACCCCCCCCCCCCCACCCCGGGGGTGAAATTCAGATTTTGGCATATTTACACGTTTCAGACAATTCTTAACATTTTTGGTTTTTGCAGTCGACCACCCACCCCCCCCCCCCACCCCAGGGGTGAAATTCAGATTTTGGCATATTTATCCGTTTCAGACAATTCTTAACATTTTTTATTTTTGGGTCGACCAAACCCCCCCCCCCCCCTCGAAATTGTGATTTTTGCATATTTATCCGTTTCAGACGATTCTGAACATTTTTCATTTTTTGGGTCGACCGACCCCCCCCCCCCCCCCTCGAAATTGTGATTTTTGCATATTTATCCGTTTCAGACGATTCTGAACATTTTTCATTTTTTGGGTCGACCGACCCCCCCCCCCCCCCCCTCGAAATTGTGATTTTTGCATATTTATCCGTTTCAGACGATTCTGAACATTTTTCATTTTTTGGGTCGACCGACCCCCCCCCCCCCCTCGAAATTGTGATTTTTGCATATTTATCCGTTTCAGACGATTCTGAACATTTTTCATTTTTTGGGTCGACCGCCCCCCCCCCCCCGCTAGATGTCTCTGCTGTATAACAGCAGTACAACTGTAAGTGAGACATTCATATACACAAGTAAAATTCTGCTGAGTCAGCAATTTTTTAACAAAGTTACACACCATATTTTGATTACATGGAAGTAGTATAAAAGCATGAGTGAAACATGTCAACTAGTCAACTAGTAATACATTCTGTCAACAAGTCAACAAGTGGATATTGTGTGACGAGAAAAGACTTGACAATGTCGGCCTTACTTTTTCACAGATGTGTAGAGACCATGGATGACGTCTTCAAAGTGAATTATGCTGACTATGTGTTTTCAAAGCTTCCTGCTTTTGAATCGGATTGGATGCTGCAAGTAAAGAATTTACATCAGCATTGGGAAGCTGTTGGAAAGACCATTCCAAGAGATCGTTTCATCCGCTCGTTTCTACGTGAATGTGAAGATCTACATTTACCGTTAACTTATGACATTGATTCAGCATTTATCAACGTGAATACAATTTGGGCAGTTGAGCTCATGTTAGATGTGGCTGCAAGAATCATTTTACATTATGATGATGATGTTCCATTGAAGACGAATGTATCAGAGCTTGTCCGATTCAACCATGGACGAGTTGAAGTGAATTCAAAACTTTGCAAGTTCTTTGCTGACTCAGCAGATAGTTGGGTATAAAAGGGAGTGAACTCAGCAGAGTGAAGTCATTTCTCAGCAGACAGTTGGAGGGAGTGCATCATCAGTACATTGTAGCAGCCATGGAGAACAAGACAAGCAACGCAACGCAGCGCAGCAGCAGCTTTAAAATTAGTGCTAACTTAACCATTACTGTGGAGCATGGAGAATATGGGCCATTTCTACGCATCACACGTGGAGAGAGATGGTGTGCTTATTCACCATCTTTGTGGAAGATTGTATGCCAAAGCTTGAAAAATTTACGCGACATTGGCTTCAAACTGTACTTAACGCAAACGAAGTGGCTTGAAGTCATTTCATACTTGGATATGCGCTATGTGAGTTTTGTGCGCACGTCACGGTTTGAAGGGAAAGAATACACACATCACATCAACATGAATGATGGTGAATGGGAGACACTGCTTCAGGAGATGGACAACATCAACTCAGCCCTATCACCATGTGAGGAATGTCATGACAAGAAAACCATCATCAAGCTGCAAAAGGATGGTCGGATGAAGGTGTCAAAGCTATCCAAGAAAAGGCTGGCTGAAGTTCAGTTGGAGAACATGAACGTACAAAATCAACTTGGACTTACCTGTGACTATTGCGGTGCTTGTGGATATGTGGAGGATTATCATTGCCACTGCCACAAGTATAATTGCAAGTTGTGTGAACCAAGCAACTTCTGCGACAAGTGTGGAGTACTTAAAGTCAGTGAAGCAAAGTAAAAGCCCACAAGACACTGAAACAAGATGGACGCATGTTTTAAAAATGCTTATATTGACTTGATGATTGCTAAACTTGCTTGCTGTGGCACTCCAGACTATCAACTTTATCATTTGGATGCTTTTTGGGATGTTGTACATCATAGTCTTGATGTGATTGAACTGCATTCAAGATTTCTTGGAGAATGTCATAAAACTGGAATAGAAGAAGATCCTGACTTTGACTTTGATGCTGCACTTTATTCTGCTCGCACTGATGTTGAAGTATATTTCACCGTGGTTGATCATTTGAGAGATTGTTGTAAAGAAGCAGAGGAAACCGAGCAGCTTTATCAGGTAAGTTATATAAAACCTTTTTAATCATGTTTATGACAACATAGTGAATTGTTTCTCAAAGACATAACCATGTTTTTCTTACTAGCAAATTTAGTTTTATGTGAGTGGTTTCAACGTAAACAAAGAAAGAATATGATAGAAGAGGCAGCAAATATATTAAAAGATATTTTATTACAGGAAGAAACCGACATGTCAGAATAAAGAAGCAAAGTCAACATGGAGAATCTTGTACTATTCAGCGGTCATAAGGACGTTCTTTCAAATATGTTTCCAACACGACTTGAAAAGTATGGACATGTGTTCAACTCAAGTGAAGCTTTGTATCAATATGAGAAAGCAGTGTTTCATCACCGTCCAGATATTGCTTCAGCCATTGTGTCATCCAGAAATGGATATGAAGCAAAACGTATTGCTAAAGGGATAAAACCATGTCCGTTATGGCATACAGTGAAGAGAAGCAAAATGCAAGATGTTTTACAAGTCAAACTGGATCAGTGTGTATTGTTTCGCAACAAGTTGAAAGAATGTAAAGACAAAACTTTAGTTGAAGCAACGTATGATCATTGGTGGGGAGCTGGTGTGAAACAAGTGTCATCTGGATATCCTGGTCAGAATATTATGGGAAAGTTGTTAGAAATGTTGTGTGAGGGTTAGAGACTTTTTTCATTTGCTTGCCAACCGTCATGGTGTGCAGACGTGTGGACATGTAAATTTGAAGTATGTTTAACTTGTGCTGCAAGACTCACAAGACTGCACAATGGCGGACATGACACTGAGACAATATATTGTACAAAAAGCTTATTGTGAAGAAATGTTATCAGCTGTAAAAAAGTTTGCCTATTTAGTCTGTCCTGCTTGTCAACATGAAGAGTGTCAAGAACATACTTGTCATTTTGCATCTGTTTATACATATTGGAATGAAGCTAAATATTACATGCATTTAGATAAAGTGTTAGAGAATGCAAATCAACGTTGTGAGAAATATGGTGTAGATGCTATTACATTGGATGAACTCAGTCATTGGTTAGTGTTCATTGAAGACCAATGGTCTCCAGTGATTCATACCATTGTATCTATACTTGATTTGTAAATATATGTTAGTTATAAATACATGTTAGTTATAAATACATATTAGTTAAGTTACTATGTTAGTTAAGTGATGATGGTTGAGTTATAAAATAAAAGCTGTTCTGTTGAGAAGGTGGTTTTCATTCGGTGTGATCATGTCGACGTGGAAAGACTACTTGACCAATATTTACTTCAAACCTGGACAGCCTGGAGCATTTGCTGGTCCTTACAAACTGTATCACATCTTACGAAAACATAATCAACCAGTCACACAGTCACAAGTGAAGAAATGGCTACAGGATCAAGATGCTTTTAGTTTACTCCAACCTGTCAAATACAGGTTCAAAAGACAACGTGTGATTACACGTGGTATTGATGACATGTGGGATATTGATTTGGCTGATATGGGAAACATAGCTCCCTATAATGATGACATACGCTTTTTACTCATTGTCATTGATGTGTTTTCCAAATATGTCTGGGTACAGCCAATACCTAATAAATCACATACCAGCGTCATACAAGCTTTCCAAAAGATTTTTCATGACACACGACGAAGACCGCGAACTCTAAGGTCTGATAAAGGAACAGAATTTAAAAACAGATGGGTAAAAGCATTTTTGAAGAAAGAAGGCATTCATGCTTATACCACAAAGAATGAAACCAAAGCCAACTTTGCTGAAAGAGTCATTCGTACTCTAAAGGGAATGATGTATCGGTATTTTCTACATAATCAAACTTACCGTTACTTAGACATTCTTCCAGACTTGGTGTACAATTACAACCATAGACCTCATGGTTCTCTTCCTAATAAATATGCTCCAGCCGAGATTCGTAAAGACAATGAATCAAAAGTGTGGAAGTATATGTATGTCGACAAACTGAAATTGAAACCGAAGAAGAAGAAGTACAAATTTAACATTGGTGATCATGTTCGCATTTCTCACATTAAATATGTGTTTCAACGCGATTATCACATCAAATGGACGCAAGAAGTCTTCATTGTCACACATCGTTGTAAGAAGCAAGGAATACATTTATATCGTGTGAAAGACTTTTTAGACGAAGATATTGATGGTCATTTCTATGAAGAAGAACTGCAGAAAGTGACCAAAGATATTGAATCTATTTATAGAATTGAAAAAGTCTTGAAAACACGTAAAAGACGAGGTGGAGGTGTGAAAGAATTATTTGTCAAGTGGTTAGGTTGGCCAAACAAGTTTAACAGTTGGGTGAAAGAAACAGACATTCAACAATGAAGCATCCATTTACATGTTTAGTCTCTGGACCTACAGGCAGTGGCAAAACGTCTCTGGTGAAGGAAATTCTAGAACAAAAGTTGATTAAACCCTCTCCAAAAAGCATTTTATGGCTCTATGCAGCAGATCAGCCTTTGTACAAGGGAATGAAAGGTGTGGAATTTTACCAAGGCATTCCAGATGACATTGAAGAGCGTTTTAACCCGAAGAAACCAAACTTACTTATCATTGATGACTTAATGACGAAATGTCATAGTGATGAGCGTATGACACGTCTCTTTAGTGTTGGCAGCAGTCATCAAAATCTAAGCATTATCTTTATTGTACATAATTTATTCCATCATGGGAAAGAGATGCGAAATATTAGTTTGAATACACATTATATTATTCTGTTTAAAAATCCGAGAGACAGTCAACAAATTAGTACATTGGCGCGGCAAATGTATCCTGGAAGATCTCAATTTCTCATAGAAGCCTATCAAGATGCTACTAGCAAACCTCATGGTTATTTATTCATTGATTTAAAACCAAAGACAAATGATCAACTACGTATTCGTACGGGCATTTTACCAAAAGATACACATTATGTATATATTGATAAAGCAGTGTATGAACAAGAACCAACTCATTTGACCATTCGCAGTCAAGATGTCTAAACGTATTCGAGCGAACCAACCGTTTCTTCACTTGCTTGCACGCAGTGGGCCTAAACGACGTAAATCCTTGCTACAGCAAGCTACAAAGGAGGAATTAACAAGCTTGTTTGAAATTTGTTTGAATATATTGCAAGGACATTTACCCTTAAGCTCAAAACGGTTTAAGGAATTTAAACGTGAACGTCATACGCTTCGTACTCTAGCAGATAAGAAGATATCTCTTCGACGAAAAAAGAAGTTGATTAATCAGAAAGGAGGATTCATTGGAGTTATTGCTAGATTGGCATTGCCCTTGTTAGCCAAACTGCTGTTAAAATGAAACATACGATGAAAATGGTCCTCATTCCTGAATATGAATATAAAATGTTGCTAGAAAAGAAGGGTAAAGATGGTGAAATCAAAACGAAAGTGAATAAACTTTTACGTGGGAAACGAACACGTGAAAAGGTTATTGAAATGTCTCAACTTCTTGGTCGTCATTTACGAACAAGTCAGTCTAGACAGCAAAAGCCCTCATCATCATCATCACCACCTGAAAAGCCAGAAAAGCTAGTGTTAAGTCATTTTCAACCTATCTATCATGGAAAAATAACACAACTTTTAGCCGAACTGAAGAAATATGGTACAACATGGTCAGAGAAGAATGAACTTGTGTTGAAAACGGGCGATATTATAGCAAATTCCAACATGGTTGATTTGATGAAAGAAGCATTGGTGGCGACAAGAAGAAAAGAACGAGTCAAACCACCACATGGTTGGCATCCGTTTATCCAGGAAATTGTTGATGCTAATATTCCAAAAACAATGTTTAGTAAAAAGACCACTCGTGACGACATTACAACAGAAATGAAACAACGTCAACAAAGACAGTTTCCTGAAGGATGGGAAAATTTTTAACATGGCTGAAAGAGCTATGTTGTTGTTGTGGTCAAGACACAACTATTCCTGTGAAAATAAGATGTGTGATTGCTTGTTGTGAAGGAGAAGTCATAGATCATCTAGATCATCATCATGATGTAAAAGATCATTTACATACTTGGTCGAATGGCGCGCGCTGTCCTGAGGTATATAGACAACGTCAACGCAGCTATACCATTTAGTTCCCATCCATCATGGAGTCGACAAGCTTTTACATCACTTTGCCTAGCAATGCGAGTATGACCTATTATCCCAACAACAAGGCTTCGAATTATCAAATTCGTATGCCTCGAACCATTTATCTGAATGGAAAATATGAAGTGGCTTTAGCTGAAATTCAATATCCACATACATGGACAACGATGAGACAGGGCATGAACTATTCTATTGGGTATCGACAAATAGATACATTTGGCATTTGGCATGTTAATATTCCTTATGGGTACTATAGAACCATACAAGAACTATGTGAGGCAGTCAATGAAGAAGCGGCTAACCCCGATGACCCGAAACAACCTATTCGGCTAAAGTATGATAAGATTAGACGACGTGTGTTTCTATTTCTCGATGATGGTCTTGAAGTGTCCTTTTCCACTGGATTGGCTGAGATTTTAGGATTTATCCCAGAGCAATGGTATACTGAAGCGTGTGCAGCTGAACATAAAGCGGATGTGAAACAGGGATTTTATACACTGTATGTGTATTGTAGCATTTGTGAACCACAAGTTGTTGGGGATTATTATGTGCCGTTACTACGTTCTGTTGGGATACAAGGCCATGATGGTGACATTATCATGAAAACGTACGGCGAACCGCATTATGTTCCTGTAAACACGTCCAAATTTGACGTGATAGAAATGAATATTAAGGACGACACAGGCCATACTGTTCCATTTCAAACTGGAAAGGTGATCTGTAAACTTCATTTTCGACCAAAAGCATTATGAAAGCCTACACACACGATCCGTCTGCATATCGCAACCATTTTCTTCGTCAAGTGGGCGGGGAATTACCAGGATTCAAAGGAGCGCGAATCCAATATGGCGATGGTATTGGTTCCATACTGGGATCATTGGCTCGCAAAGCTATTCCACTACTTAAGGCTGGGGCTAAGATCGTTGCGCCACATCTTAAGAAGGCTGCAAAGAATGTCGCGAAAGATGTGACGGGCCGAGTAGCAGAACGTGTGTTTGGTGAACAAAAGCGTATGCAACCAACGAAACGTGCCAGAAGACGAAAAACAGCCAGACGGATAACATCAAAATATCGCAAAGATATCTTTTGAAATCATGTCTCTCATTCATAATCATTCGTGTGAATGTAGTCTTTCTCCATTGGAATGGTTTCACGTACCACCGACGCAAACTGCTGTAGAGAAAAGTTATAATGTTGACTATCAACCACTTACAAGCATTAGAGAAGGCGCTCCAATAGAATTCTACATTCCTGCGAGTACAGAAGAATATCTGGATTTAAAGAACAGCAAACTTCATATTGTATGTCGCATTCTAAAGGCTGATGGAACAGCGTGTGGCGCAGATGATAATGTCTCTTGCATCAATGATGTGTTTAATGGGTTATGGTCTAATATTGAATTGTTTCTGAATGATCGTTTGGTTTCGCATAGCAACAATACTCATGGTTATACCAGCATTATCTCTCATCTCATCCATGATTCGGAAGAAAGTCTGCATTCTGAGCGCTCTATGCGTCTCATGTACAAGGATACTGCTGGGTCAATGAATAGTCATGAGGTGAAAAGACCTAATCATGAACAATATGTATCCGGGTTTCATGTCAATGCCGACGGTGGTGACTTGGCTGAGCAAGGCAATAATGGCTTACATCATCGTTATTTGCATACTCGTCTTAGCCGTGATGTTATGCTCGCAGGTGGTTTAAGGATAGATTTGTTTGAGCAGGATCGTTATCTTCCGAATGGCATCAGTTTGAAATTGCGTTTCCATAGACAAAAAGATGACTATGTATTGATGGCTGTAAATAATACCTATAAGGTAGAAGTGAAAGAGGCATTTTTAACCATTCGCAAAGTGAGGGTGAGTCCAGGTATTCAGTTAGGACATACAGATGCATTGATGAAAAGTCCTGCCAAGATCATCATCACTAGAAAAGAATGTAAAGTCTTAGCAATTCCAGCAGGATTTCAGTCTTTTGTGAAAGATAACATCTTTTTGGGTCAATTACCAAATCGTATTGTCATTGGTCTGGTTCATAATGAAGCTTTTGGTGGATCAGTATTGAGGAATCCATACAATTTTGATCATTTTAATCTGGACTATATGCAACTGTACACGGATGGTGAACCAGTTCTATCCAAACCTCTCAAGCTTGACATTACACAGAACAAATACCTGAACGCTTTTGAAACGCTTTACAAATCGTTTGATCGGTTGAATGGTGAGAAAAGTTCCATTATAAAACGGGAAGATTGGCCTAGAGGTTATGCTTTATTTTCGTTTGACTTAACACCGGATTATGATGGTGATGATCATTTCCCCCTGATCAAGCATGGGAATTTGCGGCTAGAAATGAACTTTGCTAGGGCTTTGCAACCTACAATCAATGTCATTGTCTATGCTGAATTTGACAACATTATTGAGATAAGTGCCAATCGCAGCATCCAATTCGACTACCAGTCATGAACACGAAGCAGATTGATGCCATATTGAGTCATGATGTCATGACCAAAGACTTGTTTCAAGGCGTGTTTGCCATGGACCAGTTACCGTCTTTACAACGCGGCGCCTATGTGATCAACACAGACGATCAAGATGAACCAGGAGAACATTGGGTGGCAGTGTATTATGATAAAGACCCTGTGGAATATTTTGACTCTTATGGACTGTTCCCTCTCGATGATCGTTTAGATATGTTTTTAAGAAATGACTATATGTATAATTCTATCTCATTACAAACGCCAATATCATCGTCATGTGGTTTTTATTGTGTCTATTATATATTACATAGAGCTCGAGGTCAGAGTATGTTTGATATTGTGAATATATTAAAAAGAAAGGATGGTGATTTTATTGTAAAGGATTTTGTATATAGACATTATAAACCATTGTTTTATTAATGTTGTTGTTGTTGTTATATTAGTTAAGTTGTTGTTGTTATATTAGTTAAGTTGTTGTTGTTGTTATATTAGTTAAGTTGTTGTTGTTGTTGTTATATTAGTTAAGTTGTTGTTAAATAAAACAAATCAAGTTTCAAACAACTGTCTTGTTTATTGTGTTCTATTTACAAAGTTTACAAACACTATTTACAAAGTTTACAAACACTATTTACAAAGTTTACAAACACTATTTACAAAGTTTACAAACACTATTTACAAACTCTTAACTACAAACGCTATTTACACTATTTACAAATTCTTAACTACAAATTCTATTTACACTATTTACAAACTTTTATTTACACTATTTACACTATTTACAAAATTCTTAACTACAAACTCTTAACAACAAAGTCTATTTACACTATTTACAAACTTTTTATTTACAAACACATTCATTTTTCAATACATTCATCAATGAATACCATTCATTAGAATCTAAATTGATATAGGTATCATAGACATTACATCCATGTTTGTAAATGCTATGAAAGCTCACATAACACACATCACCAAACTTTATCACTTTAACAGTTACATGTTCAGACAGTTTCAGTTCATATCCTTCTTCTTCTTCTAAGTCAATGTCTATCACGCGCATAGGTTGTGTCAGCTCAATGGATTTGGTGCCCCGTGTAAGCCATATTTCTGTTTCTTTGAATTCAAGCGTCAGGTTCTTTCCAATCCAATGCTTGCAACAGCGCGTTCCATTCCACGGTGCTGAGGGTGATGATGTCGCAGTCTTCTGTAAGCTCGTCATATTGGCGAAATTGTACAAACACGTCTAGACCGTTCTCAGTCACACGCACTTCTAATTCATTTGAGACTGCTAGGAGAAAGCCGGGTATTCTCAACTTGTCTAGATGATCCTTCAACACGGATTGGTCATCAAGTGATAGGACGAGATACTGTCCAAAATGTCGTAGCACAATATCATCACATAAGTTTCTCATGTATGAGAATCCATATGTTATGGGTTCATAATCCAACACATAGTCGTCTTCCATCTTTCTTATACTCGGATGATGTCGAACAGTGGATGCTGTATCGCTTCTAGGAATCGTAAGATTGCGCGCCAGTTCTTGATATCAAAGAAGATCAACTGTGCATAGGGTGTGTCTGGCACAACTCCCTTATAATCCTTTGGATAATCCTGTAAAAGATTTCTACAGAATGTCACACGTATCTTAGAATCATATTCAGCCACCGTCACTTCCAGTTTATTTTCAAGTCTGCGTTTAAACCCAGCTTCAAGTGGTATGTTTTTAAAGTCTTTCCACACTTCAGGTTTAAACCGATAAGCAGAAATTCTCCGAGAACCCATCATCACTTCATTCCTCTCATTAACTTTAAGGTAAACACCATCGTCCAACATGAGTGCATTCATGATTGTTACCTTGTTATGACTTGTCGTCTTGTCTGCGAAGCCTTTTATCCACTTCTTTCACCTGCTTCTTCAGCATTTTCCATTCAGGTATTGTCAGCAAAATTCCCTTTTTCGTAGGACGGTTTTTTCCAGTCCCCTCATCTCTGAGGTATTTGCGAATGTTTATCACACCTTCATTACTTTGTTTCATAATCTTGATATACTTTCCATTGCCTAGAGAAAGCATTCCATCCCACGACTGTGGTGTTGGTGCTATCTCCACTTTTAATTTCTTGATGGTAGTATCAGGATGTTTCACAGTCATGTCTTTCACTGTATCAGCAAGAGTATCCATATCCGTTGTTGCAGATCTTTTCATGTTGACGCTTCAGTGTTCACACTTCAACTGACTCTCAAGTAGAAGTGTCTCCCCCTTATATACTGTAATGCCCATGCGCCAAAGTGGAATAGCCATCACTCATCACATATCGCTTGTCATCAAAGGGAGAGAGAGCCACTTTCCTCAACTTCTCCGAGAAGATCTGGTGGTCATGACTTCGTATGATGTGTCCTGTGGTCATCGTTTGTGTTTGGTTGAACAAACTGTCTTTATACTGCTGATGTTTCATACGTCTTTGACACGCGCGAGTGATGCCTTTGGCCGTACGTTTTTCTTTCCCACCATATATCATACTATACATTTTCGGTCGAAGTCCAACAAACTCTTCAATGGGAATGCCCGCCGTCTCATCTTTCATTTTCCCAAGCACTTTCTTGTTCACGTTGGAATGCAGGAAATGATCTGGGGGATAGTCACTTGTGTCGAACAAGTCGGCATCTTCCTGCATGTCTTTGTAGATATCGTCCGTTTCTATGTCATAACATAGACTGTCGGTGTCGCTGAACAACAGTTTGGCGTCGGGATACTTGGTCATGATGTAGTTGTAATGAAAGTGGAACATGAGCACCTTGCTGAGGTCGAGAATGGTGAAACCAACTTGAATGGGTTTATCCAGAAGCAGATCCACTTTGCGCAAATGTACCGCGGTCAAATCTTCGTTGAAAATTCTAAATTTGTGGAAGGAAGGTTTGGCCACAAGTTTCTTGAACCGCTTTTCCTGGTGAACAAGTTCCACATTGATGCGTTTTCTTACATTTTCCATGGTTTTGCCAAACACCGAGTTGTTCATCAATTTGAAGAAGTCTTTCTCAAACGGGTTCTTGGCCAACTTTCTCTTTTCCGTGTTCAAGGAGATGTATTTTGCCAACCATTTGCTCTGTGCAAACATGATGGCACGATGCACCTTCGTGACTTTCAATCCCAGTGAGACATATTGCTGTAAATTTCTATAATGAAGTACATATTTCTTCTTGTCGCACAAGTTGGGAATGAGCTTTTCACTAGGCTTGCTTTTCATGTCTAGATCTTTCCGTAGCTTCTGACTATGTTCTGACAATTCTCCCACTTTCACACATTTCCGTTCTGGAGCCACTGGGTAGTGATTATGACGATCATGGATTGAATATGGGTATTCCAAATCCACTTCTAAAATGTATCCAATCTCGTCATCTTCATCCACATCCATAAAGTCAATGGATTCTGGCTCGCTCACCCACATAAATCCACTTTCCGGCATGCTTTGCGACATGGCCCAGCCATACAAGTTGTTTGCATCCAGGTAAGTCAAGTAGTTGGTGGGTTTCGTGGGATTGTAATCTGCTACGTAGGGGTTATTTGCTTTCGCATACTTGTGTGTGATGACAGATATTCCTCCCCGTAGACCTTGTTCAACCATTTGGTACATGTCAATGTCGTTGATCAATTCCAATTTCACCTTTGTCGCTTTTAACATGGCATCCCACGACAGTCCTGGCGCTGTATAGTAGTGAGCAGGATCTAATTCATACGTGTTGAGACATACGTGACGAAAGTTTTCAAACACGTCAGCCAGCAGCAACACATCTGATTTCAGGTACAAGTCATGGTATTCGCCAAATGTAGTACAGTGGAATGTCTCCCACACCTTCTGCGCATGCGCATAATCCTCATCGCTAATGTCTTCTTCACTGAGTAGACTGTAAAACTTGTCTTTGGACGGCAGTTGTGTTTCAGCAAACTTGGATGGCTCATCCACGTAATCGTAGGGGTACACTCCCTTTCTCAACAGTAACTCTTGTTGGTCACTATCGTGAATGTGTGACGTCATGTGATAAAAGTTGTCTTTCCCTTCTGCCGCTAGGTTGGATATCAGCTTCTGTAGAGAAGTACTCATGAACTGATAACTGTCTGTAAATTTCAGATTGCTCATGGTGAATGCAATATATTTCTCAACGGTGTTGGGAATGACTGTAATCGTCTCATTTTTGAACTTTCCAATTTCTTCCATGATAAGGTGACTGTCATAGCCTCGTAAATTGTGGAAAAACACAGGAATGATGAAAGAATCTTCAACATCCTGCTTATCCTTTCGAAATCGAAATTGTAAATTGCATTCATTATGTGCAGCTCCGCGGTATTTGCCATTGATATGATCATGATCTCTCACACGATCTGCTCCTAGAGGCTCATGACAAATGTAGCAATCTGTAGCGTTCTTATAATGCTCTTCATCTTCATGAGTCATGACCATTTTCTTTTTCTGTTGTAGACCATGCACAATACGATCACGTTCATATACCATATGGTCTAAAAAGACTTTCACAGCATTCTCTCCTCGATACACGACTGGAGCACGTGTATCATACTGGCTGACAACCACGTAGGCAAAGCTGTTTGGACGATGATGTTGATACTTGTCTCCTTCATGCTTTTTCGTGAAACATTCAAAGTCTGCATAAATGACAAACGGCGCTCGCTGTTGTTTGGCTACATTCTTGAACTTGATAAAAGGTTCCTTGGGAAATGATAAACGTTGTGCTCCGTGCTTGTCACACACTTCACGATGCTTGTCTAAAAGCTCTTGTCGCATAAACCCGTGAAGACAGTTGAAACAATAAAACATTGCTCCATTATACTTGGTACGATAAGCCATCAGTCTGCTGAAATTCTTGATGAGGCAGTAATGCCTTGTCTTGTCATTGCTAATCAAAAGCAAGTTGATTTCTCTCGCACTGTTGGCGCTGGTGTTTCGGCTGAGTTGTATGGGAACAACGACATCATGTTCATATCCAAACACGTTAATGGACACATCATTCTCCTTTTCAAACTTTGAAATGTCTGTAATCGGTGTGGGAAATGTCATGCCTTCTACCTTCAATTCGTTCTCAAATGCTTTGTATTGATGTACACGCTGTGGGTTTACATTTGTTGAAGGGTGAAGGTGAGCCAATACAGACCATAAGAAACATTTGTTGTCTTTATTCTGAATGTTTAACACAGCCTTTGTACTCTTTACTTTCTTCGGCAGTGGGATAAAACTGCTCGCTTCCAGTGGCGCTGACGTCGCTGTATGCACTTCAATGAATAATATGTTATCCAACACCCAACCAGAGCCTTGTCGCTCATGTTCATCAAACCTAGTAAACAATTCTTTATAGGCTTCTGGCAAGTCCTTCTCAATATCTGTTGGATTGTATGCTGCATATGTCGGACTACTGATGAAGGCGTTATCCACTTGTTCTACCATCACGCCTTCAACATTTGGTGTCATTTTCTTGAAGCGTGCATGTACCACAATGTACCATTTCATGCCACGGTTTAACGTTTCTAGCAAATGTCTCTTGATTCTATTCTCTTGTTGTCGCATTTCAAGTAGCAAATCTGATCCATCTTCAGGCTCAAACCGTCTTTCCTGCGCGTTTTCACCAAGACTCACTCTTCTGCCTCTGCCTACTTGTCCTGTCTCTTTCTTTCTTTGTTCTTCATGAGACACATTTTCCATCTCATCACATGCATGTGTCTCAAATGCATCCAAAGATGAAAATATCTTGGCGCATTTACAGCAGAGAACTGGATCAGGTCTTTCAACACCATCTTGTACGGTCTTTCGTCTCTTGGCTTCAATCTGCTCAACAAGCTCTTCATGAGCACGTTTCATCCTAGCTGGTTTGCATGTATGTGTCACGAACAATTCCAGAGATGGAAATGTCACATCACAATCATGACAGTAGACTGTAGCCATCGTTGTTGCTTCTTCAACTGCTTGAACTGAAATGAAGTAAAATACACGTTTCACTCTTCCTTTTATACCACTTCAATGGTGTGTTGACTCAGCAGAATGTATCACTAGTTGACTAGTTGACATGTTTCACTCATGCTTTTATGCTACTTCCATGTAATCAAAATATGGTGTGTAACTTTGTTCAAAAAAATGTTAAAATTGCTGACTCAGCAGAATTTTACTTGTGTATATGAATGTCTCACTTACAGTTGTCGAGTTGTACTGCTGCACTGCTACACAGCAGAGACATCTAGCGGTGAAGTTAACTGACGGTGAAGTTAAATGGTCTGCCAAATGGTATTCATCCGCCAAATGGTATTCATCCGCCAACTAGACCTGAAATGTAATAAAATGTATTCTCTCTCTCACACACACACACACACAGACATGTTTTGCTTCATTTCATAATATAGGATGGCCCTTAAAAGGGCCCGAAATATTTTAGTATATATCAGCAGCAGTTATGGGGTTGTCCCTCATATTCCAACCACACTTGACACTTGCAGTATCGTTGAGTCAGTGTTACTATGCGGTTGTTCCACATAAATGTAATTACTACGTCAGGCTTCACTGCAGTGATCTGAGTTGGAAATTGTAGCACCTCCTCCAAAGCATATGTAATATCAGCTGCTTCAGCTTCATCACGCATATTTACCCAGATGCAAACAGATTCATTCGCTTGAAACGCTGTTAAGTCATCAATGATGATAGCTGGTGTGTTATCCATGATGTGTCTGACGATGTCTGACAATGTCTCTAAGCCTTGAGACACCACACTTATATAGGATTTTATCATGCTGAATCAACGATTTCATCAAGCTGATTCAGCAAAAGTTTTTGTTGCTCTCCTGGGGGGGGGGGGGTCGGTACATAGTATGTCCTGGGGGGGGGGGGGGTCGGTACATAGTATGTCCTGGGGGGGGGGGGGGTCGGTACATAGTATGTCCTGGGGGGGGGGGTCGGTACATAGTATGTCCTGGGGGGGGGGGTCGGTACATAGTATATCCTGGGGGGGGGGGGGGTTGCCGATTGACTTCGGAAATGAAAGCTTGACTTCATTCCATTCAACGATCATCCACTCAAACCCTAGGAAGCCGCCACACAGCATGACGTCATTATGACCTCATTATGACCTCATTATGACCTCATTATGACCTCATTATGACCTCATTATGACCTCATTATGACCTCATGGAGGGCCGCGCCTATCCTAACGCTTATCATGACTTCCGGTCCAGACATGATGACAGCACTTCCGGTCCAGACAACACTTCCGGTCCAGACAACACTTCCGGTCTAGACAACACTTCCGGTCTAGACAGCACTTCCGGTCCAGACGCTATGACGTCACTTCCGGTCCAGACATGATGACGTCACTTCCAGACATGATGACGTCACTTCCAGACAGTATGACGTCATCAAGTGTGGTAGAACTCTTAAGAGAACCACCACAAAAGTGTGGTAGAACTCTTGTTTTCATACTACTCTTCAGTTCAGTTTATTTCCATAAAAATCCATAAGTATATGGACATATTGGATGTAATTAACAAATTAACAATTGTTGGGGAAAAATAACAATGAACAGAAACTTTAACACAGTACATCATTTGAAAAAACAGACATTATGACTGACATAAATTTACTCAACATGGACAGCTTTTTAAGGGCAGTATTCTGCATAATTTTACCAAACACTTCGGCGTTAACTGATCGAAATCTGCGTTTTCCCAGCAGGGGCTGTCTGTCATTGTCAAAATATGTACATTCCAGTAAAATGTGGTACTCATCACCTACTGTTCCCTGAGCGCAAAGATACATAATCTACTTAAGATCGACACCTTCATACATCTGTTTCACAACCGACAAATTGGTATTTCTGCACTGAAATTTTATCACTTTTAGCGTAAAGTTTGGGCAGCACTCTAAGGTATTCTTCAGGACCAAATTTCACCTTGAACATTCTATAGTTTATACATAAATCGGAGAGAGAAAGTGACCTCATTTAGTCGCCAATGTACTGTTCGGTAATCCTTTGTTATAAATTTGAACCAACTGTAAGTGACATGTTTAAGACCCTCTGGAATAATCCAGAACTCCTACAAACCTAGGGAGCTTAAAAGTCACGAACATACTGTACCCAAGGCGAAACGACCATCTGGGCCGCGTTTTCGACCATTTTACGCAACAATCTACATACAATAACATTAAGTTTATAATCGTTTTTGGACGTCTCAAGCTTAAACCAGTAGTTCAAAACTTGGCTTTTATCATTTCATTTATAGGCAATTTACCAAGTTCCCCTAGAACCATTGCGGTGCATGTGCAGTTTTAAAGCCCGAGAACAAATTTATAGTACTTCAATTGGACCCGAATTGGACCCGAATTGGACTAGAATTTCAGACCCGTACTGACCCCAGGCTTCTGAGCCGTACAGTAAGACTGGTTCCACTCAACTGTCAAATAAATCCACTTGCAGGTCCAGATCAAGATTTAATTTCCGACTTTTGGCAATAAGTGCAAACATAGATTTACTCACCTGCTGAGAGTCATACAACTGCTGTTTTTTTTAAGAACCATTGTAATTAAATTTAACTCCTAAATACACAAAATCATCTCCTATATCTAAAACAGAATTATTTTATAGAAACACAGGTTTCCTTCTTAGTTTACCGTGCGAGAAAAAGACAATTTTAGTTTTCTGTGCGTTAAGAGTCAGGTTCCAGTCTCGACAATACTGGCATATACTATCTAATGCCGTTTGTAAACCAGCCTCGGTTTCAGCGAACAGGATAGTGTCATCGGTGTATAATAGCATGTATAATTTAAGATAAACTTCTACATCCTCAGCAGAGAAATAACTGTAAATACTGACGATTAGCATGGTTAACCCGATACAGACCTTGGATAGATGCGGCTGGAGATCATTTAAAAACAAAGCGAAAAGGACTGGAGACAGGTTTTCCCTCTGTCTGACACCTACATTGCAGTGGAAAAAGGAGAAGATTTGACCATTTGACTTAATAACAGACTTTGCATGCTAGTCTATGTTATATATCACGTTGAGAAATGTTCCACCTCTTCCATTTGCTAACAATTTTTGCCATAGATACACTCTGTCAAAGGAGTCAAAGGCCTTTTTATAATCAATGAACGCGCAGAATAATTTTTTACCACTTGTTAGGTGCAATTTAAATTTTTATTAAAGCATCTATTACAAATATATGATCCGCTGTGCTATATCCTGCCCTCAAAACCGCCTGTTCCTCTCTCAACACTTTATTTTCTTCAAGATAATTAGCTAGTCTCTTAGTGACTAGGGAAGTAAATATTTTACCTTTCCAACTGAGTAAAGTAATCCCCCTATAATTGTCAGGATTAGGCTTGTCACCTTTGTTCTTATTGGCTGGATATAACCATCTGACCAATCCTTGGCAACCTTTCCAGTGCTTAAAACAAGATTGAACAATTTGATGAAAACATTCAACATTTTCTGCATGCAACACTTTAAAAATTCGTTCAGTACCTGGTCACATCCAGGTGATTTACCGTTTTTCAGCTTCGTAACACACTTTTGAACCATCCTGTTCCGAAAAATTACACTCTAACAGGACTTTCTGCTTTGCTCTCATGGAAAGAAATGAAGCGAAGAGCGGACAGAACTAAACCATCCACTGCACTTGAAAAAAGTATGCGTACAATTTTTTGTACCTGTTCTTGCTACGCAGAGTGCAATTTCGAATCTCACACCCGAAGTACTGAATGAAAGATTTCTCCTTCTAAAACGAAATAATCGTAGGAAACGGCCCGTTTCTGACCCCAGATTTATCCATTTTATAATCGTTATTGCATACACATGGTAAGATATTTTTTACCATGTAGCTCCAGGGCTCGACTTTTGTCTTGTTATTATAACGTAATATGAATGAAGCGGGAGAGACAAAAACAAAAAATTTCTCTATCACATTTGAAAGTGTTCCGTCATATGTCACAGCTATGCCGATATTCACTGATGTTTTTATTGTTGTACGACTGAATTGTGGTACTGTATTTAGAAATAAACATTTCAAAATATACCCAACAACAAAAGAAACGCCGATTCTTAGAAATTCCACATCTATCTTCCTAAATTTGCAACTGGAATCTATGTTACATATATCAAAAAGGCAGTTGTTATAGCATACTTCTAGACAGTTTTAGTCACTTTACAGAAGATAGTCACGGTTCATTTAACACAACAAAAGTGCCTCACAAAATGACGAGTTAAAGTGCCTAATAACGAGTGTGGCCTCCGTTCGCGTTAATCACCGCCGTACACCGGCGCCTCATAGAGGTCACCAAGTGCTGGATTACGACTCTGGGTATGCGATGCCACTCCTCGATGAGGGCTTGGCGTAGCTGTGGTAACGCAGAGGCGCACATGATTCATGGCCCATTGACGCCTCGCTTGGCGCCTAGCACCGGTTAAGGGCATTCCGCGATACGCGCGCCGGCTTCGAATACCGTGTTCATGAAGCCGTTTCCTCACTGTTTGGGCACTGATGCGATTGCCCTGACGTCCTGGGAGTGCTCCGGCGGTGGTTGTCGCTGGAATAAATCTCTGGCGTAGGTGTGAGACCCGAATATAGCGATCCTCCTGGGGAGTAGTAACACGTGGCCTACCTGACCGAGGTCTGTCGCGAGTAGATCCAGTGTCCCTAAGACGACTTCGTAGGCGTCGAACTGTACTTTCATTAACACCAAAGTGGTGCGCGACGTAAGCGCGGCTCCTTCCGCTGTCCAGCATACCCACGGCGCGTTCCCTATCAATTTGTGAGAGCCGTGGCATGGTTTTTCCGTTGAGTTTGTTTCAATATTTTAACGTTTTTTATCCCTTTTTAAGCATTTCTTTGCATGTCTTTACTATGCATTTCAGTTTGTACGGGTCATTGTAACACATGTTGCCTAATATGGAAAAAGGTGTCAAAACGACCACTTCATTGAATTGACCAAGGTGTTAAGGTAATTAAGCCGCCACCAACAGACCACATAAAGGATAAAGAAAGAAAAATATTACAGAAAAAAGTTCGCACACAAGTTTCCCAGAAATCGCCAAAAACGCAAAAAAACCACACGAAAATTATTCGGCGTTTCTTTTGTTGTTGAGTATATTTAAAATACTAGGAACATGATTAAATCAGGCTATTATAATGTATGGACCTTGAGTTTGAAACAAATATTAGATAAATAAATAAAATGTGTCTTGATAGAATAATGAAATAAGAGATAATTTAAATTTAAATGCTAAAATGAAAAATTATTTTATATTCACATCACAAGCAAATATAAAATTACATTAATGAATCAAGAGATAATTCGTGATCAGTTATTTATTTTTGAAAATTAAAAATGTTTTGTTAGTTTCAACGAAACATTTTCTGATATGACAATGCAGTCCAATATTTCAATTTTGAATGTTGAAAAATTAATGTTTTTCATCATATCCAAGTTAATTTATTGTTAAGTTAGTCTTATCAATTATTCAATTTTAGTTTCAACAGCTAATTTATTGATATTCAATGTAAGCTAATTTTATTGCTATAATTAATTAGTTTTTGATATCAATAATTAAACTATTAAATCACTAATTAAATCATTGTTATTACAAATTCAGTATGGTTACTGACATCCAAATAAAGTTAACTATATCAAGAATTGAATTGATGGTATCAGAAATTTGATTTCTTATATCAATTATTGTGTTTTTAGTATAAGAAATTAAAATAACAATGTCACAAAATAAAAAATAAGAAAGCGGCATTTTCATCTCTTTAATGTCTTTGTTGTTCAAAAAGCGATGAAACTTTTAAAAATGTCACATAAACTGTAGGGTCGGGATATAAGCAAGCAAGATAAGCCACTTAATGATAACAAATCAAGACTTTGAAAGGGTTCAAATAGCCTAACATAAAAGTAATATCACACTGCCAGTTGCATCTGCCACTCTGCATAGCACAGCTTTTGACATGCTACAATTCACTAAACATGCCGACTTCGATACAACCTCGACAAGAAGTTGGACATCGATCCAACATCTCACTAATTGTCGCTGGATCATTGGATGAATTGTCAGGATACCATAGCATAAGTGTGCAGTGCAGTACTTTCTCGCTTCCTTTTTATATGCAAAAAATGGACTAGGCAATGTTTGCGCAGAAACATGCATTGCGTGGGGAAAGGCCACAAGTGTGTTTGAATTTTTAGCTTAAATGGCAAGAAGAAATTCTGACCGACTCCCTTTTTCTGTAACTTGACAAGTAAGACCAAGTTACAGATGACTTTTCATTTTAAAAATGATTGAGGCCTGACAAACGAATAAAAATAAAATAATGTAATTTGGTAGTTTTTATCTACTTAGAAAATAGTCACCAAAGGCATTGGAGACCTGAATATAGAAGTTGACAATCAACTTTTTTCAGTAGGCTTAATAAGTATTCTTTCCTGCATTTATTCTTTCATTCTGATCACAGCAAATTTCTTCTCCGTTTTCAACTTTTTTGAGACACATCTCTCTTTTGTGAGTTTTATGGGCGTCAACCGAGGACGATACTCAAGTTTCTTTTTGCCTTGGCCTGACATTATTCATTGATTGAGTTGTAATCACAGCAAACACAAACTCAGTTATAATCTGGGCAAAGTTTCAATTGGTGATTAATGCTAATGTCAGAAAAATCAATTTATTCGAGAAATGTATAAATAAATCCAGGCGTTCACAGAAAATAATAGATTTGATGTCAATTATATTGATTGTATTTTCATTCATCGTTTTGTTTACAGAAATATTTCATTAAGGCTACTTCAGTAAAAACAATGGTTTGGTGTCTTCTGTATGTATCTGTGCTTGTGCAGTAAAACTTCAGATCCAGACAGCCTCGATAAACCGGACAACTCACTATATCGGAGAGAATTTTCAGTCCCGTTCAGTTCAATTATAATGAAGCCTCAACAAACCGGAAAACTCACTATTCTAGGCACAGAACACCCGGTGTTGTACTAAATTAAGAATAAAAAAACACCAAATGCTTTGGATTAGATCCTGAAATTTTCGTACCAGAACATGCATTGTTTGCTGTTGTCTTGCACAGGGAACAGCATACATGCATCATATCACAACCCCATTGTTTTAGGGTATCGCATTCGCATTTAAGAGTCATGACGCTGCCCTTTTGGTAAACCCTATTGAAGGAAAATCCAAAAGAGTTTGCAATTCGATTGTGACTTGAATCATGTAAAGAACGGTTCAATAGCTTTCGAGATTTCAAGCTCCATGGGGTGGGGTTGGACGGGGAGGGGGCAAAATTTGTCTTGTTTGTACAAGTAGAAGGATTTTCTCCAGGTACAACTAAAGTTTCGGGGGTTGTGTTGGACCATGTTTCAAATTGTAAAAATATATGAAGCATAATTGTCGTACATCTAAAACATTTTTTCATTTCTGAGAACTAATTTTAAATTTTGAATAAAATCGACTGAATGGTGACATTTATTTATTACTATGGCAGCATATTTGCAAAATAATTTTGATTGGAAATGCCAGAATTTCAAAATTGTGAGCGATCGAGTCTTTCACAATGCTTTTACTCGCTCAGTTTTGATCGAACGTCTTTCAAATTCTGTAAAAGCCGTCTAATATCAGGTCTATCCTCACAATCTTACTTTTTTGTTATGGGGGATCCGCCATTCATTGGGTAAATGTTGGCATTTGAACAATTTACCTTAACCAGTTTTCAAAATTCTTTTACCATAATTTTTCGAATCGCTTTCGAATTTAAAGAGGGCCTAGTTGGCCCTTCCTTTTCAACACTTCGATGGTTAAATATCAAGATCTCAGCAAGCCAAGACGTAAGTGATCAAGCATCACTTAAGGTACCGCTAGCCAAATCATTATGTGGTACGTACAGGCATTTCGGAGTATGCGCTAAGATACCATGTGATGCTTGAAAGCCTTTCGCGTTAAGTGGTCAGATACCACGCGGGCCATTTCCAGAGGTAAAATGTTTTTCGTGCCAGTTTGTTCCAAGGACAGCAAGCCATATAATTGTCAACACGATTCCACCAACTCATGAATGGAATTATTCCCACTTGCAAACTGGTTTGCCTCTGACTTCAAGTTTGTAGTTTGTCTGGAAGATTCTGCATTTTTTCCTTTTTTCTCCTCTGTTTCGGTTTAGTGGTTTCCAGAAAACTCCTACTACACTATATGGCGGAGGACAAAAATTTTGGTGCACGTGTAGAAGCTGACAAGGTCTCGTTGAATCTACAAATTTTTTACCTCAACGGTCAAGGTCAAGGTCAAGGTCAAACTGAGGCCAAAGTTATCTCCAGAAAACTCCAAGCGCTTAAGTCAGCGGAGTTTCATATTTGGTACATATATAGATAATCATCAGGTCTCTGTGAAACCGCAAATATTTATGGTGATAAAGTGAGGTCAAAATATTTTTCGAAACGCCTCTTATTCACGAAAAGTGCTCAAATACCAGTTTAAATTTATAAAACGTACTGAGTAGGGGAACCTTGCACCCTGAATTTTGATCTTCAAGGTCAAAGATCACACGACCTCGTGTATTGTTAACGATAGGCCAACAGATCTCGAAAACGGATAGAAAGAGAGAAAGACAGAGGGACAGAGAGAGAGAGATTTTGAGCTTCTAAACAATTTTGGGCCTAAACAACGTTACATGACATACCGTAGTGACCTTGACCTTCTCGGTCAGGGTCAAGGTCAATAACTAGAAGTTGACTATTATCTCGAAAACGGTTAGAGATATAGCGATTTTGAGCTCATGTGTAATAACGTTACATAAGAGGTACCTCGGTGACGTTGCCCTTCTCGGTCAAGGTCAAGGTCAAAAACCAAAAGTTGACTATTATCTCAAAATCAGTTAGAGAAAGAGCGATTTTGGGTTCATTTTCAAACCGTTGGGCCAAAACGACGTCAAAGAAGGGGTGCTCCGTGCTTTCTCAGTCATAAATTAATACAAATATTTTATTTAGTGGTTTATGCAAGTGGGTCATTCCGCTATTTAGTGGCATTCGGTCTAGTTAGTTTGAGCATATGCATGCGTGACCTCCTTAAGAGGTCATTTAACGTCATTGCTGAACTTTGAATTTTAACCTTCAACACAGTCATAAGTGTGAGTATTCTGTACGTTCACCGTTTTCTCAACGTTGACCATAAACAATGTCTATCTAACGTAATTTCAACGTCACAATATTACCAGGGTTGGCTCTCCGCGTTTTAAGAAGTCATGGACACGTATTATATCCAAAGGGGTTTTCGACGGCTCCCGAAAGAAAATTTGTTTCTTGGGAGGTGAGGGGCACTCACACACTTATTACATTTGTCTTTGATTTTTTAAAACCGCTCCTACACGTAGCAATTATGAGCACCATTGTCGGATCCCGATGCCTTTTTCCTCAACGCAAAGTGCACTCCCCTACTCACTAGAAACACGGGGCACTGAATAAAAAATCATCCCTTGAAAAAAAAAAAACTGGAACTGCGCGTGGATCCTGTTTTGGCTCAAGACATCCCTGCTTCTTTCGTTCATTCTTTCTTTCTTTCTTTCTTTCTTTCTTTCTTTCTTCCCTTCCCTTCCCTTCCCTCCTTCCTTCCTTCCTTCCTTCCTTCCCTCCTTCCTTCCTTCCTTCCTTCCTTCCTTCCTTCCTTCCTTCTTTCTTTCTTTCTTTCTTTCTTTCTTTCTTTCTTTCTTCTTCTTCTTCTACTAATTTGTGTTAAACCCATACCACCGATTTTCCTGTTTTACCAGTGTGCAATTTTAGCTCTACTTTAATATATGTAACTGCAAATGCATAAATGTCACTGCAACTTTTAGAATGCAACTCGAGATTTTACAGGCAATAGATTTGTATTATAGTTTCTGAGTTCTAACCCTCCTTTTTAAATCAATTCAACCCGAAGCTAATTCAAAAATTCACTAGCCTTACCCAAAGAATGCACAATGTATTAAAGGGCTTTTAATTTTGTTATTGATTTAAACGTTGAAGACTGGAGATTTGAAAAAGGTCTTTGTAAGCTGAAGTGATCCATTCTCTGAATTCCCCAGTTAAACAGCCGTGGGCGTACTTACAATGGTTAACTGTACAGTTTACAGATTACATTAACTGCTCCGGCAGCAAAGAGAACTTCTGAACGTTGATTACTAAATTTTATTTTTATATTAAAATATTCTTACAAAAATTAGTGCTTGCAAATATTGGTGTACAGTTAACTGCACAGTTAACTGTAGTGAATACCGGGACCGGGGGCGCAAACGCGTGCCAACTGGTTACCATGCTTGTCTATGGGCTTTTTAAACGATCCCTAAACGGGGAGTTCTAATTTTGAAATAATTCTCCCTTTGGTAACCAAACGCGGAGTGCAGTGCTGAAAGTACCTCTCGCCCCTGCTTTGTGAGAAACGCAAGTACTGAATGAAAATTACCACCTCACCTTAATAAAATGAGCACTCCGAGGAAACCGCCCCAGCAAACAACCGACGTCTTTTTTGGTTGAAAAAATGTTGGATTTTGGTCGCGACGACTTCACAACCATATTCTGACCTACTACCCCAAAACCCGACTTTATTTCGACGTCGAGGCGACGTCGGTTTTCTGACGTCATTCCGACGTTGCAAAAACGACCAAAAAGCGATGAACATTATTATCGCTCACCGGAAATCGAAGTCATTTTGAAAAAGAGGAAGAAAAAACGTAATTTTTAAATGAAAATTTTAGAATTTTGATGGCGCGTTGGTATTTTTCTTCCTAGATTGTAAAAATGTGCATGGAAAATAATTTTGTATGTATTTCACAATAGCAGTTGAATGATTAATTATCTATTAATTATATGACTCCAGTCAGTTTCAGATGGGAATCCGGCGTCCGTTCCAATTTCATATACAACCTAAAACCGACTTAATTCCGACGTCGGATTTAGGTCGGAACCCGACGTCATTCTGACGTTGAAAACCCGACGTCGGTTCCATTTCATACACAACCAAAACTGGCACGTCAGTCCGACGTCGGAAACGTCGGGTCACGACGTCGACCCGACGTCATTCTGACGTCTTAATGTTTGCTGGGGCCTGAAAATCCCCCCCTTCTCTGCGTTATTTTTTAACACAAGTGGTAACACATATAATGCCAAGTGCCAGCCGCCCTCCTTCCCCCACCTCCCCCAAGAGGGGGGGGGGGGTGGGTTCAGCGTCATTGTACTTCGATATTCAATATTAAATACCAAATACAATGGTGGCTTTTGGCCGTTAATTGATTATCTTGTTCAGTTTCTCAATGCCCAACCATCACAGAGCTGAATCCATAGATTTATTTATATCCAATATTCCATTAGTGTTTTAGAGGTAAGCGAAATCCCTTGATCTTAATCAATGCTCAACACAGAATACCTTCACTCTGCTTGTTTTGTAGCAAGCTTTACTATTTTCGCCGCATGTAACTAAGCCTTCATTGTGCTAGCTGTTCATTATGCGTGAAAAAAGAGAACATAATTCTATATCCCAATATAATCAAGAAAATATTTAATTGCCACAAAAGTGACGCACTTTTACCCACTGTGATATTCTTCCGTATGCGTGTTTGAATTAATGGGATGAGTGCGCCCGAGCAAAACGTTCTATGCTGTATACCTCGGGCGTTTGATATAAAATAAAACTGCACGGTATTTCTAAAAATATCAAAGGCTGAACGACTAGGAAATGCTTCCTATAATGACAAAATAGCCAAATGATGCTAAAATAATATCAAAAAAGAATTCTTTATTGCCTGTGATTACTTAAGCAAGCAAAGCTAAAATTTGTGTATTGCTTCCAATTTCACAAAACACCAGCTCACGAGAGGATTTTCTATGCTGACAGTGGAGGTTGTGCGATATGGATATTAAAGGTGTGACGGAAACGTCGGAGGCAGTCGATCAAAGGCCGCTCGTGATAGAAATAACAGACGATGTGGAGAAGGAGACCCCTAGCGGTAAATTCTGTAAGTTGTAACTGTTTTTATTTATTTTTTAATTTTTTTCATGTTGTTGAAAAATGGTGGGTTCTTTTCTGTTGATCAAAATTTGCCTGGGTTACACATGTAGTTGAAAAAATGAAAATATGATGGAGCTAAAGATGAAAAATGAGAAATGATTATTGATATGCAACAGGCAGCTGGTGTAGACATTTGTTTCTGACTGTCAGCGAGAAACCCCCCGACAAAGAAGATCCCTCGGAAAGTACCATATTTGAAGAGTCTGGGAAAAAAGTCCGCTGGAATACAGCTATATCTATATTTGAGGGTGGCTTCAGGGGTGCACCGTTGAGAGAGTGCACTTATGTACAGACTGGCTCACCACGCGAGCCCATGCCTTTTTAAAACGACCTCTAAATGCGGAGTGTAATTCCGAAATAAACCCGGCCCCTGTTGTGGGAAATACGGAGTACTGAATGAAAAATACGCGCCTTTGTAACGAAATTGGCACTCCACGAGGATCGCGTCTGGCACCAAAATTACCCCCCACCCCACCCCCACCCACCAAATCTTCCGCACGTTTTTTTTTTTTTTTTTTTTTTACACGCATAATAACACGTGTGATATCAAGTGCCTCCTCCCCGAGATTTTACTCCCCGGGACTTTTTGAGGAGGGGGCTTCCTTAAATTTGATCTGAACAAGTTTCAAGGCCGTCACATCCACGACGCGAAGTTGATCAAAGTGCTGTTTCTTGCAAATGGCTTCTTGGTTTCCAGATAGTCTCCCACTTTGTAGAACTTGCTGACACGTGAAATGAGCGGCATTGCATTTTGTAATCAAGTGCAAACGACCTGTGCAGCCAGGGAATCATTCCGCATTGTTTCATCATTATATCCCCCGGTTAATACGTCGCTTTAGCATGTACAGACACAAATTCTGAGCAAGCAACGTCACAACGACATGGAACGATGCATCAGATCGTCGAAAATGTTTGCTGGCAATGGGAAAAGATTTTATAGCGGTTTAATATGTTTTCATATCTGGCCTAAATATGAAACGTTAAATAAATAAAATGCACTGTTTTTTTTTCAGCATTACCTAAACTGAATTTGAAATACGCGAGTCTGATTTTTCTCGCACTACAAAATGCAATCCTCGTGCCAGGGGTGCGATATACGCGTGTGCGAGAGGTTAATACCATGTACCTCACCAGTGTGTCCGTAGTTGTGGGTGAAGGTATCAAACTGACAATCAGCCTCATTGCTATATTGATACAGGTAAGATCTTCCCCAGGGTGAAATGTTCGCACTGTTCGAGAGCTGAAAGGAAAATTTTAGTACCTCAGTTTTGTAAACTTTAACTTTATGGATGTCACAATGATGGCAGAACAACATAATCATAAACATGCTCTCAATACTGACTTGTTCAATACGTTCTAAATACAGTACATTAACTGGGTGAGGAAAAAAAAAAGAACTAACGGTCTTGGTGGAGTAGTTGTAAATCATCACTTGTCAACCATCCTCTTTCACCTTTTTTCACGTAATGATGAACTATTGATTCTCATGAGTAATCTGTCTGAACTTAAGGTTGATGCATCTGTTCAATCGATGCTCTACTTTCCTCATATTTAATTTCTAAAATACGTTTCTCAAGTCATGTGCATCTTCAATTTGTGGTATGGGCTGAGAAAGCAGGTTTCATGACTAAAACAAACCGATCATAGATTCATATCGTGTTTTTAGTATATTTAAATTTTGGAGATTTTAAAGAATTGATAAAGCTATAGAATACTGCATTAGCAGTTCTTCTTTGAATTTTGCGTTCTTCTTTTATCTTATTCACACCTTTCCTTGGCTCAGAACGCTATCTTTACCATTATTTTTATCATAAACTGATTTTATTTGACTACAGTTATATTTTTGCTTACACTTACAACATACTTGAATAATTAATCTACATTTTTAATGCTAAATAATAAGTCTCTATTTTAAACAGGAAAGATTTTCTCTGACCCGATTTGTGAGCAGTATATATGATAACATCATAACACAGCCAGTAGATACCCTGAAAATATCAGTACTGTCTTGTATCTACGTAGTAACCAACAATTTGCTGTACGTAGCAGTGTCCAGTCTAGAAGCTGCAACATATCAGGTATAGTTTCCAGACTAGAAATTGTTTTAGATATAAGCGTTGCATGTATTGTACTATATGGTTTTGCACTATAATCGAGTGGATTATTTGTAAGACAATTTCGATGCCCATCACACGTCTGAAATGACATATTTGTGATAAATATCAAAACCAGAGCTCATTATCGATGGGGAGGCAATCGAGGTTATCGTTCAATTTTAGTGGCCAGATGAGGACATTGAGACAAAAATTATGGCCGAAATTCTGTAACATAATCTTCTTCAAAACCCTTAAATAGAAAAAATGGTGGGTAAAGTACTTTAATAAATGCTACTGACGCAAACCCTCCCCCATTTTACCCCTTTCATAGGAATGCAATCCAGGGAGGGGTGGGGGGGGGGGGACTCACACGTACCAACTGGTTACCATGCTTTCTCTTGGGTTTTTTTTTAAATAACCCCTGAAACGGAGTGCTAATTTGAAATAATACCCCCTTTTTTAACCAAAAACTGAGTGAAATTACGAAATAACCCCCCTTTTTTGTTGGAAATGCGGGGAACTGATTCACAAATACCCCCCTTTTTAACGAAAGTGGCACTCCGCGCGGACCGCGTCTGGCTTTAAAACTACCCACCTTTCCTCGCATTTTTTGGCACGCATGGCAAGACAAAAGATACCAAGTGTCTGCCTCCACCGGGTTCCGAACCATACCCCCTGGACAATACCCCCGGATGATACCCCCCGACAATACGCCCGAGCCATATCCCCTAGGACCATACCGCCCCCCCCCCCCCGTGCCAGTACCCCCCCCCCCCACACGAATATTTCCAATTTTCAACGTTACAAGAACATGAAAGAAAAAGTACAGCAACATGTTTTATTTCTCTCCATCACTATGTTTAATCTTTCAATCGATATATCGAGTCTGCGTCTCGTTCACAGTAAAACCTGCAAGTTCATAGTCCACATCTTTCAAAACTGAATATTGTATGGTGGCAAGGAAATAATCGATCTGGACAGGATAGCAGTGCCTGCATGCAGGACGTTTGGGGCGTTCAATTTTATAAACTATAAACTGTATAATCTATCTGAGACAAACAAAATTTAAAAAGTTTCTCACATATTTTTTAATTTGTTTGGAACGTTTTTTGTTTTTTTTTTTCAAATAATTGAACCCAGTGTTTTGAATGGCAACGACATACTGTGCTATAGTGAAACCTGTCTGATTTGATCTCGAAGTGATTGTTATCCGAAGAGCTCGAATGGTTGTAATCCGAAGAGTGTCGCTGTCAACCAGTCACAGAAACAAAAGTGGCAAGTTGTATCCTGTCTCATGTCATTGTTGGTGTAAAAATGTTATCGATTTAACTTTTGCTGATTTGAACCTTATTTTGGTTTTCTTTCTTACTTTTTTTATTACATTTAGGTGTCTGTTCAGCTCAAGATTCTAACAACGGCAATGTGGTCTGTGATGATACTCCGTAAGGAGCTCAGCAAAACACAATGGTTATCTCTGCTCTTACTGGCAGGAGGTGTAGCTTTAGTGCAGCTACAACACTCTCACACTTCACTCTCCGCAAAAGATTTGAGTACGTATCAGCCAACAAAGGGTATATTGGCTGTTGTCTCAGCCAGCGTAATGACAGGGTTTGCAGGAGTTTACTTTGAAAAGGTACTTAAAAGTACACCTCAGTCTATCTGGATTAGAAATGTTCAGTTAGGATCTATTGGATTAATTATCAGCACTGTAGCGGCTTACGCAAAAGATGGATCTTTGATAACAGAGAACGGATTTCTTCAGGGCTTTGATGTAATAGTATGGTCAATTATTACATGGAATTCAATAGGAGCTTTCTTGACAGTGATGGCAGTTAAATATGCTGATAACATTCTTAAAGGTTTTGCAACATCTGTAGCTATCATCATCTCAAGTTTTATATGCATCAAAGTGTTCAGCTTTGTTTTGAATATTCAGTTCATTGTCGGTGCCGGATTAGTCATTCTTTCAATCTATCTATACAATAGATTTGCAAAAGTTAGTACTGCTGATGGATAATAAAATAAATGAGTTGTATTTTATTCAAAATAAATTCTCGACACAGAAACTTTGTTGTTTTTTTACCTATTTCCATTTAATCATTTTAATCGTTTGAAACAATGTAAGAATAGCAAAATATAAACCTAATTAATAAAAAAACTTAAGTATTAACGGGTCAATAACTTACGACAAAAAGAACGTATGCAGATAACGAAGATAACACCGAATTTCCGACATACAAGAAAATTTATAATCCATGATTGATTTGATAGAAAATGGAATTATATATTGGTTCTTAAAAGTAGTTTCTAATCAGGCATCGAACAAATAGACCACAATACGTAATAATAATTCAATTTGTGTCGCTACAGACACAAATCACAAACAAATTTAACAAGTTCAACTAGACCGATTTCGCAATCGAGTTGCGAAACAAACACTTGGTATGCTAAAAATATGCTTAATGACTGAGCTAAAAAATGTCTTATCTTATTTCAGTTTTTAAATTCGCATTTTGATTCTTTATTCTGTTCCTGTTTAGGTTTGCATGGAGAATGAAAATTTTCCGACATAATTAACATTCCTTGTATGATTTAAAATTAGATAATAAAATTAGATATTAAATAAAACCTAGCCATTTGCAAATCATTAAGGAACGCAGTAATACTTTATAGAAGATCAACAATGTCAGCAGCACAGCTAACCATTTTCGAGATAATAGTGAACTTCCGGTTTTTGACCTTGACCGTGATCCAGAAGGTCAAGGTTACCGAGGTACCTCCTATGTAACGTTATTAAGGTCCAAGGGGTCGAAAGTGTGCTCAAAATCGCTCTTTCTCCAACCGTTTTCGAGATAACAGTGAACTGCCGGTTTTTGATTTTGACCGTGACTCAGAAGGCCAAGGTTACCGAGGTCCCTCTTATGTAACGTTGCTTAGGCTCAAAGGGTTGAAAATGAGGTAAAAATCGCTCTATCTCTAAACGTTTTTTGAGAAAATAGTCAACCTCCGCTTTTTGATCTTGACCGTGACTCAGAAGGTCAAGGTTACCGAGGTACCTCTTATTTAACGCTGTTAGGCTCAAAGGGTCGGAAATGAGGTCAAAATCGCTCTATCTCTAACCGTTTTCGAGATATTAGTCAACTTCCGGTTTTCGACCTTGACTGGGACCTAAAAGGTCAAAGTTACCGAGGTGCCTCTTATTTAGGCCAAAAGGGTCGAAAATGAGGTCAAAATGAAGTCATAGTCTCTAACCGTTTTCGATATAATTGTCATCTTTCGGTTTTTTACCCTGACCGTAATCCAGAAGGTCATGGTCAGCGAGCTACCTCCTTTGTAACGTTGTTTAGGCCCACAGGGTCGAAAACGAGGTCAAAATCGCTCTATCACTAACCGTTTTCGAGATAATAGTCAACTTCCGGTTTTCGACCTTGACCGGGACCCAAAAGGTCAAGGTTGCCAAGGTACCTCTTATGTAACGGTGTTTAAAGTCAAAGGCCTAATCCTCTCAAAACCTTGACGATGCACATGTCTGGATCATGGTGAGTAACTTACAAAATTTGGTGATGCTACCATTAATGGTTACTGAGTAATGGCCTGGACAAAATGTCAAAGGCCAAAGTCACATTGCTGAGGTGAAAGGTCAAATCCACCCAAAAATCTTCACAATGCACATGCTTGGGTCATAGTGATTTACTGTGCTAAATTTGGTGCTGCTAACACCTAATAGTTACCAAGTGGTGACCCGGACAAAATTTCAAAGGTTACGGTCACACTGCTAAGGTCAAAGGTCAAATCCATCCCAACCTGGACGATGCACATGTCTGGGTCATAGTAAGATACTGTACAAAATGTGGCGATACTACTGTCAGTAGTTGTTAAATACTAGCCCGGACAAAATTTTAAAGATCAAGGTCACAAATTCAAAGTATGCACCTATCGAGGTTTTCGAAATAATATATCGTCAAAAAATAGTGAGAGTGATCAATAAATGAACACTACAAAGTTATCACTACCACAGTTCCGTAGCATTCAATATATTCACAAATTGTAATGCAGTTATTTGCAGTTTCATAAAAAATACAGCATTTGCTCTCCGTGATCAACTTTTCCCCGATTGCAGCATTAACAAAAGTCCAGTTCATCACAGCCAGTTACTTACAAAACAAGAGTACTGCATGGTCACGTGGCCACAGAGTAGCTTTTCATTATGGGGGAGGCCACAAGCCACATACAGCAGTATTGATGTGCATTATACCTAATCGCGTACGCACAATAGACACCTTGTACTGTGAGATGTACGTGTTTTAACACTTGTGTGCATTTTGGGAAGGGCGTTTCACAGGGCATTGCAGAGTTTAAAGTAACTTTTATCTGTCAATTGGTATTTAATTAAGCGAACAAAAATTCCGCTATAAGACCAACCAGGAACAAAAAGAACCGAAAATGACGTCATTATGACGTCATACGCTAAAAGTAAGGTTTTCACGATTTCCTTTGTCAAAAAGTAGTCTTATAACGTATTTGGCGCCAAATCTCCAGCTCCAGCCGTTTTGAAGATATTAAGCTCTAAAATATTCATGACGTCATGCGATGCGGAAGATGACGTCATACGTAAAAAATAGTTCGCTTGGATCGAGTTTATCACATATCCTATCTGTGTGCCAAGTTTCACTTTCCTAGCTCAAACGGTCTCGGAGGAGATGCATGAATAACAAAACCAATGCGCGAACACGTAACAGAACCTGCTTAGTGCGACAACACCACACCGATGAACACGTACCGCTCTGCTTTGACAAATAAGATACCACTTTCTGATTGTTTAGCAGAAACTAAGCCTCATGGCCTCGGAGACACGTGGAAAGAAATTGACATGCAATTGGAACCCTGATATTGTCCCCCAAGACTTATGAAGTGTTTGATCCGGACGAGACATATTCCCCCCCCCCCAAGTGCGACCTTGGACGAAGCCCCAACCATTTAAGACGCATCGCTCTGGATCGACGACGACGACGGAAGAGAAAATGTCACACCTCAGTGGAGATTGACTTGACTTGACCAGCAGTCGATATCTTTCAGCGTTAACAGATAGAGCCAGTGTTTATGATTGGCAACCTCTCAGGACAACACATTGAAAGTCACGGAAGTGCTACCTGCCCAAATCGAAGATATTCTCATTCCTCACCAGCATGCCGAAGATGGACTCCGGAAGAGGCACCTATCTTCCGAAACTACACGAATGATCAGGTTGAATCATTTTTGAGTCTGTGATTGAGTGAAAAAAGCCCTGCCCTGCACATAGTCCAAAACAGAAAGAGAGTAAGAGCAGTAACATATTTCGTTATTTTGAAGTACAGATAACGACGAATGGATTTGTGCGTGGGAATGTGAATGTCAGCATCTGAAAGACCCACAGAGATAGCCCACATGTCTCGGTGTAGTTTGGATTTGATGGGATGTGTAGTGTCCATTTTGAAAGACTCCGCATGTAAGAACTGATTGAGTTGTGATAAGACTATGACAAGTTACCAACTACCGACTTGTTTGGTGCAAGAAAGACGCGACTGTAAAAACCGCGGATGCGTAGAGGAACGTTTTCGACCACGCCATGAGTCGCTTCTTGGCGGCTTAAGTCGCTGGTGTACTTTGCAGGCTCTGCTTCGTCATCAGCTGGTCCTGCCTGTGACTTGATCCGTGCACCTCAACAGCTTCTTCAATCATCATGCAAAATGGAAATTGCACCCAAAAGTGCATCTTCTGTGCTAATATTTGAGTGCGGTAAAGAGTGATTACAACTGAAATGTCAGTATGTAAATATTTCATTTGAGCAGGTCTGATAAGGCTTGCTATTACTTCATTGAACACACGGTCAAACAGGGATTTGGCGTTGGAGTTTAAAAAATTTATTAAATAAAAGAAAATAGTACGCAAACTCTCACGTATAATTTCCTCCAAGTACCCACCATCTCTTTCGGATAATTGCACGTTGAGGTTTGTTAATCATCTGCGGGATTAAGCTGCAGGCTGAATTTGAGGCAAGCCTTTATTCGAATGATACGTCGAGGCTTTGACGCTAAAAAAGCTGGGAGGCAACAGATTTGGCCAAACTCGAGGTTTCTTGGCTTGGAGCTTTCACAATTCTTCCACACGCGCATATAACACGTTTACAATAAAGAGCGCCTTGGAAATATCAAGAAAACTTCCCTTTGTTGTGGCTGAGACAGCGCGACGAGACATGAAGACGATTTAATAACTTTATTATTTGATATCCTTAATAACACAGATGAGAGAGAGTTCTCCATTATGAACTTGATAATGTCCCTGAAAGGAAAATCCAAAGCAGCCAAATCGGCGGTTGCAGCATCTTACTAATCATTCGACGAACTGCCCATCACTATTGGAGTAGATGTACAAACGGGGCGATCCACAGGCTATAACACACAGCGAATCCTGATACACGGCTGTCACTGGAGTAAAAGTTGTTGACATGCGAGGTGAAAGGTGGAGAATTGCTCGAAGCAGCCGGTAGTGGAGGCGGCACCATCAACTAAGGAATAGTCTAATGAATAACAACATCTCCTTCGAGGACGTTGGTTTACAAATCGCTAAACAGTGGATTGGAAGAACTAAAGTAGTAGACATCGACTGTAGTGGTACATGGATAGAAGGCTTTTAACATAAAATACGTGTTGTCATCGCCGAAATGACTCTATCTGATGTGAACGTATGATATACCCAGGCGACAACAACACGATGATGGTAGTAATCAGTTCCCCTTTAAATGGGCACAAGAATATTGGAGAAGGTGTTGTTCTGTAACAGAAAACAGCAACATAAGTGAGCAATAACACTTCGTTTTATTTCATGTCAGCATACGACAGAATCACTAAAGTGACAACATATGATGTTAAAATATTGAAATGTATGATAAAGAGTAAATGCAGGAACAGTAGCGTGTGCTTAAAACGCTGCACGGTCGACAGTCTGCATGCACTACCCGACAGTGATTATACATTGACGTGTTAGTGGGGTACATGCGATCGAGTTCCTGCATGCACGACTCGGTGCATTGTCCATCCACTGTGACATGTCCACCCTCCGTGACATGCACAACCCGCTGCGTTGTCCAACCATGACGGTTACGGCCCATCACATGCGCGACACGTGATTGTCATGACCGGTTGCACACCCGATCCATGAGAGTGTCGCTATCCGACGTGTTAGCGGAGTACAAGTTATCAAATCGTTTCATCGCAGCTCGATCACGTGTTTGCCACAGTGGTGGCAGCCTCGAGTCATGACAGTGACGACCCGCTGCAGGCACTAATCGTGAGAAGGATAACATGTTACACGGTCGTGGCTTTCACGACTTTTGCATGTACGACCCGTAACAAGGGCGGCCTGACGTAAGAACGGCCTGTAACAGTCGATGTAACAGTGACAGAAACGACACGGAGAAAGGACGACACGACACCTCATTGACCAAGCATTGCTACAGTACACGTGACCGTAACTTTGCTAGTCCACAGAGTTACGACCCGTCGACGCAGAAGCTGACATTGTAGCAACAGTGGCAGTGTGAAATCGTAACAACAACGTATGAAAAAATCCCCATCTCACTCTCATGGGTCGCTGTTGTGCGGTATCGGCGCATACCCAATCAGTCAATGACAGAACCAGAATTTTTAGAATTTCACATAAACCTGGTATGCCGACCCCTACAAAAGCTATATGCCCGTAGCAAAGTAAGGGGAAATTTAATATACTGCTACAGGGAGAATATACTTGCGCTGTCGCACATGCAGCGACCCGATACAGTATCGAGATTGTGCACCCACTACAGGTGCGCTGCATCTTTAACAAACACATAGAGAACTCGAGGGTCACTCCATGGAAGGTAGATTCACTACTCGACACTTTGTGGAGTCCCATCAACCCCTCCAAGTCTTGTACAACTCATACAGAAATTAGACAGTATTCCACACGAATACCATTCCACACGAAAAGTCGCTTCAGTATCGATTTAGTGGGAAATGCGACCTCACTAACTCAACTGTATGAACCACAACAATGCAACAGCCTGTTACTGGCAGAAGGAAAGAAGGTAGCGAGTTGAAATTCTCCTGTTTGCGGAGCAGACTCGATGCAATCTACATGCTGACAGTGAAGAAAACCCTCGAGAAGGATTACTTAGGACACCAATCAGAAATCAGCACACTGTAATAAACAAACCAAACAAGATGAAACTTATAGTATACATACGCATACTGACATAGATAAACAACCTTCAAAAAGTATGTCATTCACTTGAATTTGGTCTGTCATGATTGAGAAAAATATGAACTATCAAAAATGTTCAGTCATATTATTGACACTTCACCAACGCTGATTGGTTGCTTAGTTCGATGACAACGCATTGTAATTACATCAACGGGTGAAACCTGTTCAACGTTTACATTTGCGGTACTGTCCCTCAAAATTGTTATTTTGGATCGCGATAACAAACTTTGACACTTTGGAAAATCCATGGTGATAGCTTCGTGGTCTGCAATATGACATTTTCGAAATTATAGAGAAAAATTTAACAAGTTAAGAAAAACTCTTGCAGCTGTATTGGCACACTTTTACCAGCTCTTTGTTATTTCAATGTCTCAGGCGTTTTATTGTGTATAGATAATATTGTTTGATGACAGGATGGCTTAAGAAATATATAACCTTGTCATTATCCTTGTTATTAATCGCAAAACAAGTCAGTGTCAAAGAAAACCATCCTCTTGTATCTTTAATAAAAGAGACTTTTACATTCGTCTAAAAATTGTAAGGAAAAGAAATTACGGTTTTTAAAATTAATTTTTCTAAATTCATGGTGAATTTAATAATATATATATTATTGTGATCGTCATCAACTTCACCTACAGATCATGCCAAAAAATAAAAAATAAAAAAAAAAGGTCCCCGTACATTGGAAATGAACCGTACGGATTACGTATCTACTAGTAAGCATTGGAATTGTTCAAATCTGTTGATAGTTGTTTAGCATATGCCTCAGATTCTTCAAAAGCAATTCCGTTTACAAGAATATAAATCAACCCCTGTAAGAGAGGTGTTGCAAGCAAGTAAGGGAAATAAATAGGTATAAAGACATAAATTAGTTTTCAATTCTTTTTCTTGTAAGGTAGCATTAAAAGAGCCTTTTCTGGTCATGGAAGGAGCAATAATGACGGTTTTTGCGTAGGTCTTTGCAATAAAACTCAGTACGAAAATATCCACCGAAAAAAAGACAATTTTCATGCCGTGTTTTGTTTTTTAATGAATTTGCAAAATCTTATCTTTGAGTTATCAGTATAATAACAAATATATTGGAAAGAAGCATTATTAATAACACCTGTCATTAGTAATATAAATTTCACTGTCATTTGTTGGCATCTTGCTGGCATTTTCCGCCCCCTGTAGGTTCAGATATTTTGCAATCGCAAGACAATTAGGCTGTTATAACAATTTTAAGCGGAAGTTATGATAAAATGTGCACCTGCGCGAGCCTTACTTCCGGAAGTGGCGTCGTCGGGGAAGGTTCAAGAAGTTGCTTGAAAAAGGGCGGCAAGATATAATAGTCGAAGTTGTCGGCAATATAATTATGTATGTATTTTACAAGATGACTTTTCTTTAGATCTTTTGATAATTTGCTGCAATCGGTCGCCTCGCTATGCTGGGCCAACAGTTAATATGACCACCACGCCGGTTTTGGCCACCTCTCGAGTCTTTGTCTAGTTTTTGCAATTGCTAGTTAGATACGCCAGGGGCTCTCAGGCGCTCTGTTGGGTCCAGTAGCGGGCCTCTAGTCCAAGGATTTTATTTTCAACCATCTGTAAATTGTTTTCTCGTACTTTTCAGTTTTTGGTTTATCTGCGTTACATGATGAATCACCTTCCCGTATGAGTAATGCTACAGAGGTTGCATTGGTTATTTTATGTTTTCTCTTATCATAGCCAAATCACACTTTAGGCGTCCCCAATAAAAATTCTGCGTTTCGAATGAAAATAACGTTGTAAAAACTAAAACAAATGATAGAGGGATTTCATCTAAATGTCATACGCATCAAAGAGCCCTCGATTTTTTAACAACCCGTATGCTACCAGTTACCTAGGACCGTCCGCCACTTTTCAGTGTTTTTTGCGCAATAACTCTCGTGTTTTGGACACGATCACCTAATAGTTAGGTATGTAGCAATTACAGGATTTTACACATGTTTTCTGTTCTGCGCGAAGTAAAATGTTGTGATTCATGAAAATGCCAGGCCGATATATTCTTTTCGGCAGGATTTTCGAGCATACAAGGCCCAGACCTTAGAATGGGACGGAGGATAGAATGAGACATTTGACGCCGATAGGCTGAAACCTGCTTTAATCATTTTACTATTGGATATCTTTAATCAACATACTTCGGATCTCATAATATTGTAACATAAAATTGAAAGTATCATTTGTTGTTCAAGAGAAAAATTAATAAAACCAGCCAGATTGATCAGCTGTTTATTTGTTGACGTCGCCATCTTAGTCCTTGGACATCGGTTGTGACGCTCTTTGTGATTGGTTATGTTCTGGGACATCGGTTGTAACGCTGTTTGTGATTTGTTCATGTTCAGGCCGACATTTTATGTCCCAAACTTGTCTATTGTTTACCTTAGAAACACAATTTATACTTTTGTGTATTTTAATGTCCGTATACTGGGAAGTTGCTGTCTTTGTTTTAGCAATGTTTGGCTAGACCTCTTCTGTGTATATTTGTTCACGTGCAAGTTGAGGGATATTTCCATAAAATCATTAAAAACCTATAATTTTGTCCAAATTACTGTCTCGTCCTTGTAGTTGTAACTCGCCACTTTATTCTGTCATCCCAAAATATCAATATTTTAAATGCAAACTGTAAGATATGTAAAAAACTCGCTTCTCAAAATGACAACTAACAACTATAAGGATTACATGTGAGCATAAACCTCATATTTATATGTGTATGAGGGAGAGGAGATAGAATTGGCTAGAGTAGATCGTAATTGGTGACAACAAAATGCCAAATTCCAACTCCACTCAATAAACCAGCTGCAAGTTTTGCGATCCTATTGACTTAAATATACATCATTTTGTGATATTTGACAAAACAAATCTGTTTTGAACCACGGAAAATGCTCTTTTCCATTTCACCAATTTGCATCTACTGTAACCATTTGTTCTTCTCTCCCTCGTATACTGACAGTTTGCTTATAGCACATCAGTATTTTGCATTCGAAAACTAGTATCAGTTGTCGGGAGGCTCGGCAAAAAATATTATTTCCGCGATAATAGTTGTTTTCGGGAGGGGCGAAACGACAGGCACTAGCGGATTTAATCTAGGTTACTGGTATTTTAGAAATTTTTTTAAAGTTTCAAGAAATAGTTTCAAGTTTCAGCTTCTTTTATGTTCCAAGTATGAGCCGTTTTGCGATATTTCTTTTTCTATCATTTCTGTCGTTTTTCACCCGGTTCCCTCCCAGTCGAAATTCAAAATTCTTGTGCATTTTTTTCGGAACACCCAAAATGTGATTTGACTTATTGCTTTATAGTTCAAACGAAAGAGTGCGAATTGGTTCATAAGTTGGAAGGGCGTTTCATTTTTCTTTCTCTTGCTGGTCACCTATTCCTCGAGATATTTTTAGTTAAAAATACCAGGACCAAGGCAAATGGAACAGTTGATTTCTTCGAACGCGACAGATAAAAAATATAGACTGTCGAATCGTATCCTGAAATTTCATGTTGCCACTGAAACAGCACTTTCGTCTAGTGGCTTATGCCGCCAATTCTCGAAAACTGCCTTCATGCAGGAAATTTAATGGCCACATTGTATGAAATGATGCGAGCATCCCATTCGTACTGATTCTTGGATGTGGTTAAAAACAGTGTTCATATGCAGGGTCTTGGGTCAACTCATCCTAATGCCAACTCATCCCAGGCCAACTCATCCCACCCTGAAAGTCAACTCATCCCACTTTACATACCAACTCATCCCACCCTGAAAGTCAACTCATCCCACCAACCAACTCATCCCACATTAATTTTTTAAAGTTTTCATTCTTGGTAATGGTAAGTAATAATAGAAATATTTCTAGTTGAAACAAAACTTTATTAAATAATCTCAGTCTCTTCGCATGACAATCTTCTCATCACTTTTTACACACCACAATCCTTTTCAGAATAACAACTTCTCAAGGAATATGGGTGTATTAAGAATAGCCAATAGCAAATATCTGTCAAAGCTTACTCACAACGATATACTCGGGTAAATGACAACTACCAAAAATATCGGCTTATCAAATTGCGTTAATCCTACTCCAGGGTTCATAGCGAAAACCAGACGTCAAATTCCAGGATTTTCCAGGACATGTGGAGGTAAAATTCCAAGATTTTCAAGGATATTTGCAGGGACATTCCAGGATTTTCAAGGATATTTTACAGTGAAATTCTAGGATTTTAAAAGATTTTACCAAAAATTTTAAAAACATTTTAAATTCAAGAATGTCGTTTATTTGTGCTTCTAAACCAAAAAATTCGATTACATATGTATACATTATATTTTTAAGTCATACACACAGGAAAAATAGCTATATTTCATAAATTAGAAAAAATCAATTACGAATTCCGAATTCCAGGATTTTCAAAGATTTTTGTCAGATTCCAGAATTTTCCATGATCCTTGAATGATTTTGCCGAATTCCAGGATTTTCCAGGATTTCAAATATCGTTATGAACCATGTACTCCGGGTCCAGTTAAATCGCTGCCGTTCTGATTGCAATTGGAATTTGTCACAATGCCTCAAGGGCAAGCATGTTTCTGTGATTTTATGCAATTCAAAACATGAAACAGCAGATCACATATTTTGGTACTTGCATGTCAATTGCAATTTGCGACAAGACAACATGATTCATGCAATTCAAAACATGAAAAGGTATATTTTGGTGTTCGGTTGAATGGCTTAGCTCGAGTGCAGTTATTTTTAAAGCATTGTCTCTGTCTCAATCATTGTTTAAAATCGTTTTTGGTGTCCGGTTGAATTTGTAAGCTCAAGTGCAATTCATATTCCAAAGCCTTCCCCTGTCTCATCTATCATTCAAAATCTCAATACTCATTATCATTATTATTATGTACCCGAGATATGAGTGTAATTGCAATTTACTACATAACACACGGCAATGTGGCTTCTGTGATTTCATAAAATTGAATACATAGAAGGGGAGATAAAAATTTTCGTTACTGGGATGAGTTGGTTGGTGGGATGAGTTGACTTTCAGGTGGGATGAGTTGGCAAGAAAAAAGTGGGATGAGTTGACCAAAGTGGGATGAGTTGGCATTGGGATGAGTTGACCAAACCCCATATGCAGTTATTGATGCATATTGTTTTGCGTTGTTGCTATGGTGAAAGAGTGACTGCGGCAGAGTGTACAGGTATATAGTCTTGTCCGGAAAAAGTCGGCCTGGAATACAAAATGTCCAATAAAAAGCTAATGAAGTTCCATTGATATACTGAAACATAGAATAAAACGTTGCAGCCATAGGCCCGTTGATAGAGATTTTTATCTGACGTTTGATGAGCTTCCTATGATTTACCTATATGTATTTTGCCATTAATTGGCAATGCAGTTAATATACTTCTTATTTTCCACTTTCTGTTATCATAATGAATTTACTTCTCGATGTAATTAAGAAAAAATAATGGGTCCACAGATTTATCAAAATGGCGGAAACTAATCTGACAAAGGCAGAGAAAGAGCGTCTGAAAGCAATCATCAGCGACACCATTACTATGCTGTGTCGTAATGGGTTGAACTCCAAATTCCAGAGGGAATTCATCGTTGAAGGGCTAATTGGTAAGTATTTCTAAATATTTAACCAGTATGAACGTACAATCACAAAATCGTTGAGCGTTAAGGGATATGTCGTCTGTACTGTGATCAACAAAGTCCGTATTGGCATTTTCATTCGCTGTACAAATGCTAGCGGGGGTGTGGAGTTTTGTGAATTTTTTTAGGTGTTTGGCGTTCAGGGTTCCTATTTTGTTACTAAATTACTTTATATATTTTGCAGGGATTACTGTGGATTCCAATGAACTCATGTTGGTTTCCATAAAGGACACGATAAAGAATCCGAATGCGCCCGAGGCGGACTCCGACCCGGAGCACTCCGACGGTGGAACCCCTTTCACGGTTTCTGGTAAAAAACGGAAGCGGAAGCGGCGGAAGAGTGGAGACGATGACGGCGGATCGGAACCAAAGACACCACGGACTGACTCGGAATTCGACATGAGCGCGCAGAACACCCCAACCCCGGCACGGCGAAACCTCTACCCTGGCATGGACGACTCCCGGGCATCGTTTAGCGGACAGAGCGGCGACGGATTCACCCTACAGGAAATGAAGCAAGACAATGGCGACGAGGATCTTGTGGAAATTATAAAAGAGGAACCCGGATTGTCTGGATCTGATGACGGCAGCCATATTGTATCAATACAGTCATTACACGGTCCCGGGTTAATGCCCTCACCTATACCCAATATGATGGGCGGGGCGCCACCACTGCCATTACCTGGCGGGCCGCCTCTGCCGGTGCAAATGGGTGACCTAAATGAGGTATCCATCGTTAATTTGTTCTTGAAGTTTTGAATCTCATGATTATATTTTGCTGTTCTTTTGATCATCCCATAAAGAAAACATCAGTTTGCTTGGGCTCCGTAACAATTTGCGTGTAAGGCGTTTTACGATATACAGTTACTCGTTTTGTGTAGTTTAAGCATCGCTTTATTTTCCCGTGACTCTTGAATTATAAAGAAAAGACATGAGTATTTGGAAAAGGAAATAAAAACAGTTTGATTATTTTACTGCAATTGTTCTAACAAGATCTTTTTTTTTTTTTTTTTGCAGCAAGTAGAATTAATGCCGGGCAGTGGCGTGTATATAAAAAGAGCGACTTTCAATCAACTGCAGTTTATAGACAAAGGTTCAAAATTAGTACGGAAACTGGTTCGAGAGATATTCCCCGATGTTCACCTCTTAGCTTCTAGTTCTTGTATGGGAAAAGGCGAAACAAGCGCCGGACTCGACCGGCACAAGGTCGAGGTTATTAAAGGTGGGTCTTAACGTTTTGTTTTATTTTTACTTCGCATTAAACGACAAGAAGTTTTCTGGTTTTGATAAGTCTTGGTGAATCTTCGGTGCGGTTGTTTACATTGTGTGTAGTCGCTGGTGCAGGCTTTCTGTAGCTGTAGGTTTTTTTGTTGGAATTGGGAGATTTGCTGTCAAATAGTGTATGAAATAGTTTGCATTCTGAAAAAAAAGTTGAGAAAGCAAACGCCCATTGTTGACCGCAGTTCTTCCTATCGCAGTGTGTTTGATTTCTTGATTGCAGTGTGTAATTTTTCAAGTGCAAGACAGCATTCGGTGGGGAATATGTGCAAATTTTTGTATGTTGGGAGAACTCAGTTTTGCAATTTTGAGGAAACCTTTAAGGTCAAGAAATCAATCATCAGTATGATTACTTTGCGTGTTGTTTTTCTGTTGACAACATTGTTGAACAAAGTTCGACGGTGTTTTAAAGGTCTGTTTTACGGGTTCGTGCCACATTCACTTAGCGGTGTCAAACAAGAGCTTCCTATCGCAAACCACAGATATTTCTGGGGTCGGGGGGGGGGGGGGGGGGTGGTTTCCCGCTACTCATGCACAGCATTGGATGTTTATGGGATGGATTTTCCTAGACAAACTTGCCTTATCATAAAAGCCAATAGGACGAAGCAGGTTGGATTATGAGTGAAAGTGGCACGTTTCCTAAATTCCAAGCAGCTTGCCGAAGGCAGCGTGCGTATCCGTTGTAATTCATGAAATATTATGCAGCTTGCCGAAGGCAGCCTGCATCTCCTTTCTAGTTAATTCGCTCGTCGCTTTGGGTCCGTTTCCCTTCGTGGTTCCGTCTGTTTTGTCCCTGAAAACACACGAAACAACACACAGCCGTATCTGTTTGACTGTCAACGCCATGTTCCCTAAGTTTAACGGCATATAATTTGTCCACTCATTGTGAACATGAATTAAATACGTCCGTTGTTTCCGCGACTTCTTGTCCGTTGAGCCCTTGCATGTCCAGTTAAGTACAGAAACGAGCGCACAGGAAGTACTTTATGAGACCGAATTTGGTGGTCTTGCAGAGTTACTGTGAAACCTTCAATCCTAGCGATGCAAAGCAACGCACAGGATAATGAGTGTCCGTGTGGGCCCGTACCCATGGTGAGTCCGTTGGTGGCGTTAGTAAGTAGTTACGTCTGTTTGTGGCATCCCATGTAGTGTAACCGACGCTGTTGGCAGGTGGATGGGGGGCCGTTAGGAACGCATATCTTTGAGATTGTGATCTGTCGGAACCAGCGAAAGCCTGCGGCTTTGGTGACGTATGGCACGTGTGTGTGAAGAGCAATTTCATGGGGCGGGGGGTGGCGTCACACAGATTGAATCACCATCTTCCAATGCTCAGTAAACTGACTTGATTGACATGACAAGGACATGAAGCACGTTGAGGTACAATGTATGAGCTCAATAACTTGAGGTACAATGTATGAGCTCAATATCTTCGTCGGATGCCCCCAAACGGATTGCGCCCTGAGAGGGAAAATATGACGGCATGTAAGCAAAGTCCGACTGTTTTGTGTGCTTCACTATTTTCTTTGTGGACATTGAAACTGATGAGCATGCATGGGTTTCTGGACGTTTCGGCCCAGAACCAGTTCGGCCCAACCGGTTCGGCCCAACGTGAAAGACGATTCGGCCCCGCTTTGGACGTTTCGGCCCATAGGTTTTGGACGATTCGGCCCATTCTTTCCCATGACATAAATGATAAAGGAAACTTAAAATCAAGGCTGTTCGTGCTTTTGTTTTGATTGGACAATGAAAAACACCATTCGACAGAACACTGTAACTGTAGTTTTGCACACCATAATTCTGTTGATATGAACCGTTCAGAACTTCACATGCAAACGGGAAAACTTCAGCAACGACTTTCACTGTATTAGAACTTGATATTGTCGATCGACAGACATTTTAACTCTACAGTTTTACACACCACAATACTGTATATTTGCACAACGTTACATAACCAGAGGTAAACTTTAGCAGTGACTTTTTTTACATCAGCGGTAACTTGTACTATGACAGTGAATAATGCTCAGATAATATTGTCCTTGTTCCGTCGACAGATTTAAAACGATCTACTCATTGGGACCATAAATACGGTTTTTTGTTTTTAATTACATATAAATCGGAACACTTAATTACACTGACATGTTTGGTCAATTGCACTTCGTATACTGGAGAAATGTTAAAACAATTGAGTTGTGTCTTTCATAATATAATAAAATGGTAACAAAATAAAGGACGGATTAATGACATCTGTGTGAATCACTAGCTGATGCTAAGCATTTGTTGTTGAAAGAGTCTTTTCATGTACATTGATAACAGCAGTACATTCTTCTTTATATATCTTTTCAACACGCACAAATTATGGTGTGTGAAAAAGTAATGTGCAATTCACATTGAACTTACTCACTGGAAGTAAAAAAAAAAAAACTTTTATGAAGATCTCTCTAAAAAAAACTTTGGGCCGAAACATCCAATTTGGGCCGAACTGGTTTTGGGCCGAACCGGTCAGGTGAAAAAAATCCTGGACCGAATCATCCAAATTGGGCCGAACTGGTTTTGGGCCGAACCGGTCAGGTGAAAAAAATCTGGGCCGAATCATCCAAATTGGGCCGAACTGGTTTTGGGCCGAACCGGTTTTGGGCCGAATCGACCAAATCCCCATGCATGCACCAGTGTGCATGAGATGGGTAGTTTACAAAACGGGGGGGGGGGGGGGGTATGAAATTGCGCTGTTTTAGATTGGTGCATGGTGGTGGGTGCTGTGTGTTAATAGGCAGAAAGTATATTTAGTAAAATGTCACAGAAAAGCTACGATTTCGCTTATCCGGGGATTCAAGAGAAAGTTGAGAAATTTCTTGTCGGGGCACTGTGGGAAAATAACAGCAACTGAAATGGACTTAGGTGTGTCCAGTTTCCAGTCGTGCTGTTTACAAAATAGCGCCTCTGCGGGTGAGGGTGGGTGGGATTTGAGATAAGCGACGCCTCGGCTGTTGACATTTTACTTTTTGTCCTGGCGCTACTTGTACGTGCACGTTGTCACTTTGTTCAGGTGAGTATATATCTGTCAGGCTAATGGAGATTAGAACTAAAAACAACTGAATTTAGGCCTATTTCCAAACATGTAGTTAAATATCAAGAAAAAAATGTCAAATGTCAAAGTTCTCATTTCCAAAAGTCTGATTTTTTTTTCATTTATACCCTATTGCGGCAAAAGCTACATTGAGCTGTTGACTGCTTCGAAAAGACCTCGTCAGATACTGGCTAGGGTTGATACTGAAACTTTTGCGGCTTTATTCTGATCGAAATTTCAAATCTTCTTTTCATTTTAGTGGATTTAAATGCAGTATGTTTGAGCAAAATGTAGTATTTTGGCGTGGAGCGGTTCAAATGCATTGATTCTGCTGCAGCTATCACTGGTTTTATTCAGTATGCCGGCGTCTTGCTTTGGAAATTTACTTTTCCCCCATGTAACGGAGGGAGATAGTTTTGAGCTTTTCCGTCTGTCCGCATGCGTGTCTGGGCTATATCTCCAAAACTATAGGTCGGGTTTTGAAATTTCACACACGGATAGAGCACTGATATTGAAGGCGTGCAACGTTGCATTTTTCTTCCGATTCTTGAAAAATTGTAAAAATGGCCGTATTTTTATTATGATTATTATTAGAGCTTTCACATGCGGATATAGCACCTTTTGGAGGTGTGCAACGTCATCTTTTTATTCAGATCCATGAGAAATTGTCAAAATGACAGTGTTTTGAAATTTAGTAAAATAAAATAATATAGCTCGGATTTTTTTGAAATTTCACGTACGGATAGAACATATATCGAAGGTGTACAACATGTATAATCTGTTCGAAAATTCTCAAAATGACAGTATTTTGAAATTTGGTAAAACTTGGCCTTTATGTAATCTTGTCGTCTCGTTCATGTTTTATCTTCAAAACTGTCGTAGGATTATTTTAAAATTTTACACGCGTATAAAACGCATGCAGAATTTGTGCAACCTCGTTTTTTCATTGGGATTCATTTAATAGTGACAAAATGAATGATTTTTTGTTACTAATGTTGAGAAATCTTCAGAACTTATTTTTCTCTAAACGTAAACATGTAAAGCTGTTAGAATTATGAAAAATGAAATGAAGGTTGCAGTGGTATAACACTTTGCAAACGGGGATCGTGTCTCTCAGAGACGCCACGCTTTCTTTTTTTTTCAAATGGAAAAGAAATACTGCCATTACAAAAAAAAAAAAAAAAAAAAAAAAACGTGGTGAATTTGGTACTGAACCAGTGAAAGTTGTACTTTATGTACACTAAACAAATAGGTTTGAAATGCTTATCTACAGGATTGTCAGTGCCCAATCTGTTCAGATTGAGAGCACATTTTGTGCAATTTCGGAACGACTTGGACGAAATTCTTCTCAGAAATTTCATGTACTGCTTTGGCCCAAGTGTATAAGCATTTTCAACCTTCGCGTTGGTATTATCGCTCATAAACTGAAGCCATTTTTGTCAGTAATAATGCTTGTAGTCATAGTTTGAAATAAAGGCAAAAAAAAAAATGCACAGAGAACCATTCTGGCGTAAAGAATTTGTTGAAGACTTGGTGAAGTGAGCGATATTACCGGAAAAGAAATGCTTTGCTTATAGTAAAAACGACTTGTACTGAAGATTCATCAAGTTATTTGGAACATTAATATATTGTTGTGAATGACTTTTGATTTCATTTTATACTGAAGTGAAGTTTTTGGTTAACAAAGATCTAAATTTATCAGCCTAGAAAACTTCTGTTACGAGTTATTTAAGACGTTTGGTATCCAGTGTTTGAAAAGGCTGGTTTTGATCTGGCAGAAAATGACTACTTGCATCGACGTGGAAATTGCAAGTAAAGATCATAACAACTGAGTGTCGTTTGTCGGAACTGTTGAATAGTTTTGCCAACAATAGTTCAGTGCTTGATGATTGGCCGAACAAAAAAAAAACAAAAAACACACACACACACAGAAAATAATGGTAAAGAGTGCTTTTGAGGACTAATTTGATTGGTTGAGATAATGAAAAACAGTTGTATTGTTTCGTCGTCCGATGTTAGCCATGTTCTGCCAGAGCATTACTGCATTTTTTCTGGTGTAACCGCAGCGTCTTTCAGAAGAATAAGACAATCCCTGTAATTATACCCCAAGGGAAAGAAAACTGGGGGGTTGGGGGTGTTTGTCACTAAAATCTCAAAAAAAAAAGAAAAGAAATTTGACATTAGAGAGATTTTATCCGATTGCTTGACCGATCTTACGGGAAAGAGGTAGCCATGTTTTCATGAGACTGACAGTAGCGCGCATCTGTTAGAGCAGCGGTTATACCAAGAGAAACAAATATTCAAGCGATTGTTTCTCTTAATATTCTCTTCTGTAAGTACGAATGTGTTAAAGAATAAGTAGTTCTGATTTCTTTACTGTGACTTTATGGTAACTAAAAAAAACAAAAAAACTCAACGTTCGACAAATTAAATATTTGATATAACAAGCGCTGTGTAGACAAACTTAATGCAAACGAGCTTATGGATTACCTTGAACATAACGTAAACTTACAAGATAGTGTATCAGCTCAAACGAAGCAATGTAGTAAGGGATGTGATTAATATGAACTTAGAATCGTAAAGGAAGGAAAACAAAGTTTTACGGATTCTTAGGCGGAAAAAATTCTAGTGCGAGATTGATTGAATTGATGCCTGCAATTTGTGTTCGTTAATTATCACAAGCAAGGCTGCCTGTTTGAGGTAGCGGTGAGAAGAAAGCGGAATGGAACATGCAACCCCGAGTCAAGTGAACTATATGCTAATTCAGAAATGGATTTATTGTTGTGGAAGTTGATATTTTTGGGTCAGAGACTTTTGAATAAGCGGAGTGTATCTTCTCACGCAAAAAGGACCAGTTAAAGCTTGATAATCGTGTGAACAGAAAGTGAAGTGATTAAGTCGATACTTTGCGTTTTCACCGTGGGCAGAGAGACGGCTGGTGAGAAACGCGAAAGTGATGCGGAAAAATACGATTTGTGGTACGGAGAGACACGACATATTCCGGAAAAAACACGCTTAGTTTCTGTTTGCGAAGATATTTTCTCAGTTCTAAGGAAAGAGGTTGCAGGAAGTGAGATCCCATACCCTGTTAAAAAGGGAGAGAGAGACAGAGAGAGAGAGAGAGAAGCACATCGCAGTGTGATAGTCCAGTATTGTGTGGGGTGGGTGGTGTGGATCTGTGCTGATTTTATCAACTAGTTTATAGAATACATGCATTCAAAACACAAATAAACCGTTCACTCTCATTTATTGGAAGTGAACTCTGCGTGGTTTTACTGGATTTTTTCTTGCGTCTGTGTGTAAAACTGCATTGTGTCCCTCGTTCAGGATTCTCAGGTTACTTTAACTGTGTGAAAACCACACATATCTCAATGTATCTGTGGGTTCTGTGATCCAGAAGAATGACCAGTTCAGTGTGTAAGCATCCCTAAATCCTTTGTGGCGTAGCGTAATCTTACAACGACCTTGACATTGAGAAATATGACCCAAGGGGGTAAAAGCGAGTTGTGTTTTGACTTGTAGGTTACGTGATGGGTGCGTTCGGATGGTCCTCGTCGCGAGTAACACAGGAAGTGAACACTATCTGTGCGCAGCTCCGCTACTATCTGCGCAAAACTGGCGGGTTTTTGAAAAATTTCGACGCACGAAAGGACGGACTGGAATAACATTGAACTATAGAAATCGGATATGCTGGCAAAAAGTTTATGTTCTTTCGTGTCTGTTTTCCGTATGAGTCTGATACGTTGGGAAAGGTTTTGAGAAAAAAGATGGGGAGGGCGGGGAAGGGGGGTGGTTGTGAATCGGGGTAAAGGCCGTCGCTCTATCATATCGATCGCTAGTCATCAAAAACTGTCATATGGAATTTTTACGTTATATTCGGTGTACATCGTTACAGAGTATATGTTGCTATCATCTCCCGATCACGTGTTGTATGTTTGGCTTTGTTTATGTACTTTCACATCTATTATGCATCGGGATTGATATTTTGTGTAAAAGTGACATTAAATGGCCTTCCAGATTGGGCCTAGATGCACGAAATGGTTGTGATTCGAGGTTCAAAAGTACCTTGAAATGGTATATTTTAGCATTTACAAAGAAAAAAAAAAGAAATCTTTTCCATATCACAATTTTCCCATGCATGCATCCATGGAGTATATTAACGAACAAAGTGAGGGTTTTTTCGGGTCTTGGAAAGTCATTCTATGGGAGTTGAGGAAAGTCCTGCATTTTCACTGACTTAAATTCGCGGGAACGTTATTGCTTTTTCGCGTCACATAAAAGAATAACATTGAAGAAGAAAGTGGTTCGATGTAGCCTTGCTGTCGAAAACTGTCTCCTTGGGGAGCGTTACGGGAGTTGTAGTAGCTTTTGCGGTGTGCATATGCACATGGTTTTGCTCGACGTTAGGCGTCTGTACTAGCGCTTGATGTTTATCAGGAAGTTTATGTGGCTGCGGAAGTTTATTCGTTCTGCAATGAAAAGTTAGCAATATTAAAGTCAACCCCTGAGTTTTCACACTGATGCATCTGCTGGCAACATCGTAGCGCCGTGGACGCAGAGCAAGATGAATTCATGCAGCACAGTGATACAGCACCCCTGCTGTGGCTGTCAAAACGTGCATGGATGATATGTGGTCCGTGGCCCGATCCGGCCCTGCAGCTGCCCACGGGCCGGCCTGGGCTGTTAAATACATAGTTATTTGTTAATGCATAGATAACCGGCTTCATATTAATAGATAACCGAAATCAAATTTATTTGTTGATGAAATAGTGGAATATATTACAGTACTGTATTGCTTATGCACGGGTTGTGATATACTTGGAGCACTGGAGCGAATTATCTAAGCACCAGTGTGCTATGGGGATGTGGTATTCTCTTGTCCCATTGTGTCAGCGTCAAGATCTGGTGCCGCCATGTTGATAACGTGCTGTTCTAAAAAAAAAAAGAGAAAAAGAAAAAAAGGATCAGGAAGTGGACTGCAGCAAACGATTACAGAGATCATTCGCGCTTGTCTTAGAAACTGCCACTGCACTTGTATGAACTGAATCTCAGGTTGATATCCAACCATTGCGGAAACCCTTGCACAAGAATCAAGTTTCTTTTAGTTATATGGTGGGTCTGCCCCGGGAGAAATGTGGTCGTAATACTGACGGGCCAGGCTGAATCTGCCCGATGCTTACCGACACTAAATCGCTTCGAAATACACACCTTCTGTGGAAGATGTGATAAATGTACATTAGTGTACAGTGGTAAAATGTGCTTGTTCCTTACAGCCCCCACCCCCCCCCCCCCCGAAAAAATAAAAAATAATAGAAACTACTCTTCCGAAATAGCCCAAAAGCAACTTTCTTAACTTCTGGCTTTTATACTTTCATTTGGGGGTTGTTAGGTGATCTAGGGGAGGTCAGTCTCTTCGAATGAAGTGCGGTCTAGCACAAAGTACATACAGCAGAAGTTATGCTTTGAAGCGTCATGTCTGGTATGATTTGAGCTCTTGCATGTTATCTCTTCCACGAAGTGCACTCAAGATTCTAAAGAACTAAGAAGGGGGGTGTTTTATTTTTGTAGCGTACGCCGCCGCAAAAGTGTCCTGGAGCTCTGCCCAAGTGAATAACGAGATCAACTTTATACGCTCAGAGCAGAAAAAACGCCTGCGTAGACAGATGGCCAAGGCAGTCGACGCCAAATCTGGTGACTTTGCTGCAAACTGAAGGCGCAGTTTGGCGCTGTGCCTGAAGGCGGAAGTCTCGTGTGTTTGATGACTAACAGCAGTCAGAGACCAACATGGAGGGGCATAGCATAGAATTGCGATGTCGTACTCTTTCTATATGCGGCTTTATTCAACTGATCGACAATATTATTGTTATTCACTCAAATGCTTTAAAAGCTGAGTTTGTCATTTTCACTCATCTCAAGTGACAAGCCTACCATTCAAGGCAAGCCTGCTATTCAAGGAGGGTTAGAGCGAGGCGAACCGTAGGTGGACCTGTGCGCACGTCCGCGCGCTATCTTGTTATCGCGACCCGTTCTTTACGCCATGCTTTTTCTTTGGCTTGTTGTAGGCGTGGTCATGCAAAGGTTCCAATGGACGCCTGACACGTTTGCGCACGAGTGGAGTAAAATTCGGGCCGATATAAGATACAGCATTAAAACTGGCAGAATAAAAGGCTGCTGATCGCTTCGCCGTTGAAACCCAACGCGCCACCTTATCGCCGTCCAGACGTCACGGTGTTTTTATTTGGCGGGGGGGGGGGGGGGGATGGTCGTCCTCATTGTCATAACGTCGGTCGTGTATGGGATATATTTAGACTTCGATTTCTATATCAACGGATTTCTCTGTCTCTGTCGAGAAAGGGGATAAAAAGGAAAGTCTGACGTTTGTGTTTTGCTTATAATCGCCAGATTTTTGCCGGTGTCTCGTGATTACGAATCAGTAAAACAATGCGGTGTTACTTAATGTTTTATGAAGATACGTAATGATGTGAAAAGCTGTTGTCTGCTGCAACTAGACCGAGACCAATGTTTGTTGTTAACATAACGCTCGCAAGTTAAGTCCATTTGCACAGAATGTTGTGTCTAGCATGGCAAAAGATATTTGCTGTGGGTGCGTGCTGGAAGGGCGAGGGGCCGGAATTCAGGACGAACTGACAGGGGATTGCGCCTTGGATCGAATCGTGCTGAGGGCGAAACTGATAAATTTGCGGCAGCTGCGACATTGCGCACGGGAGAAGACCATGATGTTATCTTGCCAATAGACAGCGACAGACTGACGCACAAAACTAATTCATAAGAAACTGATACATAGAATTCATAGGGCATGTTGACAGTTTTGTATTTTGAGTGCAAGACAGTTATTCTACATTTTGTTGTGGAAAGGTCCAGTACGGTGTACGGTCAGAATTGCTTAGTGTTATCAATAAAAGCTTTTAAGACAGTCTGGTTTCTTCTGTTGCTGAAGGCCATGGTTTGTGAGGGGGGGGGGGGGGGGGGGAGTCTGTTACATCCCTCAGTAACCAGCTCAAATTTCAACAGAACTCGACAAATATAAGTGATTTTCTGGCCCTTACGTAATAGTGGAAAGAAGTATGTTATTTCAAAGCGAGTAGTCACACAAAAACTTAGTTCCCAGTTTTATAAATAAGATTTGAGCTGTGATAAGAAAGAAATGAGAGATCGTTTCCAATGGTTGTGAATAGTCTAAAGACAGTACAAAACTGAGTAAAGTTTCAACTGATATTAAACAATCCCGGAAGAGGGACTGCCAGATTTCTGGATCAAGAAAAACTGGTTTGGGTAGTCGTGGGAAAATGAGTTTTCAACTTTTTTGGCCAGTTTCGCATTCAGCGGTGATCGTTATCTGGCATGAAAGAATATACATGAGTCATTCAGAGAAAGTCTTGTTACTTCTTTCATTTCTCATCCTGAATTCAGGTGATGGCTTCGACTCCTTGAATTAATGGAAAAAGAAAAAAAAAAGAAAAGTTAGCGCTACAATGGGAATGCAGATACCGTGAGAGTTAAGGCATCACAGGCTGTATGTCTTCGTTAGAAGTAAATATCCGGACTCTACGGGCAAGGAGCGCTTACACAAGGGGTTTCCGGGGTGAGAAAAACTGCGCAAGTACACAAAAACATAGGCAGTTAATAGAAATACGCTGAATTTCAAGCTGTTACTGGCGGGTAAGCGATCGGTATGGGTCACAGAAAGCTGTTGAGCGCGTTTGTTTGGCTTCTTTTTGCAGGCGTTGGCATGGCAATGTGTAGATGGACGCCGGCGAGGGCCGCGCATGAGTTCACCAAAGCTTTTGCCGACATCCGGTACAAAGCACGCCGGAAGAGAGAGAAATGTGTGCTAGAGAAAAACGATTCGTAAACGATTCAGTGACATCATCGTTCAGTGACGTAGGGGACAAAGCGCGGGGCATACCGTCTAGTCTCTTACTGGTTCAGACATCCCGGTTTCGACGCAAATCGTTTTAGGGTGAGGGGGTGGTTGCTTGCATTACACTGATTGAAACTAGGACTTGCAATTTACGGGGGATATTGTTTGTGCGGAAGTTTGAGCACTTGAAGTGAAGAACATTGCACATAGTAACATCCGATCTCACGTAGGTCTCGCGTGATTTGACGGAACTGCATATGTCAAACATTCCAAAACCGTATGAGGGATATCGTTTGAAGGACGGTCGTTTGGTTTCGTTTCAGGTTTTACCTGTACACGACTCGGTTGGACAGAGAGTATGTTTACACATGTCTTCAGTACTATCCAGGCGGATATTAAATACAAAGCCAAGAAGCGATTCTCCAGAGACAACACCTAACAGTATTACCAAAATATAACCCCTACATTGAAGAGAAATAGAAGTCATACCAGATCTTAACGAAAAGTAACAATGTACAAGTAAAAGCCACTTATAAATCAGCGGGACTCGCATATCGATGTTGCTCCTTGGTTGCATTTGTTTTCTTAAAATTTTGTCTGTGAAAGTACTATGCGCGGAATGAGTGGACATTTGTAAAAACAGTGCTAGTTGTTACATAATTCTGCAGTACATATTTATTCAGCAAAATGCGGTGGTGTTCATTTTCTTTTTGTCCTGAAAGTTGAGTTTTTATGTTTTGAAGCTATTTTGCTTAAATATTTGTTTAAAATGTATCAGTCAAATAAAATGTTGAAAATGATTTTGACTTCTTCTTTGCCTCACATGTAGAATGAGTGCACAACAATATTAACAATGTATGACTCTTGTTGCTCCAGTAACCACTTATCGACGCTAATATGCCTGGGTGACATAGCTCATGTGGTGCCTTACTCTGCAATAGATTGCTCTGGTAAAACTGAGTATAGAAAGTATGTAAACTAAAAATACGTTGTGAGCCCAAATATCTGTCCCTTGGATATCTTCGAAGTCTTTTCGAAATCCCATAAACTAAATATGAGGTATACAAACCTCATATATACATTCTGTTGTACGTTATTCTGGATGGAAAGACACTTTCTTTGACTGGATATCGCGAACCAGTTCCGTCGGTCCCGATAGGTTCGAGCTTGCCCAGTTCCGGCTGTATATAGAAAAACCAACAAAAGTAAACACAAATATAAAAGGAAGAAAAGATGTTATTGAGATACACGCACACTGTGGGACTTACAACCCAAAGAAGCTGCGCGATTTTTTACATTTCGGAAACTTGACTTCAGGTAGACTGTACTGCGCAGAGTTGACCCTGTGTTAACGTTCCGTCTCTGGAGTTGATTGTCAATGCATACAGTCGACTCGCTTTATCCAGGCTGACTATAGTAAAATTCGCGGATCATGTGAATTTAATCCTGTACTCGTGAGTGAACTTTGACAGAGCGTGAAGTCCATTTCATGATACTTTTTTGCGCTTTTCAGAGTTTGTCCTGGCCAGAGTACGGTGGACTCCTTCCGGGTTTTCACGCGAAGTGAACAACATCTGTGCTGAAATCCGATACGGTATGCGCAGAAGGAGTAGACTTACCGGAGGTTCAGCCTCGTATACGACCAAACTGCCTCTATAATTATGTTACGTATAGTGCGTGTGGCATCTAGAAATAAAAATACTGGGGGAAGGATTTGAGTTCCCAAATGTCAAGACATACGCAGTTAAGAATGTGCGTGGAATGTGATTACTTGTCAGAGGGCAATATCGTAAAATTGACGTGTTAATGCAGTCAATAAATGCATGAAATGTCAGAAGTGCCAGGCTTCAGGAACAAATTGTAGGAGCTAAATTTCAGGATATGAGCGCAAATGACTCGTAGGAGCCTTGTCGAGAGGTAGTGAATGGACCAGTAGAAGCCACGACAACGCGACCTGGCCGAGTTCATGAAGAAGTGAAAGTCGGAGAAGTGACGGAAACGGCAGACGCGTTGGATAAAAGTGTGTGGGATATAAATACATATGGTTTCTGTCAAACTTCAGATAAGCGACCTACTTGTGAACTGATAGTGGTGGGCTGTAGTGGGGGATTTGTTCATCGTCACTGTAAAAACGGACCTTTGCCTTTTGAGCACATATTTGCGTTTGCTTGTTCAAAGTACACTCCTAGCTTTGACACGGTAAAAAAAGTGATCAGTGGCGGATGGAGAAGGCCGGTCACGTGACTATATATCAAGTGTAAATCTGGTTGCTGTCTAAAACTGGATGTCTGTGTACTAACGTACTCGATCAAGCGTATTGCGTGCGTGGGTCCAGTATGATTTAGCGGCCGCTCGTCAGATAGTGTTAATAATCTATGTGGGCGAGGAACTTTAAAGTGTGTCTGTTTGTTGTCTTTCAGCGTACGCATCGTCACGTGACCCCGCCTGCACCGGTCGTCTGATGACGAAGGAGATAAACTCCATCTGCTCGCAGCAGCGCACGCGCCTGCGCAAGGAAGCGGCGCTCTCGGGCGAGCAAAAGTGAAAACGAAACTGAAAGCGATACCGCTGTGGAACGAAAGTGACAAAACATGCATTTTGATTAGCGAATGATCTGGCGTTGTTGACAAGACTTAAGGATACTTGATATGCAGTGCCACAATGTGACAAATTCGGAATGGGTTGGGGATAGAGTAGGGAATCACAGCTAAATAAAAGACCCATGCAGACACTATGATATTACCAAAGACGGCACTGAGATGGCAAAAAGTTAAGCCTGGTTAGGGCAATAAAATTGCTTGTTTTATGTATTTCAGCGTTTGCGCACCAACGATTTGGATGGGCCCACAGCCAGACGACGAAGGAAATCACTACTGTCTGCGGACAGTTGCGGATACAACTGCGCAAAAAGGAACGCAAATCTATGCCCGATGCGCATGCGCCATTGAGCGGAAATTGAATGTCGAATTTGATGCACTGATAGCGAAAAAGTTGCTGGCTTAAAAAGTTGATTAAAGGGCGTTGTGATTCGGAATTGATATTGGTTTGGGAGTTAAGAGAATTAACAGTGAATTCGTATAGTGCCTGCGATATGATGCCGCTGGGATATGAACGAACGCATGGTTCAAACTGGTATAGAGGAAAGCTTTTGTGAGAAATTGAGGAGAGGTTTGCGGATTTAAATTGGCAGTTTGATATCTCAAAAAAAGTTGTTTCGACTTGGCGAATTTGAGGTCATTTTTAAGGGTAAAATAGAGTACGGGTTTCGGGGAGGTGGGGGGGGGGGGGGGATGGTGTTGGTTAAAAATCGAGGTTCTGGCAAGAATGGGGGTTACAGTTGAAAATGGGTTCTTGTAATTGACTGGTCTCTGCGTTTACGAAATAACCTATTGTTCATAACTACCACTCGTGTATGCCGTGTACGCTGTCGTAATGTACGGGTAATGTAGTCTTGGCGCTTCATGGCTTTGTTAGTTTTACTGTTCGCTTATAGACCATCCACACAGAAAAAGTAAAAATATCACGTCAACGTGAAGAGAACATAACTTTGTGAGATAGATGTGCTAAGATTACTTTAGAATGTTTTAGATACTCGGGGAGAAAAAAAACAACACTCTATGCCCTGAAATATAGTGTGTTCTTAAATAAAACAGAGAAATGAATTGTCTTTTCTGATTGGTTGTTAGGTAAGAAAAATTAGATCAAGTTTAATGAGTTCTTAACGTATGCGGAACAACCCCACAACATTGCTGAACCGTCCCACGGGTTCTGTCAATCTATCGCTTTTCTGTTTTGGTCTTCCTCGGCAGTTTAGATTCAAGGAAGGGCACGTGGTAACCCTTCACATGTGGTAACATGTCACATGTGGTAACATGTCACACGTCGAGTGCTTGTTTGGGTGGGTATAGACGCCAATAGAAAGCCGCGGTGGGTTTTTTTTTTTTTGATACCCTGATTTCATTGACTTGTGTCTGGCAGATGACGAACTGATGTAAGTGGACATAAATACCATGCCTTACAAGTGTTTGTATTAACGGATGAATAGCACCATGGGCTTGAGCTTTATGCCATGACGAGGAATCGGTGCTTCGAGATAAGCATCGACTTCCGGTAAAACCGAAATGTTAAACTAAATGACAAACTCGTGGTATGACGGAAGGACGAGTTGACGATGAAAATGTGAAATGAATAGCAATAATAAAAACAGGATAACGAACACACCGAAACCACTTCACAACAACTATATATAATGTGATGCAAATAGGGAGATGCTTTTGACATGTTGTAGCAGGCTGAAAAACCGAAAAACTACACAGGTGTGGTTATGCCGTGATATGGCTGGTGCTAACTATACACATAAATTGTCATTTTGATGCAAGTGTTGTTGTTGTTGGAAGGTCGAGGTCACGAGGGATTGACGGGAAGTTTTCTCTTTTCTTGTTCTTTCAGCCTTCACGCTGTCGCGGTGCGTCATGACGCGGGCACTCATCACGAAGGAGATCAACAAGCTCTGCTCGTCGCTTCGAGTGCGCTTCCGCAAGAAAAACATGAGGACGTGGTAGCACGTGCACACACACACGCTGAGTCAAACGGACCGCACCCACCCCAACCCCGCGTTAGGTCCTCACTGCCCTGGGTATAGGCCGAAATAGGTCACAAACCGCCACAGCGTGCCTGTGGAAGGGACAGGAAAATAAGTGGACTTGTGGACGAGCTTGACGTGCCGTGATTGAGGGACGCGCATTCAATACATTCTCATTGATAAAACTGGTTATTTATGTGTTGAAGTTAAAAGGGAGTGGTCGATGCCACGAGAACAAAATCATTGACGGCAAGAGACAGAAAGTATTGGGTAGGAAAACAGTGATCCTCATGAGATGAGGTGATATTCAATTTAAATGATTGAGTAGATCTGTACTGCGCCGAGAATAGCCGAACTGGCCCGACTGGCTGCCTGCCTGCTGTTTGAAAGACCAGTGTTCAGAAATAATAATAACAATGAATTAAATTAGAATAACATCCAGGGAATGGCTCCAGGAATTGTTCTCATAAAAAGGAAGACCAGTGACAGTGATGGCGGACTGGTCCGCTATATACGCTGGGGATGGGCGTGTGGTGAACAAAACAGTGGAGGGCAGCTTGAGCACTAACGATTAAGCCTGTGGCTTCGGGTGGACTAAGCATGCGCGATGGTGCAGCGTTGTAATTTCACAGCTGATCTCTGGCCAGGTCATTCTTGTGATGTATTACCACAAAATCGAACGTTGTTGTCATTTAATAAGAATGCTTTTTTCGCGGAACCCAAGGGGGCCATTGGAACCGAAAGGTGGACTACACACCACAGAGCAAACCGCCGAAGAGGTTGGCTGTTGGACATCAACGATGTTACACTAAATGGCAAGTGTTTTGTGTCGTTGCAGCGCTGGCTCGGCAGAGGTGCGCGATGACAGACAAGCAGACGACGCAGGAGATCAACGTCATCTGTGGACATGCCAGGATAAACCTGCGCAAAAAAAATCTTCAAAACCCACACGGGCGCAAAAACTAGGATCGCTTCCAGCCACTTTATAGATGAGTTAGCCAGCTGAAAAAAAAAAACATCCAAGAACCCGTTTTCATAAATTGCGATAAATTTAAAAAAATAAAAATGAAATCGACGCCGTCTGTTGTAATGCCGGAATAAACATGCACCAAAATCCACACGGGGCCAACACCAAGATTAGGCCTAATGGTTGCCCGATTTCAAACGGAATTTCTGAATAGATTAATCTGTTTTTTGTATGTTAACATTCAGGAATAAACATTCTTAATGTGTGCAATTTAGAACGCTGCTTGGTGCATCTGTTAATAGTGCGTCGCTGCACAGATATCCATGAATGTCTTTTGTGCTGCAAATGTTACGGGAGCATGTTGTTTCTCGATGTGTTAGTGTGCAGTCAGAAAGCCGATGCTTTCACAGTTCAAATGCTTCACCGAGCTACTGTCGTTTTCTGTTTTTTTTTTTTTCAAACTTTTGCCGGGACATCATTTGTTTGGTTTTCAAATGTAGCCGTGTTACTAAATATGGCGGTTCTGTGTCTGTGGCTGGACGTTGCTTGCACCTTGAAGTCGGGTGTTTTTTTTTTTTACGGCATTCGGGAAAGCTCTGTATAATGTCAGCTGCTCCCTTGAGCGACGAAGTGACGCCTTGTGTTTGTACATTTCAGCGTACGCGGCTATGCGGTGTGGCGTAACACACAGGGAGGTCATAAAGGAGATCAACACGATTTGTTGTCAAACCCGCATCCTTCTGCGCAAAAAGAACTCCCAGGCAACGCTGTGACGTCATTACGAGGCTACCAGTTCCATTAGAAATGCATAAACAATCGTGCTGCGGTTTTTTTTTGGCTGGCCTTGCGGTCGTCAGCTGAAGGGTTCATGACTACTGGGATGGGGATCCAGCTTTGAGAGTTGGAGCCGGCAGATACGCCCAAAACATTTCAAAGGGTCTTGCTGTCGTTGTCCAAAATATTTGGTGTGCTTGTCACGAGAATTTGTTGCAAATAGTATATCGATGGTTGCGTAGTTTTGATGACAGGAAACTGTAAGGCAGGGCGGAACTAAAGACGTGTTTGTTTTTCGTTTATTTGTAGCGTGTATGACGGAGCGGTTCGGATGGACGAGCTCGCAGACCACGCGTGATATCAATATTATCTGTGGCCAGATCCGGATACAGCTGCGGAAAAAGAATCGCCTGTAATCTGCCATCCGACCCTTTGCTAAAAAGGAAGGAAGATGGCTGAGGCTTATCTCAGTATAAACTTCTCACCAGCACACCCCCACCCACCCCCCACTCCCGGCGAAAAATAGTATAGTAATAAATAAATGAATATAAATATAAATGCATTAAATAAGTGCAATAATATGGTGCAGTCTGTGGCTCATTTTTATATTTATTTGAGACAAGTGCATGTATTTATTTGGGGAATTTATGACCAGACTGGGGCCGGAAAATGACCGATGATACAGTGTAAGAAAGATGTTATTGAGCTTTTGTACTTGTGTTAGTTTTTTTTTTTTTTTTTTTTTTTTTTGAGACACTGAATTTATATTTTTGCTACATGTCAACTTGTTATTTATGTATAAATGCTTTTACTTCCACTCATCACTAGACGTCTCGTATGTATAATAAATTATTTTTGATTTTCACAAGTGTATGCGCATAACTTGTATGTTACATCGAGGTATACAATGTCGTACGTCAAATAAATCTGCGAAAAAATTCTTTGTGTGTATTTCTGTGGATATCCTCCAAAAGAGCTGTACAAGAATTGTTATACTGAGTTTGAGATTGGAATTCACATTTATAATACACAAGATACGCTTCTTTCCAGAGCAGTTACTCTAGAAATGTAGGGCTATTTTCAAACACAATTGAAGTCTCATAACGAGATCCGTTGTTTAAAGTGTTGAAGACTTGTAGCTTTGCTTTACCATGCGGATTTAGTCTTAACATTCGTTAGTGGACACTTCTGAGAACAGTTTCTCATACACACACACACAATTGATACACGATTTCTTTTTCTTCATTCTGAAATTCAGCACTTCGTGATGGAGTCCTCGCATTATGAACAAGCTGCCCGGTCTAGGAATTGTTCATTATAAAGAGATTTGACTGATTGAAATCCTCGTGAAGTTGTTCGTCCCCGTGCGTATCCTGGTATTATGGAGACCGTCACTTAATTGCAAGAGCCAGACTGTGTGTGGTTCATGGCAGCGAATTACCAAAAGCCCTTGCTTCTACATGACAGTTTCTGAACCGTATTGCAAGGCAGAGGAGTACTAAGTTGGAAGACTGGGTACAGTCAACTTTGCCTTGCCAGAAAATCTTTAAGGCAATAGACTAAATAGTGAATATGATGCAACTCAGATGGAATGTAGAAGAAAAATGGTCTTTGGAGACCGAATCGAGAATTGCTCGGTGCTTAACTGATCACGTGGTCTCGTGCTCTTTTTCCTGATTGTCGCGTGTTCTTTTCCTAATTGTCACATGCTCTTTTCCTGATTGTCACGTGATGTTTTCCTGATTCTCACGTGTTCTTTTCCTGACTGGGACATTCCGCACGTCCTATTTATCTATACCATTTTCGTTCAACAAGAAAATTTCTTCTTTTTTTTTCATCGATTCTTCAAGAGAATGAAATTTCGATGACTGTTCATGTAATTGCAGTTATTTATTAACAGCAAACAAGTTTGTGATAAGTTATAAAAGAAAACGGGCCATATGTTGGTGAATTGTTGAATTTAGATAAAGGGTTACCAATAACTGGAACTAAATATAGGTCGATGATTTTCTGCCGCTCAGACTTCTTGTATTTTCTTGCATGATAAGTTCAATATTTCATATCACAGCACAGTAATGACTGTCCGTCAGAATTTCGAGTTCTCAAATCCCCACCGTATCGAACGCGAGCGGGGTGTACAGTGTGACTTTGTATCTTGTAGGTTATTGCATGCAGAGGACAGGATATCCTGGCCAGAGGGTGGTGCAGGATATAAACAATATCGCTTCTGAATTGAGAAAAGTGCTGCGACGCAAGCAGATCATTGTGTGAGGAGGCATATAGGCCAAAAGCAGCCACGAGATTCCACGTGTTCCACGAGATTCCACGTGTTCCGCGAGATTCCACTGGTGTTTGCAAGAAATTGAGAGAATCCAAGGGAAATGTGACCACGGTCGATGAAAGGCCAAAGCCGTTAATAGCTGTCGAAAATGTGTTCTAAAAACTATTTCTACATTAACTTTTTGAGCTGTTCATGACAAAAGTGGCAGAATTTTATTTCCTGAATTTGGTAAAACTTGGTGAATACAAAAAACCAGATTCTTCATTGTTTGTAGATCGGATTAATACCGTGATTAAATAAATACGATTTTGTGAAACCAGAAACATCCTGTTTGTGTGTTTTTGAATGTGAATGGAATGTGACGTCACGGCAGCGTTGCCACGGAACTTGGCAACCTGGAGACACGACCCGTTACTTGAGTTTCAAAATAAAACCACACAGTCGGCAGTTGTATTGCTCGTCTTGTCATGAGTTTGCAAGGCTCAGTCATGGAACACAAGGGATGGTATAAACATTGAATATGACCTCTTGCAAGATTTGGCTTTGACTGAGTATAGGTAGTTTGCTCAGCTCTGGATGCGATTATTTTTGAGACAAATCCTGCATGACAAAACTCGCTCCTCCATGTGTTAAGAACGCTTCCCCAGAAATTTTCAATTTAAGGACAGGATTAAGTTTTAAACCATCAGATTTTTGTTTGTTTTTCATTGGAGGAGGCGGGATCATGACCGGTTTAAAAGTTGGCAGTCCGCTAACGGTTTGCTGAGTTTTGCCTAAGTTCTTGACTTGTGTGTTTACAGGCTGCGCAATGGACAGACTCGGTTATCCCAGTGCCAAGGTCGTCAATGAGATTTGTAAAGTATGCGCAGAAGTGAGGAAAGGCCTGAGGAAAAAAATGGACAAGAGTAACGCTTAGAGCGAAAAGAGAATCTGTAAGATATAACTGTGTAAGCTTTTGGCACAGCTGCGTGCAGGTTGTACTAATCGCCTTGGAAACGATCGGAGCCCTGCCCGTGAGCTGTTTGCGGACCGTCGCTGTTACTCTGCCGTATTGGGTTGCATGCGACCTTTTTGGGACGGGAGGAGGGAGAGGTGATGTGTCTTTGATTGTATTGGATTATGCTGAAGCTCGAGCCCTGGCATCGCATTAGCTAACATGGCGGATATTTCGAAATCAGTTTGACAATGTGTTGGTCGGATATTACCGGGTATTTCCGGGAATCTACGGAAGTCTGTAATCGTGAGACACAAACGTTGTTGAAAAACCGCCATGTGTCATTTGTTACAGGTTATGCGCTGCAGAAGCTAGGATTCCCCGCACAGAAAACGAACACAGAACTGAGCAACATCTTCTCCGAGATGCGGCGCAATCTCAGACGGAAAATGGGGAACACGTCGCTCAACTAGTGGGCGCCGAGTTGTTTGACAGGGGAGAAAAACACTCACATGACGCATGACGTGGGCAGGATGTGAATCAAATGGTTTAATTAAATGTATAGGTTTAATTCTTGTTAAGTTGGATACTGAAAAATAGAGTGGGAAAAGTGCAAAATGCACCCGCATATTATTATTATTGTTTTTTGGAAAATATCAGCGAAGCAGCTCAATCTGTAACCGGAAGTGTTGAAGAAAACCAGGTATAAGTTGAAACATGCATGTCCGAATTCCAGGCATCGGGCTGGAGAACTTTCTATGCCTAGGTGTATATGGCTCGGTGACAGTTGACGTTGTTATGACTTATGACGTTGCATTGTCTTTCACCTATGGACATGCCACTTGATTCCACTTTGGCTCTAAGACCGGACTCGTAGAAGCGACAACTATTTTGTGGCAGCCGCAGAGACGGTTCAGCGAGACTTGAATGTAGATTTTGTATATAGCGTGTTCAGTACAGTAATGAAATTGTTGTCAATCGTTGGTGGAATTCCGCATTTAAGCATCCATGGCTATAGTGAGCAATTGCTGCCAATTTGTGAATTGTCAAAGTGTTACATAATAGACAATACAGATCAAATAAAATATGCTTGTGAAGCAAAAAGCTTGTGGTATTTTGCTTTTCAAGCAGAGTAACGTAAGTCAAATTAAAAGCAGTAGATGAACTAATTCCAAAATAAATTCACTAGAAGTGTATTCAGGCCGTTGCTCAATTACTGGTGAATCTTATAGAGAGATGCGAGAGCTTAGAAGTCAAGTGCCAGCGATTTGTTACATGAAACAAGGACGAAGACATTGCTACCAAATCAGTCAAAATGCGACGTTGTGTTAAGAGTGTGTCGAACCTAGTCGGGATGATTTGTTTATTTTCGAGACATTCAGTGCTGGGGCAGATACAGCAGCCAGTGGTGTCCCGTGTGCAAATCCCATGACGTAACGTGAGAGAGAGAAAAAAAAAGTGAGCGTCATTGTCATGCGCTCTGCTGTTATGCTTGCAGGATTCGTGCGCGCCAGGTTCGGCGTCGAGGGCGCCTTCGTGCTGCACGAAATCGCCCGAATACGAGCCGAAGTGAGGCGCAAACACCGCGAGAAGCTGCAGAGAGAGGCGCTCTCCGCGGCGTCTCTCATAAGTGTGGCGCCGGCGCCGGCGGAAGGAAGTGCGCCATATACCACCTAACAGGCCGTAGTGACGTCATTGAACTATTCAGCGGAGAACTTATTTTTGAAATTCAGCCATATTAATATCTACTGACTCGTAGAAGTTTTTATTTTTTTTACGTGGTTTTGTACATGTGTGAATTTGTTTACAAATTGTTTATGGCCTGTCAAAGATTTTCACGTGTATGGTGTTCATGGGAATGGATATCACTAAGGTAGTATTATACCAATGCTTAATGAAATGTGATGAACCGGGCAATGTATGATATCATACTTTGCATATATTTAGCTAACCCCTAGAACATCTGTTCTGTATACGTCGGAGCTTTGCTTCTTTTATGTGTTCAGGCAGACACTCTACTTGTATATACTTTTCCTGATGAGTAATGAGAATAAAACCAGAAGAAGAAAAAAAAAGACCTAAAAATGTGTTGTTTTCTTGTATTTTAACAGCGTTCGTGTTCGCTCGCGACCCGTCGTTTGACAGGAGGCAGCTTCTCAACGTCTTCGCCTTCATATGCCGTGACGCGAGGGAAAAAGTCAAGCGCTGGCAGGCCACCGACAAGAATACTTGAAAACTCGATTTATACAGAACAAAATGCATCCAGCCTTTATATGGGATGTAATCAAATGAACAGATACGAACGAAGCAGCTCATAAGCGAACTATCATAGAAAGGTGCTGTCGGAATGTGAAGGATTTTACAAACATTTGAGGCTAAATATCTGTTGATCCCTGACCAGCCACAGAGCGAAATCTTGCGGCGCTGTTTCTGTCGAATGTGATCGACATAGAATTTCAGGCTCAGCACCCAACCATTTAAACTTCAGTGGAAGCTAACTGAGTATTGAGGAGCTTATTTTTAGAGGCTCAGTGTCGATTATTTGCACTCGGGTGATTGAGGAGCTTATTTTTAGAGGCTCAGTGTCGATTATTTGCACTCGGGTGAAAATGTCGTGATACGAGTTGAGTGTGTGTAAAACCTTGTGCTAAACTTTGATTTGCAGAAAGTCGGTAAATATTCCAAAAAAAAAAAAAAAAAGAAAAAAAAATCCTTGGAACTCTGAACCCGTTGCTATTTTTGTGTGGCATTGCTCATGATTTAGAAAGGTAGGATGGGTATGTGATGTGTTTTAGAAGTTCTTAGAAGACGGTATTTCGCATTGAAGTCACAGAAGAAGTAACTTACGAGAGAAAGCATTTAGAATGTACCCCACAGTCAGCGAAGCTCTTAGACAAACACGGCCAAGTTGTATCAGAATTTCGAGCTGTTCACAGCCGTTACGGGGCCTTTATCATCTCGGTGCAAACCGTTACAGGTGGAAGTAATTGGACGGAAAGTATAGAGAAACAATTAGGAATTTCGAGTCGGTGAGAGTAGACAAGTGTTGTAGTTAAAATACGAAATGGCCACAAGCATTGGTCGGCTTCCGATGAAGAGATTTCGGCGACTTACTGCCATTTTTCTTTCTTTTTTCACAGCGTTTGTGTTTGGCAAGATTCCATCCTTCACGCGAACCTTGTTTGTTAACGAAGTGGCATCGATATGCAGAGAAGCCAGGACTAAACTCAAGAAGCTTCAAGCAAGGGACTGACTGAACAATGACGTCGAAGCTGAACACCGTCTGCAAGAGTCGTGAACTGAAACTGTGGCAAAGAGGATTTACAGTTGACAAGGGTGACATCAAGCGAACATAAAAAGCTCGTAGAAAAAAGTAGACATGACAAGGCACTAAGTAATACTGTAATTTTAAGTGGGCAAAATCCTTATTTTGGATGCACAATATGCGGACTGGAGTGTGCTGACAGGAGGGATGCGCGTAGCAGTTTGAAGCGTATTTTTGAACACGCATACTGTTATGACATTGCCACGTCCGTTGTTGTGTAACAGCAGACCTCGTGAGAGCTCCATTTATTATGTATACCGATGGATATTTATGAATAATACTTCCCCATTTTAATGAGTAGCACTATTTTCGCGGAATCCGCGAAGAGGTGTAATAATTAACAGAGACCTCGGAGTCTGCCTGTTGGAAAAGTAATCCGTTCGGATGATTCACCGGAATACGTAACCGACTTCGAACAATTATTCGGTCTTCCTTTCCAAAAGTGAGAAGATCAGAAAATCGGAACCTCGTTACTCGTTCACTATGAAGGTGGTGAAAGGCCAAAATGTGACGTTTCAAATAAGGCATCAAGCTCCATTGTGGAGAGTTGTCCTTGTTACCGGGTTACGTGAAAGTCTTGGGGGTTGGGGGGGGGGGTAAAAGACGAGCTACAGCCGTGAATTCTGTATGTGTGCGTATAATGGGGACTTCGGAAAACTGGGGCAGGATGGCTTAAAGACGCATTGTTAGCACCTGTTGCTCTAGTCGGAATGGTGCTTTGTAGTTTGGTTCGATCGCTGAGCTTAAGTAGGGGCAATTCTTTACCTTGTTTGTGTATTTATTATGTTCTCTGGCGAGGATATATTGTTGGGAATCGTCAAGCAAGTAATTGTCATAGATATTACCTGGATAAAATTTATCTCCTGTGATTTTTCGTAAATTAACGACCCGAGTGAAAACACTGGGTGACCCTGGTATAAATGAGATCGTCATCACACTGCATGCGCGCATCTTGGTGACCTGTGACGTCACATTGACCTGTGACATCTGCGTGTATGTATTAGATAGTTTGGATCGGTTAAAACCCCCCGACGAGGGACAGTCTTTGGCAACACGCGAATACGTAGAAACATAAAAAATGATAAAGTGAATAGTTCGAAAGAGAAATTGTCACTTATTTTGCTCTTTCTTCTGTTTGGCAGAATTCGTATTCAACAAAATTCCACTGTTCACGCGAACGCAGTTCGTCGACGAAGTGGCCCACATCTGCAAGGAGGCCAGGTGCAAGATTAAAAAATGGGCCATCGCCGCGCAAAAAAAGCGAGAGACGACCGATAAGATTTAGAACAGTCTGGCTGCGTGTTGTGTTTTCTTCATCAGTGGATGTGCTGTTGTGAACTGCGATAATATTGTGTTTTTCGAACGCGCTGATTGGTTTGCCTTGTTGTTGTGGAGTTGTGGTGTTTTATAGTTAAAAACAGTACCGATTCAGATTTGGCAGGCGCGTGACAAAAGCAGTTCTTCAACCATTTTACTGCGATCGTCTTTGCATGAAAGTGAAAATAGAAACGGTGCAGCAGATGATAGCTGTATCCTCCCAAAATATCTGCCGTCGGGTAGATATTCAGATGCAACGGACGATGTGTTTTAGTGTTCAAGAAACTGATAGCTGTGGTTCTAAATGAAATATATTTGTTAGTGTGAAGCTGGCAAATAATGACTTGTCGAAGTGACTGAAATTTTTAGTGAATCTGTCAAATTGGGAGGATTTGGGGGGAAATTAAACATTTGAAGGTTCCATTTTCAGAAAATGTTGCTTAATTACATAAACGTCGTCAGCGTATTAGTAAAATGTGTCTTTTGTCATATACAGATTTGATAGATTTATAGGGACTTTATAAATCGCACTGATTTCACAGATTCCTGTAATATATCGTACTCGCATATACTTTCTTTATATCGTCAACAGCAAGCAACCTGCCCCCCCCCCAACCTCCCCCTCCCTCCGGCGGTATTTTGCTTAAACATACAGGCTATTTATGTCTTGAAATGTCTTCTACTATCATAGCTGTAAAAATATACTTGTTGAATTGTTTTGTGTAGGTAATAAATGTACCGTAGCACTCTCACGTGTTTTATTTGTCTTTTACAGCCTATGCGTTTGAAAAGTGTAACTATCTGCACGTAGAGGTGGTTAGAGAGTTCAGCAAGATTATCCAGGAAGCTCGCCAGAAGGTGTGGAGGGCACAGAGCCGAATTTCTAAGCAGCATACAAATATGTTTAACAAAGGATCCGAAGTTGTGAGGCCGAAAGAAGACTTGGATTTTTCGAACTGGAGGTCCGAACATACGGCTGGCAGTGATCCAAAAATAGAAGACCCAAATTTGTGACTTTCGAATCTGATTGTAAGAAAGCGAAAGACTGAGATGCACCTCGTTTGCCTGACCACAGAAGACCGGCGGGTCCGTTATGAGGTGGCAGATCGAGCTGTATACGTTCTAAATAGATGTTTTCAAAAGCAAACTGGACGAAGGTGTTAAGTATACGAAATAGCGTTTGTCTTGAACCAAAAAATGGTGAATTCAACGAATTAAAGATTAAGTTTCACATAAGAATTAATTGCTTTGGGGAACCATTTTTTTGTCGCGGGATGAGAAGGGTGGGGGGGGGGGGGGGGTGGTGGTAACAAATTTCAACCTATATCAAGACATAGAAACCCTAGTCATGCAGCGCGTGACGTAACGATGAAGTTGACACTTATTTATTCCAACATTTTATCAACATTGTGACAAAGGCTTGCTGTATAGTGACGATTTAATTGACGTGCCATATGTGATGTCGGCAAGACTATTGTTTTGCATTCTTATTTATTTCCATTGGTGTTTCGAATGATATTTTTTTGTGATGCTTTCCAGCCCCTTGTACACCCCCGTCCCCTGGGAAATTAATAGGGTGACAGGTTCTGAAAAATTCCGTATTTGACATGACAATGCAGGCGTCTGTCTTCTCACTGAGCTTTCCGCAGTCCGTCATTTAACACTGTGGTGTAGTCCAGTCAACAAGACCCTGTTCCGTCACTTCCCGGCGACCACAGTGTGCTGTTCACTAAGATTCGACAACATTTACGTTTCAAGATGGCGGTCCTGTGAGAATTCTTTTATCTAATTCGGTTGTTTGTGGTGTCTTTATTTGTCTGTCAGTTTGTGTATTGGAAGAATACTTGTTTATCTACACGGTTGAAAGTAAAAATGCCGGTGCCGGTAAGGAAGTGCTGTTACTCAATCAAAATCTTTCAGTTTGGCCTGTTCGAAAGTTCAATAAATATTTCATGAAGAAGAAAAGGGTTGTTATTCATTCAAAAGTAAACTCCTGAAAACCATGCCGTCTGCTGTGTATGAATGATTAGAAAAATGTTATAATGTTGGTCATTTTATCGTGAGAACAATCTTTTTTTCTCTGGCAAGTTCGAATCGAATTGATCAGCTGAGAAAAGGTTCACTGTTTGATTGTTGCCACAGGTGTTGTGATGAGTCGAGTGCCTCATACACAAGGTCCCAGTTTGTCTCTGAAGTGGGCAATATGTGCAAGGAAGCGAGGAATAAGCTAAACCGATCACAGGCGACACCTGGTGGCGAGCAGTGTTCTTAGTGATTCAGTTTACGTCACAATTAAAGACCTTCCATAGGCTTTGCGGAATTTGCGTGCATGCCTCATTGTTTGCACCCATACCCAACATGTCACCTTATAACAGAAGTGAAAAACAAATGCAAAAGTGTTCGTGCCTCGGGATCTACCCCGTGTTAAGGTCATGTATTCGGGCGGGACGTCATTAAGCCATTGTTTCCTTTCTTCTGTTCACAGCATTTGTGTGCACCAAGGACGCGTTCTATACAAGGCAGAAGTTCATTCACGAGGTTGCTCAGATTTGCAAAGAAGCAAGGAATAAGCTGAAACGGCTGCAAACACCATAATCCTTACCACCTGCCGTAATCCTGTACAACGTGCCTTAATCATGTACCACCTGCCATTATCCGGTATCGCCTGCCGTAATCCTGCATCCCTGCCACAGTCATGTACGACCTGTGATAATTTTGAACCACCTACATTAGTCGGAAGCAAGACGTCTCGGCCCAAAACCATTTCGGTCCACTCACATAGACGATTCGGCCCAAGACTTTTCGGCCCAAGACGTTTCGGCCCAAGATGTTTCGGCCCACTCATTTTTTAACTAAACTTGCGCCCCAAGACTTTTCGGCCCAAGACGTTTCGGCCCACTTTTCCCAAGACTTTTCGGCCCACTAAACTATCATTATACAGATGTTTTGATTTTGTGTTAGATATTTAGTTAATGGATAAGTCCAAAGCCATTGCAAGAGCAGTTTGTTAAAAATCGAAACTGTAGCTATTCCTAACTGAATTTAAATCGTATGTTATGTATTATCTCAAATTGCTTTAACGATTGAAATTTTCAACTTATGAAAACCTGAAAGCCATACATAAGCATACATCAATTAGATAAATGGTATGTAATTGCAATTAACCTGAAACGCAATAGGCAGCCTCGGGAAGATTTGATCAATTGCGTTCTGACTTCGATGAACTCCGCGTTATTACAAATTATAAAATGTTGTATAAGGTCATTTCAAGTTCTGTTAAACAGGGCACCATAATTTCACTAAAAGCAGCGTCTTATATACTTTAACCAATTCATGCGTCTGGAATTATGGTGTGTAAAACTGTGGACTTCATGAGACACTAAACTTCTATCCCACAAAACATACCACTTGGGAAACTGCTGGTTATATCTGGATTGAAATCTCTCTTTTTGACATTTTTGGGACACACTGCCCCCTCTCTTAACTATGGTAATATTTATTATTTTTTCGAAGTTTTCGATTCTAGCAAAATACTTCGAAATCGTTCGGTACGCGTCTCTTAAGGTTTGGGGGAATGCGGTTATGGTCCTCCTAGTTACTTTATGGAGGGGGGAGGGGACGGTGGTATAGCTGGCCAAAATCGCACAAGAATTCCGTTTCAACGGAAAAACCCATATTTAACCGGCACATCAAGTCGAGAATCATCTAATTGACTGTGTGTGGATTTGAATTTACGAAGTGCAATCAACAAAAAAAATCATCACACGCCGTATGAAGTCGGAAAATCAGCTCATAATCCTCTACAGATCAAGTGCATAGGATTATGAGCTGATTCAGCGTCAGTTAAATAACTATTAACCCATCAAATACCAGAGTAGGTGTATGAAATGCGCTTGGAATTGCAATAGAAAAATAATCCAACACACACCAGCCATCAGACGCTTGAGTTAGTTAGAAGAATAAAATTTCACAGCTGTTTTGAAATAACTTATGAATACATGAGCCTCAATCTTAAACCCTTTCTAAGTAATACTTTTTTAGTGGACCGAAATGACTTGGGCCGAAAAGTCTTGGCAAACTTGGCCGAAAAGTCTTGGGGGGAAAAAGTGGGCCGAAATGTCTTGGCAGTTCAAATGTGGGCCGAAACGTCTTGGGCCGAAAAGGTCTGCCATTTCGGACTAGGCCGAAACGTCTATGGGCCGAAATGGTTTTGGGCCGAAACGTCTAGAAGCCACATTAGTCATGCACCACCCTTCGTAATTTTGTACCACCTGCCGTGGTCATGCACGACCTGTCGTAATCCTGTACCACCTCTCATAACCCTGTACAGCCAGCCGTAATCCTGCATCAAGTATCTGGAACTTCTGTAAGATACAATCACGTTACTCTCAGTTAAAACTTTGGAAATTTCTTCAGACTTGTTTAACAATGTATTTTACACACCATAATCTGGAAATCAGACCGACTGGGAATGTGGTCATCCGTATCTTAAGCTACACAGGATAACAATCACAAATAATCATAAAAGTAGCACACATATTGTTTATTGAACTCGGAAGATATGGTTCGATGACCATTATTTTTGGGTATAGTTTATTTTGCAGTTTTCCCCTGTGCAGTGTACGCAAACAAGTCTCGATATAGGAAAGAATACACGCTTGTGGTACATAGAAAAACAATCGTTGTTAGAGTCTTGGTACCCTTGTTCTGGAGATGACTTATGTGTTCAATGGAAGATGCAAATACTATTTGATATGAAAGAACGAAGGTGCACGAAGGGATGTGGCCAACTTGTGTGGAGAAAAGCAATGATCCATTCTATGCATCATTTCGAATCTTTAGCCAAATCGGCTGTTGGAGCCGTAAGGAAGTACAACTGATTCAACTAATGCCTCATGTTCTGTGAATTTTTGCCACAACTCATAAAGGAACACGTTGCCAGGGGTGCATAGGCACAGACTGGGGTTTGGTCAAATCAACCTTCGACCAACTCAACCCTCTGCCAACTCAACCCATTTTAGTCAAGTCAACCCACCTATATTTTTCAGCGATAGCAGGAGACAAAGGGCAGAGCTCCTAGCCATCATAGGCGTTATCATTACCGTGTGCGAGTGCGTGAACACAGGCAATACGCTACAAGTGTTATAGGTGCGAAATCTGAAATGGGACGACAGCGCAATTCCCAGCTCTCATTAGTGCTGGATGCCTCTTTCATAAACAAAGTAGTTTTGTTTTGTACCCGCCCTCCTACCCCACTCCGCTGTAATTGCTCGCAGACTGACTATCCACTTATTGAAAACAGCCATGTAGTAAAACAAGACTTTTGTTTTCTTTTCACAGCGTTTGTGTCGGTCAAAGTGCCGGACTACACGAGGAAGCAATTCGTTGACGAGGTGGCCCGCGTGTGCAAGGAAGCCCGCGATAAAATTAAGAGATGGCGGGCTTCAGAAAGCGCGCCGAACAAACAATAAGAGTCCATCTCTGACGATAAATAAAAAATAAATATGTACCGTTGCATTTGTTTAAAATCAATTCTCTAATAAGACGAGTAAAGAAGTAAAAAAAAAATTTGTTAGTTTTCTGGAAGGTGATTTACGCATAAAGAAGTGTTCATTGCCATCGAAGCATGGGGTCCTGTTGGGCCGTTCAGAAAGTGCCTGTTGTAATGGTCTGAAAAGTGGGACAAGTTTTGTGGCCTACTTTGTCGATGACTCCATAGCTGATGTTCCGATGCCGCGAGCCCCTGTTAACATTTCCATGGCCAGAGTGGAATGTTTGTCACGTAAGGATGTGATAGAAACGGATGCCTCTCTGTGAGCACCGTCAAAAAAGTATTACTGCAAGAGGTGTATTTTGCAATTATGTACTTAATAATTATGAAACTAGGGTGCATTTTTTAATTGTCTGTAACTTGTAATAAAAAATAAAATGACATATATAAAATTTAAACAGTTGTTTCATATCAATATTCGACTTAAGAGTTAAAGAATTAAGCGTTGGTTAGAAAACAAAGAAACAAAACGTTATTAAGTGGTATGAGACAAAAAGGTAAAAGAAAACACAACTTTCAGTTTCCCGAACAGTCACATTATTTCAGGCATTACGCTCATTTAATGCTACTGTTGTTACATATTTAAAGGGAAAATACTATATATTTCAAAGTTACTTGCCCCACTGTAAGGATTTAAAGGAAGGCCCTTTGAGGTGCTGGTAATTTTGTGCCCTTCTGAACTACTTTTATCGAGTGAAAAGTGGAATGAATACATAGCTAAAAAATACAGATTGCTTAAACTTATTAAAAAAAAGTGCTATAATTGACTAGGGGCTATTGCTATCGCCGTGTCCGTCCTTCCTTCCGTAAACAGTTACCTACCGTACTTTGTCCGCATCTCTTTGCCCTTCAAATGTTCAACCTACTGTTCTGTAACGTCACACCGTGTAAGGGTGTGTGTTTCAGTTGTGCCTGTGCCAGGTTTCATTAGGGCCAACAAAATGTTGTCCAAATGGCATCTTTTTGATACTATACTCCATTTCGTGGTAGACCTGTGGCTAAGAGCTTTGCATCTCTGGTGGCTCTGTTTAAAATTCAAATGAAAACTGCTTTAAAGTGAGTCTGTTCCGAAAAAAGACTCACTTTGACATCTAGTGCGTTTTTCCCCCAAGTGATTAAAAAATACATATGACAGGGTTTTGTTTTTCTGTTTGGCAGCGTTTGTAGTGAGAAGAGTACCGTCGTATACGCGCCAGGAAATGGTGGCGGAGGTGGCGAGAATCTGCAAGGAGGCCAGGGATAAGATCAAAAGATGGCAGGCCGCCAAAATGAATTGTTGATCAGGACAAATTCAGTCAAAGATTTAGGGCATTTTTAGACAGAAAGAAAGAAAACGAAACAAAAAAAGAAGAAAAAAAGATTTTACACTGCAGTGAACCACAGAGCAACAGATTTGATGCGAAATGAACCTGAAAAGTGTGCAAAATGAACCCGAATGGGATGGCCCACCAGTACATATCCGTCAAAGTTTCGGGCTTAGAAATCAGAAAAGTCGGGCCTCAAATCACGTTAGCGCAAGGAAAATCAATGTGTTGATATATTAATTATACATTGATGAAATGAGTGCCTCTAAATTTTAGGATGGCCAACCGTGCCAGCTGAGTGGAACGAGGTGGGCCGTACTAATTTGAGCCACCGTTGGACCACCGTTGTTTGGCACTCTCCTGTAACGCTGTGCTTTTTGCCATTCAGACCAAACGAATATAAGTGGAGATTAGTGACGAATAATTTTAGCTGTTTGTGCATGCAAAGATGGATTGCTTCGAATGCATGCAGAATTTTAATACTTGATTCTTTTGAGATTCGAAAAAAAAATTGACCATATCCAAGAAATAGTGTCCATTTTATTAGCATAGTTTCTTAGTGACTACAGTTAATTAAGAAATAAACCGTTAATCATATAACCGTCACTTGTAATTAGATTAATTTCGAATTGTATGTGGTTATAATCCACAGTGTTGTCAGAATCTCTGACATTTCCCCAGAGAAGCAAGGAAACTAGAAACAAGATAGCGGGGCAGGGAAAGCTGCTGAATGTTCACAGAAAAGTCTTCGCTGTTTACTTTTCATTGGAGTGACACTCATCTGTAGAAATTTTCGGTATAAATATGAGTGAGCACTTTCTTAAAAAGAAAAAAAAAAACGAACTAACAAAGCGACAAGTTGTCTGCCGACAGTATTTCCCAGCGAGCGTGTGACAGACTCTGTCTCATTGACCACCATAAGCCGTTTTTCTACACACTGTTTAGATGTATTTGCTACGAATGCATGGTAGGTAATGAAACGACGGTACCCAGCGATCTGCTTACGAACAAACTGCAAGACCTGTAGTGAACCAAATACCTTTCTTTCCTACCGAATATGTCGACTTTCGCATTTCTGTTTGACACATCTTTTGCTAAAATGCTGAGATGTATAGTCGCACGGTTGATGTGCAGTTCGCGGGAGCATGGGACCCTTCATTTGATCCAGAAATGTTGTCTGTTTTTTTTTCTCTGCTAGCTTTCTTGGCTGCACGCTTGGCCTACGCGCCACAGGAGACGATGGGGGAGATACTGCAGATTTGCAGGGAGGCAAGAGCTAAGATCAAACGCTGGAATAAGAAAAGCGCCAACTGAATTACTGGGATGTTTAAAACCTTTGTAAGACATGAATTTTGCCTGTTCTACAAAAAAAAAAAAAAAAAAGCCAACTTGTTTGTATTGGATGCAGATCTGTTTGTTTTCGATGCAGATACGTTTTGTCTGTTTATGTGGATAAATGTACTCTTCGATATAAGGGCTAACTTAGTGTTTAGAATGAAAACAGGCGTTAGTGGAGAGGCATGCTGTAGCGTTCCTCTTCTGCTGATGCATTTTATTGTATTCTTAACGAGAACAAAATAAAGGACACGAACTGACATTTGGTATTTGTTTATTTGACAGTGTTTGTGACGAGCCGCTTGCCATCATTCACTGACAGTAAGATGCGAGACGAGTTTGCCAAGATCCGTTTTGAGGCGAGGAAGCACATCCAGAAATTGCAGGCGTCAGGGAAACGGCCCTGAGCAGGCGCTCTGGCGGGAAACTGTCATTAGCAGACGGTGTGGCGGGAAACTGCCTTTAGCAGACGGTGTGGCGGGAAACTGCCTTTAGCAGACGGTGTGGCGGGAAACTGCCTTTAGCAGACGGTGTGGCGGGAAACTGCCTTTAGCAGACGGTGTGGCGGAAACTGCCTTTCGGAGGCGGTGTGGCGGGAAACTGCCTTTAGCAGACGGTGTGGCGGGAAACTGCCTTTAGCAGACGGTGTGGCGGAAACTGTCTTTAGGAGGCGGTATGGAGAACACATCGAACCACGCGCAACGACTCAATTTAATCAAATGAAATGCATTCGACAATGACTGTTGATTTTAATACAGTTTCAAGGAGAAAAAGAAATATATATTACTCAATGACAGTTGTTCTTAGTGAATTAAAACGTCAAGCGATTTAAAAGTGTTGAAGTGAAAATGTAATATACTGCTCTTTCAGGGGCTAACCGTTAGCGATGTTAGAGTTTCTGTAGTTTGAGTTTCGGTAGTTTCTGTTGGGGGCGAAAGTTGGGGGGGGCAGGGGGGGGGGGAAGTAGGTGAATTGTGGATTAACTTAAGTGTCCTTCAGCAACTTCATGTTTTATTTACTTCGTAACGAAATCGCGGAAGTGATTTGTGTGAATTGTGGCTTCATTCTTTTCAGTGCAGGGAAAATGAAAACAATAAAAATGCAACAAAATGTTCAATAGTTTTATGACTTCCTGTGACTTCAGTCGGAATGGTTTAGTTTGTACTTCTCGTGCGTCGATCGTACGTTTGTGTATGCACAGTGCAGTTGGGGCATTTTCCATACAATACTCGTAGACCTACAGCCCAAAGGTGTCATTAAAGAAGTGGTTATGAAATCAAAAATTTGCAGCTTCAGAATATCTAATAAAAGAGTGGGTGTTTTCACAGGGTTTGTCGTGAGAAGATCAGTGGGTTTCACAGAAGAGCAGGTGAATTCTGAACTCAACAGACTGCGATTTGAAGCCCGGAGAACGATCAAGCGTCTCTCATATACCGCAGCCCCGCAGTGGAACAAACAATGACTGAGGCAGTGAAACCAACAGTGAAATGGCCATCACACACACACCCACACAATAGTTAACTCGCTAGGACTGTTAACAGAGAGTCTTCCTGTGTCATCTCACTAACCCCCACCCTACAAAACCTCACACACGTCGTGGTCGCGGTCAGTGGTTAGTGAGAACGAGCCAGAACGGCATTGTAAAATAGGAAATTGTATTCATGGCGTGGTCTTATCTAGGGTTTCTGGATTAAAAGTAGTCTTCTAGATCTTCATCTGTTTGAACTGAAAGAAATAAATAAAATTTAGTGTAACTTGGATATTGTGTTCTTTCTCTGGATTTATCCGTTGATCTCGCAGTTTCTCGACATCCTCCGTTATCTCGGGATTTCTCGATGTCCTCTGTGATCTCGGGATTTCTCGATGCCTTCTGTGATCTGGGGATTTCTCGATGCCCTCTGTGATATCGGGGATTTCTCGGTGTCTTCTGTTATCTCGGGGATTTCCCGATATACTCGGTGATTTCATGATTTCACGAAGTTCTCCGTGATCGCGGAATTTCCCGATTTCATCTCAACGACTTCAAGCACTTCTGTTGAATGCAAAAGGCTGGTTGTAGAACTTGCTGCCGCGTTCGGTTAACATTTTCTTATAACATTACAAGTGTACCTGAATACAAACAGAATTAAATGCGAGAGAATTGAACGTATGAATGCCGTTTCACAACACGAAAGAACACCAATAACTAAATTAAAAGAATAATAATAAAATTTGAGTATGACCTCGAACTGTACATGGACGTTCATTGAACCTGAAATTAAATTTTATAAATGTCATTCAATATTAATTTTACCGTGATGTAGCTACTTATGAAATGGTATATAAATACCGATGCTAAAAGAAGTCTCGCTGTAATCGATTCTTTACGTGTTGCACCGCTAGCTTCTGTGGCACACTAGCTTCTATGACACGCGAGTTCCTGTGACACGCCAGTTTCTGTGACACGCTAGCTTCTGTAACACACTAGCTTCTGTGACACACTAGCTTCTGTAACACGCTAGCTTCTGTGGCACACTAGCTTCTATGACACGCCAGCTGCTGTGACACGCTAGCTACTGTGACACGCTAGTTTCTGTGACACGTTAGCCTCTGACACGCTAGCTACTGTGACACGCCAGCTTCTATGACACGCCAGCTTCTGTGACATGCTAGCTTCTGTGACACGCTAGCTTCTGTGGCACGCTCTCTTCGCAACAAACACAGTACTCCCTCGGATGGATTTAGTAAGTTTAAAAGAAGGGTGTGCTTGAAAGGCTGGCATGGACTTGTAAACACTTGTAAAAAAAATCAGGAAACTTGTTTTCCTGAGGTACTGCATCAAAGAGTCAACGGCTTAATGATTGCTGTTCCATGGCAGCTGTTGAGAGAAAACCCTCCAAAAGAAGAAAAACTTGACAAGAACTGCGCCAGAACGTGAACGAGGTTTTGATTTCAAACTGTAAAATTGAATGTTCGTATTTTAAAATCAGCACAGAACTAATTAGGCCGCCGTCATTCGCGCCATAATTATTTGCTAGGGCTGAAATCGCAGGTGGGGTCGCTCAACAAGGAATGCTCGTAAAAGACACAAGGAGATGGCTGTGTAGATGGGGCAGTGAAGTGGTGATCCAAAGTTAGAATGGGCCGCAATAATGTTAGGTTTTAGAAAACACACTCCAGGCCAACTGGATTATTTCTTAAGAAATTCTTGATTTGCTTTAGCACTGCGCAAATCAACGTGGCTTCTGAATGGACATTGGTGGCAATTTGGAGAACCTTTTTTTGCCGTTTGCCTAAAATCGAGGTTATTCTAGTTATTCTTTAACATGAATGTAAATGTTAAAACTGAAACAGTCACATCACCAGACTTAGAAGAAAGGTGACGTCACATGTAATTAAGGTATCAAAGCAAAGTTAGTTTCTCAATGGAATTAAACAGAAACTTCAAAAATATCTTTCTTTGTTTTAACAGCGGCGACTTTGCATTATGTGCCGACGTTTTCCGTACACGGCGTGATGACGGAGCTGGGACGCATGTGCAGAGAGGCCAGGAATAAGCTCAAGAGGTGGCAGGACAACGCCGACGATACCTCTCAGGCATGACTGCGCGAATGACACTATCTCGTGACGTCAGGATGATGTCAGAGGCGAGGAATAAGGTCAGGAGGTGCCAGGACAACAGTGATGATACCTCTCAGGCATGATTGCGCAAATGGCACTATCTCGTGACGTCACGATGATGTCAGAGGCGAGGAATAAGGTCAAGAGGTGGCAGGACAACAGTGATGATACCTCTCAGGCATGACTGCGCAAATGACACTATCTCGTGACGTCACGGTGATGTCACAGGTGAGGAACAAGCTCAAGAAGTGGCAGGATACCGACGATGCCTCTTAGCCATGAACGCACCACCGTCGACATCTAGTGACGTCATGATGATGTCAGAGGGGCGAGAAATAAGTTCTAGAGGTAACAGGACACCAGCGATACCTCTTAGGCGTGGATGCACCAACGACGCTAACTAGTGAGGTCACCGCAACGCCAGAGACTAGGACTAAGCCCAAGAAGTGGCAGATTATATTAACTATTATAATAGCCATGAACGTGCATCTTGTGACGTCATGATGACCTGTGCATAGAAAACCACAAATAATACTGAAACGTGCATTGTAATGCTGTCACTGTAGAATGTTTTTGGGCTGTGTATTTATAGTTGTTGCTACTAAATAAAAGTAAAATATGAATTATTGATGAAGAATAACAGAAATCGGGGGAGTTGTCGATATGATTACACATCTGATAACAAGTCGCGTGATTACCTGCGTAACTTGGCGAAAGGGACAAAAGCCTCGACACAAAGGTGTCTGGATTCTCTTGAAATTAAATTCATAAACCCCATAAAATCTGTAGTTGATCAGTGTGTTTTGAAAATGATTTAGTTCTTCGAAGGATAAACAAACCGATTTTAAATCGCAAGAGTTTCTGCTTCTCATTCACTCTGTGGATATTTTTTATCTTTGATTGAAAAACGTAATGCTCATTGAAACAAGGTTCTATGTGTCTGTTCTTGTGACTAAAACGGCACTGTCTTTTGCATACAATGCACAGTTATGCGGGGAAGGGTTGTTGGAATAGAGAGGGTGGGGGGGGGGAGAAAATTGAATAACAGGAGTGGTTAACAAGGGCAGATAAGGTGAATCTTTTATGACTTAGATGTGTGTGGGAGTTGTCAAATGCAGTTGCCCGTAGTGACGTTAACGAGTCGTTTGAGTCAAGTGAAAATGTGGATAAGAAAGAAGAGATACGGCTATGACGTTTTATATATATGTATTCTTAAATTTAGTGTGGTACATTGGATCCTTATTTTCTTTAAAATGATTTTCAAGCAATACTTATTGACTAATGATTACTGAAATCTAAAAGAAAAAAAAAGATATTGGTGGTGTATGGGGTTAAAGTTTATATTCTGCTTTGTTTCTTTGTGTTGATCTTGTAGATGTAACAAAGAACGTTTGCTGTGTACTGCAAATATCAGCGTGTTTTATTGTTGTTCATTTCTGCCGTCTTATTTATAATTCCGGGAACCTTTGTGTGCTCAGAAGGGAGCATATTGTGGGATTATGGGATGTTATTGAAAAATGAGAGAGTATACATTATAGTGTTTTTGCCGCAGGTTATGCACAGCGGACAATGGGAGTAACGCACAAGGATTGCGTCTGGTACATCAACTTGGTTATTGGCAAGGCGAGAGCCAAACTACGGAAGCAACTGAGCTCCAGTGCCAGGTCCAAGCCTAGCCAGCAGCAAACTCCATGAAGAAAAAAAAAACAACTCGAACTACTCTCCTCGCCGATCTGCAAAGCAGTCTTTTGGCGGAAAAGAAATTTTGTATAACATTAGAGCTAAACAAGATTGCTGGGTGTTGAATTTCCAGGGAAGATTTAAATGTGGAGATTTTAAACTGCCGTAAAAATCATTTTCGGAGAGGCTACGATCATGTGTTATCTTTATGTGAGGTGAAAACAATCTTCAGATTAAGATGTACTTACACGCGAAGTTATCCGAGTAAACACGAACCTAAAACGAGTCCGAGTTGGGATTAGTGAATCCAGACCGGTGAGGAAAAAATGCATGACTGCGAAATAATTGCTGAAATAGTACAATAAAACAGTAATACTGTCATGCTATAGGGGTGAATTCCCTTTGTAATAACAACAGTTGAGGTCCTAAATCTATGTGTTTTGTATAAAAGCAAAGCGCGTGGATTTCTTTAAAAGTAGTGCCCACTTTTAATGAGTACTGTTTTCGCGGAATTCCCGGTCGGTCTACGAAACAAAACGGTCGATACACAACCGACTGGACCGCCGCAGAGGTTGGCTGTTGGTCAGCACCGGCAACAGACCGGACCGCCGCAGAGGTTGGCTGTTGGGCAGCAACGCCTGAATTCCATATTGGTTCAGGATCCCAGTGAGCACATTTTCTCGGGCACAGAGGGCAATGATTTTATGACGAATAAAAGACAACTAGTATAATTATTTTGCAGTGCTTTACAGCAAAACTTGCGTTCGAGAACGCCTCGTTAAGGTACAACTCATTGTAACATTTTTTGCTTCCATTTCTCTATGATAACCTACACGTACGAAACACCTACGTGAATTGACTATTTTCTCACACGGGTTCCTCTTATACTGTTTTTACAATGTCGTCGCAGCGGCAATTCGTGCAGGAAAACGAGGGTTAGTTTGCGCACCGCGTAGTGATACGCGGCTACATACGGAGGTGCTAGTGTAAAGTGGCGAAATGAGCAGACGACAAGAGCCAGCGACACGCAAGAATATTACCTTAGATCGTGCGAACGCTTTATTCGCGCATGCGTGTCCGCTTCAGATATTCCCAGAGCCAGTGCAACTCGTAGTGCTAAAAACACGATAAGCCTTGACCATGATTGTCCAAAGAAGGGGTCTCTTAAAAACAACAATACTTTACAGAATAGGATCATTCTCTAAAGGATGCATATATTAGTGTACGTATGTTGTCATTGGATAGGATTAATCTGTCAAATTCCAGACAGTCTGTAGAATCTGGATCTCTGTTTTATACATGCCACTGAAATAATCTTGTACTTTATAAATATCCTATGTTTACTTGCCATTTGGTGGAAAAACTCGTAACTGTGGATGGAGGGACTCGGCAGAATTTATTTAAAAATCAAAAACACACACAGTGATGTTTGTATTCTTGTTTCTTTGACAGCCTTCACTGCCATGCGGATGCCGGGCTACTCCTTCCAAAAAATGGTGGAAGAAATCAATAAAATATGCTGGGCGGCAAGGAAGCGAGTTAGACAAACGCCAAAAGCCGTCTCAAAATAACACCAAATTGATTTACGGAACAATGTGGAACAAGACGAACATTATCAATTCACTGCAACATTTGGGAAAATCTGAAATGGAACTGGTCAAATTATTGTATTAAGGGAAGATGGCTTGTTTGATGAGGCCTGTCTGTAGGCTTTTCCAGATCTCGCTGAAGACTCTCTCCCCGAAAAAGCGGGGTTTAGGACAAATGTTACCGAAACTTGGCACATCATGGCGTGATTTCAGTGTTGTGAGAAATGGTGTTGATTTTTTTTAAATACATAAGTAAATAAAAACAACAACTACAAAAGCTTACTGTATTGAATACGCTTGTGTATCTTTCTGCGTTGTGTGTTGCAGCTTATGCGATCAAAAGGTGCTCCGGTTACACCAACACCAGCTTCGTACGAGACGTGGGTCACATGTGCTGGCAGGCTAGGCGCCGGGTCAAGGCCACCACGGACAAATCACGTGATTGGCTTCTGTGAACAGCTCAGGATGAGCTGTGTCTGGTTTCGTGGGATGATGTGCGGTCCTGTTGATATATTTGTTTAGGGCTCGAGATTGTATTCGGCGCGTGGTGAAAGGCAAGTTGCGTAGAACGTTCACTTCCCGTTTGACTTGCTGATGGAAACTTCGTTGGACCAGGAGATTAGAACTTTCTTCAATTCTATGTGGTCATTGGCTGGTACTCGGAAGTAAACATTTTGCGTGAGCTGTATAATATGTTCGCGGTCATTAAGCGTTGTGTAAAATGCTAAATATTTGAGGATTCTTATCGCTATTTATTGATTGTTAAAATAAAACTGTGTGTACATAAAATTGTGTGTGCAAAGTAAAAGCGAATCATGTGATTAAATATGCAAAACATGTATTGATCTGTACAATGTTCATTTAGCTGGACTGAATGTCAGTAGAAAAAAATATAGATAAAAGCAAGAAAATATTTGTGAAATCATATTTCAAGCGAATTAATTAATAGGTGGTATTTTACGTGCACATTTCTTGTATTCGTGTTGATGCGGTCTGTGCTCATTGCTGATGTATAGCCTGAATTTCTCAAATTGAGAAATTGAGAATTTAACCAAAAGTGGTTGGCAAAGATACTATACATGAATGATTTGTGTAAGATTAAATATTTCGGAATAAAAATAAAACTGTGTAAAACGGGAAAGTATTTGTCTTTTTCCCTTCTATTTTTAAAAGCCGCCAATTGACAAGCTGTTCATGTCATTTCGCTGTCGAATGTTCTCCCCTAAATATTACACAGTACTGATAGTAATAATTAAAAAATCAGGCTATTAAACTGTCCCGCTGTAACCAGACTGCCAAAATGTCCACTTGTTTATAAACACCGATTTCATGTCGTCTGTGTTACAGCATTGCGTTTTGTACTCCAATAATCCTCATATAAAAGAAAATACAAAAAAATAATAAATAAATAAAATAAATACTAATCATATTAAGCAATTTATATTGGGTACTTGATGGCTTCTGGTCTTTGCCGCACAGATTCAGTTCTCGTGGCTCGGGAGATATTACCCTGGTCACTGGACTTCCCACGGAAAACGCCCAGACACTCTGATGGCCTGGATAAATACTGGCAGCTGGCATAGCGGGGGGAGGGGGGGGGGGGAAGTTGGAGGGGGTGGGATAACAAGCGATGACGTGAAAGTGGCACCATTTAATTTGGATCACGAGTTCAAAAAATGTTTTGGTCGTGTGCAAGCCGAGACACGGCAAGGAGGCAGGAGCGGGTGTGTTCGTGAATGAAAACATCTTGTATTCTCAGAAAGTATTTTTTCTCACACTGACACCGAAAATGAAATGGCCTCGGAACCAAAAAAAACCGTACCTTGGTCGTAGCCCCAGTGTGACCATGCCTTAAGAGGTACACTTTTGTAGTATCCCCGAGGTACACCTGTGTAGTATCACCGAGGTACACCTATGTAGTGTCACCGAGATACACCTATGTAGTGTCACCCAGGCACACCTATGTAGTATCACCGAGGTACACCTATGTAGTGTCACCCAGGCACACCTATGTAGTATCACCGAGGTACACCTATGTAGTATCACCGAGGTACACCTATGTGGTATCACCGAGGTACACCTATGTGGTATCACCGAGGTACACCTATGTGGTATCACCGAGGTACACCTATGTAGTGTCACCCAGGCACACCTATGTAGTATCACCGAGGTACACCTATGTAGTGTCACCCAGGCACACCTATGTAGTATCACCGAGGTACACCTATGTGGTATCACCGAGGTACACCTATGTAGTGTCACCCAGGCACACCTATGTAGTATCACCGAGGTACACCTATGTGGTATCACCGAGGTACACCTATGTAGTGTCACCCAGGCACACCTATGTAGTATCACCGAGGTACACCTATGTAGTATCACCGAGGTACACCTATGTGGTATCACCGAGGTACACCTATGTGGTATCACCGAGGTACACCTATGTAGTGTCACCCAGGCACACCTATGTAGTATCACCGAGGTACATCTATGTGGTATCACCGAGGTACACCTATGTGGTATCACCGAGGTACACCTATGTAGTATCACCGAGGTACACCTATGTAGTATCACCGAGGTACACCTATGTGGTATCACCGAGGTACACCTATGTGGTATCACCGAGGTACACCTATGTAGTGTCACCCAGGCACACCTATGTAGTATCACCGAGGTACACCTATGTGGTATCACCGAGGTACACCTATGTAGTGTCACCCAGGCACACCTATGTAGTATCACCGAGGTACACCTATAGTATCACCAAGGTACACCTATGTAGTATCGCCGAGGTACACCTATGAAGTATCACCGAGGTACACCTATGTAGTATCACCGAGGTATACCTATGAAGTATCACCGAGGTATACCTATGAAGTATCACCGAGGTATACCTATGAAGTATCACAGAGATACCTCTTTTACACAGCTGTGACCGTTTATACTATCAGATTTGTGTAGTAGACAAAAAAAATTCGGTTAAAAAAATACACTTTATGTAGGTATTTAAGTGGAAATGAATTTAAGAAAGTCCAGACTTGACCAAAAAAAAAAGAGAAAAAAGTTCGACCAGTAGAGCTACTTCAAAAACAGCCGTGGAGCAAGTTCATAGACAATGAGGACGGTACTGTTGACTCGTTTTACAGCCGTGTCATGTCCTCTGACATTGTCTGGCATAAATGTTGGTATACTCTTTATGCCATGGCATGCATGAGCTGAGATAACAAACTGATGTGTTCTTTATTGTGTTTACAGCGTATACGTTTGCCAAATTCCCCGGCTACTCGCGCACAAGCTTTGTGAATGAAGTGGGCCACATTTGCTGGTGCGCCAGACAGAGGCTCAAGAAAATGCAAGCGCATCAGAGCTCGTGACGTCATAGATTCATGGTACTCGTCATTTTATTTCATGATTGCCAAAGCGTACAAAGGAAACAGTAGTCTTTTGACTAGAAAATACGCACAGCCTCTGTCAGTATCGAAAACGTCACGCACTACTGAAAATATGTACTTGATACTGACATAACAACGTAACTACGCAACAGAAAACAGTGCAAAAGTATTAGATTTATAAGAAATCACATTTTCACATCATATCAAACCAAGTTTCACATAATTGATAACCACTCTAAATATATGACCGTTTTCTAGATCTTTACGCATTTTTTAATGAGGCAGTCCTCAGGAACATGGTTTATAATAGCTTTTAATTAAGCTACCGTTGTAATGGCGATATAATCGGATTATGTAAGGAAAGACGTCTAGAACTTATATAACTAGTTCCTTCACTGGACTGGACTAATGATAGGCACCAGCAGTCTGAGATCCTGGGCCGTATAATTGAGCCAAAGAGAAACAATATCCCAAGACTGAGCCCAGTGCAAGCTGAACTAAATAAAAATGGAATGATGCAGTTCGGGTCAAATAGTAAAGCAGAGTTAGACCAAAAATAGTCTGGATAGAGTGATGTAAAGCAGAGTTAGACCAAAAATATTCTGGATAGAGTGATGTAAAGCAGAGTTGGGCCAAAAGAAAGAGAAACCTGTTAGTCTGGAGTAACAATAAGTGAACAATACTTGAGGCGGTAGAATGAGATCGGAATAATGAAATTCTACATCATTGGCAAGCCAGGGGAGGGGGTTGGGGGTCGATTTAGTAGGATTTTGGAGGAAGTATTTAGTTTCTAGTTTCGTTGCAGTTTAATGACAGTTTAATCATGCGCGTTTCACTACAAATCTGTGAATGGAACTTGTTGTCGACAAATTTCAAAACGGTCTGTACGAGTTACCGAATGTTAAAAGTGAACTTGTGGTTTGTTTGACAGGCTACGCATTGAAGACATTTGGAATTCCACACGTGGAGAGTATGCGCTATATAAACATGTGTGTGTACAAGGCAAGGGAGATTATACGCAACAGAGAGAAGCGTGCCCAGGCCAAATTCGCGGACGACGAACACGCGTAACGACGCCGCTTTCGACCTTGACCTTGAACTGCATTGTTGACAGAAGTTGGGGACAGACCGGAAGAATAACTGTTATTGATTAATTTTTAAAATAAGAACGTTGTTGGTACTGATTTAAGGATTATTGGGATTAAAATGTCAATAATAAGGAACGGAAGTTGGTGAACTGATTCTATAAATCTGTCAGATATTTTAATGGCTATGCGTGTTATTTAATAATTCCCCAATGCCCTGTAAATTTACATCGTCGCTTCCTCAACTTTGCTTTGCACACGGAGAATGCTCGAGGATGCGAAATGTTATCGATTTGTGGTAGACTGTAGTGTATTGAAATAATGAAAATTTGTTAAGTTTCTCGCTACTTCTGACGGGACAGTTGTAAAAAGTGTGAAAGAAAAAAAACAAAAAAACAAAAAAAAAACAAAAGGGAGTAGTAAGAACAACAATAATAAATAAATATGTGTGTGAGCCGTTTCATTTTGCTTGCGTTAGTAATGAATTGGTCCTTGTTGGGCAGGATTTTGTGATAATCCGTGTTGTTTGAACGGGATATGATGATACTTCGGAACACTTGTGGGCGGGATTTACTTGTGATCCTTCCTATCTTCAACTGAAGGGTGAACATGTTTGTGGTCTTGAGGTTAAATAGTGTTATGAATGTCAAGGACACAACGAAGCTGAGGCATTTAGATAGAATTTACGAATATGGAAACGTACAAACGAACAGTGTGTTGAGTGTTGTGATAGAAGAATAAGAAATTCTATAGAACGCTGAATAAGAGCTAATGTGTTTTGAATGCCATACGGAGGTGTCTAAAGAGTAAACAGAACAACTTTTTTACAGAAGCAAAAACAGCTGGAACGTGACTGTGTGACTTTGTTTCTTGCCAGGGTACGCCAAGATGATGTTTGGGATGAGCGACTCGGAGAGCTCACGCTGCGTTAAGCTGTGCGGGTATGCTGCGAGAGAACTGATGCGGAACAGGGAGAAACGCGCTCTGGCAACGCATGCAGTGGCACCAGCGTCCACGGACACACAGCCGTAAAAACACACGATGGCACATACAGTCAAAAACAACGCAAGAAACACTGTATGAGCACGTCGAATTAATAGTAATCCTGGGTTAAAATAAATATGACTGTAATGTATGTTCAAAACTTGATGTAAAGCGGTTTGAGCAGTTGCTTCAACTGAAAAGTCGCTATATAAAACCCCACCATTATTATTATTATTATTACCTGGACGTTCAGTAAATAAAAATGCACATAACGAAGGCGGATAGGGGGCGGGGGGACGGAGAGGGTAAAAACGCACTGACTGCCTTAAAATCAGCGCACCGACACCGCACTTGTAACACACGGGGACTAGAGTTTAAAAAAACGTAAAACGGACGTCCAGGGATAGAAAGACACGCACAGAGGCTGTGGGCAAAAACCCAACACGATATGGGCGATGCGCAAATCACACGCACAGACGCACATCGAAGAACAGTAACCCAGAAGCACTGCTACAAAATGCCCACCCTGGTTAGAGACCAAATATAACAGAACGTGTTAACTGAGTGACAATACAACAAGCGAAAAAAAAGTAGAGAAGGTCTTAATTGAAACTTTATTGTTAGATTCAAAAGAAACTCATCGGTGAAAACAGTTACTGAAACCTCGTTTAACAGGACGCATTTTCAGGATGTTTTCCAGTGTAACACTTTTAGCATTACATAATGAATTAGAATGGCATCAGTATCGGAAGAATGGCCTAGCTTTAAGTATGTAATGTCAGTTTTGATGCAGGGAATCTGAGCAACCAGATTTGTTTGCTGATAGAATAAATGGAAAAAAAAATCTATAAAGTTGAAATACTTTCACCTTTCATTTGGCGTTAAGAATGTCTGAATAAGCATTTAAGGCCAGGATAAAATGACCTTGTTTGGCATTTTTGGCCGATTCAGTATCATCCAGAGTGATATAGGGTGACGAGTTGATAGAGTACATGGTGTCACAGATTTTCAACTTGATCCGAAAGTTGAAAAAATGCCTAAATTTGCCCTTCTGAAGTCAAAGTTATCGGAACAGTCTGGGCTTTCGCATTGGGTGGAAACATCTTTTAGCAGCTGCATGCCGGGCATAAATTTAATATGTTCTCAAAACTTACTTTATACTCAAAACTTTCTGGCGTGAACAATATGATGTGTAAAAACAAAAAAAGTATTTTTCAGCAAACAGATCAATACTTTCAAAATAATAAGGGGTAAGAGTTAAACTGTTGGATCTTACACGCTTATTACAGGTGTTCACCATGGAGGAGGTGTGAGGGAGGGGAGTCCCGCACAAATAATAAAATACGTAAAATATTCAGATTATTGCGGTCGCTCGTTTATTCAAGCAGCAGATTTCATGTTTCTTCGTGTAGTGTTATGCTTACTGTTGATGTTTTGAATTATAATATTTATATTCAGCTGAAAATAAAACGAAAGGTTACAATGATTCTAACACGTTTTTGTTTATGCTGTAAAATTATCCAGAAATCAATCTATAATTAACAGATGAAACAGAACCCGGGTTGGAACTTGGCTATTTTTCTGTACCTGTTTTTGGATATAACTAAGTCGTAGCCGCGGGAAAAAAAGACGCAAAGAGAAAGGACCATATGTAGGGCAGCACTTTACATGCCACAAGGAACCATTATAACACGCAGTAGGAGACAAAGCATTGGCCCTCAAAATATGACCGGAGGGCTCAAATCGCTAGCGTTGTGATGAGAACCAAGGTGGAATTCACCATGGACGTCACACACGTCAGCCAGTCAACGTGACGCTGGTGAGGGCGTTGTGACGAAACGTGTCTGTTTTTCGTGCGTGACTAACGTTGCTCTGCAACACACAACCTATCTGCACTGTACTTGGAGCATCTAAGAGGGAACAGGAGTTTTGGCTAAGGCATGATTATGCGTTTTTGTGTTAAAATAGGGATAGAACATGGGGCTGGTGTGCTTTGTATTGGATTCGGGCACTGGTGGATGTTAGTGACCTGCGCGGTTCCATGCATGTCCGAATCCATTACAAAGCACCCTAGTCCTGTGTTTCAAATAAAACTAAATATTTCCACATTTTGATTATTTCAAAGCTTCGGCTATGAATTCGTTATGTAGTCAATTACGCCACAGTAACTGGATGTATAAAATGTTGTTTGTTTACGATTTGACAGGATATGCGCAGAGGATGCTGGGAACGACTAATGTAGAGAGCACACGTTATATCAACCTGTGCATCTCGTCTGCTAGGGAAGTCCTGCGCAACCGAGAGAAACGTGCGCAAGCTGTAGGTCGACCCGCGCATGCGGACACACGCGAACACCAGTGACGTCACATCCGCTGGGCATATGGATTCTACACAACAGAAAAAACCGAGCTCAAAACCACGAAATGATCAAGAGTGGAATGGGTTTTTTTTCAAGTGACAGGCGGGACATAATTCGCTGTATGGAACTATCTGTGAAATCTTAAATTTAGTGTGACAATACATACGTGTGACAGCGCTAACGTGAAACATTAGTAATGAGTAAAGGAGTTCTAAAATCGGCGTGTCTTGTTTGTGTGTTGACAGCGTTTTCCCGGGCGAAGTTGGGTCTGACGGGTAACAAGACGACGACTGAGATCAACTCGGCCATCAGCTCGGCGCGGCTGCTGCTGAAGCGACGACAACAGAGGGAGAAAGAGCAGAGCTGCGCGAAATAAACATAAGCACGTGAAAGCCACGCGCCGCATAAGCACGAGATAACAACGGCGTGCGAAATAAACATTGGTAAAAAATGGCGTGCGAAATATACACAAGCAAGTAAAAACCATACACCGCATAACTGCCAGATAAAAACGGCGTAAGAAATAAATAAAAACGAAAACGGCGTGCAAATAAACAGAAGGACGTACAAGCTACGCATAACCACGAGATGAAACAGTGTGCGAAATAGGTGAAAAGAACACCACCTTCGAAATTAAAACAGAGGATAAAAACAACAAAACAATAACAACAAAAACGTCAAATAAGAGTCAAGAACAGGAAACCTATACGTGAAATAAAAAAGAAAAAAATCAGCGTGAAATAAACACAAGAACAAAGCACGAACTAGACATTAGAAAGGCATCCATGCGAAACAGATAGAAATAAACTAATTGGTAGATGCACGTCAGTGGCAGTGCAGAATAACTACACCACAATAAAACATTGATTAAGCAATTGTTTCTTAGAAGGAAATTTTCTATATAAGAGGTGGCATTATATTTTTGCGAAAAATGTTTTAAGTAAAAAGACCTTAGATACGTATTATCGATTTTTATCGCTATTAATGAAGGGGAGAAGAAGAGGAATCAAGCTTGAATTCTGCGCATTAATAGTGTAATATGCCATTAGGGGCGTTGGAAAGAATAGTCACCTTTTTGTAAAAGTTGTCTGCTGACTCATAATCATTTTCCCGAAGTTTGGAAGGTGTACATCTGGTGGTCATAGACACGTATGGTTACCAGTTGGTCGTGAGTGCCCCCCCCCCTAGGTACATCTGGTGGTCATCGACACGTATGGTTACCAGTTGGTCGTGAGTGCCCCCCCTAGGTACATCTGGTGGTCATAGACACGTATGGTAATCAGTTGGTCGTGAGTGCCCCCCCTAGGTACATCTGGTGGTCATAGACACGTATGGTAATCAGTTGGTCGTGGGTGGCCCCCCCCAGGTACATCTGGTCATGGACACGCATGGTAACCAGTTGGTCGTGAGTGCCCCCCCCCCCGGGTACATCTGGCGGTCATGGACACGTCTGGTAACCAGTTGGTCGTGAGTGCCCTACTCGGTACATCTGGTGGTCATAGACACGCATGGTAACCAGTTGGTCATGGGTGGCCGCACTTGGTACATCAGGTGATCATGGACACGCATGGGAACCAGTTGGTCTTGAATAGGCCCGTAACGGATAAATTCGAGTCTGCTTCATTGATAAGCAGTCTGAAAGGCATCATATTGCACTTCATGGATAAAACTTACTTGGCATCGTTGAAGATTAAGATTGACATGTATGTTAAAGCTTTCCAGTTTCATAGAGTATGTATTATAAAATGTGGCACGGGTGTTTAAAAATCTACTGTGAACAACCAAATGTTAAGAGGCGTTTGTAAAATACATGTATGTAAGTGGGTGAGACAGTACTATAAATGCATGGTGTGCCACATTAGTTGTTGTCAGCTGAGAGCCTGTTCACATGCTAGTTTCGCGGTTTTGATATGTATTCGTTGTGGTGGTTCTACTTCTATTTAATGAACAAAGTGTTACTTCTGTATACTTATATATTTTAATTAGTTTCAAAAGTCGCATTTCCAGAAATCAGTGTTCATATGCATGCATTAATGGACGCAACTTTTTCGCCAAGTTTTAACAGTCCATGTGGTATTCTTGTTGATGCTATGAAACTCGGAGGGTTTTTATATTCAGTTAGAGAGAGGGGAGCGGGGCGGATGCTAGATTATCTACGCTAAATCAAGTCATTTGTGTAATAATAATGAAATTCTTGTTTCTGAATAAATTGTTGTTCCAATGTGAATTCATTATCTTTACGTAAGTTTTTTTGGCATGCTTCATAAATCGGGAACGAGGAGCTTCGAGAACTGCAACTGTGTAAAAAGTAAGAAGTCATGGAATCACACGAACCGTACATAAATCCCATGGAAGTCTCATGGTCAGCATTCCCCTCACCTGTCATCTGTGAGGAGTGATAGCGAAGAGTTTGCCGTGGTGGTTACACTGACACTGGTTCTTGGTGCAGTGATTTATTCCCCACAGGGGGGAATATATGCGATCGACCGTGTGTCGGTCTGTCGGTCTGTCATCAATAGCTTGTTAACACGATAACTTAAAAACTGCTGCAAGGATTTTGATGAAACTTGGTATGTAGTTTCTATGGGAACAAACACAGATCGGTTTTGTAAATTTGCCAGGTTCGTCCAAGGAAAATGGACCAGCTGGACTTGGAAAATTTCAGCTCTTGAATATTGATGGCCTGTTTAACTGATCGGGGAGGGGGGGCTGTGGGGAATATGTGGGCTATGCACACTGCTCTAGTTAGGTCATGTATGGGTTCATAATACTTGGGTGTAGATTGGTTTATTTGCTTGTACTTGCACTTGTACTTCGATGAAGCATTGGGTGCTGGAGGCTGTGGTTTGAGTTTTCAATCATTTGGGTTCATTCTGTTAAATCTCTTCAGTGGAACGATTGATTTTTCAAATCTGTTTATAGAAGTGTCTCATGTTCGTGTGTAGAATATTAAAATACAACATCGACGCAAAGCATTTTGTTGATACAGTACTGTAATTAACCCAAGAAGTGAATTAAAAATGAAAGCACAGTTTGGAAACATTCTAGTTATTTCTCTTTGCATGGTTTTATCGAGAGTATTCACTCAGCTGTAATGGATGGAATTCAGCATTGTTTGTGTCTGCAAAGAGTGACTACATATCGAGACGTATGGGGCGCCATTTAGTATTTATTACGCAAATGAGTACTGATAACTAAAATTTGGCAGTACATCCGAGACACGGCATTCGATAGAATTGAAGCTTGAGGTGAACTGTTGAAAAAAATGGTTCCCAGTTATTGAAATCTGACTAATGAATAGTTACCCGGTTTCTGATGTTTCACATCATTTGGAAAATTAAACTAAATATTTTTAAAAATTATTTTAGTATTTTAGTATTATAACTGTGATGTGGTTGTGTTGAAGCAAAATCACCAGTTGTGTATTTGAGAAGAAAAAGGGTCAGATGACGCAACAGGGTCAAGGACGCAGGTAAATCTGAAGGGCAAAGCGGGAGATTTACACCAATATAGAGACGAGATATCGTCATGCAATATCATAGATTAATAATAAAATATCTCAGCGAGATCCAGATTGAGTTTTGAACATGCCGGGGCTCAGCATTATCGGTAGTGGTTATCTTATCGGATACTCCCCCACCCCCACCCCCGCCCCCCTTTCCACTGTACCTCTTTGTGTGATCAACATGTTATTCGGCGACAATGAACTTGCAGTAGGCTGTGGTGATGACGTAAGTGGTGATGAAGGTATGAGAGTAAGGGCGTTCTGGTGACTGTTTCAGCCTACCTGCGCGGCTGTGGTCTACAGGACAAGGTTTTCACCTCCACAGTCAGTGACATGATACGATTTGAGAGATTCAGACAGAGACGGAAAAACCAACAGCTCCATGCTACACCATAAGGGCAGATGCGTGCACCAGGCGGGGAACACTCGCCCCCGAAAAGGTGGGCAGATCAGCGAAGAAAAATTACATTGATTTGGTGAAGAACGGCTGAAAAATTAAAAAAAAACACGGTCTGTGCATCGTACATTCTGAGCATGGGTAATAACCGGAAACTGCAAATTAAAAAACAATGTTAAGCCGTGGGTATTGGAAAATAATCAAACTGGGCTACTGGAACTGATGTAGTGTAAAAAAAGGAGTACTTGAAGTTGTTAAAAGACTTGGGCAATTGCTGTAATCTGATTGGTCGATTCCCAAATCAATATTTTGTCAAAGTCGATAGACATTGCAGTTATCTGTACTCAGAATCGTACAACAAAGAATATATTGACTTATTTGAAGTCAACAATAAGATATTATCGACCAGTGACGACTGGTCAACACTGGCCGATAAGACTTTGTGTTGACTCGAAAGAAGTCGATATCTGCTGAGTGGTACGCAGACCTCATAAGAACCAGACCAGGGTACATCACGAATTGCTCAGATCATTGTGCATATCAACCGCAGGCTCACATTTTACTGTGAGATTTCAGCATTCAAACTCGATCGATCTTTATATCACCCAAGAACTTGAGAATCAAATTTTCTTCAGCTGTATGAATATAATTAGGGACCATGTTTTTGCTGGCTGTTTAACAATACGTGAAGACGACTTTCATTCAGCTGTTTGTTAATGGGCGTCAGTTACTTTTTGGAACAGAGCCGTGCAGATCATGCAGGTCTCACTGTCTAACTGGTAAATCGCCCTGATTTAGGGTCTTGGAGCTTACAGTCGAAGTAAAATTTCTGGAAGAAATGCACTAAACAAGGCCAGGTCGCTATCCAGGGTGTTAAGGATCATACCATCCAATGTGTTAGGGTTCATACCATCTGCCGTTGGGGTTCACACCATGCTGGCTGTTTGGGTTCATACCATCCAAGGTGTTATTGTTCAAGCATCCAGGGTGTTAGGGATCTTGCCATCTCGGGTGTTGGGGTTCATGCCGTCCGGGTTGTTAGGGTTCATTCCCTCCGGGGTGTTGGGGCTGATGCATCAAGGATGTTTGGGATTAAAGGGAAAAAAATTGACCCGTGAATAATTCAGTGATAAATTCGTGTTGTTGTTTGTACTCAGCGACTGTGGCCAGGACGAGGAATTAGGGTGTTGTTATACAAAGGGAGACTATTCAAAACAGATGGGGAAGTGAGAAAAAAAAAAAAACTAAACAAAGATCACAAAGAAGCGAAACGATACTAACCAGTGTGAATGATTAATATTACTCTTTTGTGGCTTTAAACATTCAAGGGTTTCTTTTGATTATCGCATTAACCTTCGTGCTTCGCTGGTCGGTTCGCACCAGCTCAGTTCACACTCCTCGCACCCCAGGGTACATTAGCTTTGTTTTTTTTTTAGCTAAGTATGTAGTGTTATGGCAAATTGCAGTGTGTGTGATACCCATAGCACAAGGAGATATTTTTTAATGTTTTGGTGGAATGTAAAGCTCGGTCTTTGTGTTATGTTTTCAGAATTGGTTAGGGGAAGAAGTGGATTGTCCGGCAATGCCGTCGCTCATGAAATCAACAAAATCTGCTCGGAAGCTCGCAAGCAGCTGAAAAAGGCGGAAAGCAAAGCGAATGCGAGCGCCTGAGAGATACTTGCCTGAGACGAGTACTGAGAGAAGTACTCGGGATTATCAACAGGAATTTCAAAAACAAAAGAAATGGCTTTAGGATAATTGCAAATTGCTGGACAATTAAGACGGACTTTTTTTGCACACAGTTCACATTCAGATTCTTAGCACTGATCCTTTTAGAAGGGTAGGCTTGCTTGAATTCTGAGTTATGATTGGCCGGTGTTGAGGACTTCTGAACAGTGTTTGGCTGATTTTGCGGAGTTCCAAGTCGTGACTGGTCGTTGTTATAAGTTACAACACAGCTGACTTCTGATGAGATCTGTTATGTATAAACACAGAGCGGATGGATCTTTCTATATATCTAGCCGTGCTGTGCATCCCTCAGTGTTGAGTATTCTCTTACATTGGTGAAAAAGGTCAATATGAGTGTCCAAGTGAATAAAATCCATATTTTAGTGACTGTCTTGAAAAGAGATTCCTCTCCTTTATAAGTACTATTTTGCGCGGAAGCCCCAGTGGGTCTGCGGAGTGAAAGGGGTTATACACAACAGACCGAACCGCTGTAGAGGTCGGCTGTTGGACAGCAGCGGTGATTGGTTGGTAGTGAGGAGTTCCAAACAGTGAGTGGCTGATTTTGATTAGCTCCAAGCAGTGATTCGTTGGTAGTGAGGAATTCTTAACAAAGATATGCTGATTTTGAGGAGTTCCAAGCAGTGATTGACTGGTTGTGAAGAGTTCTAAGCAACGATTGGCTTATGACTAGAAGTTCTGAGCACTGATTGGCTGGCTGTAAGCAACAACTGGCTCATTGTCAGACGATCGAATCAGCGATTTGATTTTCACAGTTCACTTTCCATATTTCTGACACAAGTATCTGTTTATTTATTCCCCACAGAATGTGCGGAATCTATGTGATCGACCGTGTGTCGGTCTGTCGGTGTGTCATCAATAGCTTAAAAACTGCCGCAAGGATTTTAATGAAACTTCGTATATGGCTTCTATAGGAACAAACACAGATCGGTATTGGAAATGGGCTAGGTTCGTCCAAGGAAAATGCACCAACTGAACTTAGAAAATTTCAGCTCTTCCTATGTCTAAGGTTTGCATTGATGGCCGTGTTTAGCTGATGGAGGCCTGTGTTGAATATGTGTGTTGCTATGCACACTGCTCTAGTTTTATCTTACTTCAAAAGTTAATTTATTTTATTTCCAAAATAAAGTATAGGAATACGTGAAACGGCTGTTGCAGCAAAATATTTATGTTTGCCTGAAATTCAGAATCCGTGGTACTTTCCACTTTATGTTGCCAAAATTTAATTGTAATTACTATTATTGTTTGTTTTTTTTGTTTTTTTACATTTGACGCGATATAAATACACAGCAGGTCTGCCCGCGACACTAGAACTGTTATTTTAAATGGAAATTCACGTTATGGCTGACTACTGATGTGTGGTCACTTCATAAAATTATGTGAAAATTAAGTAATTGTGTGAAACAACATCATGCGAATTGCGAAGTACGGTTTGCCATTCCACAAATTAACGAACTTCACATGTTTCTTGTAAATATATAATATATTTATTGCTAGACAGTTCAGGGAATGCTTCGTCATCTCATCCGGTTACTTAAAAAATGCGAGCCGTTTTGCGCCTCTGAAAACGTCGTTTAATGGCCGTAGTTTTGAATTTAAATAAAATGAGTGACAGTTGGTTGGTTGGTTGGTTGGTTGACAGTGTTAACTGGTGGCACTATTTATTTCGTTCTGGGGCATCACTCCGAAGGAACGAAATAATTCTCTAATAGCCCTTCTTTGCACAGAATCATATCGAGATGACGGGACCAGTTTGAAGATCGGGATTAGCTCTGAGAATGAAATAATCTCGTTGGAATAAGTAATGTCTCGATGGAATTGTTCCTTCACGATGACCTCACCCCCATAGCGTTATGTCAGCCTCGGCGTACTGTGAGAAACGAATTTACTTAAAAGAGGATATCCAGAGTGTCTCCATAGAACAATTAAGCATGGGCATGGCTTGTAGGAATACGGCTGCTCGCGAAGAAGTTCCCATTACACAAGTGTGCGATTTTGTAGATGTGGCGGTTTCCATTCGAGTGTTGTTCCCCTTAACCGTAACATTGCTTTCAGGATGTCATTTATTAGATCCCAACCGGGTGAACCCGCAGGATTGACCTCTGTCCGTCCGTCCAATTTTTGTACGCGCTATATCTCTGGCACCGATCAACCGATTTCAATTTTCTTTTGCACACAAAAAGACCGAGTAGTGGAGATGTGTGACGAAGCGTTATTTTTTTATTTCGCGAGAAATTAAAAAAATGCGGACACTGAGAAATTTTTTAGCGCTTGACCTCATTATATGCAGTTTCTACGCGCCATATCTCCGGCACCATTCCACCGATTTCGATTTCCTTTTGTACATAGAAAGACCGAGTAGTGGAGCTATGCGACGAAGCGTTATTTTTAGATTTTTCTAAAATTAAAAAAATGCGGAAACTTTGAAATTTTTTGCGCTTGACTGATTATTTTGTCCGATTGTGGTCTGCGCCTTCGACGGTGGCTTGTTACTTTTGGATTGTCACGCATTTGAGTGTTAATACTGGAGTCGGTGATATAGTGAGGATATAAATTGCAATTAATATTTTTTGTACTGTAAATACGTATACCTTATACCTCTTAGGAGCAGTTTGTTTCTCGACATTCTAGTTTCTTTGGGCTTAAAGCAAATGTTTTGTAAATATATGTGACCCCCAACGCTAAAGCACAGGATATGACCGGGCGACATAATCCAGATACTTTTAGGACGTTTCTACATGGAGTCAGTTCATAAAGATGTTGCCCCTAGCCCTCAAAGGAAATTGTCCGTGGGGAGACTGTGGACAGCATAGCATGAAATCTTGCCATACCTCCCCCCCCCCCCCCCCCCCCATATCCGCCATCAAAGACCGAACAAAAGACAATTTTACAATTTCTTTTAAAGTATAACATTAGCGCGGTGTCAGTTGCTATTTATATATGTAAATAAATCTGAACATGGGAAATAGATTTGTTTTTCTTGACTTTTAATAGATGTAATATCTTTATATCCCCGGATGTAAACTTCTGTAGTGTGCCAGGCTAGAGTGGCTGGTTTGCCTGTCCATTCGTCTGTTACACTGTTTGGAGTGGCATGTGTCGATCAAACAGTCGAATCATTTTATATCTTTTTTGAATTTTATTGCAATTAGTAAATGTTTCACAAGCCCCTGTACACGCCTCTGTAACAATTTGAACTGGGCTTCTTGATGAATAAAAATAAACGTAGTACGAGATAAGATTGTCGCCAAAATCCCCGTATGTTCAACAGCGGTGTCTTATTTATGTTGAGGTTTAAATATCCACTGTTTTCATCCACTTATTAATTTTTTTATATTTCATTTATTAAAGGGATGGCCGAAGACCTCACTATGGTATAATTCTGAATTCCGTGATAGGTGATTGGCTGAAATTGAACCAGGAACCTTGGGATCACTGGACCAACGATCTCACCAGCTGAGCTCACCCTCACCCCTCAACAACCGTCATACTTAAAATAAATACGGCGAAACAAACGGCAATAAGGCATCGGGCCCAAAAGTGGCCTGTTTGTTGCTATATCATTTGAGCCATCGGTGGTCCCATGTGATGTGTCGTAATGTTTGTAGCCACTATGGCAACTGAATATGCCTCAATTTTCATTATTCGGGATAGGGTAAATATTAGGGACTAAGATGAAGCCTTAGGAACGGGTTTAAGGTTGGGCATGGTTAGAGCGGAGTAATGTGGCTACAAAAATAGATTGTCCCTTAAATCACACTATTACACCAAAGTTTTACACGAATTCAGAACAGGAAGTTGGATTTCCGAGGGTAGTTTATGTTAGCGTATAACACATAAACTATTCACGCTGTCGCTGTTCCCAAGAAAGCAGAACCTTGAGCACCAAGAAGTCACCAGAGAATGGCAGATTTCTTGGCATATTCGTTACTATTTCGTCATTATTCGTCAGAGAAATAAAGTAACCATCCGATTTGATAGACGAAGAGGATCAGTGACTTTTGTGAAAAGTGACTTGAGACTTTGTGTACTTGCAGGAGTCGTGCGGAGGCTGTTACCCGACTTCTCGGAGAAAGACGTGCGCCTCACGATCCAGTATGTGTGCGGAGCGGCGCGCACGCGCCTCAGGAAGACGGGCCAGTTCCAAGTGCCCAAGTACAGAAGAGATCGTGACGTGACCCTGTCAGCAGCTGTACAGGCTCCTAGTGACGGTTCGAAGGTCATCAGTGACCGCTCAAAGGTCATCAGTGACAGATCGAAGATCATCAGTGATGGCTCGGAAGATCATCAGTGACGACTCGAACGTCATCAGTGACGGTCCGAAGATCATGAGTGACGGCACGTGCCTCGTCAGTGACGACTCAAAGGTCATCAGTGACGAGAAGAAAGTCATCAGTGACGTGTCGAAGGTCACCAGCAAGTATCCATTTGGTCGTCAATGAATGTTCAGAGATCATCAGTTAAGACCTGTCAATGAGTGTCATCAGTTAAGGTATACATTGTTATCAGCCAAGACCGACCAGTCATCAGCGAAGACCCGACCAATTATCCACAAAGACTCACCCAATCATCAGCAAAAAGTGATCATCAAAATCCAGCAATTCTTCAGCACAGGCTGACTTCTTGTTTTGCGACAGAAGTAAAACGATAGCTTTAAAGTTAAACACACCCTGGAGTTTTCGAGAAGTTTTTGCTTTATCAAAAGTACGGACTTAGATGTAAAAAAAAATTCTCACTTGAAACCTGAATAAAACAACAATAAAAAAACAATCGAAAAGTGTGATACTGACTGACATTTATAAGATAAGTGTAAAGTAAGTACGTGGAAGGAGATATATGTGTAAGATTGATGATGATGTTACGATGAATTTAAGCGCACCTGAAACAAAGTCCCTTGTGTGTTTTATTATTGAATAGAAAATAAATGTTGTACTCCTTTTTTTTATTTTCTTCAGCGCATTTCTTAATAAGCAACACGACTTGAAGAATGCAACGAATCTGTTAACACAGTGGCTCCATCTTCTGATGATATACATTGACTATTCAATAATCAAAGGATACATTACAATTGACAACGTCCATTGCCCTTAGGCGTATCTTGAAAATTCATCATCTCAAAGATTTAGTTTTCGTCCTATGGATTTCGAGTTGTGAAAGAATCACTATACTAAGAATTGAAATGGAAATTTTAGTGCAACGTGAAACGATCATTGCAAGCATCACAGAGAGCATCAAAGCTGCCGTTATGTTGTGAGTAAAGTTATTATATTGTATTTGATAAAATTCAAACAGAAGACTTGCCTTCCTATATTTGATATTAATTCCAATTAGGAGCGATCATGATGTTACTTTCTCCCAGGCGGTGAGATGGTGGGCGAGTTGAGGGGTGCGGGGGGGGGGAGGGAGTGGGGATTGGGTTCGCGGCGTTTGTATTTTATAGATGGGTCATTGTGGTGTCATTTGACTTTTTCCTGCTGAAGTTACGCCCATTCAAGTAAATAAACCGGTTGAATGATTACATTAGTTTGAGATAAAAAAAACAACAAAAAATAAATAAAATAACAAAGAAAAATAAGCGAAGAAAAAAAAATATATAAGAAATGAAGATTCGGTCATTAACAAACGGTGCAGGAATTTGAAAATAACTGGGTCTGTTTTGTGTCTGTTTGTAGGTTACGTGCGGGGACGTCTGCCGTGTATGGAAGAAAAGGCGATACGCCTCGAGATACAGCTCGTCTGTGCCGAGGCGCGCACGCTGCTGCGCAGGAAAGGCCTGCTCGGGCCGCCCGACAAGCCCCGCAGGTCCTGTCCTAAAGTCGCGGACCGCGCGGAAAGCCAGTGAGGCGCGCAGCAAAGGCCTTCTCTGGCCGCCCGACAAACCCCGCAGGTCCTGTCCTAAAGCCGCGGACCGCGCGGAAAGTCAGGGAGGCGCGCGCCAAAGGCCTGCTCTTGCTTCCCGACAAGCCCCGCAGGTCCTGCCCTAAGACCGCGGACCGCGCGGAAAGTCAGGGAGGCGCGCGGCAAGGGCCTGCCCTAAAGCCGCAGACCACACGGGGAGTCAGTGAGGTCCTGCCGTAAAGCGCGCAGATCGCACATGGACACGCGCAGCAAGGGCCTGCGCAGGCCATCCGACACGCGCCGCAGATCCTGCCCTGAAGCTGCGGAACACAGGGAGAGTCAGTAACGCGCACTCTGCTGCGGAGGAAGTGCTTGCTAGAGCTGCCCGACTAATCCCGGAGTACCGGTGATAAACCCGCGGACCGCACGGCCAGTCAGAAGGCATCCATGTGGAACTATTGAATCACGTTCCGGATATAACTGAGTTTGGGTTCGCAGATTAGATAACTGAATAGATGTTGCTGTGTGTAAATAAATGCACCATTTCAGCGTTAGCATATTGTTGACTACTATGAACTTGTAAATATATAAAAAGACGGCGTTCAGATCTTTGGACAAAAAGTGCGAAAATTTTAAGAAAGCAATGAGAATTTGACCGATTACTGAATCGTAAATGTACACACATGATACACACGTGATACACACGTGATATGTGGTTTATTTTTAAGATGTCAATTAGATTGTTACGTGGTTTCTGTGGTAGGTTGTTTTTTTTTCAGCGCTATTTTCTGATCATGTTCTTTTTCACGTTGAGTTCGTTGAATAAAGATGATTTCGTGCATTTTGCGCCCAAGTTCTTTATTGAGACAGTCACAACTCAAACTGATAGATAGAAGTGGTATAAGAGTAGGGAGCTCAGTTGATTTTCCGGGCTGCGATAAGGTAATATTGCGTAGATGAATGAATGTCTGTCCTATTGGTGGATTGTCTTTTTAGTTTGTTGACAGACAAGAAAAAATTCCATTAGGAGTAGGTAAATATAGCCTAGTCATTTTCTTTAAAAAAAAAACGAAGCTGTATACTGTTGTAATTGAAAATTAAAAGGAATGATCTAATTTTATATTCCCTCTTTTCGAAAAAAAAAATGAAGAAGTCGCGCCATTTGTCACAGTACTTTGGAAGTCGTCGTTGTGTTTTGTGGGATTTTCGCACTCTTAACTTAAAGCGTTGCCTTGCTTATCCCGGCAGCCCTCAATTGGCGTTCTGCATAGGGGTACAGCTTGTTCACAGAATACAGAATACAATGTGTACTGCATGGGGTACAGCCAGCATGTTTCGTGTGTGCAGAAAATAACATAAGACTAGAATAGAAATGGCAGATAATTGGAAGTTTTTACAATTTGACACTGAGCATTGATGTGTAAGTGACGTGTGTTTTGTCTTTATTGCAGCGGCGACACAGAAGTACATGCCTACCTTCACCGATGCTGATTACAGAAAGGAGTGGTGGTTCATCAGAAACGAGGCTCGTAGAAGGCTGAAGAAATTCAATATGGCCGCCTCGTCCAATATGGCCGCCGCATCCGATGGCAACCCGGCTAAAAAATGAGTTTTACTCCTGTACATCATCGTGGCGATACGCGGCGTGGCACTGATGTGTCGGTACGCGGTGTGGCACTGGTGTTTTGGTACGCGGCGTGGCACTGATGCGTCGGTACGCGGCGTGACACTGATGTGTCGGTACGCGGCGTGGCACTGGTGTTTTGGTACGCGGCGTGGCACTGATGTGTTGCTAAGCGGCGTGGCACTGGTGTGCGGATTTATTAATGAAATAGTTAAATTGAGATTACGAAAATATTACAAAAAAGACAAAACTCTTTATCGTTTTCAGCCCCACAATGACGCTTCAAAGCCGATTTGACCCTTTCTTTCCAATGGACGTAAATACTTTCAAAACCGCAACGATGCCAGGCATCGGAAGAAAGATTCTATTACCATCGCTGAAATTAGAATCTTTCAAAGACTCTGGAAGGAGAATGTAGACTTTTTATTCTGCTGGGAGAATTTACGATTTTTTTACATGTAGCTTATTGATCCGGGATAAATTTCAGGTGCAGGAAGGCCAAATTTGTGTTTGAAAAGATTAGTATTTCTTTAATGCAATAAAGCCTCATTGTGAAGGCAGCAGTTAACATTTTATTGTTGAAAAATAGAGCGAATTATTTCATGATGTATTGCATGTGCGTAATTGTAATAAACGTTTATACAGAAGATGCCTTGAATTCTTTAGAAAGAGCCTCTCGTGTTGTGAAGGAGCGAGTGAAGCCTTACCTGTTCATGCGTGATGTATTGTGTTTATCTGCGTGGTGTTAAAACATCGAGTTTAAAGCGTAAGGAAAATGTATTAAAACAGTGTTCATCAGTTGAACAGCAATATATTCGGTGTGGATATCCGAAATTGCGGCTACAGCTGGTTATGAGCGGCGGGGGGGGGGGGGGGTGCGAAGGGGTGGTTTTCCCTATAAACCACATGGTGTTGTCACTTCACAAATTAATAGTCAATAGCCTAATGCCAGAAAAAAGCTAGCGAATGGGTTAAGAAAGAAGACGAAGTGCACCTTCTACAGTATGTTTACATATTTTATCTCTGAAAAGAACAGCCATGTTCTACAGACCAAGCTTTACTTCAATACTGTGTCCTTTTTGTTGACATGAATGAGTATTCGGGTATATAGTGCTTCATGGTATTAGTGGGACACATCGTGGAGAAAATAGTTGTTGAGATTCACCAGCATTCCAAATCTCCACTCGAGATTTACAAACAAGTTTCCTACAATAAACTGAAAAGTGTCTTAGCTAAGAGTGTACTCTCAGGATAAATTTTATTTTCTCTTTTTTTTTCCTGTAGTGAGGATTCAGCTGTTGAACATCAGCCATACAAAATGATGTGTACTTACAACAATTGTCAGTTTCTCAGTGTTAGGGGTGTTACGTAGCACGTTAATATTCATACGCGTGTTTTGCTTTGCTTGCAGCGTACGTGAGCATGATGATGCGGCTTAGCGCGGAAGCCACGGAGAGGCTCTACAACCGCGTCATACAACTCATCCTTGGTGACGCGCGTCACCGCCTCAAAAAGCGCGGATTGCTAAGCGACGCCAGTGGGCCAGGCGGAGGTTCCTAGGCGACATCACTTTCAAAAGGGCGTATTGCTTAAGACCTAAGCAAGGGAAAAAAACGCGGGTTGCTAGGCGAACGCCAGTGGCCACGCGAGGGTTGCTAAGACCAAGTGCATTATGATATAAATGCGCATGCTCCAACTGATGTAACTACGTGCGATTGGGATGGCATCACTTCGCATTCCCTGGCTGACGGGAAATGAAAAAAGGAACACAAGGATTATCAATAAGTACTAAATAAGATGTAATTCGCATTTGTAGAAAAGCAAAGCCCGACTGTAATGCTGTAATCGGACCGGCACAAAAAATAATAAATTGCGGTTTGGTAATCAATAAAAATATGGCAATAATGTATTAAGTAAGTTGGCTGTACCGAGCAGAAATTGTTTGGAGATTGCTGCAGATTGTGACGATTCATTTTGTTGATCAGTTTGCTACGCAGTACTCCCGGGATTTCATTATGTGAAAAACACATTGTAGATTTTATTGTACAGTTAATACTTTCCGAAAATAAATGTATTTATAAAACCTAGTGACTCTTTTCGGTAATATATATATAAATTATACAAAAATTCAAATTAATTTTGCATCGAATACTTCAGCTAGACTCGATACTTCAAGTGGAATTTAGATTTCGGTTTGATTTGTTCAATCATAACTGGTCAAGAGTTTATCTCAAACGTTCTGAACAAGAGAAATCAGTAATCAGTAAACTTAATGATGTGATTCGAATTCAAACCATTGCATTTTTCACTAATGACAGTAAACTGCATTTCTAATAATGCGGAAAGCGCGTGTTAGAATTGTTTCTGCTGATAGGTTTGAGAAAAAAATTAAGAGCAGAAAAAATATATCTACAGTGACGACTTGGATTCTGCCAATAATATCAGAAATATTTGGATATCATTTGAAACTTAAAAAAGACGTGCGAACGGTGTGCCAGAAAGAGGAAATCGGAGTTAAATAGAATTTAGTTTTGTTTGTTATTAACATAAATAGTCCGAGATTCATTTTCGTGGAGGAGAGTGGGGGTTGGGGGGGGGGGGTGGGGAGGGGAGGAGCTGTTTATAAGGTACACAGATACCAAGAAACTGACCTAATTGTGGAATGAAACGAGAGAAGGAAGAAAATGAGCGATGCTAGGCTCTCGGGGCTCGACTCAGGGCTCGACATCTATACAGTGGTATAGCAGGAGTATGTTATTGACGGGAAGGAGTCCAATGAGGTCTCAGGGCAATTAGTCCGTTTTACATACGGTTGTCGTTAGACCGGAAGTATTCGTCCTGAAAAGTGTGTTTGAGTTAATCTTGCAATGTCCCTGGACGGTCTTTAGGGAAAACCATTCTTGTTTCCGTTACTTGTTTAGTAGTTCAAATGTAACGAGTTTACTACTGAAAGCGAAAAATAAAAAGCGGGATATTCCATAGTGAGTCGAAACAAGTCAATCGCATTGTCCATGTTCTAAAAAAAAGTCCTGTCGTTGAACAGAATTAGATTACAACCTGGACGTTTTACCAGACCGGACTATAAACTGCTTTGTTTATAGGCGAAAAATGGAAAAATATTTTAAAATAATACACGATAAACCTAGTTCACGTGAGTTTTGAGACTATTAACATGGCTTCTTTAAGTAGCTATAACAATAATAATAAATAACAAAATTGGTAGTCTAAAGTAATTGAAATGTATATTATTTGTCAGTATAATATGATGTAGGTCTGCTTAGCTGAACGGTATGTTCACGGCATACTTTCTCTCATCAGTGTTCAATTGAAAAAAAAAAAATGATCACGTAGAAGACAATTTTTGAGTGTGACAATGAGTGGTTGGTTTTATCCGTGTTATCTACTATTTGTTTGTAGGCTTTTTTGCAAGCATCAGTTACCAGGGCTACGACGCCGCTGACCGCCTCTTCCGTAAAGTCATCTCGGAGATCACGCGGAAGGAACGACACCGCCGGAAGCAGCTTGCTCTCCTCACCACTGCTCCGATAAACACTGAATGATTTACGTCAATGTCATTGTTCTACCGCATGGCCGAAAATGGAGAACGCTTGCTTTTGATCGAGCGAGATTTTTTTTTCTTTTAAAATGAACTGTTAATTTGTTTGGACGAGTTAATTGTGAAGGCAGAAAAAGGCCCGAATTGCCCTCTTTATGGATAACTTTTTCTTAACATTTTGCGTTTAAATGTCGGATCAACAAAACTTAAACGAAAAAATTGTCAGATTGCTGTGAATTTTAGATTAAAAAGTAATTTATTTTAAAGTACTGTATTTAAAGTAAAATCTTATTTTCAGTGCGGTATTAAATAAAAAAAAAATAAAGAAAACCATAAAAATATTTTTATTAAATAAAAAAAAAATAAAGAAAACCATAAAAATATTTTTCGTGTACTTTTCTAGAAGTAAGAAATAGAAACAGATATGAAATCGGAAGTGTTACCAATGTCTGCCGGGATTATGGGGGACCGATGTCTGCCGGGGATTATGGGGGACCAATGTCTGCGGGGATTATCGGGGACCAGTGCCTGCCAGGGATTTAGGGGGACCAGTGTTTGTCAGGGATGATGGGGGACCAGCATATTCAGAGTTTTGCCCTCTACCAGCTGGCGTGCTGTTAGCAATAGACTAATTCATGGGCTGTTCACTAAACAGTGGTCCTATAATGTCGAAATATGGAGGCGTGATCCTTTCATTTTGGGTATTCACACAGCTTGTCCCGGAAAGGCAAGCGGTCAAAAACATGATCAGAAATGTTGACTATTCGCGTTTCTCAGTGGATAGATTCTACGCTGGCGTTTTGCCGTTACCACATGGTTGCTTTAGAGAATGGGAATCTAGAAGTTGTTCGACTGAACTAGAGTAGACCCTACTAACTTCATTGATAAATGAAACTGATTCGTTCAAATGGAGAAATTCTGTGTAGAATCGATGTATAGAATCCATATATTTTTCAGCTTCATTAACAGTTGAAGTCTCAGAATGAACTGAAAGTAATATCCACACTGTTTTGAATTTGTAAATTACACTGTTAAAGTAGTAGCCGAGTGTTCGGAGATCTTTATTCAAGCCATATAACATATGCTAATTCTGGTAGAGAACTGTAACACAAATTCGAGTGCCAAAAAGCAAGGAGTACCTCATGGGAGTACCTCATTTCATCCAGAGTATTTCATCCAAGCATGGTTCACAGTTGGTCAAATATCCCTTATCATTTCCTTCCCTTTTTCCGACCAAATGTCGTCTGACCAAAATGTCACCCGGACCGCATGTCGTCGGACTATAGAGTCATATGGGTGGTGTGGTGAGAAAAGCTGTTGCGGATATGAAATTTCAGGTGTTTAACTACACAGCAGATAACTGTACAGTTAACTCTACTCCTAGAGGCGAAAATCGATTGGTCTAGCTGTATCACGCAAACAATTTTAGGTCGAGATTTGTTTATGATATAGGTTAAATTGATTAATTTTGTTTCGGATGTTCTGGTTGTTAACGGAACAGTTTACAGGATCAGTTGACTGTACAGTCACCATTTGTGAATACCCACAAGTTAATATGTTGCTTGCGGCAGATTCCAGCAATAGACGGATGCTTCGCTTCGTGTGCTTGTGATAAACCGAACTTGGTTATCAACAAAAACTCAAATGAGTGGCTTCCTTGAACTGTCTTGATTCACGTTTTGTTATTTTTAGAAAATTTTTTTTTTTGTTTTTAAGTGGCACACGTATACCGATGTGTTTTTTCCTCTTAAATCGTACCAAGTATAGGTGCTACCATAGAACAAAACATGTTGTAATATCACAACACGTCGGCACAACTTGGGAGGGTGGGAGATGGGGGTTGGATTATCATCTGTTCACATTGACATTATGCAGATTTCATATTGTAGTTCAATCTAAATATTTGAAAAATCTCAAGTTCTTCTCTCGGAATTAAAGCAGCATCGACAATACGCGTGAAGACAGCTTAGCCCCTTCACTTATACGTGAAGCATTTTATTGGACTCATTGTTGGTTGTTATGCATTTTCACGTTAAAAATGTTTGACCAGTATCTTTATGCGATTACTTATTATAACACGCATAGAATGATAATGCACTCCCATATAAAGCAATTAGAGGAAGTGGTCCGAGTTTTTAATACGTTAACGAAACGAACATGAAAGCAAGAGGTCAAGGGGTAGGACGTGAGGGGGCAACTGTTATTATGTAAGGAGGACTCAATCACTTAGCAATAAAGGCGATGGAAGACAGAAGTGAGATTTTCAAATTAAGTATAAAGAGCAGAGAAGCTTTTGGCGAAGTGTATATCCAGTGGCTGTCATGCAAACATAAAGTATGATGCTCGCTCGAAAATATATGAGACAAGCTAAACTTATATCTCTCCAGTGTAAAATTCATAACAGAACACGTGACTTATTTAAACGAAAGCTGAAAACAGAAATGGTTGAGTGTTGTATAAGCAAATGGGGGAGGATAGGGGGGAGTGGGCTGAACGATATTTTAGACAAGGTTGATCAAAACAGTTTGCACACGTGTCATCTTAGAGGAAGGGTTATTTTTAGGGTAAACAAGCCGGCCTGGAACCTGTTTTGTTGAGCATAAAATGATATACAACTTCTCTCTGTTAGATTCTGTTATGCAGTTTCACAGAGAGTATTAAATAATAAAAATACTTTATCGGCATTAAAATTTACCGTTCAGTCGAGTATGTTTTCTATGGAATGCCATTTTCTTATTTATTAGGGAATAATTGATATCAAGAATTAATTTTTGATCTCATCTCATTATTTCAGACTGATGCTTTTGTAATTTGTATTTTGAAATCTGCAAATGATTTTTTGATCTCAAAAATTGATTTTGATATCAAAATATCAGTTAATTTTTTCAAATGAAAAATTCAGAAACACACGTCTGTAAATAAATAATGACTGGATCTTGTATACAGAATCATTCTTTAAATTGTTTACTATACAAAAAAAGCAATTTTTGAGATCAAAAATTGTGTTCTTGTTGGGCCCGATCTGCTGATCAGTCCCATCTGCAGATGGGCCTGTCCCGTTTACGGATCGCCAAATGGGAGGCGCATCTGCAGATCGGCCTCCCGTTTGGAGATCCACAGATGGGACAGTCCCGTTTGGGATTTTTAGTCGCTTCCCATCTGCAGATCGGAACGGTTGGCCCATCTGCGGATATTTTGGTAACACCTAAAAAAAAGTAATTTAAAAATGTTTTAAGTGTATCTATCGTATGAAACGTTATTTCTTTTACTTTCAGCAGTCTTTCTTTTCGATAAAACGGATGTTTTCTTTTAGAATAAATTACATTCTTGCTCTTCTACTCAAAATCAAAGAAATATTCAATACATTTCGATCCCGGTCACCCATTTCTACTCAAAATCAAAGAAATATTCAATGCATCTCCATCTCTGTCATCCATTTCTACTCAACATCAACGGAAAATCCAATATATTTGAATCTGTATCTAAGCTGCCTGTCCTCTGCAAACAGTGATCCGAAGGAGAAGCAGAGATTATGCACCTAATGCCCTAATCTAGACGAACAAATTTCGACAAAGTGTACACAACAAATAATCCCTATTGTCTCGAGATGTCACCCGACCTGTATATTAAGCTACTGATCACATGGAAAAAGTTATATTATTTTATGGTAATAAAAAGGATAGCTGAATAATAAACCTTTAAAATGGAAGACTCTGAGAGTAACCGGTCTGAGGTTGATAGTCATATACAGAAAATTTCAGCAAGCAATCGTTCGGTTTTATTAAGTGATGAGAAATTCGACCAAATTATTAGCCATTTAGAAAATCCCGAAAAAGTTGTTGACCCTCATTTCAAGCACTATGTGAAGAGCAAGAGTCCAGATAATGGACGTTGTTTCTTTGAGGGTAACAGATGCGCTTGTTCTCCATTCTAAAGTTGTCACTTCTTTAGTTTGTATTTTTTAAGCTAGAACAGCCAAAGTAGTTCATAGAATAAACGTTGGTGACAAAAACACGTTTCTTTTTATTCAAGTTTCATTTAACAATATATCCGCAGATGGGCCTGTGCGATCTGCAGATGGGAAGCAACTAAAAATCCGCAAACGGGACTGTCACATCTGTGGATCGCCAAACGGGAGGCCGATCTGCAGATGGGCTTCCCATTTGGCGATCCGTAAACGGGACAGGCCCATCTGCAGATGGCAGATCGGGCCTAACACAGTTATTATTGATCTCAATAATTTAAGTTTTCATCTCCAAAATTTAATTATATTTTATGTAAATGTGTCTCCTTATGATTTTTTAATTTGTAAAGTCAAATTTTTGATCTCAAAAAATAAATTTTTGCCATCTAAAATTCAATTATTGATAGCAAAATATAAATGAATGAGATCTACATTGATTTATTGATATCTTTAATTATATTTTAATATCAAAAATAAGTATTGAATGTTAAAACGGCATTCCGTAGTTTTCTCAATTAACTGTTGACTTGAGTAGTTAAAATTTAGATTAATCGAGGAAATGTCAATTGCAACTTTCTATAATACTTTACGCATTTAACGCAGTCTATCTCGATGGTGTTCATGCAGTATATCAGCCAGCATTAGAAAAAGTGTTGTTGACCAAAGTATATTCGGACTATTTTAACGACTTGTTTGTTGCTCCAACTGCTGCAGTGCTATGATATAAAGCTGATATTTAAGTTAGTCTACAATCAAAGTGGAGTTGCGAATGTTACTGACCAGTTCTCACTCCTACTTACCCTCGAAGGATAGAACGTTTGTGTGTGTGTACATATACATGGGTGTATATGTTACAGGCTCTGACTATAACCAGGCTGTCTACTGTTAGCCTGAAATGATCAAGCTATCTATACATAGTCTAAGTCAGTCAGGTTAACAAAAGATGGCCTGAAAACAGTCAGGCTGTCTACTGATACCCTGACTTTGGAGCTGGAAAATTATAGAGTTAGCTTGAAATACTTCAACCTTCATTTCAGCGTCGCTTAATATAGTGAGAAGGTAAACGGTCAGCTGCCCCCCCCCCCTGCAATTTGACGGGGTTGTCATCTGCCCTCCTCCTTTTTTAGTGGAAAAAAATTCTCTAAAACTTAGGCAATTGTGATGTCCCCATCTACTTCGTCTTGAAACTGCAATTGCAATTAGTTTCCTATTGGTGAATTGTAATTTACCGAGCTGCAATATATTCACTAAAATAAATATGATTTATGTATTGTGTCTTTGTAAGCCAAGAACCCAAGAAAAAATAGTATATGGAGGGGGAAAGCGACCACCCCTCCACTTTGAAGGGGGGGCTAGGCAGTCGACCGGGTTGAAAAAAAAAGGGGGGGGGTGCAGTTGACCGGGGAGGGGGCAGATGACCGGGATTCGAGTGAGAAGTATCCTCTTTTTGGCTGTTAATGACTGGTTTATGTGATGCAAGATCTGACAGAACAGTATTCTCGTAAAATCGATTTCCATCTTTCCTTCGAAATTATTATTATAAAATATAATATTATATATCATAAAATATTATATAATTTGCATTGCAAGCGCTTGCATCAACAGGTTTTGCAACTGCACCGCGATATTCTATTCACTCTTATTATTTATTTTCCAGAAAAATTTCTATATATTTCTGATTTTGACAAATTATTTGACCATACCATATCTAAATTATGCATTTTAAAATTCATATTAAGAAAAATTGTGCACCAAATATGGTTTACTTATTCATTGTTGGCCCACTGTAAGGGTTCGATTAGGCGTTATGATGATTCTGGCTTGGTCAAAGGGTTAATAACACTGACTGTGTGTAATCAACAAAAATTAAAATTTATACTCTGGACGGGCAATAAAATTTTAAGGTACTGTGTTCAAACGGAACACAGGTGATTCATAACAGTAACGCTGTCTAAAATATAGTGACATAATTGTGATGTTAATTTCAAAAAAAGAAACCTAAACGCATTTATTGTAAAGTGCAGTTTAGAAACAGCGCTGACAACTCGGTGTGCTGAAAGTATTAATTGCAATTTAAAGCTAATAGCATTTGTACTACGGACAGTTCGTACCAGAAAGACTGTCCTTTGATTTCTTTATCCTTTCGGCCAGTCGGCAAGTGAAATTCTTGAAGCATGACGGCAAAATTCAAATGCAGCCAGACAATGTTATGTTCTATTAAGTATTTCTGCAAACTTAAAAGAGAACGTAATTTGCCAAACTATTTTGTCTGGAAAATAAATAATACTGGATAGAGTGTCGCTGTATGGTCCAATTTGAGTCTTGAAACAAGCAGTGGTTATTATAATCATTTTGAATTCAGAACCAGTCTGATCTAAAACTGATTCGATCGTCTTCATAAATGTGAACCATAGAATAAGCTCTCCAAAAAGATGCTTCCTGCCTCGGTTCAGGCTAACGCTGTAATTTTCATATAGAAGTGCGCATATAGGTATGTGTGTATGCTTGTGTGTATGTATATGTGTAGGTATAAATAGGAAAATAAATGGATACATTTTGCTTATTGTGTGTTTAATTTTGCTTAAGCGATCATTCAGATTTAAAGTAATTAATATGTAAGACACCCAGAGACTCTTAGCTGTAGAATGAGTGTGAGGTGAAGTTGTGGTGTGATGCTGCCATGAACCGTGGTGTCTCATTTTGATAAAAATCAAATAAACCTAAAAATAATGTGTACCCAATACTTTGAACTATTAAAGTTAGTTAAGTGACAAATAACAGTGCCTTGTTTTCTGTTATACAGCTTACACACAAGAGCGCGTACCCGCTTTCCCCGTGGCTGAGATTATCCGGACAGTGAACTACGTCACGAAGGACTCGAGAAAATTGCTGAAACGTAGGCAAGAGAGGGACGCGCGCCGTAAAGAACAAGAAGACAGTGAAAGTTGCGAAAATCTGGCTTAAAAATAGATCGGACTTTCAAGAACATTTATATGGCGAGGAGTATAGTACGAAAAATGTAGAATTTGGCTTTGTTAAATATATTGGTCTCTAAAAGGTCATCTCGTTGATGTTAGTAATTCATAAAATGTCATCCATGAAAAAAAAATTTGACACATAAAGAGCGGTCCACATGCAGAAGACTAGTTATATGGAAAGGGAAAATGTTCAGAATTGCTGGATAGGTTGATCATACCATGTGTTATTTAGTTCTTTCAATTTCAGTTGCATTTCGATCCACGTGAGAGCAAACTTTGACTTTGCGGAAATCAACGAGTTCATAAAGTACAAGAATAATGTTGATATACTATAATTTTAAGATTATTGTTCCAGCTTCGCTTGCTATATATGTATCTGGATATTCATAGGAGTGTCTTGAACCGTTGTAAAATGCTACTGTATACACTGCCAAAATGCACATGGCACATGAAATGTAAATGCACTGAATGTACTGTTTCTTTTTATTATTACCATGAAGGGGTGGGGATGGTTTGTATGTTCAAGACTACTGTTTTGCATTTGCATTTTCCATTGAGTAACAAAATGTTATGTCGATGAAACACGATTTTGGAAAATACTAAAGTTTCACAAAATACGCAATTTAAATCTAAAAAACTCTGCATTAAATTTTTGACATTTTTTACATAAGTCTATTATTTTCTCTTCTTTGGCCCGGTTTTCGTATGGATTACTTAGAGACTGGTTCATTGGTTTACGACACGCAGGTGAATAAAAAACCAGAACTGCAAGTGATCCGAGCATTAGGTGAGCTAACATCACTGTAATTATGTAATAATATATTTTGTGCTGTATTTGAAAACATTTTTTGAAGAGCCATATCTATGTGCGCAACTTTCATATTTCAAATTTATTTGAAATATTAGCATACGCGCGTGGACTGTGAGGGTACTGAATTTTTAGTTTGTGATTGTATGTACTCAATCATCTGTATAGTTCTGTCCCAGTCGCAAAATATTTTATTGGCCTTGTTTCGTAAAAATATTGATAAAAGCGGGAATGTATTGTTTGTATTTTCATTAAGTTATTATCATACCCTAAGTTTGATAAACATGTGCAGTAAATAATATTTGAAAAAGCTGCAACCGCTCTACCTTGATCCATCTGCTGTATTAGAGTTGGACTAAAACATGCTGTAAGGCATAATATATAAACAGTCTTGTTTACCAGCTGCTTTGGTCGTTTTACCAACAAAGGCTGCATGATCATTGGATGCAAAAGAGATGTTTTTATTGATGCACATTGACCCCTTTGATTGATTTAGCAAACGACCATTGAGTAATCCTTATAGATGAAAAAGAGATTGCATTAGATCTCTCTTTTCTTTTCCTGAATTGTCATTGCAGTTTTTTCAGTTTTATCACTGCCACATATTGCCGAAGTTGACCACACATCAATATGTACTTCAAAACAATTTTATAAGGCACATAAGATTCAGAAGAATATATAAGTAATGTTTGTTTTCCCCAGATCAAAATTAGATCAATTTTCGTATTTTGTCAACCATTATCTCATTGATATTAAATCCAGTGGAACACAAGTGCTTAAACAGTTTTGTACAACCTCGTGCTGAGAGTGAGTAACTACAGGAATATGATTGTATTGATTCTATGTAGTTTAAAAAACTGTAAGAAGCCAACGTAACTGAATCAACTGAGCAAGTGCAAAAAGAAAATAAAAAGTACTTATTTATAAAGCGATTTTAATTGAAATAAAAGTAAATATATAAAATATATGTTCACGTTTTGATGGATCCGACACCTACCACCAATCCAGGTTTCCGCACTGTTCACACTCTCCTTTCAGGTTTGCGCTGCAGGGCCATAAGTTTACCATGGGGGAGGGGGGGGGGTGAGCAAGTTTAATCTAATAACCCCACCCTTCCAATCAACACGCTGAAGGCCTCGTAAACCCCCATCCTTTTGGTTACAGCTGTCTGGATCAAATGTCTGGGTGATTTGTCGCGTGCACTTGTCCATTAATTTCTGCCACGTGCATCAAGGTTAAATAATTGCTGTGAAGCAGAGTAAGACTTCATTCATTTATTTGTAAGAAAATAACGTTAATGAGAACATTTAGGTTTGTGTTTCACGAACCGATTGGTTGAGTTATGGGTAAAAAAAAAGAGGAAATAAGCTGTGCCAGTTCCACTTTCTAAATGACAAAAAATAGGACATGTATGTGCACAAATGTCATAAAAACAATCCTAGAACGACTCATGGGATTATTAGTACATGCCCCGAAGATCAGCGGAAAAACGCTTCACAAACCGATTGGCTAAGAAAGAAACGAAGATAAAAAAAGGAGAAAATATCAAAGAAGTTGAAGGCAAACCTTCAGAAACCAAGCGAAGAAAATTCTAATTTAGGGAAATAGACGCTGTGTGTAATATTAAATATAGAACAATAATTTCGTTCAAAGGTGTTCAAAAATAAAAGATTTAAATGTTTTAAAGACAAAATTATTACGGCAATCGTGTTGAATTTTTCTCCTCTTTTGAAGAAAATTTTTAAATGAATTAACTGACACAAGAAATAAGAATGAAAGATAGAATTGATGCCCCAAATATTCACTTCTGTTTCTTCACTTACCTTTTTTCACTAGTAGATAAATGCCAAGTTTTGGTACGAAATTATGATATATTGGTAAGAGGACATTGCTTAATTACTGCAATGTGATTTTGTAGGTTGTTTCTAAAATATAAGTGTTGGCCTATGGAAGATTGTTGCAGGAAGGCTTAAGAACAACATATAATGCATGACAGTTGTAGCGGTATTGTTTACAAAATACCATAGAACTAGATAATAGAACGAGAGTTTATACACATACAATAAGTGTAATTTACGGCATATTGACTTGCATCCTACATATTAATTTGTTAAATGCTGTAATCTAATTGGTCGATTCCCAAATCGATGATTTTTCAACATTGTCTGGAATGCAAAGTCATGCAACGTACCATACAGTGAATTAACAAATGGATAATATTAAATTCAGGTCAATTAATTTTTTGAAGTAGACGAAATAGTACAGGATAATTGACTTGAACTTTGTATGTTTTTAGGTTACACGCGCATGCGCATACCTGGAATAACTGATCCATTGATCCACGGCGTCATAAAGAAAGTGATTGGTGACGCTCGACAGTTGCTGAGGCGAAAAGGGATAGAGTGGCGCACGGTTAGCAGCAGATGAGCAAAAACGGCACTGGCATGCACATGACTAATACACAGTAGCCTGTTCATTTATGTGGACATCAGATGAATTGATCATTTAGTGTGGAGTTGATTCAGCGCGTTAAAACTGGCATGAGTGTTAGATTTGTCAAAAGAAGGGTGTTGATAATATCGTATGGAAATGTGTGCAATATCTATGTGATTGGTACTAAATACGGGTATCTGTATATATTGTGTAGAAGTAAGGGAGTTATATAAAACTGTTATTATGGATCTGGTTCAGTTTTTTTTTTTTTAAATTTTGTATCCACATTCTTCTAGCTAGAGCTGTCACCTGAAAAACTTATAAATGCATAGAATTGTTATGAATTATAGTATCAATCCGTATTTTAAATTATAAATCTTTGTGAATATTTGATGGAAAAGAAAAGGAAAATGATAAGATTTTCTCAAGGTCACCTTTATTTGCTAGCATTATTACTTGATGTGTATAAAGTGTTAGTCAACAATACGGTACATAAACCTTTTTACAGATCTAAATAAGACAAAAATTACGACGTAACATTTGCTATTGTTTAATACTATATTGGATGTCATGAACTCAAAACTTCATGTAGCTCTATTATGTTGGAAACGATAACTATTTTCGAGACTGTAAGTGGTTCTGCTTTTTAAAAACAAAACTGTCACTTCGATATCTTTAAAAAATTACCAGCCACATTTCGACCAATCAGTTATATGCATTTTGTTATCCAACTATTTGCAGGTTTTAATACATTGCACCCGACATTGTTTCACTGAATGTATTTCAGAGTGAACCAGTTAGGAATCCCCAGACCTAGGAGACGGTGTACTGTTTCTCGACTTTCAAAAAACAACTTGTCAATACAGCTTATTAGATCAGCCGACTATGTCGGGCTGGTCTTGTCACATCAAGGACATCTGTCATTTGTATGTGCGTTTTTACGTATGTACGTGTGTAAATTTTTACTTAAAATGCTTCTTCTCCTTCAGTTTTGATCGGATTCCTCTCACATTTTACACGAATGTTCTCTAGTTAGACCTGTTTTTTTTTTTTTTTTTTTTTTTTTTTTGTTGGCGATCCGCCAACAATTGGCGAAATGGGAGCCATTTGAAATTTTTTGGTTACCTATTTTCAAAAACCTTCTCCCACAATTTTGACAAGCTTTTCTTCAAGTATTCTCTAAGTAGGCCTTTTTTGGCGATGCGCCAGAAATTGGCCAAATGGGGGCATTTTTTTTAAATTTTTGGTGTCTAATGTCAAAAATGGTTGTTCTCCCACAATTTTGATCGGATTCATTTCCAATTTGTTTTGGTAGGACTTTCTTGAAAAAAAAAATACTTTTTTTTTTGGCGCTCTACCAAAAACTGGCTAAATGAGGGACATTTAAAATTTTTGTGGCAAATTTCCAAAAATGCTTTTTCTCGAACAATTTTGATCAGATTTTCGTCAAATTTTGTACGACTGTTCTTAGCATAGTCCTCCCTTGAAAATTTAGTTTTTTGGCGATCCGCCAAAAGTTAGCCAAATGCGGGGCATTTTACTAATTTTTGGTGTCTAGTTTTCAAAATGCTTCTCCTACAATTTTGATCGTATTCCTTTCCAATTTATACAATTGTTTTCTAGGTAGGCGTCTCTTGAAGGATTGCTCTTTTTGGCGATCCGACTTTGTCGGACTGGGTTAGTCATATCACTATAGGGGGCTTGAATGTGTGTGCGTATGTTAAACTTTTTCTTTAAAATGCTACTCCTCCTACAGCTTTGCTCTAATCGTTTTGATATTGCGCAGGAATGTTCCCTGGGTGGTTCCTCACCTGGCTATTACTTTTTTGACGATTGACGAAAAACCGACAAAATGGCGGCACTTTTTGTGCCCGTTTTGACCCATTTTTAAAATGCTGCTCCTCCTACAGTTTTACACCAATCGTTCAGATGTTATGCAGGGATGTTTCCCAGGGGTTCGCCTACCAGGCTGTCATTTTTTTCGCGGTTCGTCAAAAACGGCCGAAATGGCTGAACTTTGAAGTTTGGCAAAAACTGGAATAAATGGTAGTAAATAACTGAATTGTCAAACCATTCATTTCTCTCAGTCTTTTTCAAATAGTTATAAAATTTTAATCGAAAGTTTCTTATGTGCTTCTCCACCTGGATTTTGCTTTTTTTCGCAAGTGACAAAAAATGCCGAAATGGTGGAATTTTAAAAATTTTGTAAAATTGTGTAAATGTCGGTAAATACGTGAATCGTCAAAACGCAACCTTTCAAACATCCCTTTTCGGGTAGCTTCCAAATTCGAATTAAATGCATTTTACACACTTCATTTTTGGCCTAACAGTATTCGTTTCAGAGTTTTTCTCTCTTTCCTTGTTTGGTAACTCGGCTTCGTCATGTCCTTGGACATGCATGTTTAATTTTATGGGTTCTAGTTTTCAAAAAGGTTCTTCTCCCACAGTTTTGATCAGATTCCTTTCCATTTTCGTACAATTGTTCATTTGTTCTTTAGGTAGATCTCTCTTGAAAAATTACTTTTATGGCGATCCGCCAGTTTTCAAAATTCTCGAACAATTTTGATCAGATTTTGTTTGACTTTTGCAGGAATATGCTGTAGGTATTGCTGTCCTGAAATCGTGTATTTTTTGGCGATCCGCCAAAGACTGGCTAAATAAGGGGCATTTTAAAATTTATTGACGTTTAATTTTGACAATGCTTCTTCTCTCACAATTTTGATTAAAGTTCTTTCCATTTTGTACGATTCTTTTCGAGGTAGGCCCCTCTTGAAAAATTACTTATTTTTTGGTGACCCGCCAAACATGCATATTGGTCCGAAATGCGGACCGCGCATCGACGAAAGTTAAACATGCGCACTGGTTCGACATGCGAATCGAATCGAAGCAAATTAAATAAATATGCACACTGGTCCAAAATGCAAACCGTGCGTCAAGTTAAGTAAACAGGCGCAGCAATGCATATTAAAAAACATGCGCCCTGGTTCGCTTTGCAAACGGCACCTCAACGCAAGCTAAATAAACAAGTGCACTGGTCCGAAATGCGAACAGAGAGCATAACGGCAAGTTAAATAAGCATACGCATTGTTCCGAAATGCAAACCGCACATCAACGCAAGTGAAATAAACATGCGCACTTGTCCGAAATGCAAACCCCGCAAAATAATAGATACCAAAACATTAAAACGTAAGTAATAATGTTTTCGCGGCGTTTTCTTCTTTTCAAAAGGCGTGTGGATACAATTTCGATACGTTGTTCGAAGGTATCTTTGGTAGACTACCCAGTCTACCAGAGATACACACGATCTGTTTCCCATTTTTCTGAGAAACAAACCTTTGTATGTATTTATCGGTCTATGTTTGGGTCCGTTGCTAAATTAATTATTTAGCTATTTATCATTTGGCTATTTTGCTTTGCTATCTCGTCTTTTGAAGCCCAATTTTTCAGGGAAATTCCCTTGTTCGTGCACGCTCAAATTGGTCTTATCGCTTTGCGTTAGCTGGGACTTTGTCCTGGACAAATTTGTACAATGTGACTACCACTTTTGGGAACCATACAAGCTTATTCATAGATTCACTAAATCTCGGCCGGCCAACATTTTTTCTGGACATTCTTGTATATTTGTAATGTGGTTTAAATTGATAATACCTGCTTAAATCTATTGTAACGCCAGTATTACATGTAATTGAGAGTGTTTTTGACAATTTTCACCTTTGATTCTCTCAGTACTGGTACTCCTCGCTATAGCCGTCCCTCACCCCAGAGAGGTGATAACATGAACTGACCTGGAACTGAGTGTGGTGTTGCCAACTGCCATTCAGACATGTGTATGACCACACCTCGTGCTAGGTTCATATTCTTTGTTTTCCATTGCATGTTAAGGTTTGTAGCTGGCACAACTTGGTTTCCTTTTATGTTATTTGAATTATTCCATTTTTTAATAAAAAGTGCATTTTATATAACTGGAACTGGTTCAGAAATTTGTGCTCTTCGATGCATAAGTTAACCTTAGTTTCTTTAAACTTTTTTAAAAAAAGGAGATCAAGTAAAAGTTTTCAGTTGACTGACGTGTGTTGAACTTTTTATAACTGTTTACAGCAGCTCAGGAATTTATGTGTCATTGGAGAAAGAAATTCGTTGAGACACTTTTGCCGTAGTGTGAAGAAACTTAGAACTGACTTACCTAAGACAGCTAAACGAAGATAGCAAAGGTCTTCCAGGGATTGAACGCGTTTACAACTGACTCTTTGATCCAACAGATTTTAAACTAACAAATTTAAATCTCGCGTGATATATTGAAGGAATTAAATGCACATTTTGGTATAGTTTAAAATGTCTACTGAAACAAAAGCTGTTCTAAATATCTTTGCAGGTTGGGAAATAGAAACATATCACTAACGCTCTTTATGAAATTAAATTTGTTAATGTTCACAGTTTTCACCGATTTCCTTGTTCTGCAGTAGATCATCAGATCGAATCAGATGTTTATATATAACTTGAGCCAAAAAAGGACAGAGAAATTATTTTATCGTCAGCAATTTTATGTTCAGTCTCTAATGTAAGCATCACTGTCAGGATTTAGAAATGTAAAATGTGATTTGTGAGGTTCTTTTATAAAGGATAACATCTTTGATAATTTGACTGCACAGGAGCAGTTGATATACTAAACGTTAATATTATTTACTGCCGAGTAATTTTTCTAATAAGTGTGAGCAGAGCAAAGGGGAATATGTGATTGACCCTGAAATTATTCTCAAACGACCTCGCCAGTGGATCTTCATTTAAGTTAAAAACGTAATTGAAGGAGTTAAACTGGAACCAGTGGTTGTGAAAGCAACTAAACGGAAAATTCAGAGAATTACTTCACGTCTTTTCGTATCAGATTTCAAAAAATAATATGCACCGCACATCCCAGATAAAACGACTTCTTATATCATATAACATGTAACATATTCTGTAGGTTGAAAAAAAACATTGGCTCTTCAGTTCTGCGTGAAGCACTTTGATTGTGACCATATAGAAACGGCAATGGTAAAACAATCATATGGGGTCTTCAAATGCAAACTCGATGCAGGTATGGATTCTGTGTAGTACAGTCTGTGTCGAGAATTCTCTGCTGTGGTTTCGTTATTGTTGATTCTGTGCTGTGAGGTTCTGTTTTGTTGAGTCTTAGATATGGATTCTCTTCTGTAGATTCTGTTTTGTGGAGTCTGTGCTATGGATTCTGTGTTGTGGATTCTGTGTTATGGTGGTGATGTTGAGGATTCTCTGTTGTGGATTCTGTGCTGTGGGTTCTCTGTTATGGATTGTGTTGTCTGTTGTGTAGTCGCTGCTGTGGGGGATTGTATGCTACATGGGAGGATGCTAATAAGAATTACGGTTTACGAAGAATATGTATCGTTGCTGAGGCAGGAACAATGTGCTTAACTAACAACTTTTCAAAACGTCAGATACAAGCATGAATACGAAAGAGAAACGGGACAAGCAAGAGCTGCACTTAAATGTTCCTAGTCTGTCAACTATCGTGAGGTTACTTGCGCCCGAATGAGATACAAGAATATTTTGGCCCGCCGTAAGCCATTTCTTTTATTATACCTCCCTGACCAAGGGGAGACATGTTGTTTGTACGTTCTGTGTGTGTGTGTGTGTCTGTGTGTGTGTGTGTGTGTGTCAGACTTGTTTACCAAATGTTGTGTGCAAGATATGCCGAGAACGAAAAGGTGGATCGACTTCAAACTTGATCTGTTTATCTCTTGGGTAGGTCGAACGGTTCTGTCAACCTTTGACGCAAGTCACGTATTAGGGAAGGCGTATGGCGTCATTACGTAAAAATCTTGTGTGCAAAGTTTCTCAGCCACTGAACATCGGCGAAAGTTCGAACTTGGTAGGATTGTTGCTTGGTAGGTCCGGCATCACGTAAACACACACACACACACACACACACACACACACATATATATATATATATATATATATATATATATATATATATATATATATATATATATATATATATGTGTGTGTGTGTGTGTGTGTGTGTTGAACAAGATGTTGTGTGCTGAGGAAAGTCGTATAGAAAGATTCCTTCAACTTTTGTCACGTGTACAACGAGTGGCATATGACGTCATCACGTACAATATGTATATATTTTGAACAAGATTTTGTGTGCAAAATATCTCGATAACGGAAAGAAGTCCTATCGACTGCGAAATATATACGGGTATTACTTGGGTCAGTCGGATGATTCTTTCAACGTCTTACGGATGTAGCCAAATTAACAAAAGCGTATGCCGCCATTTCGTTGAAATCTTATATCGAAGGAAGTTGAAACTTGATGGTAGGTCTGAAAGATTCTGTGAAATTTTGTCGCGAGTAGGACGAACGAAACCGCCACATGACGTCACTACGTACAATATACATGTAATTTGAACAAAATGGTTAATCCTTGGATCAGTCGGACGGTTCTTTCAAATTTAATGAAATTATGAAAGGCGTCATTACGAAAAATTTTTCTGTTGTTCAGCAAAATATCGAAAGTCGGATCGACTTCACACTTGCTGTAGCTACTTGCAACATTAAACTGGTAAAGAAAATTAAGAAAGATGTTTGATATCACCAACATGCACCCCCACCCTCTCGCCTTCCCCATTTTGTGTGTGGCTGTTTGTGTGTGGCTGTCATTGCCTGTATTTGACCGTTTTGTGCGTTACTCACCTACAGCTGTTACGTAAATGTCTAAATGTCACTGAGTCAGGGTTCAGTGTTAGTTGTGGTAAATTAGGAAGTCGTTATCCCTCCTGTCCCACCTAAATGAGTCCTGTGTTTGCGCAGCTATGAAGAAGGTCTTTCTGGTTGATGGGAATGTATGAAGACAAGGTAATATGTGATGGCTATAACTACACCTGGCGTACAGACGGTTACTTTAACCATGAAAAGATTAGGGTTGCGTTTACAGTCGTGCCTACATTATATTGGGGGATGGCAGTTAGCCGAAAAATGGATACCACCTTCAAAACCCGGATAAAAAGATGGGTAATAAAACCTGTTTGGATAAAACGTACGGTAAAACCTGCCTGTCTTAACCAACTTCCAGACCCGGATAGAAATGTAACGTACAGTAAAACTGCTGTAGTGCCTTACTTCCAAAGTAAAACCCGTTTTAGCGACCACCTAGATTCGGATAAAAAAGACGTACAGTAAAGTCTGTTTTAATGACCACCATCTAGTTTTGTTAATCTTTTAATTTTTGATAATGAATTATGATTATGTTTGCAGAAATGACTTTTATTTCGGTATTATGAAAAAAGGAAACTAGTTATGGGGATTAATGGGTTTAGTCGGGGAGGCATATATTTTTGTTTACAAAAATATGAAACTAAAGAGGTGTCGGTTGAAAGTGTGTAATATAAGCCTGTACTCGTATGTTTTGTGTGCAGTGGCGGCTCTAGTTTAAATTGCTGACTAAAGCTCACTGGGACTAAAACCAAACCGGACAGAACCCTATTCCTTCTTATATAGGCGCACAAAACTTCAACTAGGACAAAAGCCATAGCGGATCGAAACACAATATTATTCATGATTTAGTTTTATTTTAGCTGTAGCCTTAAAATACAATGCATATTTTGTTTCAAGTAAAAAAACTGAACAACTCAACAGCTGTAAATATATAAATGAACAAGTGAAAGTCCTGTATTGAATGATTGGGATGGAGACATTTCATCATGCCAAAAAATTTCAGGAACTTTCTTGATTGTAAATCCTTATGAACACCTGTTTTATATCGATTATATATTGAACAGAAAGTGTTTTAATCTCTGAAGTCACATGTTTTGAAAAGTGAGAATATTTGCCTTTCATGTTTGGTCAGATGGTTATCTCTTTATGTTTCTCTTAAGATTTAAGTTGAAGAAAAAAAATGATAGTGTAAATACAGTAAAACCTGCCTACACCGGACAACGGAGGACTGGCCGGTATATCAAGGGTCATATAAACCAATGGGAAAAAAGGGACTGAGAATTCTTGTCCGGTATTGGCAGTTGTCCGGTATTTCAGGGTTTGTCCAGAATGAAGTTTTGCTGTAATTGCACTTTCATCACAGGAATTAATCCCTAAAAGAACGGAATTAAATAGTATGACTATGTGTACTTATAGTGAAATACTTGTAGAATAGTAAACAAAGTTTACGAGTAAAATATGTGAAAAGTTAGAATAATAATAAAATAGAATAATAGCAAAATATTAAGGTATCAAGGTAAGATTATAATCCGAATTTGGGTGGAACAAAACAGCAAAACCACGTGCGTCCTCCAAACTTGAACTTTTAAGTAACTGTTTAACTGGTAATAAAATCATTTCCAACCAGACCGTATTATCTAACTATTTTAAGACAGATGTTTAGCAGCTTTTGCGTTATGTGGTATGTATCTGTTAAATGACTGAAATTAAATTTTTACTGTTTTGTTACAGAGTACGTGCGGCGACGTCGTATAGCAGGATTCACAGATGCCAAAACAGTGTCGGAGATAACGCACACATGTAGGGATGTCAGGTATCAACTGATGAAGCGCGGAGAATACAACCGGAAATGAACTTGTCAATGTTGGAGATAGTGCAAACATGTAGGGATGTCAGGTAACAACTGATCAAGCGCGGAGAATACAACCGGAAATGAGCTTGTCAGTGTTGGAGATAATGCACACATGTAGGGATGTCGGGTATCAGCTGATGAAGCGCAGAGAGCACAGCCGAAAATGAGCTTATGTAGAAATGTAGATGTAGGAAAGGTGTCCGATTGGATAATTTTATCAAGAAACATACAAGTTAATAAAGTGTGTCCCCGGGTATAAGCTGAATTTCTGCGGGTAGTACAATAATATTGTCGGTGTTGGGGATGTAAGGATTCCAGGTATCAACTCTTGAAGTGCAAACAGTAAATCGGAAATAAGCTTGCGAAGTGGAAGATGTTGCGATGTATAGATAAAATAACACTTTGAAGTTTCATTTTTATTAACCCTGATTATTGGATTCTTCTGGCTATGTTCAAAACCTAATATTTTACTGTTTTGTGCATATTTATATATTAATATAAGTAGCGACAAAAGGGTTCATACAAAAAGTGGATAGAGTGCTCTTTAGAGTGTTTTTTTCGTGACATATATTATTCAAAACAAAATATATGTAACGAAAATTGTACATGTGTATATACAAATAATCTACAGACACCGTCTATCTGACAATTCCATCCTAACAGATCAGGTAACACTCTGACATAAGTTTACAATGCAATTAAATCATGTATTGCCCATCAAAAAGAAAACCCGATTGCGAAAAACACCTAAAGCCTCATCGGAGGCGATCTCTGTTTTTGTTTGTTGTATAACAATATGAATTCAGTAATATTGCAAGCTGTTAGCGAATGAAAAAAATCCAAAAACATTTGTGTAACTAGAATTCATCTTATAAAAATAGATTAAAACAGAAAAGAATTTGAATGTGCACTTGTAAGAATGGGGGATTTTTTTCTGGGGTCGTTTCATTTCGGCATTTTTTTTCTAGGATTCCTCTGCCCCATATATTGTCTGGCTATATAATAGATTTACGCATATACTTGAAGGATGGGTTTAATTAGTTGAGCCCTTTACATCACCCTCTCCCCCCTGATTAAGTTTTGATTACTATTTGTAAAAAAAAATCATATGCTTCGACCCGTCCCCTTGCCAAAATTACATTTGCGTCAGAAGAAGGGGGTCAAGAAGTGTATCGGATGTGCTGATCAATTTTAAGAGCCTTCACATGGTCGAAGTTTCGCTTGCCTGCTTTATACAGCGCAATAAGCTGTATAGATCTAAGGGTTTCAGATCTAACGTGAATCATGATAGACGTAACCTGAATGAAGGATTTTTTGCTACTTTAGAAACATTAAGATGTTCGGTATGTAGAGGATGATAATCAGAGGCCTCAAACTTATGAGTCGAGGAGTGACCCGGGGGCACTCTCGTAAAAAGCGCCTACCTTACGTGTCCACGAAAACAAAATTATATCACTTGCTTTAACAAAAGTCAGAGTGCAGTTCCGAAGGAACCCCTTTTTGTGGGAGTATTGAATGAAATTTGCACCCAAGCCCTATTTTGAACAAATTGGCAATCCGCGCCGTCCACAAAGTATCAGATTATCCCCTTTCTCCTCATTATTTTGAAACGCATGGTCAGATATTTGACACCAAATGCCACTCCCGCCCCAAGCGGAAGAGGTCAGACCCTGATTCTTTCTTGGAACTGATCTTTTGGCCTCCCCCTATTGGACTCTAGAGGTTACCTGAAGACCCCGCAACCCTCCACATTGTCAGATAATGTGTTTAAGTGAGAAGAAATCATTCTTTTTTGGAGCAGTTGCCTGAATTTTAACTCATACAGTTCTAAAACATGTCAGCATTAAAATACAAAGTTTTTTTTGTTTTGTTTTGTTCTAACAATGACAACATGGAAATGCAGTGGGTGGCTGTCAAAGTTATTTTATTCTGACCGTGACAGCACGGAAGTACAGCGATTGTTTGTCTCGTTTTTTTTCCGTTAAACGTATAAAAGCATGGTCATACAGAGGTTGTCTGTCGCCCCTTCTGTTCCAACCATGAAAGTATACACCCCATGTATCTGTATGGGCTGGCTTGGTACTGTTTCTGATGTATTTAACCGCATCTTCGCCAAGAAGCACTACGAAGTCAGAAGGGGCATACAGAAAGGGACAATAATCAATAATTAGATTGATTAATGTTGCGATAGTTAAACATTTGTATAAATCCAATGCCTCAGTTATAATAAGATTAATAATAATTATACTATGGTTTATAAAAATCGAGTTGGTAGAAAAGGAGGTGGGGTCATATTATATGTGTCAAATGCTTTTAAATTTAAGATTGTTGATTCATTTTCTTTAGCCGTTGATGGACTCTTTGAAAGTATAACTATCGAACTACTGGTCCAAAATCAAAGAAATATAATGGTTAGCTGTGTTTATAAAACCCCTGGAAGTTGCATTGAAACTTTCAGTGGACATATTGAACAATTCCTAGATCAGTTTAAAAATGAAAAGTCCATACTCTTATGTGGAAACTTTAATATTAATTTGCTGAATTATGAATCACATGTTGGTACAAAGGCATTTGTTGACTTATTATATAGCTTCGGAATGTATCCATTAATAAATAAGCCCACACGTGTAACGCTCGACAGTGCTACAGTAATAGATAATATCTTTTCAAATATGTTAGTTAAAAGTTTCAATGGTATCTTAATTGAAGACTCAGTTAGCGATCATTTACCTGTTTTTACGTTTCTTGATTATGGCGAATCAGCCCGAGTAAACAAAAAAACCTATACATATACCAGAAAAGTTAATGAGGATAGTATTAGAAGTTTAAACAGTGAATTGCTTAACCATGATTGGTGTGATATTTACAACTGTAATGATGTTAATGTTGCTTATAATAATTTTATTGATGTATTTAAATTGCTGTATGACAAGCATTGTCCACGGAAAAAAGTACAAGTATATAGTAAATCGTTTAACACACCATGGCTAACTAAAGGTGTTATGAAATGTATTAAACGTAAAAATAACCTGCACAGAAAATTTGTTAAAAACAGAAACTCAAGTTCTGAAACCAAGTATAAATCATATCGTAATCGCTTAACAACTCTCATGCGATATTGTAAAAAAAAGTATTACAGCGATCTACTCCAAAAACTTCAAAACAATGCCAAAGCAACTTGGCGAGTTCTTAATTCTGTGATTAAAAAGAAGTGTACGACTCCAGTGACTCCTGAATATTTTATAAATGAAAAAGGTGAACATATTACAAACAGAAATGATATTGCTAATGGCTTCAATAGATTTTTCGTCAATGTTGGACCAAAACTGGCGGAAAAAATTCAGTCGCCGAAATCTAGCAGCAGTGTATTAGATTATCTTAAACCAGGACCAAACAATTCATTATTTTTATGTCCTGTATTGGGGGAGGAAGTTGTTAGTTTGATCAGTAAATTTCAAAGTAAGAAATCCTTGGATTGTGATAATGTTGATATGTGTATGGTTAAAAAAATCATACAAGGTATTGTTAAACCCCTCACGCACCTTTGTAATGTATCCTTTCAAACGGGCACTTTCCCGGACAGAATGAAGATTGCAAAAATTGTTCCTTTGTTTAAATCTGGCAACTGTTCATTGTTCACAAATTATAGGCCCGTTTCACTGCTACCTCAAATCTCCAAAATACTTGAGAAATTGTTTCACTTGCGTCTCATGAAATATATTGAATCCAATAACTTATTCTCTGCTAGTCAATATGGGTTTAGAAATAAAAGGTCAACGTCATTAGCATTAGTCGATTTAACTGAGGAAATTACTGAAGCTATTGATAATAAGAAAATTACTATTGGTGTTTTTATTGATCTGAAAAAAGCTTTTGACACAATTAATTATGAATTACTATTGAAAAAGCTGCATTATTATGGTGTTAGAGGGCTATCCAATAAGTGGATTTCTAGTTACCTGACAGGCAGGAAACAATTTGTAAAATTTAATGATTCTGATTCTGATATGTTACCAATCACTTGTGGTGTACCTCAAGGATCTATTTTAGGCCCACTCCTATTTGTTTTATACATCAATGACTTAGGAAATCTCTCAAATATTCTGAAGTTTGTGCTTTTTGCTGATGACACGAACTTGTTCCTATCTGGTAATAATATTGTGGAAATCTGTGAATCTATGAATGTAGAACTAGAGAATATAAATATGTGGTTTAAACTCAACAAACTGTCGCTCAACGTGTTAAAGAGAAATTATATGGTTTTTACAAATAAGCCTTCTTTTGAAAATTTTACCCTAAAAATTGATGAATATGAAATAGACAGAGTGTATGTAACCAAGTTCTTAGGTGTTCTGGTTGACAGTAGGCTGACTTGGTCCAATCATATTTTGAATATCAAACAAAAACTCTCGAAATGTACTGGTGTTATATATAAATGTAGAGACATTTTAGATGTTGGTGCGCTACGCACATTATACTGTTCTCTCTTCCTACCGTATATCTCTTACTGTGTTGAAGTGTGGGGTACTGCTTATAAATGTGCAACAAAATGCATCTCTTTACTCCAGAAAAAAATAGTTAGAATTCTTTGCAAAGTTAACAAATACGATCCCACAAATTCTCTGTTTCTTTATTTAAAGTTATTAAAGTTTTATGATTTAGTTGATTTTAGAGTGTCTACTGTAATGTATAAAGCTTATTTGGGTGACTTGCCCGAAAATATTCAATGCAAAGTAGCTATTAGAGACGCTAACTCGAAATACTCATTAAGAAGCATTGGGAAATTTAAGACCAAGTATGCAAGAACGTCCTTAAAAGGTCGTTGTGTATGTATTTATGGTATCGCTCTTTTTAATACTTTACCGGATGATGTCAAAAGTGCAAAAAACTTCTGCATGTTCAAAAAATTGTACAAGAAAAATGTCTTTCTTCAGTATGAAAACAGTCTTTAATAACGACTAGTAAAGGTACCTGTATTAGTTCCAAGACGGCTTACGCTTAACTAGAATGGGTGAGGTTTGTTCTAAATGTGGTAGTTCCAGTGTTTTTTCGATGCTATCATGAGGTAAATTTGGGTTCAGTCTAATGGCGATTTCGTTCTATAAGCATTTGCTTACTGAAATCGCCTTTTCCTCTGTTCAGAAATTTCTATGTAATATTATGATTCATGTATATGTATATATATATTTGCTCAGCTCTGTATTCAGATGAATAAATCAAATCAAATGTTAAATGTTAAATGTTAAAAAAAAAAATAAGGGGAGATATAATTAGTTTTCCAGAGGGAGAGAGACACCAGATGTGCTTCTGTCACAGCTATAGTCATATAATATAATTTCTGCAGACCGTTTATAGTTTTGAAGAGTTCTGTGGCACTAAAACTATCTAAATACCGGAATTCAACTTCGCTAAAATAAAATAAAACAAGTGTACCAGTGAACTGGTTAAGTCTCCAGCCGCACCTCCGTTTTTTGAAATAAAACAGTTTGATTGAACTTGACCGTTGACCCAAGGTCACCATAACCTAATCAGGTCAAGATCCTTAGCTTTCCAACTCAGCTGCCAATTTTAGTTGTAATCCGTCCAGTCGAACTTGACCTATCGTGTTAACAACAGCGTGCACATGACGCACAACCTGAGTTATTGTGCCCCCCCCCCAAAAAAAAAAATAATAATAATAAAATAAAACAAGTATACCAGTGAACTGGTTAAGTCCACCGCCACACCTCCGTTTTTGAAATAAAACAGTTCGAGTTACCTTGACCTTTGACCAAAGGTCACCAAAACCTAATCAGGTCAAGATCCTTAGCTTCCCAACCCAGCTGCACACCTCCAGTACACGCTCTCTCCGTGTACAACAGAAAAAATCCCTTTAATAGTGACTGAGATCTGGCGCGTAAAAACTTACCACTATACATAGGGGCAATTGCACATTTTCACTACATCCAAAAATTTTGGCAATTTTTTAATTTTTGAGAAAAACAAAAAATAACCACGCGTTGCACACCTCCAGTATATGTACTTTGTGCAAGAAAGAAATGAAATCGCTGTATTAGATACTGAAATATGGCGCGTACAAACTTAACACTATAAGAGGTGGTTATCACACATTTTTACAACATTTAAAAAATCTGGCAATTTTTCAATTTTCCGCAAAAATAAAAAAACAATCACGCGTTGCACACCTCCAATATGCACTCTCTCTCTCTCTCTCTCTCTCTCTCTCTCTCTCTCTCTCTCTCTCTCTCTCTCTCTCTCTGTGCCAGAGAAAAATAAAATTCCTTTAATATTGACTGAGATCTAGCTCGTACAAACTGACGACTATACATGGGGGCAATTGTACATTTTCACAACATTTCAAAACTCTGGCAATTTTTCATTTTTTGAGAAAAATAAACCACGCGTTGCACACCTCCAATATTTGTACTCTCTCTCTGCAAGAAAGAAATGAAATAACTGTATTAGTTACTGAGATATGGCGCGTACTTAACACTATAGATGGAGACGGACAGACGGACGGACACGGCCCGTTTCATAAGTTCCCCGCTCCGCGCCACGCGCGGTGGCGGGGGACTAATAACACAAGAGAGCAAAGCTCTTCATTTCAGAGTGTCCATCTCGAATATCGTTTAAGATATGTATTGGGCTTTTCTTCATTTATTTTTAGCAGAGTAATAATAGTAACATCAAACACATTATAACCTAAAAAACTCCAAATTGACAACTAGTAACGAAACATTTCATCCAAACCAAGATTTACTAATCATTTCCTTAAAAGAAAATATTCCACGTATTCGTTGCCGTAGGATTTTAAAATAATCTATGTAACAATTACTATCAAATTATTTATGTTTCTCAATAAAATAAACCTGATTACGGTTTCGGTTAAGAGAAAGCGTTTTTCTCTTATGAATTCAGTAAAATCGCATTCCTAAATTATTACAATTAGCATAACAACTTTGAATTTAGTCGTTGCTGAAATGCAACACAAGATAGATCTTTATTTCATAGTTTTCATCCCAGATAGCGTTTAACATGTATAGTGATCTTTTCTTTATTTATTTTTTAACATAGTAATTTATAAAACTAAACATTTCAAATTTTCAAAAGTGGTATCTATGAACCACGCATTTTATTAAAACTATGATGAATCAGTTAAAAAATGAAAAAGACCGGTCATTGACTGAAAACTAAATATTTCAAGCATTCGTTACTTTAATATAATTATCGATGTTACAATTATTCTAAAATTATTTGTATTGCTCAACGTAATCAAAGAAACCGATTACGATCTCGGTTACAGAAGGAACATTTTGTTTGTTGCATAAAAATTTATAAATTCAGTAGAATCGCAAGCTGTTAGCGAATAAAAAATCGAAAATCATTCATGTATTCAGGACAAATGTGTGGTTTTCATTCATCAGTGATAACGTTAAACATGAGAACTTTAAATTTAGTCGCATAAAGAATAGATTAAAACAGCAGAGGAATTAAATATAAACATCTGTAAGAAGATTTCGAGTAGTAGGAAAGTAAGGATTCCACTGCAGTAAAGATTCCACTGCAGTAAGGATTCCACTGCAGGAAGTGACGTAATTCCCCCCCCCCTAGGCGAGCAACATTCTATCAAGTCAGCACGCTAAGTTACACACAGGAATTTGATCACATGCAAAATCGGTTTGCCACAGGACAGGTGGCAAAAATCAAGAAATGACAAAGTTCACAGCGTGAGAAACAATTCCACTAGGACAGGTGGCAAAAATCAACAGATGAAAGAGCTCACAGCTGAGAAACAATTGAAGTAAGAGGCAAACCGTGAGACTTTCTCACAGGGAGAGAGGCAGCAAATAGCAGGCAGAGAGTAAGTCGACCTCTCCCCCACCCCCCCCCCCCCCCGGGGTCGAATTTGCGATTTGTCCATATTTTTCCGTTTCAGACAATTCTAAACATTTTTGGTTTTTTTGGGTCGACCTCCCCCCCCCCCCCCCCCCCCGGGGTCGAAGTTGTTATTTTTGCATATTTGTCCGTTTCAGACAATTCTAAGCATTTTTTTGGGTCGACTTCCCCCCCCCCCCCCCCCCCGCGGTCGAATTTGCGATTTGTGCATATTTTTCCGTTTCAGACAATTCTAAACATTTTTGGTTTTTGGGTCGACCTCCCCCCCCCCCCCGGGGGTCGAATTTGCGATTTTTGCATATTTATCCGTTTCAGACAATTCTAGACATTTTTGGTTTTTGTTCCCTTTTATGACTCTGTAACATTATGTGACAACATGTGACTGTGACATCATGTGACTCTGTGACATTATGACTTTTTTGTTGTTTTACATAGTAACTACATTTCTATGTCTATTTTCACTGATAATATTTAATTAGTCATATTTCAATGATTCCATTACAATAACCACACGCACACAGCATAGGAATAAGTATATGAAAGGTCTCAGACTGTGGGGAGGAAACAGATCGATAAATTTCAGAGTGCACTCGTTCAGAGTGTGGGAACGATTAATAAATTTGAGAAGGAATGGGATTTTCCCTACGTTAAGCCCAATGTTATGTTTTATGTTATAGTAGTTGGAAAATGACACTTCTAAAGCACATTTAACAAATGTAGTTCTTGGAAAACATATAATGTATAAAATAAATTTTAACATTTTACGAAGCTACTTATTCGAATGTTCTAAAGTTATAGTAGTGCGAAAATGGTATTTCAAAACCAAATTTAACAAATTTAGTTTTTAACAACAAATAATATATAATATAAGTTTGAACATTTTAGCATGCTTCTTATTCGAATGTTCTAAAGCTATAGTAGTAGGAAAATGGTGGTTCTAGACCAAATTTAAGCCCCATTCGAAACACCTGTTTCATTTATTTTTTGAAACATATTACGTCATAGTATTGTTCAACAATTTTTGAACAAGTTCAACAAATTGTTCAACAAGTTGTTCAACATGTTCAACATGTTCAGCAAGTTGTTGTCCAACAATTTGTATATAAAGCAATGTCTAAAGACTTTCTCATCATTTGAATAGTGCAGGTTGAACTGAAAGGATGTATAAATGTGACATTTGTTCGAAATCTTACAATTGGCCACAAAGTCTTAAAAGACACTTAAAGGTTGCTCACAATTCAGAAGTGGATGAAGAATCGGATATGGAAACCCTGTAAAACTACCTTTCACGGAAACTTTAGATGAGTCTTCTATGGAAAGTCAAAGCGTCAATATAGCTGAAAAGAATGCACATGCTTGTACAGAATGTGGTGCATTATACAACAGCAAAGAAGCTTTGCTCAAACATATGGAGGGGTGTGGTAAAGATGTTGATGACAGGAGTTCTGAAAGTGAGTCAGAAACAGACTCTGAAAGTGAGTCAGAAATAGAATCTGTTTGGCATGATATGGTTCAAGAAGTCTACGATGACTATGATGACAAATTTCAAGAAAAGGTTTTAGAATATGAAGAACAAGGACTTGAAGATGCGCGTGAAATAGCAAGTTATGACCTTCGACCCATTTATAAGCATGGACTAAAACATCTGTTTATGAGACTGTTCAACTATACCCGGCGTTTAGAACAAAGCCAACATTATCAAAAGATTTTAGAGGACTTTAATTACTTTGTTAATGAAAAACATTATAAGTATTCAAAGGCACTAAAGGCGGCTATAAGGAAAAACAATACATTCTTTGAAGAGCCACTAGATATGGAGGGGGAGGAGGATGGTAGCAGTGCCGAAGAAAGTGGCATGGACAGTGAGGTGCAACAGAGTGAAACAGATGCAGAAGAATTATAATTAATTTTGTATTATTATGTATTATATTCAAGTATTGTATCATTATGTATTATATCCAAGTATTGTATGAGAAAAATAAATAAGTTGAAAAGCATCATATGTGTTTCTTTTATTTAATATTACAAATATTTGCAATTATGATAAAAACAAAACTATTTCAAATACATGTTATGCTAATACATGTACCTACTCATAAGAACTTAAATTGGTAAGTTTACAAATGTTATAAAATCTGACTTTACATCAACATAGATAATGTTAATTCATTTCATAGTCATACTGTTAAAATTGTTTTCAGTCACATATGACTTTCTACTCCACCATCTTCTGACAGTCACTACATTTATACACATCCATTTTCTGAAGCATGAGATCCACTGAAGTCATTTGCTTCTTCAGCATTTCCCAGTCTTTCAATGACAACAAAATTCCCTTCTTGGTAGGATATAACCTCCCAGATGCATGATTCGTAATATATTTACGAATGTTAACCATCACTTTCTGTTGGTATTTCACCAATTTAATATATGTTTCTCCATTAATGGGTATCATAACCAGTGAATCGTCTACACGCATCTTCTTCATGGTGGTATCAGCTTTACGCTCCGATTCTCGCTTCATATTAGGCTCTGTCTTAATTTTTCGCATTTTACACGGCGTCGTCTTAGCTGGTAACTCATCTCGTTTTATCTTTCTAAAATGTGGTCGCTTTTGACACTGCTGATGTGACTTCACCTTGGAATTTACCATGGGCATTGCCTTAGACTTTGCTGTAGGTATTGTCTCAGGCTTAGCTATAAAATTTTCTGCAGGCATTGCCATAGATGGTAGTTGTTGTTCACTCACTGTAGACATGTTCACTCTTCAGTATCTTGATACATAATGTACGTTATGTCTGAGGACAGGTGCCTTTTATGCTCGATAGTGAGTTGTCTTAATATGTTGAACAACAACTTGTTGAACATGTTGAACAACTTGTTAAACAACAACTTGCTAAACATGTTCAACATGTTCAACATGTTCAACAATATTGTTGAACTTGTTCAAAAATTGTTGAACAATACTATGACGTAATATGTTTCAAAAAATAAATGAAACAGGTGTTTCGAATGGGGCTTGTCAAAAACTAAATTTGTTAAATTTGGTCTAGAACCACCATTTTCCTACTACTATAGCTTTAGAACATTAGAATAAGTAGCATGCTTAAATGTTCAAACTTATTTTATATGTTTTGTTGTTAAAAACTAAATTAGTTAAATTTGGTTTTGAAATACCATTTTCGCACTACTATAACTTTTGAACATTCGAATAAGTAGCTTCGTAAAATGTTAAAACTTATTTTATACATTATATGTTTTCCAAGAACTACATTTGTTAAATGTGCTTTAGAAGTGTCATTTTCCAACTACTATAACATAAAACATAACATTGGGCTTAACGTAGGGAAAATCCCATTCCTTCTCAAATTTATTGATCGTTCCCACACTCTGAACGCGTGCACTCTGAAATTTATCGATCGGTTTCCTTCCCACACTCTTAACGAGTGCACTCTGAAATTTATTGATCGGTTTCCTCCCCACACTCTGAACGAGTGCACTCTGAAATTTATCGATCTGTTTCCTCCCCACAGTCTGAGACCTTTCATATACTTATTCCTATGCTGTGTGTGTGTGTGGTTATTGTAATGGAATCATTGAAATATGACTAATTAAATATTATCAGTGAAAATAGACCTAGAAATGTAGTTACTATGTAAAATAACAAAAAAAGTCATAGAGTCACATAATGTCACAGAGTCACATGATGTCAAAGTCACATGTTGTCACATAATGTTACAGAGTCACAAAAGTGAACAAAAACCAAGAATTTGTAGAATTGTCTGAAACGGATAAATATGCAAAAATCGCAAATTTGACCCCGGGGGGAGGGAGGTCGACCCAAAAAACCAAAAATGTTTAGAATTGTCTGAAACGGAAAAATATGCACAAATCGCAACTTCGACCCCGGGGGGGGGGGGGAGGGGGGAGGTCGACTTACTCTGTGCCTGCAACTCTCTGCCTCTCTCCCTGTGAGAAAGTCTCACGGTTTGCCTCTTACTTTAATTGTTTATCACGCCGTGAGCTCTTTCATCTGTTGATTTTTGCCACCTGTCCTAGTGGAATTGTTTCTCACTCTGTGAACTTTGTCATTTCTTGATTTTTGCCACCTGTCCTGTGGCAAACCGATTTTGCATGTGATCAAATTCCTGTGTGTAACTTAGCGTGCTGACTTGATAGAATGTTGCTCGCCTAGGGGGGGAGGAATTACGTCACTTCCTGCAGTGGAATCCTTACTGCAGTGGAATCCTTACTGCAGTGGAATCCCTGCTGCAGTGGAATCCTTATTTTCCTACTACTATTTCGTTTTGTGACTTTCTCTTACGTAGTTTTTGTGAAACCTATCTTTGCGATTTCAAATCTTTCATTAAATACAGAACGCCATTTGTTGAGAAATCTCTCTAATATGCGATAGTTATACGTTTGCATGAATCAAACGCCTCAGTATAATTAGATTTATAAACTCTTGAGAAATGTGCCTTGTAAAGGGAGAGGGACACTTTATATGATTTAAAATGTTTAGTGACGTTAAGTTGTATATTTGTTTTCCATAGTTAAATCAAAATAGTTCAATCGTTAACGAAAAAAGTATAAAAACTATTGGGACAGGAATATTTTACACACCACAATTGGGAGTCGACAATAAAGCATACTTACCTGGCATAGGAGATACCGTGATCCTGAAGGCGGTTCCCCCAGGGTGAGGCCTTTTCATTGCACTTCGATTGGGCTGACCCTTGCGATTACCCCAAATGCGGGTAACTCGGGTGCGTAATTTGTGATAGCGAGGGACTGCGTTCGCGCTTTCCCTCTTATATTCAATAGCAATGTAATTCTTTATCAGCAATAGCCCTCTCTAATTACATATTGTTGATTGCGCTAGTTTTCCTATTATCGACATTCCGTTAGCAATCTGATACTATGCTGTTACATCTCTTCTTAATTTTTCAAAATAATCTAAATAAGCATCATATTTTTCGCTATTCTCTTATGTAGTTTCTTTTCACAAATACCATGGTTTCTACTTGCCCTTCTCACAGCATTTTCTTTAAGGCTATGCTCCCGTCACAATAATAGGCACACTATGCGATTTCTGCAGAATGTTCGCGATGTGATAATTTTGAAGGCTTGTGTGGTACGTGCATCTCTTCTTAAAATTTTCTAAGAACTGAAATTTTAATTTTGCTGCAATAGCCCTCTCTAATTACATATTGTTGATTGCCCCAGTTTCCCTATTATCGACTTTTCATCAAATTTCGCCACGTCTAATTTTACCCCATTCCGTTAACAATCTGATACTATGATGATACATCTCTTCTTATTTTTCAAAATCATCTCAATAAGCATCATATTTTTCGCTGTTCTCTTACGTGGTTTCTTTTCTCAAAAAACACCGTTTGTACTTGCCCTTCTCACAGCAGTTTCTTTAAGGCTATGCTCCAGTCACAATAGTAGTCACACCATGTAATTTCTGAAGAATGTTCGCGGTGTGATAATTATGAAGGTTTGTGTGTTACGTGCATCTCTTCTTAAAATTTTCTAAGAACTGAAATTTTAATTTTGCTGAAATGCAACACAAGATAGATCTTTATTTCATAGTTTTCATCCCAGATATCGTTTAACATGTATAGTGATCTTTTCTTTATTTAATTTTAGCATAGTAATTTATAAAACTAAACATTTGAACTCTTCAAAAGTGGTATCTGTGAACCACGCATTTTATTAAAACTATGATGAATCAGTTAAAAAGTGAACAATCCCTAGTCATTGACTGAAAGCTAAATATTCCAAGCATTCGTTTCTTTAATACTGTAAAATTATCGATGTTACAATTATTCTAAAATTATTTACATTATTCAACGTAATCAAAGAAAGCGATTACGATCTCGGTTACAGAAGAAACATTTGTTTGTTGTACAAAAATTTTTAAATTCAGTTGAATCGCAAACTGTTAGTGAAAATCATTCATGCATTCATTACAAATGTTATTTTTATATCAGTGATAATGTTAAATATGAGTACTTTGAATTTAGTTATATAGAGAAAAGATTAAAACAGCAGAGCAATTAAATATGAAAATCTGAAAGAAGATTTTGTTTTGTGACTTTCTCATACGTTGTTTTTACTAAAACTAAGTTTGCGATTTCAAATGCTTCATTTAGTGACGTTAAATGTATTTAAATTCCATAATCAAATCAAAATAGTTAAATCGTTAACGAAAAAAGTATAAAAACTATTGGGACAGGAATATTTTACACACCACAATTGGGAGTCGACAATGTTGAATATATGCGCTCAGTTTTGACGATAAAGCATACTTACCTGGCACAGGGGATACCGTGATCCTGAAGGCGGTTCCCCCAGGGTGAGGCCTTTTCATTGCACTTCGATTGGGCTGACCCCTGCGATTACCCCAAATGCGGGTAACTCGGGTGCGTAATTTGTGATGGCGAGGGACTGCGTTCGCGCTTTTCCTCTTATATTCAATAGCAATGTAGTTCTTTATCAGCAATGGCCCTCTCTAATTGCATAGTGTTGATTGCCCCGGATTCCCTATTATCGACTTTTCATCAAATTTCGCCACGTCTAATTTTACCCCATTCCGTTAACAATCTGATACTATGATGTTACATCTCTTCTTATTTTCCAAATCATCTAAATAAGTATCATATTTTTCGCTGTTCTCTTACGTGGTTTCTTTTTTCAAAAAACACCGTTTGTACTTGCCCTTCTCACAGCAGTTTCTTTAAGGCTATGCTCCAGTCACAATAATAGTCACACCATGTAATTTCTGAAGAATGTTCGCGGTGTGATATTTATGAAGGTTTGTGTGGTACGTGCATCTCTTCTTAAAATTTTCTAAGAACTGAAATTTTAATTTTGCTGAAATGCAACACAAGATAGATCTTTATTTCATAGTTTTCATCCCAGATATCGTTTAAAATGTATAGTGATCTTTTCTTTATTTAATTTTAGCATAGTAATTTATAAAACTAAACATTTGAACTTTTCAAAAGTGGTATCTGTGAACCACACATTTTATTAAAACTATGATGAATCAGTTAAAAAGTGAACAATCCCTAGTCATTGACTGAAAGCTAAATATTCAAAGCATTCGTTTCTTTAATACTGTAAAATTATCGATGTTACAATTATTCTAAAATTATTTACATTATTCAACGTAATCAAAGAAAGCGATTACGATCTCGGTTACAGAAGAAACATTTGTTTGTTGTACAAAAATTTTTAAATTCAGTTGAATCGCAAACTGTTAGCGAAAATCATTCATGCATTCATTACAAATGTTATTTTTATATCAGTGATAATGTTAAACATGAGTACTTTAAATTTAGTTATATAGAGAAAAGATTAAAACAGCAGAGGAATTTAATATGAAAATCTGAAAGAAGATTTTGTTTTGTGACTTTCTCATACGTTGTTTTTACTAAAACTAAGTTTGCGATTTCAAATGCTTCATTAAATATACAACGCAATTTGTTGAGAAATGTCTCTAATATGCGATAGATATACGTTTGCATGAATCAAACGCCTCAGTATAATTAGATTTATAAACTCTTGAGAAATGTTCCTTGTAAAGGGAGAGGGACACATTATATATTTCAAAACATTTAGTGACGTTAAGTGTATTTAAATTCCATAATCAAATCAAAATAGTTCAATCGTTAACGAAAAAAGTATAAAAACTATTGGGACAGGAATATTTTACACACCACAATTGGGAGTCGACAATGTTGAATATATGCGCTCAGTTTTGACGATAAAGCATACTTACCTGGCACAGGGGATACCGTGATCCTGAAGGCGGTTCCCCCAGGATGAGGCCTTTTCATTGCACTTCGATTGGGCTGACCCCTGCGATTACCCCAAATGCGGATAACTCGGGTGCGTAATTTGTGATAGCGAGGGACTGCGTTCGCGCTTTCCCTCTTATATTCAATAGCAATGTAATTCTTTATCAGCAATGGCCCTCTCTAATTGCATAGTGTTGATTGCCCCAGTTTCCCTATTATCGACTTTTCATCAAATTTCGCCACGTCTAATTTTACCCCATTCCGTTAACAATCTGATACTATGATGTTACATCTCTTCTTATTTTCCAAATCATCTAAATAAGTATCATATTTTTCGCTGTTCTCTTACGTGGTTTCTTGTTTCAAAAAACACCGTTTGTACTTGCCCTTCTCACAGCAGTTTCTTTAAGGCTATGCTCCAGTCACAATAATAGTCACACCATGTAATTTCTGAAGAATGTTCGCGGTGTGATATTTATGAAGGTTTGTGTGGTACGTGCATCTCTTCTTAAAATTTTCTAAGAACTGAAATTTTAATTTTGCTGAAATGCAACACAAGATAGATCTTTATTTCATAGTTTTCATCCCAGATATCGTTTAAAATGTATAGTGATCTTTTCTTTATTTAATTTTAGCATAGTAATTTATAAAACTAAACATTTGAACTTTTCAAAAGTGGTATCTGTGAACCACGCATTTTATTAAAACTATGATGAATCAGTTAAAAAGTGAACAATCCCTAGTCACTGACTGAAAGCTAAATATTAAAAGCATTCGTTTCTTTAATACTGTAAAATTATCGATGTTACAATTATTCTAAAATTATTTACATTATTCAACGTAATCAAAGAAAGCGATTACGATCTCGGTTACAGAAGAAACATTTGTTTGTTGTACAAAAATTTTTAAATTCAGTTGAATCGCAAACTGTTAGCGAAAATCATTCATGCATTCATTACAAATGTTATTTTTATATCAGTGATAATGTTAAACATGAGTACTTTAAATTTAGTTATATAGAGAAAAGATTAAAACAGCAGAGGAATTTAATATGAAAATCTGAAAGAAGATTTTGTTTTGTGACTTTCTCATACGTTGTTTTTACTAAAACTAAGTTTGCGATTTCAAATGCTTCATTAAATATACAACGCAATTTGTTGAGAAATGTCTCTAATATGCGATAGATATACGTTTGCATGAATCAAACGCCTCAGTATAATTAGATTTATAAACTCTTGAGAAATGTTCCTTGTAAAGGGAGAGGGACACATTATATATTTCAAAACATTTAGTGACGTTAAGTGTATTTAAATTCCATAATCAAATCAAAATAGTTCAATCGTTAACGAAAAAAGTATAAAAACTATTGGGACAGGAATATTTTACACACCACAATTGGGAGTCGACAATGTTGAATATATGCGCTCAGTTTTGACGATAAAGCATACTTACCTGGCACAGGGGATACCGTGATCCTGAAGGCGGTTCCCCCAGGGTGAGGCCTTTTCATTGCACTTCGATTGGGCTGACCCCTGCGATTATCCCAAATGCGGGTAACTCGGGTGCGTAATTTGTGATAGCGAGGGACTGCGTTCGCGCTTTCCCTCTTATATTCAATAGCAATGTAATTCTTTATCAGCAATGGCCCTCTCTAATTGCATAGTGTTGATTGCCCCAGTTTCCCTATTATCGACTTTTCATCAAATTTCGCCACGTCTAATTTTACCCCATTCCGTTAACAATCTGATACTATGATGTTACATCTCTTCTTATTTTCCAAATCATCTAAATAAGTATCATATTTTTCGCTGTTCTCTTACGTGGTTTCTTTTTTCAAAAAACACCGTTTGTACTTGCCCTTCTCACAGCAGTTTCTTTAAGGCTATGCTCCAGTCACAATAATAGTCACACCATGTAATTTCTGAAGAATGTTCGCGGTGTGATATTTATGAAGGTTTGTGTGGTACGTGCATCTCTTCTTAAAATTTTCTAAGAACTGAAATTTTAATTTTGCTGAAATGCAACACAAGATAGATCTTTATTTCATAGTTTTCATCCAAGATATCGTTTAAAATGTATAGTGATCTTTTCTTTATTTAATTTTAGCATAGTAATTTATAAAACTAAACATTTGAGCTTTTCAAAAGTGGTATCTGTGAACCACGCATTTTATTAAAACTATGATGAATCAGTTAAAAAAATACAATCCCTAGTCATTGACTGAAAGCTAAATATTCAAAGCATTCGTTTCTTTAATACTGTAAAATTATCGATGTTACAATTATTCTAAAATTATTTACATTATTCAACGTAATCAAAGAAAGCGATTACGATCTCGGTTACAGAAGAAACATTTGTTTGTTGTACAAAAATTTTTAAATTCAGTTGAATCGCAAACTGTTAGCGAAAATCATTCATGCATTCATTACAAATGTTATTTTTATATCAGTGATGATGTTAAACATGAGTACTTTAAATTTAGTTATATAGAGAAAAGATTAAAACAGCAGAGGAATTTAATATGAAAATCTGATAGAAGATTTTGTTTTGTGACTTTCTCATACGTTGTTTTTACTAAAACTAAGTTTGCGATTTCAAATGCTTCGTTAAATATACAACGCAATTTGTTGAGAAATGTCTCTAATATGCGATAGATATACGTTTGCATGAATCAAACGCCTCAGTATAATTAGATTTATAAACTCTTGAGAAATGTTCCTTGTAAAGGGAGAGGGACACATTATATATTTCAAAATATTTAGTGACGTTAAGTGTATTTAAATTCCATAATCAAATCAAAATAGTTCAATCGTTAACGAAAAAAGTATAAAAACTATTGGGACAGGAATATTTTACACACCACAATTGGGAGTCGACAATGTTGAATATATGCGCTCAGTTTTGACGATAAAGCATACTTACCTGGCACAGGGGATACCGTGATCCTGAAGGCGGTTCCCCCAGGATGAGGCCTTTTCATTGCACTTCGATTGGGCTGACCCCTGCGATTACCCCAAATGCGGGTAACTCGGGTGCGTAATTTGTGATAGCGAGGGACTGCGTTCGCGCTTTCCCTCTTATATTCAATAGCAATGTAATTCTTTATCAGCAATGGCCCTCTCTAATTGCATAGTGTTGATTGCCCCAGTTTCCCTATTATCGACTTTTCATCAAATTTCGCCACGTCTAATTTTACCCCATTCCGTTAACAATCTGATACTATGATGTTACATCTCTTCTTATTTTCCAAATCATCTAAATAAGTATCATATTTTTCGCTGTTCTCTTACGTGGTTTCTTTTTTCAAAAAACACCGTTTGTACTTGCCCTTCTCACAGCAGTTTCTTTAAGGCTATGCTCCAGTCACAATAATAGTCACACCATGTAATTTCTGAAGAATGTTCGCGGTGTGATATTTATGAAGGTTTGTGTGGTACGTGCATCTCTTCTTAAAATTTTCTAAGAACTGAAATTTTAATTTTGCTGAAATGCAACACAAGATAGATCTTTATTTCATAGTTTTCATCCAAGATATCGTTTAAAATGTATAGTGATCTTTTCTTTATTTAATTTTAGCATAGTAATTTATAAAACTAAACATTTGAACTTTTCAAAAGTGGTATCTGTGAACCACGCATTTTATTAAAACTATGATGAATCAGTTAAAAAAATACAATCCCTAGTCATTAACTGAAAGCTAAATATTCAAAGCATTCGTTTCTTTAATACTGTAAAATTATCGATGTTACAATTATTCTAAAATTATTTACATTATTCAACGTAATCAAAGAAAGCGATTACGATCTCGGTTACAGAAGAAACATTTGTTTGTTGTACAAAAATTTTTAAATTCAGTTGAATCGCAAACTGTTAGCGAAAATCATTCATGCATTCATTACAAATGTTATTTTTATATCAGTGATAATGTTAAACATGAGTACTTTAAATTTAGTTATATAGAGAAAAGATTAAAACAGCAGAGGAATTTAATATGAAAATCTGATAGAAGATTTTGTTTTGTGACTTTCTCATACGTTGTTTTTACTAAAACTAAGTTTGCGATTTCAAATGCTTCGTTAAATATACAACGCAATTTGTTGAGAAATGTCTCTAATATGCGATAGATATACGTTTGCATGAATCAAACGCCTCAGTATAATTAGATTTATAAACTCTTGAGAAATGTTCCTTGTAAAGGGAGAGGGACACATTATATATTTCAAAACATTTAGTGACGTTAAGTGTATTTAAATTCCATAATCAAATCAAAATAGTTCAATCGTTAACGAAAAAAGTATAAAAACTATTGGGACAGGAATATTTTACACACCACAATTGGGAGTCGACAATGTTGAATATATGCGCTCAGTTTTGACGATAAAGCATACTTACCTGGCACAGGGGATACCGTGATCCTGAAGGCGGTTCCCCCAGGGTGAGGCCTTTTAATTGCACTTCGATTGGGCTGACCCCTGCGATTACCCCAAATGCGGGTAACTCGGGTGCGTAATTTGTGATAGCGAGGGACTGCGTTCGCGCTTTCCCTCTTATATTCAATAGCAATGTAATTCTTTATCAGCAATGGCCCTCTCTAATTGCATAGTGTTGATTGCCCCAGTTTCCCTATTATCGACTTTTCATCAAATTTCGCCACGTCTAATTTTACCCCATTCCGTTAACAATCTGATACTATGATGTTACATCTCTTCTTATTTTCCAAATCATCTAAATAAGTATCATATTTTTCGCTGTTCTCTTACGTGGTTTCTTTTTTCAAAAAACACCGTTTGTACTTGCCCTTCTCACAGCAGTTTCTTTAAGGCTATGCTCCAGTCACAATAATAGTCACACCATGTAATTTCTGAAGAATGTTCGCGGTGTGATATTTATGAAGGTTTGTGTGGTACGTGCATCTCTTCTTAAAATTTTCTAAGAACTGAAATTTTAATTTTGCTGAAATGCAACACAAGATAGATCTTTATTTCATAGTTTTCATCCAAGATATCGTTTAAAATGTATAGTGATCTTTTCTTTATTTAATTTTAGCATAGTAATTTATAAAACTAAACATTTGAACTTTTCAAAAGTGGTATCTGTGAACCACGCATTTTATTAAAACTATGATGAATCAGTTAAAAAAATACAATCCCTAGTCATTGACTGAAAGCTAAATATTCAAAGCATTCGTTTCTTTAATACTGTAAAATTATCGATGTTACAATTATTCTAAAATTATTTACATTATTCAACGTAATCAAAGAAAGCGATTACGATCTCGGTTACAGAAGAAACATTTGTTTGTTGTACAAAAATTTTTAAATTCAGTTGAATCGCAAACTGTTAGCGAAAATCATTCATGCATTCATTACAAATGTTATTTTTATATCAGTGATAATGTTAAACATGAGTACTTTAAATTTAGTTATATAGAGAAAAGATTAAAACAGCAGAGGAATTTAATATGAAAATCTGAAAGAAGATTTTGTTTTGTGACTTTCTCATACGTTGTTTTTACTAAAACTAAGTTTGCGATTTCAAATGCTTCATTAAATATACAACGCAATTTGTTGAGAAATGTCTCTAATATGCGATAGATATACGTTTACATGAATCAAACGCCTCAGTATAATTAGATTTATAAACTCTTGAGAAATGTTCCTTGTAAAGGGAGAGGGACACATTATATATTTCAAAACATTTAGTGACGTTAAGTGTATTTAAATTCCATAATCAAATCAAAATAGTTCAATCGTTAACGAAAAAAGTATAAAAACTATTGGGACAGGAATATTTTACACACCACAATTGGGAGTCGACAATGTTGAATATATGCGCTCAGTTTTGACGATAAAGCATACTTACCTGGCACAGGGGATACCGTGATCCTGAAGGCGGTTCCCCCAGGGTGAGGCCTTTTCATTGCACTTCGATTGGGCTGACCCCTGCGATTATCCCAAATGCGGGTAACTCGGGTGCGTAATTTGTGATAGCGAGGGACTGCGTTCGCGCTTTCCCTCTTATATTCAATAGCAATGTAATTCTTTATCAGCAATGGCCCTCTCTAATTGCATAGTGTTGATTGCCCCAGTTTCCCTATTATCGACTTTTCATCAAATTTCGCCACGTCTAATTTTACCCCATTCCGTTAACAATCTGATACTATGATGTTACATCTCTTCTTATTTTCCAAATCATCTAAATAAGTATCATATTTTTCGCTGTTCTCTTACGTGGTTTCTTTTTTCAAAAAACACCGTTTGTACTTGCCCTTCTCACAGCAGTTTCTTTAAGGCTATGCTCCAGTCACAATAATAGTCACACCATGTAATTTCTGAAGAATGTTCGCGGTGTGATATTTATGAAGGTTTGTGTGGTACGTGCATCTCTTCTTAAAATTTTCTAAGAACTGAAATTTTAATTTTGCTGAAATGCAACACAAGATAGATCTTTATTTCATAGTTTTCATCCAAGATATCGTTTAAAATGTATAGTGATCTTTTCTTTATTTAATTTTAGCATAGTAATTTATAAAACTAAACATTTGAACTTTTCAAAAGTGGTATCTGTGAACCACGCATTTTATTAAAACTATGATGAATCAGTTAAAAAAATACAATCCCTAGTCATTGACTGAAAGCTAAATATTCAAAGCATTCGTTTCTTTAATACTGTAAAATTATCGATGTTACAATTATTCTAAAATTATTAACATTATTCAACGTAATCAAAGAAAGCGATTACGATCTCGGTTACAGAAGAAACATTTGTTTGTTGTACAAAAATTTTTAAATTCAGTTGAATCGCAAACTGTTAGCGAAAATCATTCATGCATTCATTACAAATGTTATTTTTATATCAGTGATAATGTTAAACATGAGTACTTTAAATTTAGTTATATAGAGAAAAGATTAAAACAGCAGAGGAATTTAATATGAAAATCTGATAGAAGATTTTGTTTTGTGACTTTCTCATACGTTGTTTTTACTAAAACTAAGTTTGCGATTTCAAATGCTTCATTAAATATACAACGCAATTTGTTGAGAAATGTCTCTAATATGCGATAGATATACGTTTACATGAATCAAACGCCTCAGTATAATTAGATTTATAAACTCTTGAGAAATGTTCCTTGTAAAGGGAGAGGGACACATTATATATTTCAAAACATTTAGTGACGTTAAGTGTATTTAAATTCCATAATCAAATCAAAATAGTTCAATCGTTAACGAAAAAAGTATAAAAACTATTGGGACAGGAATATTTTACACACCACAATTGGGAGTCGACAATGTTGAATATATGCGCTCAGTTTTGACGATAAAGCATACTTACCTGGCACAGGGGATACCGTGATCCTGAAGGCGGTTCCCCCAGGGTGAGGCCTTTTCATTGCACTTCGATTGGGCTGACCCCTGCGATTACCCCAAATGCGGGTAACTCGGGTGCGTAATTTGTGATAGCGAGGGACTGCGTTCGCGCTTTCCCTCTTATATTCAATAGCAATGTAATTCTTTATCAGCAATTGCCCTCTCTAATTGCATAGTGTTGATTGCCCCAGTTTCCCTATTATCGACTTTTCATCAAATTTCGCCACGTCTAATTTTACCCCATTCCGTTAACAATCTGATACTATGATGTTACATCTCTTCTTATTTTCCAAATCATCTAAATAAGTATCATATTTTTCGCTGTTCTCTTACGTGGTTTCTTTTTTCAAAAAACACCGTTTGTACTTGCCCTTCTCACAGCAGTTTCTTTAAGGCTATGCTCCAGTCACAATAATAGTCACACCATGTAATTTCTGAAGAATGTTCGCGGTGTGATATTTATGAAGGTTTGTGTGGTACGTGCATCTCTTCTTAAAATTTTCTAAGAACTGAAATTTTAATTTTGCTGAAATGCAACACAAGATAGATCTTTATTTCATAGTTTTCATCCAAGATATCGTTTAAAATGTATAGTGATCTTTTCTTTATTTAATTTTAGCATAGTAATTTATAAAACTAAACATTTGAACTTTTCAAAAGTGGTATCTGTGAACCACGCATTTTATTAAAACTATGATGAATCAGTTAAAAAAATACAATCCCTAGTCATTGACTGAAAGCTAAATATTCAAAGCATTCGTTTCTTTAATACTGTAAAATTATCGATGTTACAATTATTCTAAAATTATTTACATTATTCAACGTAATCAAAGAAAGCGATTACGATCTCGGTTACAGAAGAAACATTTGTTTGTTGTACAAAAATTTTTAAATTCAGTTGAATCGCAAACTGTTAGCGAAAATCATTCATGCATTCATTACAAATGTTATTTTTATATCAGTGATAATGTTAAACATGAGTACTTTAAATTTAGTTATATAGAGAAAAGATTAAAACAGCAGAGGAATTTAATATGAAAATCTGAAAGAAGATTTTGTTTTGTGACTTTCTCATACGTTGTTTTTACTAAAACTAAGTTTGCGATTTCAAATGCTTCATTAAATATACAACGCAATTTGTTGAGAAATGTCTCTAATATGCGATAGATATACGTTTGCATGAATCAAACGCCTCAGTATAATTAGATTTATAAACTCTTGAGAAATGTTCCTTGTAAAGGGAGAGGGACACATTATATATTTCAAAACATTTAGTGACGTTAAGTGTATTTAAATTCCATAATCAAATCAAAATAGTTCAATCGTTAACGAAAAAAGTATAAAAACTATTGGGACAGGAATATTTTACACACCACAATTGGGAGTCGACAATGTTGTATATATGCGCTCAGTTTTGACGATAAAGCATACTTACCTGGCACAGGGGATACCGTGATCCTGAAGGCGGTTCCCCCAGGGTGAGGCCTTTTCATTGCACTTCGATTGGGCTGACCCCTGCGATTACCCCAAATGCGGGTAACTCGGGTGCGTAATTTGTGATAGCGAGGGACTGCGTTCGCGCTTTCCCTCTTATATTCAATAGCAATGTAATTCTTTCCCAGCAATAGCCCTCTCTAATTACATATTGTTGATTGCCCAAGTTTCCCTATTATCGACTTTTCATCAAATTTCGCCACGTCTAATTTTACCCCATTCCGTTAACAATCTGATACTATGCTGTTACATTTCTTCTTATTTTTCCAAATCATCTAAATAGCATCATATTTTTCGCTGTTCTCTTACGTGGTTTCTTTTCTCAAAAAACACCGTTTGTACTTGCCCTTCTCACAGCAGTTTCTTTAAGGCTATGCTCCAGTCACAATAATAGTCATACCATGTAATTTCTGAAGAATGTTCGCGGTGTGATAATTATGAATTCTTGTGTGGTACGTGCATCTCTTCTTAAAATTTTCTAAGAACTGAAATTTTAATTTTGCTGAAATGCAACACAAGATAGATCTTTATTTCATAGTTTTCATCCCAGATATCGTTTAACATGTATAGTGATCTTTTCTTTATTTAATTTTAGCATAGTAATTTATAAAACTAAACATTTGAATTTTTCAAAAGTGGTATCTGTGAACCACGCATTTTTATTAAAACTATGATGAATCAGTTAAGAAGTGAACAGTCCCTAGTCATTGACTGAAAGCTAAATATTCCAAGCATTCGTTTCTTTAATACTGTAAAATTATCGATGTTACAATTAGTCTAAAATTATTTACATTATTCAACGTAATCAAAGAAAGCGATTACGATCTCGGTTACAGAAGAAACATTTGTTTGTTGTACAAAAATTTTTAAATTCAGTTGAATCGCAAACTGTTAGCGAAAATCATTCATGCATTCATTACAAATGTTATTTTTATATCAGTGATAATGTTAAACTTGAGTACTTTAAATTTAGTTATATAGAGAAAAGATTAAAACAGCAGAGGAATTTAATATGAAAATCTGAAAGAAGATTTTGTTTTGTGATTTTCTCATACGTTGTTTCTACTAAAACTAAGTTTGCGATTTCAAATGCTTCATTAAATATACAACGCAATTTGTTGAGAAATGTCTCTAATATGCGATAGATATACGTTTGCATGAATCAAACGCCTCAGTATAATTAGATTTATAAACTCTTGAGAAATGTTCCTTGTAAAGGGAGAGGGACACATTATATATTTCAAAACATTTAGTGACGTTAAGTGTATTTAAATTCCATAATCAAATCAAAATAGTTCAATCTTTAACGAAAAAAGTATAAAAACTATTGGGACAGGAATATTTTACACACCACAATTGGGAGTCGACAATGTTGAATATATGCGCTCAGTTTTGACGATAAAGCATACTTACCTGGCACAGGGAATACCGTGATCCTGAAGGCGGTTCCCCCAGGGTGAGGCCTTTTCATTGCACTTCGATTGGGCTGACCCCTGCGATTACCCCAAATGCGGGTAACTCGGGTGCGTAATTTGTGATAGCGAGGGACTGCGTTCGCGCTTTCCTTCTTATATTTCATAGCAATGTAATTCTTTCCCAACAATAGCCCTCTCTAATTACATATTGTTGATTGCCCAAGTTTCCCTATTATCGACTTTTCATCAAATTTCGCCACGTCTAATTTTACCCCATTCCGTTAACAATCTGATACTATGCTGTTACATCTCTTCTTATTTGTCCAAATCATCTAAATAGCATCATATTTTTCGCTGTTCTCTTACGTGGTTTCTTTTCTCAAAAACCACCGTTTGTACTTGCCCTTCTCACAGCAGTTGCTTTAAGGCTATGCTCCAGTCACAATAATAGTCACACCATGTAATTTCTGAAGAATGTTCGCGGTGTGATAATTATGAAGGCTTGTGTGGTACGTGCATCTCTTCTTAAAATTTTCTGAGAACTGAAATTTTAATTTTGCTGAAATGCAACACAAGATAGATCTTTATTTCATAGTTTTCATCCCAGATATCGTTTAACATGTATAGTGATCTTTTCTTTATTTAATTTTAGCATAGTAATTTATAAAACTAAACATTTGAATTTTTCAAAAGTGGTATCTGTGAACCACGCATTTTTATTAAAACTATGATGAATCAGTTAAAAAGTGAACAATCCCTAGTCATTGACTGAAAGCTAAATATTCCAAGCATTCGTTTCTTTAATACTGTAAAATTATCGATGTTACAATTATTCTAAAATTATTTACATTATTCAACGTAATCAAAGAAAGCGATTACGATCTCGGTTACAGAAGAAACATTTGTTTGTTGTACAAAAATTTTTAAATTCAGTTGAATCGCAAACTGTTAGCGAAAATCATTCATGCATTCATTACAAATGTTATTTTTATATCAGTGATAATGTTAAACATGAGTACTTTAAATTTAGTTAAAAAGAGAAAAGATTAAAACAGCAGATGAATTAAATATGAAAATCTGAAAGAAGATTTTGTTTTGTGACTTTCTCATACGTTGTTTCTACTAAAACTAAGTTTGCGATTTCAAATGCTTCATTAAATATACAACGCAATTTGTTGAGAAATGTCTCTAATATGCGATAGATATACGTTTGCATGAATCAAACGCCTCAGTATAATTAGATTTATAAACTCTTGAGAAATGTTCCTTGTAAAGGGAGAGGGACACATTATATATTTCAAAACATTTAGTGACGTTAAGTGTATTTAAATTCCATAATCAAATCAAAATAGTTCAATCGTTAACGAAAAAAGTATAAAAACTATTGGGACAGGAATATTTTACACACCACAATTGGGAGTCGACAATGTTGTATATATGCGCTCAGTTTTGACGATAAAGCATACTTACCTGGCACAGGGGATACCGTGATCCTGAAGGCGGTTCCCCCAGGGTGAGGCCTTTTCATTGCACTTCGATTGGGCTGACCCCTGCGATTACCCCAAATGCGGGTAACTCGGGTGCGTAATTTGTGATAGCGAGGGACTGCGTTCGCGCTTTCCCTCTTGTATTCAATAGCAATGTAATTCTTTCCCAGCAATAGCCCTCTCTAATTACATATTGTTGATTGCCCCAGTTTCCCTATTATCGACTTTTCATCAAATTTCGCCACGTCTAATTTTACCCCATTCCGTTAACAATCTCATACTATGCTGTTACATTTTTTCTTATTTTTCCAAATCATCTAAATAGCATCATATTTTTCGCTGTTCTCTTACGTGGTTTCTTTTCTCAAAAACCACCGTTTGTACTTGCCCTTCTCACAGCAGTTTCTTTAAGGCTATGCTCCAGTCACAATAATAGTCATACCATGTAATTTCTGAAGAATTTTCGCGGTGTGATAATTATGAAGGCTTGTGTGGTACGTGCATCTCTTCTTAAAATTTTCTAAGAACTGAAATTTTAATTTTGCTGAAATGCAACACAAGATAGATCTTTATTTCATAGTTTTCATCCCAGATATCGTTTAACATGTATAGTGATCTTTTCTTTATTTAATTTTAGCATAGTAATTTATAAAACTAAACATTTGAATTTTTCAAAAGTGGTATCTGTGAACCACGCATTTTTATTAAAACTATGATGAATCAGTTAAAAAGTGAACAATCCCTAGTCATTGACTGAAAGCTAAATATTCCAAGCATTCGTTTCTTTAATACTGTAAAATTATCGATGTTACAATTATTCTAAAATTATTTACATTATTCAACGTAATCAAAGAAAGCGATTACGATCTCGGTTACAGAAGAAACATTTGTTTGTTGTACAAAAATTTTTAAATTCAGTTGAATCGCAAACTGTTAGCGAAAATCATTCATGCATTCATTACAAATGTTATTTTTATATCAGTGATAATGTTAAACATGAGTACTTTAAATTTAGTTAAAAAGAGAAAAGATTAAAACAGCAGAGGAATTAAATATGAAAATCTGAAAGAAGATTTTGTTTTGTGACTTTCTCATACGTTGTTTCTACTAAAACTAAGTTTGCGATTTCAAATGCTTCATTAAATATACAATGCAATTTGTTGAGAAATGTCTCTAATATGCGATAGATATACGTTTGCATGAATCAAACGCCTCAGTATAATTAGATTTATAAACTCTTGAGAAATGTTCCTTGTAAAGGGAGAGGGACACATTATATATTTCAAAACATTTAGTGACGTTAAGTGTATTTAAATTCCATAATCAAATCAAAATAGTTCAATCGTTAACGAAAAAAGTATAAAAACTATTGGGACAGGAATATTTTACACACCACAATTGGGAGTCGACAATGTTGTATATATGCGCTCAGTTTTGACCATAAAGCATACTTACCTGGCACAGGGAATACCGTGATCCTGAAGGCGGTTCCCCCAGGGTGAGGCCTTTTCATTGCACTTCGATTGGGCTGACCCCTGCGATTACCCCAAATGCGGGTAACTCGGGTGCGTAATTTGTGATAGCGAGGGACTGCGTTCGCGCTTTCCCTCTTATATTCAATAGCAATGTAATTCTTTCCCAGCAATAGCCCTCTCTAATTACATATTGTTGATTGCCCCAGTTTCCCTATTATCGACTTTTCATCAAATTTCGCCACGTCTAATTTTACCCCATTCCGTTAACAATCTGATACTATGCTGTTACATCTCTTCTTATTTTTCCAAATCATCTAAATAGCATCATATTTTTCGCTGTTCTCTTACGTGGTTTCTTTTCTCAAAAACCACCGTTTGTACTTGCCCTTCTCACAGCAGTTTCTTTAAGGCTATGCTCCAGTCACAATAATAGTCACACCATGTAATTTCTGAAGAATGTTCGCGGTGTGATAATTATGAAGGCTTGTGTGGTACGTGCATCTCTTCTTAAAATTTTCTAAGAACTGAAATTTTAATTTTGCTGAAATGCAACACAAGATAGATCTTTATTTCATAGTTTTCATCCCAGATATCGTTTAACATGTATAGTGATCTTTTCTTTATTTAATTTTAGCATAGTAATTTATAAAACTAAACATTTGAACTTTTCAAAAGTGGTATCTGTGAACCACGCATTTTATTAAAACTATGATGAATCAGTTAAAAAGTGAACAATCCCTAGTCATTGACTGAAAGCTAAATATTAAAAGCATTCGTTTCTTTAATACTGTAAAATTATCGATGTTACAATTATTCTAAAATTATTTACATTATTCAACGTAATCAAAGAAAGCGATTACGATCTCGGTTACAGAAGAAACATTTGTTTGTTGTACAAAAATTTTTAAATTCAGTTGAATCGCAAACTGTTAGCGAAAATCATTCATGCATTCATTACAAATGTTATTTTTATATCAGTGATAATGTTAAACTTGAGTACTTTAAATTTAGTTATATAGAGAAAAGATTAAAACAGCAGAGGAATTTAATATGAAAATCTGAAAGAAGATTTTGTTTTGTGATTTTCTCATACGTTGTTTCTACTAAAACTAAGTTTGCGATTTCAAATGCTTCATTAAATATACAACGCAATTTGTTGAGAAATGTCTCTAATATGCGATAGATATACGTTTGCATGAATCAAACGCCTCAGTATAATTAGATTTATAAACTCTTGAGAAATGTTCCTTGTAAAGGGAGAGGGACACATTATATATTTCAAAACATTTAGTGACGTTAAGTGTATTTAAATTCCATAATCAAATCAAAATAGTTCAATCTTTAACGAAAAAAGTATAAAAACTATTGGGACAGGAATATTTTACACACCACAATTGGGAGTCGACAATGTTGAATATATGCGCTCAGTTTTGACGATAAAGCATACTTACCTGGCACAGGGAATACCGTGATCCTGAAGGCGGTTCCCCCAGGGTGAGGCCTTTTCATTGCACTTCGATTGGGCTGACCCCTGCGATTACCCCAAATGCGGGTAACTCGGGTGCGTAATTTGTGATAGCGAGGGACTGCGTTCGCGCTTTCCTTCTTATATTTCATAGCAATGTAATTCTTTCCCAACAATAGCCCTCTCTAATTACATATTGTTGATTGCCCAAGTTTCCCTATTATCGACTTTTCATCAAATTTCGCCACGTCTAATTTTACCCCATTCCGTTAACAATCTGATACTATGCTGTTACATCTCTTCTTATTTTTCCAAATCATCTAAATAGCATCATATTTTTCGCTGTTCTCTTACGTGGTTTCTTTTCTCAAAAACCACCGTTTGTACTTGCCCTTCTCACAGCAGTTGCTTTAAGGCTATGCTCCAGTCACAATAATAGTCACACCATGTAATTTCTGAAGAATGTTCGCGGTGTGATAATTATGAAGGCTTGTGTGGTACGTGCATCTCTTCTTAAAATTTTCTGAGAACTGAAATTTTAATTTTGCTGAAATGCAACACAAGATAGATCTTTATTTCATAGTTTTCATCCCAGATATCGTTTAACATGTATAGTGATCTTTTCTTTATTTAATTTTAGCATAGTAATTTATAAAACTAAACATTTGAATTTTTCAAAAGTGGTATCTGTGAACCACGCATTTTTATTAAAACTATGATGAATCAGTTAAAAAGTGAACAATCCCTAGTCATTGACTGAAAGCTAAATATTCCAAGCATTCGTTTCTTTAATACTGTAAAATTATCGATGTTACAATTATTCTAAAATTATTTACATTATTCAACGTAATCAAAGAAAGCGATTACGATCTCGGTTACAGAAGAAACATTTGTTTGTTGTACAAAAATTTTTAAATTCAGTTGAATCGCAAACTGTTAGCGAAAATCATTCATGCATTCATTACAAATGTTATTTTTATATCAGTGATAATGTTAAACATGAGTACTTTAAATTTAGTTAAAAAGAGAAAAGATTAAAACAGCAGATGAATTAAATATGAAAATCTGAAAGAAGATTTTGTTTTGTGACTTTCTCATACGTTGTTTCTACTAAAACTAAGTTTGCGATTTCAAATGCTTCATTAAATATACAACGCAATTTGTTGAGAAATGTCTCTAATATGCGATAGATATACGTTTGCATGAATCAAACGCCTCAGTATAATTAGATTTATAAACTCTTGAGAAATGTTCCTTGTAAAGGGAGAGGGACACATTATATATTTCAAAACATTTAGTGACGTTAAGTGTATTTAAATTCCATAATCAAATCAAAATAGTTCAATCGTTAACGAAAAAAGTATAAAAACTATTGGGACAGGAATATTTTACACACCACAATTGGGAGTCGACAATGTTGTATATATGCGCTCAGTTTTGACGATAAAGCATACTTACCTGGCACAGGGGATACCGTGATCCTGAAGGCGGTTCCCCCAGGGTGAGGCCTTTTCATTGCACTTCGATTGGGCTGACCCCTGCGATTACCCCAAATGCGGGTAACTCGGGTGCGTAATTTGTGATAGCGAGGGACTGCGTTCGCGCTTTCCCTCTTGTATTCAATAGCAATGTAATTCTTTCCCAGCAATAGCCCTCTCTAATTACATATTGTTGATTGCCCCAGTTTCCCTATTATCGACTTTTCATCAAATTTCGCCACGTCTAATTTTACCCCATTCCGTTAACAATCTCATACTATGCTGTTACATTTTTTCTTATTTTTCCAAATCATCTAAATAGCATCATATTTTTCGCTGTTCTCTTACGTGGTTTCTTTTCTCAAAAACCACCGTTTGTACTTGCCCTTCTCACAGCAGTTTCTTTAAGGCTATGCTCCAGTCACAATAATAGTCATACCATGTAATTTCTGAAGAATTTTCGCGGTGTGATAATTATGAAGGCTTGTGTGGTACGTGCATCTCTTCTTAAAATTTTCTAAGAACTGAAATTTTAATTTTGCTGAAATGCAACACAAGATAGATCTTTATTTCATAGTTTTCATCCCAGATATCGTTTAACATGTATAGTGATCTTTTCTTTATTTAATTTTAGCATAGTAATTTATAAAACTAAACATTTGAATTTTTCAAAAGTGGTATCTGTGAACCACGCATTTTTATTAAAACTATGATGAATCAGTTAAAAAGTGAACAATCCCTAGTCATTGACTGAAAGCTAAATATTCCAAGCATTCGTTTCTTTAATACTGTAAAATTATCGATGTTACAATTATTCTAAAATTATTTACATTATTCAACGTAATCAAAGAAAGCGATTACGATCTCGGTTACAGAAGAAACATTTGTTTGTTGTACAAAAATTTTTAAATTCAGTTGAATCGCAAACTGTTAGCGAAAATCATTCATGCATTCATTACAAATGTTATTTTTATATCAGTGATAATGTTAAACATGAGTACTTTAAATTTAGTTAAAAAGAGAAAAGATTAAAACAGCAGAGGAATTAAATATGAAAATCTGAAAGAAGATTTTGTTTTGTGACTTTCTCATACGTTGTTTCTACTAAAACTAAGTTTGCGATTTCAAATGCTTCATTAAATATACAATGCAATTTGTTGAGAAATGTCTCTAATATGCGATAGATATACGTTTGCATGAATCAAACGCCTCAGTATAATTAGATTTATAAACTCTTGAGAAATGTTCCTTGTAAAGGGAGAGGGACACATTATATATTTCAAAACATTTAGTGACGTTAAGTGTATTTAAATTCCATAATCAAATCAAAATAGTTCAATCGTTAACGAAAAAAGTATAAAAACTATTGGGACAGGAATATTTTACACACCACAATTGGGAGTCGACAATGTTGTATATATGCGCTCAGTTTTGACCATAAAGCATACTTACCTGGCACAGGGAATACCGTGATCCTGAAGGCGGTTCCCCCAGGGTGAGGCCTTTTCATTGCACTTCGATTGGGCTGACCCCTGCGATTACCCCAAATGCGGGTAACTCGGGTGCGTAATTTGTGATAGCGAGGGACTGCGTTCGCGCTTTCCCTCTTATATTCAATAGCAATGTAATTCTTTCCCAGCAATAGCCCTCTCTAATTACATATTGTTGATTGCCCCAGTTTCCCTATTATCGACTTTTCATCAAATTTCGCCACGTCTAATTTTACCCCATTCCGTTAACAATCTGATACTATGCTGTTACATCTCTTCTTATTTTTCCAAATCATCTAAATAGCATCATATTTTTCGCTGTTCTCTTACGTGGTTTCTTTTCTCAAAAACCACCGTTTGTACTTGCCCTTCTCACAGCAGTTTCTTTAAGGCTATGCTCCAGTCACAATAATAGTCACACCATGTAATTTCTGAAGAATGTTCGCGGTGTGATAATTATGAAGGCTTGTGTGGTACGTGCATCTCTTCTTAAAATTTTCTAAGAACTGAAATTTTAATTTTGCTGAAATGCAACACAAGATAGATCTTTATTTCATAGTTTTCATCCCAGATATCGTTTAACATGTATAGTGATCTTTTCTTTATTTAATTTTAGCATAGTAATTTATAAAACTAAACATTTGAACTTTTCAAAAGTGGTATCTGTGAACCACGCATTTTATTAAAACTATGATGAATCAGTTAAAAAGTGAACAATCCCTAGTCATTGACTGAAAGCTAAATATTAAAAGCATTCGTTTCTTTAATACTGTAAAATTATCGATGTTACAATTATTCTAAAATTATTTACATTATTCAACGTAATCAAAGAAAGCGATTACGATCTCGGTTACAGAAGAAACATTTGTTTGTTGTACAAAAATTTTTAAATTCAGTTGAATCGCAAACTGTTAGCGAAAATCATTCATGCATTCATTACAAATGTTATTTTTATATCAGTGATAATGCTAAACATGACTGCTTTAAATTTAGGTATATAGAGAAAAGATTAAAACAGCAGAGGAATTAAATATGAAAATCTGAAAGAAGATTTTGTTTTGTGACTTTCTCATACGTTGTTTTTACTAAAACTAAGTTCGCGATTTCAAATGCTTCATTAAATATACAACGCAATTTGTTGAGAAATGTCTCTAATATGCGATAGATATACGTTTTCATGAATCAAACGCCTCAGTATAATTAGATTTATGAACTCTTGAGAAATGTTCCTTGTAAAGGGAGAGGGACACATTATATATTCCAAAACATTTAGTGACGTTAAGTGTATTTAAATTCCATAATCAAATCAAAATAGTTCAATCGTTAACGAAAAGAGTATAAAAACTATTGGGACAGGAATATTTTACACACCACAATTGGGAGTCGACAATGTTGTATATATGCGCTCAGTTTTGACCATAAAGCATACTTACCTGGCACAGGGAATACCGTGATCCTGAAGGCGGTTCCCCCAGGGTGAGGCCTTTTCATTGCACTTCGATTGGGCTGACCCCTGCGATTACCCCAAATGCGGGTAACTCGGGTGCGTAATTTGTGATAGCGAGGGACTGCGTTCGCGCTTTCCCTCTTATATTCAATAGCAATGTAATTCTTTCCCAGCAATAGCCCTCTCTAATTACATATTGTTGATTGCCCCAGTTTCCCTATTATCGACTTTTCATCAAATTTCGCCACGTCTAATTTTACCCCATTCCGTTAACAATCTGATACTATGCTGTTACATCTCTTCTTATTTTTCCAAATCATCTAAATAGCATCATATTTTTCGCTGTTCTCTTACGTGGTTTCTTTTCTCAAAAACCACCGTTTGTACTTGCCCTTCTCACAGCAGTTTCTTTAAGGCTATGCTCCAGTCACAATAATAGTCACACCATGTAATTTCTGAAGAATGTTCGCGGTGTGATAATTATGAAGGCTTGTGTGGTACGTGCATCTCTTCTTAAAATTTTCTAAGAACTGAAATTTTAATTTTGCTGAAATGCAACACAAGATAGATCTTTATTTCATAGTTTTCATCCCAGATATCGTTTAACATGTATAGTGATCTTTTCTTTATTTAATTTTAGCATAGTAATTTATAAAACTAAACATTTGAACTTTTCAAAAGTGGTATCTGTGAACCACGCATTTTATTAAAACTATGATGAATCAGTTAAAAAGTGAACAATCCCTAGTCATTGACTGAAAGCTAAATATTAAAAGCATTCGTTTCTTTAATACTGTAAAATTATCGATGTTACAATTATTCTAAAATTATTTACATTATTCAACGTAATCAAAGAAAGCGATTACGATCTCGGTTACAGAAGAAACATTTGTTTGTTGTACAAAAATTTTTAAATTCAGTTGAATCGCAAACTGTTAGCGAAAATCATTCATGCATTCATTACAAATGTTATTTTTATATCAGTGATAATGCTAAACATGACTGCTTTAAATTTAGGTATATAGAGAAAAGATTAAAACAGCAGAGGAATTAAATATGAAAATCTGAAAGAAGATTTTGTTTTGTGACTTTCTCATACGTTGTTTTTACTAAAACTAAGTTCGCGATTTCAAATGCTTCATTAAATATACAACGCAATTTGTTGAGAAATGTCTCTAATATGCGATAGATATACGTTTTCATGAATCAAACGCCTCAGTATAATTAGATTTATGAACTCTTGAGAAATGTTCCTTGTAAAGGGAGAGGGACACATTATATATTCCAAAACATTTAGTGACGTTAAGTGTATTTAAATTCCATAATCAAATCAAAATAGTTCAATCGTTAACGAAAAGAGTATAAAAACTATTGGGACAGGAATATTTTACACACCACAATTGGGAGTCGACAATGTTGTATATATGCGCTCAGTTTTGACGATAAAGCATACTTACCTGGCACAGGAGATACCGTGATCCTGAAGGCGATTCACCCAGGGTGAGGCCTTTTCATTGCACTTCGATTGGGCTGACCCCTGCGATTGCCCCAAATGCGGGTAACTCGGGTGCGTAATTTGTGATAGTGAGGGACTGCGTTCGCGCTTTCCCTCTTATATTCAATAGCAATGTAATTCTTTCCCAGCAATAGCCCTCTCTAATTGCATATTGTTGATTGCCCCAGTTTCCGTATTATCGACCTTTCATCATATTTCGCCACGTCTAATTTTACCCCATTCCGTTAACAATCTGATACTATGCTGATACATCTCTTCTTATTTTTCCAAATCATCTAAATAAGCATCATATTTTTCGCTGTTCTCTTACGTGGTTTCTTTTCTCAAAAACCACCCTTTGTACTTGCCCTTCTCACAGCAGTTTCTTTAAGGCTATGCTCCGGTCACAATATTAGTCACACCATGTAATTTCTGAAGAATTTTCGCGGTGTGATAATAATGAAGGCTTGTGTGGTACGTGCATCTCTTCTTAAAATTTTCTCAGAACTGAAATTTTAATTTTGCTGAAATGCAACACAAGATAGATCTTTATTTCATAGTTTTCATCCCAGATATCGTTTAACATGTATAGTGATCTTTCCTTTATTTAATTTTAGATAGTAATTTATAAAACTAAACATTTGAACTCTTCAAAAGTGGTATCTGTGAACCACGCATTTTATTAAAATGTCGTAACCAACTTTTGAGGGTGTGTGTAGTTGATTTTACGACTTAATCCATTACCGGGAATTATGAGTAACACAGAAATAAAACACAAGTATTTAACTATAAATAGAATTTATAACCAATTAATTATAAATACCTTTTGCAAGTCATAAGTTTCTTATAACTAGTTTAGTAAATTCCGACAGACCGTTCCTTTATTCGCGGAGAGATGTTACTGCGTTGCTGCCGAGACCCGTTCTCCCTTTCCTGTATTTTACACGGATTTTTATATTAACTGGTCCATACAAAGGCTCGATACTATGTTCTTTGAAGCTACATTATCTGTTATTCAAGAGTCTAAAATAACTAGCCTTATCGCCCATAATTAGCATTGTGGTCAACAGTAACTGAACACATGGTATCAGTTTGGTCAGATTGGAGCAGAGTGGTCCTGACACGTAATGAAATATTTCCCGGATAAAACAGCTAATCAAGATGTCCAGTTGTGAGAAAACTTAACATCACACAAGGTTTCGTATGGACTGTTTAGGTATCAAAGGGGCATGGTGAATAGGCGATAAGCTACACTGTTTGATAAATAACACGTTTAACTTAATGATAATGCTTGGTGTCAACAAATCTACATATAACATACAACATTTAAATATACACAAATTTACCTCAGTTAAAGGAACCCTTTAACTGCTCTTATTTCCGTAAAAAGGTTGGTTTCCGACACCCTCCCCGGCTGATTTAACAACCCCCGGGTGTTTCAATTCTTAATGCTAATGTTTGTACCTTACATCTTAATCTATATTACAAACAGCAGTAAATATATGGAGTACATCTAACATTGTGTGGCAACATATTTATATAAAGATATACAACGTGATTTTACAAGAGCAATTTAGCTATATTTATGCATGTTTGTTAAAAACATTGTTCATGCGTGGCTTGGATCACATTATTTTGTTTACAGTGTCCTTTTCAAAGCTGGTCGTCGTCGTATCCTATAGCCAATCTTTGTTTTCTTGCTATCTGAACTCACGTCCATAACTGCGATTTGGGTCGTCTTAGGCAATTATCGTTGTCCTCACAATATATCAGCGAAGGATTAGCCGTGATATTTTATGTACACAACGTTCTTGTAATTATCCGTTATTCGAGAAACTTCGAGTTGTAATTATCCGTTCTTCGAGAAACTTCGAGTTGTAATTATCCGTTCTCCGAGAAACTTCGAGTACTGAAACCCCTTGGCTTGATTATCAAGTCCACTGTAGCTATATTGCTGTTGGAAGTATAGCCTGGCTACAAGACAGAATTAATGACTGCTTGACTGACAAAGTCTTACATCACGCTTTATGACTGCTTTGTGTTCGCCTGGTTGAACACAGTACTTTTGATGGAACATATAGGTAACGCGAGAGGGTGATTGCTTTGTAGAAAAGTCTTACGTCATACGTTATGGCTGTTTCTGTGTTCGCCTGGTTGAACATAGCACTGTTGATGGAACACATAGTTGACGCTAGCGAGTGATTGTAAAAGTCTAACGTCATACGCTATGACTGTTTCTGTGTTCGCCTGGTTGAACATAGCAGTTTTGGTGGAACACATAGGTGACGCTAGCAAGTGATTGTAAAAGTATAACGTCATACGCTATGACTGTTTCTGTGTTCGCCTGGTTGAACACAGTACACACACAGGTGACGCTAGCGAGTGATTGTTTTGTAAAAAAAAAAGGTCTTATGTCATACACTATGGCTGTTTTTGTGTTCGCCTGGTTCATTCAACACACATTAAAATTCGCATAAAGATACGTTCTAACGTTTCATTACCTCTGTTACATTTACTATTATAACTATATATCTCAATTAGAACATGGTCTATCTGTAAACATTTGTAAGATCTGTTCTTATATCTGCGAAACATTGGGGGTGCTAGAACTAGGTTCTTTGATAAGGTTAAAGGTCTAACGAAGCTTGACAAGTAGGATCAAGGGGAATCTCTGAATAATAATTTAGATTGCCGATTAACATACGAACTGCTGTAGGAACGCTCAATATTTCCTCAAGAGCTTTGGCCTGAAATCTATAAACCGAAATTTGGGTGGGTAGTGTTAGTTGATCAGAGATACCAAAGGCTTCAAGTGATAAATTTTCCCAGTCCACTGAAAGCGATCCTGAAAAGTAGTGGACATTTACATTAGATAATACGATTTTTCCGCGCTTGGTTATTCTTGTAAGGGTCGGTGGAAAAGGAAACGTGTGAATTTTGAGGCACACGTGCCGGATATGATTGGATACATCCAACAAAATGTACGTTTTTGCACGATATTCGAAATAGGAAGCCAATCCGAAGTGCCGGAGCAATGCCCGAAATGCGAAATAAAGATTTATACACATTAGAATAGTAATAATAATTCCAAAAGGAATTAAAGTAAGAATTATAGTATGTTCAAATTCCGAAAGCTGTAACTGACCGTCATTTAGTTTTGCTGCGCGCACTTGACCAATGTGCATAGCTTGCATGGCAGCAGAAACATAGTATACCTTTTTTGTTATGAATCCCAACCAAATAAGGGATAACAAAAGCAAAATTGTTACAACCGAATTCAATACTGCATGCAGCGGTGTAGAAATTACTGATTTGATTGTTGGAAACATTCCATGGTTAGATGCCAAATTTAGCAACTCATCAGAGGGTTTAAAATAAATTGGCTTGCTATCTTTGGCCAAAGTTATTGCCTTTTTGAAATCAACGGCAAACATATTTTCCTTTTTAACCGTGTTTGACGAGTTTGCCGACTTAATGTTTAACTGTGGAATGTTTAATTTTTCCGGATGAAACGGAGTTTCTGAACTTATATTTTTGAACGAAAAGTTCTCACGCATACCTGCTAAATACAATGTGTTATGAAGAAAAATTTTAGTTAAGCTCAGTTTTGTAGCTGAATGATGACAATCATTTAAGTTACTATTTACTACAAAAGACTTTGTCGAAAGAGTGCAACCACAGGAAATTTCGAATTTTGAGAACCCATTGTGGGATAATGTTTGGGGTGTTTGGTGTAAACAAGAAAGCATCAGGTCCTTAGGTTTAGAGATGACTATGACGTTGCCTTTTTCTAGATATATTAATTTCGGTTCCATTCCCATATCCTGATGATATAGGATATCGCATTTGTCATATGCAATATCCGACTTATTAAAAAATAAAGATGACGTACACGAAGCGTGTGAGGACCTGATGAGGGCTTTAGGGGTTGCACATTGGAGAAAATTGTCACCAATACAATTATTAATATCGCTATAGGTTAGCCCGATGTAAAATTGCCGATCCTGTGAAACTGCAATATATGGTGACACACCTGAAATTAGAGCCATAGCATTATCATCGGATACATTAGCATGATGTTGGCGTACTGGTAAAGGAAAAACTGAAGACTTATACAAGGTAAACAGTTAATCAATTGACCTTAAGGGAATTTGCATATGAATATACAGAAATTTCTCGTCTCGAGAGACGTGAATATTGGAGTTCTTATAATAGAGGCTAATATCTCTATATGCTAGTTTTAAAGAAGGAAATTTACGCTGAAGATTCTCAGAGATATTTTCTAAGGTAGCCTTAAAAACTGTTAACGGGATCAAATCTGTGGTTAGTGTACCAGTATGCAACATTTCAAGAGAGGTAACGAATTTGTATGCTTCAAATTCTAGTTGATTGAGAAGCGGTATCTGGATAGCTATCTTTTGTAAAAGAATATGAATAAAATCCATTAAGTCGTGCAAGGCAGATTTAAATTCATCCAACGTGGATACAATGTTCCGAATAGTACTACCTGTTGAATCGGCAAACCCACTCAATTCTTGTATAGCTATGTGGTTCTCTGCCATGGCCTGGAAAATGTTCTCCAACCTGTCTTGTGTAGTAACCATAAAGCTGTTGACGGAGTCGGTGTGTTGAAGCGGGATCCTTGCATCTCATTTTGGATTTGATTTGCCAGGACATGAGCATCATGAGAGGTACTGAGACCAATAAGTGATTTCCCTATTTTCCCAACAATGTCGAAAAGACCTCGTCTCACTCGACGTGCTTGAAAAGACCCTTTTGTCAAGTCCGAGACAGTTTGCTTATATCTTGTTAAAGAACCACGGATTTCCGAAGTTTGGTTTCGGAGAAATTGAAATAGTGCATGATATTTTTGACACATATCATTTTTGTCTAAATATTGCTCTCCACAAATACGTGGGTCCAATAAGCCATCCGGAATCGCAAAATCCGGAATTTTCACTGCAAAGGTGTGTGCCCAATAATTAAAAGTGTTGCTGTAGAAGCCGCGTTGGTAGAAAGCTATTCCCAGATGAGGTAACGCTGTCACTTTCGAAGAATTTGCGGCTCCCATTGCCATCAGTATAACTGTGATGACCGCAAATAAACTCATCTCTGCTTTTCTGAAACCACTAAGAGAAAGCTTTACTCATGTAGTGACTATGTTTTGGCCCCTATGTCGATATTTGCACCGTTTTCTGCTAAGAAATTTCGGCCTAAAATCAGGTCTACTATGAGATCCTCGACAATATACGCTTGAATTGTGTATGGGTTCTTACCTAGAATACACTGGATGTTTGTTTCGCCTTTAATTGTCATCCTATCTCCACCTGCGGTCTTAGCGTAGGATATTCTGCAGTTTTGTAGAGGTGTTTTGAGGCTGTTTGGTAACTGCTGGTAGGCTTTTTCAGATATGCAGCAGCAGTCGGCTCCTGTATCCACAAGTGCGTTAACCGTAAAGAATGAATCAGCAAACTGAACTATTATATGAGTGCTGTTTTCCAGTTGAAGAATTGGACATATCCGTTTATCTTTCCGATTAAGTGTTCCATTGTCTGGTTTGGCTAGAGCACTTAAAGATTGTTGTAGGTGGTGGTTATGGGGATTGTAGTCCTTGTGACCTCCGGGAACCCCAGTTGACGGAGGCTTTACTTGTTTAAAGCCGCTATCCCTTCTTCCAGAAGCCTTAATCCTTCTGTATCTGCATTCTTTCTGTTGTTGTATGAGGCTGCACATTTATGTGTTGGATGATCAAAACTGTTGCATATACTGCATGGATAGTACCTTTGCTGAGTCTGGTGTCCGCCACGACCGCGTCCTCTAACCCGAAAGGTTCCGCGGCCACGTCCTCTGTGATAAGTGTCAGTGCGCGTTGAAGTTCTCTGCCCCTGCGCTGGTTCCTCCTCGATTGCGTTGACGGATATGAACTTTTTCGTCGAAAAGTACAGATTTTTCGCCTTCTGTGCACATTCATCCACATCCTTGAGAGCAACAAGCTTAAGCTGTCCGCTCATCTCCGGAGGCATGATGGAAATGAAGGTTGATATCCTCAGATTTTCATCAGTAAACCCCAGTTGGTCGCACACTGTAGTGAAGTAAATACGAGCCCCCATTTATTTAACTAAACAACAGTCTGCTAGCAAGCTGAAAAGGTCCCGGACTAAATGTTTCCAATGCCAATAAATACTAGCTCCTTAAATATGAAAAGTTTATTCACACTTCATCCAGATAAAAAAAAATACCATAAAAAATACCAATACACAGATACCAACACAAAAACCCCTTATTATTTTTCACACTAATTGTTTGTCCCAGCTAAATAACCCAACACACAGTGACCTCGATTAGGTCACAACAGACGAGCGATGTTAAGCAGATCCCACACAGGCGTATGACGTCATCACCAAGTCCCATGCAGACTAGTGATGGCATCAGAAGAAGTTACACGCCGACGAGTAATGTCATCAAAAGGGTCACACGCTGACGGGTGACGTCATCAAGAAGGTCACACGTGACCTGTAACCTTATCAACGGTCAGACGGCGAATGGCTTGAATGCGCGACGCTCATTACATCCCGTAATGTCACACCAGATGGAGATATTCATAAGATCACACAGGCGACGATATCAATCGAATCTTGTTCCCAGTCCCACTCAAAAGACCGCCATCAAGAGGTCACACAGGCAAACTCAGATGACCGACCTCACTAAGTCACAGAGATGATCGACATCACGAGGTCACACAGACGAACTCAGGTGACTGACGTTACAAGATCACACAGACGACATCGGTCAAATCTTGTCCCCGGCCCCACTCATCAACACGGTGCAAAAAACTGTGGGAATAAATATACACCATAAATATTCACTTAAAATTGAATTCTATCCAGCCTTGTTTTACACATGTCCAAAATTCCCCATTTCCTCAGTTTATAAATAGCTAGATTCTCCTCCCCTTCCAGCAGATATTTACTTATCACATGCACAAAAAAATCTGTTACACTCCCTCACAAAATACTCAGATTTATATAAAGAAATAAATATATTACTAAATGACATACCTAAATTAAATTAACTCGATATAAAATTAAGTTAACCCGATATCAAATTGACTTAACCCAATATAAAGTCAACTCACCCAGTGAATCGTATACACGTCCGTAAATTACTAACCAGCGATCAACACATATTTACACGAGGCTTTTTCCGTAGCCAATATACATTTTATTTAATACAACAGGCATTTAGCCCAACACATCACAAAAGGCTGCTTTGACCAGCACATCACAAACAAGCCACACCGGCACGTCTTATGCCTTTGCCATCGCTGCACAGAATGAAATCAAAATGACCGCGACCCGCGAAGGAAAAATAACATTTGGCCAATGCTCAATAAAATGTTCAACACAGGTCAAACATTGAACCCACGTGTGCCTTTCAAACATTAGTCACAATGTTTTTCAAACATTGAAACAATGGGTACACGTACTGAACGTACACATGCACTATGGGACACAGCCAGTATATTGTTGCACATCAAATCCATTTATAGAAATTTCAGATAAACACATTTAAATGCATAGAATTCATGGGCCCGGTCAACAAAGGTGACCTCACGCGTCAACTGGTGACCCACAGCCCATTCCATACCTGTACATTAATTGTCATCACAACATATATCCCCCTTCCAAGGCAATTAATGTAACGACATAACTATTCAAGTACATTTTTATTATTTTAAACACTTTTATACATAGACTAGCTTCATACTTCTTGAACATTCCGGCTCAAGAAATCAGCGCCCAGATTGTCCTCACCCTTTATATACTCAACTCTGTATCTGTAGGGTTGGAGGGCCAGGGCCCAACGCATCACACGCTGGTTGTTGAACTTAGCCTTGTTCAGGTAAGCCAAAGACTGATGGTCAGTTTGTAACACAAACTCTTTGCCATACAGGTAAACTCTGAATTTGTTGATTGCCCACACAATTGCTAAGCACTCCTTCTCCATAACAGAGTAATTGCTTTCGCGTGGCAACAATTTCTTGCTTATATATGCTATTGGAAATAGCATGTCCTGGTGTTCTTGCAGGAGCACAGCCCCAAGTCCAGTATCGGATGCATCTGTTCGCAACACGAACGGTTTTTGTACATCAGGAAGCTTGAGTACTGGGTCTTGACTAAGTTCTATTTTAAGATCTACAAAGGCTTTCTCGTGTTCAGCCGTCCACTTCAGGCGATCTGGTTGATTCTTTCTTGTTAGATCGGTAAGGGATTTGACTTTGGTTGCGTAGTTTGGAATAAATTTCCGATAATATCCAGTCAGTCCCAACAGGGATCTCAATTGTTTCTTGGTTTGAGGTGCATGTGCCTCCTGAATCTTCTGAACTTTGTCTTCTTGTGTCATCAGCAAGCCTTCTTTGATACGATGGCCAGTGAATTCAATGTCGCTGTATCCGAAAAAACACTTGGAAGGTTTCACTTTAAGTCGAGCACCTCTAATCCTTTCAAACAAGGCTCTGAGAGAACTAAGTTGTTCTTTCCAAGTAACTGTGTGACTGAGAACATCGTCGACAAAATTGTCTATGTTTTTCAAATGCCGAATAAGCTCTCTCATCACTCTAGAGTAGGTTGCACCAGAATTTATGAGTCCAAATGTCATCATGCAGTACTGGTAATGTCCAAACGGTGTTGCGAATTCGGTGATCTCCTTCGAGCTATCTTCCAGTGGGATTTGCCAATACCCTTTGCAGAAATCAAGCTTTGAAAAGTATTTGTCGTTTGCGCATTTTGCGTATATTGCATCAATGTCTGGCATAGGTTCGCAATCGAACTTTGTCACTTTGTTAACCTGTCGCATGTCTTGACAGTAACGCACGGATCCATCTTTCTTTTTAACGATTACTATTGGAGAGCAATACGGAGAATCTGAAGGTTCAATAATCCCCATCTCTAACATTCCTCTTATTTCTTTCTCCATGTCGTTGTACATAGCGTATGGTACAGGGTATGGTTTACATCGGATTGGCTCTTTATCTGTAAGAGTTATTTTGTGTTCACCCAAGTTGGTTACTCCTGGTCTTGAAGAAAATATATCGCTGAATTCTTTGATAAGGGCTGAGATTTCTTGCTTTTGTTTTGTCGTGAGATCAGGATTGATACTGACGTCCTTATAAGTTTTCTCTTGTTTGCTGTTGCTGATACCAACGATGTCAGGATGTTCGCTGTCCACCTGGTCGTCTTCAAAAGTAATAGCTGCTACTGAAACCACGTTTGTTTCTGGCGTTGGGCGTAAGTATTGTTTGAGCATGTTGATGTGAAAAATTTTCACTCTTTCAGGCAGCTGTATGGCGTAGTTGTTAATTCCAACTCGATCCTTGACGACGTAAGGTCCCTTCCATTTCATAAGAAGTTTGTTGTTATCGGTTGGGAGTAAGATGAGAACTTCATCACCAGTCTTGAGTACTCGCGGTTTAGCCTTCTTGTCGAAGTAGCCTTTCTGTTTGACTTGCGATTTCCGAAGTTCTTCGGCTGCAAGTTTGCAAGTTTCTTGAAGTCGTTCGCGTAGATCAAGCACATACTCATAAGTGTCTTTGACCTCCTCTTCTATCTGCTCCTTTGACCAGATTTCCTTCAGAATGGACATTGGCCCGCGCACTGTTCTCCCATATAACAACTCAAAGGGCGAAAATCCTGCTAAACTGTCCAGAGGTGCTTCGTGATATGCAAATAGCAGTGGTTCAATGAAGCGATCCCATTCCTTTGGTTGATCTTGTATCATTCTCTTTATCATTTGTTTTAATGTACCATTATATTTCTCGCAAAGACCGTTACACTGAGCATGATACGGTGTTGTATAAATGGCTTTGACTGACAGTAGGCGGTGGACTTCTTTCATCACATCAGATGTAAATTGAGTTCCACGGTCGCTCAGAATTTCCTGAGGAATTCCTATGTCACTGAACATCTTCAGCAATGCTTCAGCTACTGTAACCGTGTCGATATTTGTCAATGGTATTGCCTTTGGATACCTTGTTGCCATGTCAACCATAGTTAGAACGTACCTATGCTTTCTTGCAGAAGGTGGAAACAATGGTCCAACTAAGTCGATCGCTACTCGCTGAAAAGGCGTTGTAATAATTGGCAAATTCACTAGTGGCGCTTTTGATATCATACCACCAGGTACTGTACGTTGGCAAATGTCACAAGATTTACAAAATCTAGAAATGTCGTCATACATATGTGGCCAGTAAAAGTTCGATTGTATCCTTTCAGTTGTTTTATGAATACCCATATGTCCTGCCATGATTGATTCGTGACCACATTTCATCACGGTTTGTCTGTACTTCTTTGGTACCACGAGTTGTTTTCCCCTCACGTCGTTGCCGGTTTCTATGGAATACGTTGTGCGATACAACAATCCTTGAAACTTCTTGAAGGTTGTGGCTTCCTTTGTCTCTTCATTCACTTTTGACTTCTTGATCTCACACCATTTCCTTGCTTGGTGTAGTGTTGGATCTTTGTCTTGACATGTCTTGAATTGATGATTATCACCCAGTTCTGGGAGAATAGGAATCTTCAATAACTTTGGTGGCTTATTTTGCTCCGCAGCTTGGCTCCTTGTTGTGACAGCCAGTGTGCTTTCTTCAGTTTTAGTTGTAGATTGACTGTCTGCTTTTACCATTGAATGTTTGTCTATTTGCTGTGCTTTGTTGAACATGAAGTCGTTAGGCTGCTCTATAATCTTTGGGAGATTTTCAAGAATCACATCACAAAGCGGTTCATCCAGACACAAAAATTCCAAAACACCTGTGTAGAATGCAGACTCGATATGCAATTCAGCAAACTGTGCGATGCGAGCTGTTTGATCTACTGAAATATATCGTCCCTTTTTGTTAATAAACTGTTGTGGTTTCACTAAATCTTTACGGATGATAGCGGTAGTGCAACCTGTATCACGCAGAACTTGAACCTCTGTGTTGTTGACTGTGCCTTTAACAATTGGTAGAAGTTGCATGAAGTGTTTATCTTCCGGTAAAGTGTTAGCACATCCCATGCTTGGTAATCGATCCAATGGTTTTCTCTTCCAACTCTTACACTGGTGGCCGTTTGACGTTGCTATGCAAGTTGATAGCGTGTGCTTTCTAGTTCTGGCTCCGAACTGTCATCTTCTTGCACGTTAACAGCGGCTGAGGCATTCATGGCTTTTTGCTTTGCACGACATTCATTTGCTTTATGTCCCTTTTGCTGGCAGTAAAAGCATGTGATGTATTGTTGACTTTTGATACTGTCGTTGGTTTGTGCCTTTGACGAATTGTTGTCTTTGCCAAATGTCTCCTTTGGTTTACTCTGTATCTTCTTATCTGCTGGTTTGGGTTGAATACGATGGGCTTCCATGTATACTTCTGCAGCATGAGATATTTCACTCAAGTCGTGAAGCTCCTTCTCTCTGATGTACATTGAAACTTCAGTAGGACAAGCGTGTAAAAATTTCTCAGCTATCATGAAGTTCCTCAATCCCTCAAAATTCTTTGGAATTCCAGCAAGCTCAATCCAATTGTCGAAGCAGTCAGACAGCTTTGATATAAACTGGCTTGCATTTTCTCCACGTTCCATTTTTGTCGAATGAAAACGTTTTCTGTATCCTTCTTCTGTCATTTGATACTTCTTTAAAAGTTCCGCTTTAAGCTTTTGGTAATTGTTGACGTCACAAGCGGGCATCTGAGTGTACACTTCCAAAGCTTTTCCTCGTAATAAAGCGCTGAGATATGTCGCTAAGTGTTCTTCTTGCCATTCGTTAGATGTGGCGAAGCGCTCAAATCGTCGAATGTATGCATCCATGTTGTCTTTGTTGTCATCAAAGTATGGAAGCTTAGGTCCTTTTTGCCCGTGATTGTGTCCAGTAGACATCAACGACTGATTCTGTTCACCAGCGGCCTTTTTACTTTGTAATTCCAATTGCAATTTCATCATTTGTAATTCGTGCTCCTGTTCTTCTTTCTTCATATGTAATTCTCTTTCAAATTTTTCTTGTTCAAGTTGTCGATTTCTTTCAACGTTTTCACGTTCCATTTGGGCCTGAAGTTGTAACTTTTCCCTTTCCAGTAATTCTTTCTTTTCTTCCCGAGCGATTGACCTCTCATCCCTTTCGATGTCTTTCTGTTCCCGGCTGTATGCAAAATCCCACAAATCTTTGTCCTTTAATCCAAGCTTCTCTCCCATTTCGAGATATTTTGCAAAATCCATGACGTTGCTGTAAATTTATCCGCATCCAAGTTGTAAGTTTTTCAAATAAAATGAATGGTTATATAAATGTTTGTGGTTTGTGACTAATGTAATTGTTTATCAAGAATTTAAATATTTGAGTATATAGTAATTTTGCAAGTATAACTTTTGTGTTGAATTCAAAATTTAAATGTGCATTTTTTAACTGTAGATCTATGAGTTCATAGAAAGAAATAATTTATTCGACGGACAATGAAACCAGTAACAGACGGACCGTATAACTACACTTGATGCTGTTTATTTTAGATTCCTGTGATTTAGAATAATGATAAGATTTGAGGCAGTTGATTGTTCAATGTAATTGGAAGAAGTTCAGGTGCAACCCCAGCAATACCTTTTCTGTCTTATATAACTAACCATAAGACACTTCACGTTGAAAAGGCTTGTATGGGTGCACTGTATATTGAAGACTGTAATCATGAGTCTACGGACCGACAGACAGACTCACATTATGGTACCTGTTTACTTGTTGTAAAGAGGTAACGGACTGACATACCGACTGACTGACAACGGACAAACAGGACACACTCTGCACTCGTTCTCTTGTCTTAATAACTAACCTAAGACACTTCACGGCAAGAACAGTACAGTCTCCACGTACTTTACGATACTACGCAACTTCTGCATGTATCTTTCCTTCAGATACCTGTCAAAATCCAATTTTTCTTAGATTCTACAGATATGAATTTGAAATCTGCAAATCGAATTCAACACACAATTCCAACTGGTTTTTCACACAAGACTAAACAAGATATATCTCCTCAATAAGTATTTCTTGTCACTCGATTTACCCAACGAGTTTGTTTCATTAGACAAGCAAATATCTTATTGAATGCAAAAGCAGAAGACAAAACCGGGTACCTGCGGTCACATTTGTCTTTCAATCTATGCAGAGAACTTGCTATCTTAAGTGCAACTCACTAATGCGATGGAGATACACTATTGAGAAGCTAAGACAGTCTTGTTAAAGTGCTGATGAGTACCTTTCTTTTCTTGATTCGACCCTTTACAATTATGAAACAATTTTGTAACACCTCATCATAATTTACACATGAAAAAATAAAGAATACCCTTTTTGATTTAAAGTCTACATCACATCCCGTTTCACATCGATAATATCTAATACGATATTAAATCAGTTTAACGAATTACTAAATTATTTACTCAATCCATATTAGAACAATTTACCTTCCCATCCAATCCCTATCAAAACCATTTAACTTTCCATCAAATCCATATCAGAACAAGTTACCTTCCCATCCCGGACGAGCCCCCAAAATTGTAGTGAAGTAAATACGAGCCCCCATTTATTTAACTAAACAACAGTCTGCTAGCAAGCTGAAAAGGTCCCGGACTAAATGTTTCCAATGCCAATAAATACTAGCTCCTTAAATATGAAAAGTTTATTCACACTTCATCCAGATAAGAAAAATACCATAAAAAATACCAATACACAGATACCAACACAAAAACCCCTTATTATTTTTCACACTAATTGTTTGTCCCAGCTAAATAACCCAACACACAGTGACCTCGATTAGGTCACAACAGACGAGCGATGTTAAGCAGATCCCACACAGGCGTATGACGTCATCACCAAGTCCCATGCAGACTAGTGATGGCATCAGAAGAAGTCACACGCCGACGAGTAATGCCATCAAAAGGGTCACACGCTGACGGGTGACGTCATCAAGAAGGTCACACGTGACCTGTAACCTTATCAACGGTCAGACGGCGAATGGCTTGAATGCGCGACGCTCATTACATCCCGTAATGTCACACCAGATGGAGATATTCATAAGATCACACAGGCGACGATATCAATCGAATCTTGTTCCCAGTCCCACTCAAAAGACCGCCATCAAGAGGTCACACAGGCAAACTCAGATGACCGACCTCACGAAGTCACAGAGATGATCGACATCACGAGGTCACACAGACGAACTCAGGTGACTGACGTTACAAGATCACACAGACGACATCGGTCAAATCTTGTCCCCGGCCCCACTCATCAACACGGTGCAAAAAACTGTGGGAATAAATATACACCATAAATATTCACTTAAAATTGAATTCTATCCAGCCTTGTTTTACACATGTCCAAAATTCCCCATTTCCTCAGTTTATAAATAGCTAGATTCTCCTCCCCTTCCAGCAGATATTTACTTATCACATGCACAAAAAAATCTATTACACTCCCTCACAAAATACTCAGATTTATATAAAGAAATAAATATTAACTCGATATAAAATTAAGTTAACCCGATATCAAATTGACTTAACCCAATATAAAGTCAACTCACCCAGTGAATTACTAACCAGCGATCAACACATATTTACACGAGGCTTTTTCCGTAGCCAATATACATTTTATTTAATACAACAGGCATTTAGCCCAACACAACACAAAAGGCTGCTTTGACCAGCACATCACAAAGAGCTGCCTTAGCCCAACAAGCCACACCGGCACGTCTTATGCCTTTGCCATCGCTGCACAGAATGAAATCAAAATGACCGCGACCCGCGAAGGAAAAATAACATTTGGCCAATGCTCAATAAAATGTTCAACACAGGTCAAACATTGAACCCACGTGTGCCTTTCAAACATTAGTCACAATGTTTTTCAAACATTGAAACAATGGGTACACGTACTGAACGTACACATGCACTATGGGACACAGCCAGTATATTGTTGCACATCAAATCCATTTATAGTTATGGCAAAAGATACATTCGCACGATGTCTGTATCCTAGAAAATCAATACTGTGTTAAAATATTCGTCAAAACGAAAAAGGTCCATTGGCCTAGTGGTCAAGACGTGGGACTGTAAAGCAACAGGCCTCGGTTCAAATCCCGTATGGGATAGATATTTTGATGTACTCTGTTTTGCAGTAGTGAAAACTCCTTATCCGTCGGGTAAAACTAAATTTAATACAATCTCGACTTGATTATTGATTAACTTCCCGTAAAATTAACCTTTCTGCAAATATTATAGAAATAAACCCTGGTTACCGATCCGATCAGGGTCTTACAGTGGTGAATACCTCCTGCCGTCTCATGAACAAACCTCTCCTCTCTCTCTCTCTCTCTCTCTCTCTCTCTCTCACTCGCTCACTCTCTCTCTCTCTCTCTCTCTCTCTCTCTCTCTCTCTCTCTCTTATGTCCTAACCCCCCTCTCTCTCGCTATCGATGTTTGCATCTCTGAGGCTATCTTCTTAGCGTTCTCTTCATTCACTAAACTACATACCCATACATTCATTTTATTCATACTGCCTGTATCATACAATTAGTTTCCCTGAAATCGATCCATACAGAAACAACCATTTGCTGTAAAATTTGATACAATGTGGCTGCCTGCCAGTATCAGCCTACATATATATAAATACTTAGATATCAATTTATATATATATGGGCGCTTGTGTAAATAATATGTTAGTTGTTCGTTTGTTCTGTCAATTTTTATCCCTTTTTATAATGCCGTATTTGTGTGGTACGAAAAATGTTGACACAGCCGTGGAAAGGTTACGAAATAATGAAGCTTATTTAAGCCCAGTTTATTAATTAAATTAATATCTAAAAATTGTCGAGGGTTGGCCGATTATAACAAAAGAAATGAATTACTCCACTGGATAAAAAATAGTAAGTACTGGGAATTTGATTTCATAATGCTACAAGAAACACATAGTGAAGAGAAGGACATTCGGAGTTGGGAAAAAAATTGGACTACGTTTAGGAAACACGATAAGCTCATTTTTTCGCATGGCTCTAGTAAAAGTAAAGGGGTATTAACTATTGTTAAAAATGATTTTGTTAAATTTATTTCCAGCGAATTTGTAAGCAAGGACGGTAGAGCTGTCGTTATTGACCTAAAAATGGAGGAAGAGAGCTACTCCATATTCAATATTTATGCACCGAATCTAGAATGTCAAAAAGAACAACAGGAGTTTTATGATCGAATCGGTAACATGATTCAGGAAAGAGAGGAAAACAAAATAATTATTGGTGGTGACCTGAATGTTATCTTAGATGGCAATTTGGACAGAACTCCGATAAATACTAAGACATATAAAGGAGTGGAAACAATTAAGGAGCTTATGGAACAATACAACATAATTGATCTATGGCGGATAAAAAACCCTGGGGAAAAACGCTTTACTTGGCGTAGGGCAAAACCAAATTTAATACAATCACGACTTGATTATTGGTTAACTTCCCGTGATATTAACTTTTCTGCAAATACTGTAGATATAATCCCTGGTTACCGATCCGATCATAGTGCTATTGTGTTATCTGTAAAAATCTCTAACTCTGAAAGGAGCCGTGGTCCAGGTTATTGGAAATTTAATGCAAATTTATTAAGTGATACCGAATACGTTCAAAGCATGAAAGCTCTTGTCTTGAAATTCGCACATGAGTTAAGACTTTTGGACCCGCATCTTAAATGGGAATATATTAAGCATGAAATAAGAAAAGAGACCATTAGGTACTCAAAACAAAAATCATATACAAAGAAATTGGAAAAACAAAATTTGATAAAAACTTTAGAAACTCTATATACCAGTCTTCAGAAGGGAAATATAAGCCAAAATGAACAAGATGAAATCTTTAGTGAAATCAAAGCAATTAATATGGAGCTAGAGCGTATAGAGAGAATCAATTCCATGGGACATTATATCCGTAGCAAGGCATATTACCTAGAGCATGACGAAAAAAATTCAAAGGTATTCTTTGCAATTGAGAAAAGAAATTACGAACAGAAACACATTAAAAGGCTCATTGACAAAGATGGGAAAGATGTAGAACAACCCCATAAAATATTAGAGACAAGTGCTCGTTTTTATAAAAATTTGTACCAAAAGAATGACGAAGTGTCAAAAGCTTTTTATGACTATTTCTTCGAGTCTAGAAATATTCCCAAGATACCCAAAGTGCATGCTGAAATGCTTAATACTGAATTAACAAGACAAGAGCTCTTAAGTGTCATTAATAAAATGAAGAAAAACAAATCTCCAGGTACTGATGGCTTGACGGCTGAATTTTATCAGTTTTTTAGATATGAGATAGTCGATTTGCTACTAGAATCTTTTTCATACAGCTATGAGAGAGGATATCTCAGTGTTGAGCAAAGAAGAGGGATAATAAGGCTTATCCCTAAAAAGGACAAAGACTTAGTATATCTGAAAAACTGGAGACCTATAAGTCTTCTAAATGTCGATATGAAAATATTAACTCAAAGTATAGCCCATAGATTCCAGAAAGTACTACCGATAATTATCGGCAAAGAACAAAATGGCTTTGTTAAAAATAGATTTATCGGTTTCAATATAAGAACACTTATTGATAGTATTGATTTCTTGAACAGAAATAATCTCGAGGGGTTTTTGGCATTTATCGATTTTGAAAAAGCGTTTGATAAGCTGGATTGGGACTTCCTAGACAAATGCCTGGAGTGTTTTAATTTTGGCAATAGCATACGGAGGTGGGTTAAAATCATATATACAAAAATTGAAAGCTGCACAATAAATAATGGTTATACAAGTCAATATTTTGAAATAAAAAATGGAGTAAGACAAGGAGATCCTCTCTCAGCACTGTTATTTATTATAGCGGTTGAAATTTTAGCAATCTCGACAAGAGAAAATAACAACATTAAAGGTATCAAGGTAAATAATATTGAGACGAAAATCAGCCTTTTGGCCGATGATACAACTTTATTACTAAGCGATATACTTTCTTTAAGAAATGTATTAAATGTGTTTGTTATGTTTTACTATACTTCTGGTCTGAGAGTAAATATTGAAAAGTCAGAGATATTGCAAATAGGTAGAGCGCCAATGAGATTTCTTGAAAAGAAACCTTTTAGATTTAAATGGACAGAGGGTGATGTAGTATCTTTGGGCATACGTTACTTTAATGACATTGAAAAGATCACTGATGTTAATCTCAGAGATAAGCTGACAAATTTCAAACAAACGTTACATAACTGGTCAAAATTTTATATGACATTGAAAGGGAAAATAACTATTATTAAGAATCTGGCGCTTCCAAAAATCCTTTTTGTAACCAATGTCCTTTATATTCCCGAATGGTTTATTAATGAAGTAAACTCAGTTTTAGACCAATTCCTCTGGGAGGGAAAACCGCATAGATTCCAGAAAAATGTACTAATACAAGACTTTAAGGATGGTGGTCTTAGAAATTTAGATTATAACTCTTTTTTATGTGCACAAAAAATCATGTGGGTAAAACGTGTTTTGGAAAATGAAAACACTCTAAGTGTTGCTTTTCTTAAAAAGTATCTTCCAAATCTGACATTATCGTACATACTCTCTTGCGATTCGGACCCAAAAAGGATACCTGACCATATCCCCAAATTTTACCGCGATATCCTTTGTGCCTGGTATTCAGTGAATAATCCCTCTTACGACACAAGTTGCTTAATGCAACAGTGCATCTGGTTTAACAAAAATATTGTGATTAATCATGAGCCGATCTTTTATACTGAAATGGCGCGTAAAGGAATTATGTTTGTAGTAGATCTGCTAGATGCAGAGGGGCTGTTTATGGAAGCAGGGGAAATTAAGAGCAAATTTAATTTAAATACAAATCTGTTAAAGATGATGGGGCTACTAAGTGCTATACCGAATGATTGGAAGAAAAGTATAAAACAAAATTGTAACGTAGACAAAGACCCAATGGCACCAGTTCCCCAAATTGTACAGTTAAGAACAGACGCTATAACAAAAAACATAACGAAATTGACCTCAAAAGAGGTATATTGGCTAATTATAAAGAAAAAGTCAATAACGCCAAGCTGCATAAACAGATGGGGAAAAGATAACATCGTTTTGAACTCGTCCCAATGGAGAGAAATATTTGAAAAAACGAGATATCTGACAAAAAATGCTAAAAATACAATGATAAATTTTAAGATAATGCATAAAAATTATGCATCTGATCTCATAGTATCCAAATTTGACCCAGATATTAAACCAATCTGTGAACAATGCAATAAAAAAAATGATATTGTCCACCTTTTCGACATGTGTAGTAAGATTTACACCTTTTGGTCTTTGCTAGAAAAGTGGGTAAATAGTAACATAATAAGAGAGGGCCCAAAAATCAGTATTTGTAGAAGGAAAAAATTGCTTGGCTTATTGAAAGAAGATGTTGCAGTGAATTACCTATTTACAATTGACTTTGTACTCTTACAGGCCAGAATGTATATACACAAGAGTAATATTCATAAAGAAGATGTTTATTTTATAAATTTTCTAATGATACTTAGAAATGTTGTAAGGATTGAAAAAATGACATATTCGTCAAAGCATGTAAATTTTAAATATTTAGAGGAACTGTATTGTTTGTTATAGTCCTAACCCTCAGTTACTCAGTTACTCGTTTTTTTACGTCTTATATAATCCATGATCTGTGTCGGTATATTTATTACATACTCGAAAAATGTTTGTAGAGACATTTATTTTACTACTCATTTGTATAATGTAGATAAGGCTGTATGTACCAAGGACAATTTCTTACGGCGAAATAAAAAAAAAAAACATTGAAACAATGGGTACACGTACTGAACGTACACATGCACTATGGGACACAGCCAGTATATTGTTGCACATCAAATCCATTTATAGAAATTTCAGATAAACACATTTAAATGCATAGAATTCATGGGCCCGGTCAACAAAGGTGACCTCACGCGTCAACTGGTGACCCACAGCCCATTCCATACCTGTACATTAATTGTCATCACAACACACACTGCTCCATGACGTAAGACCAGGTCATTGAAATCGTCTTTAGTCCGAATCTTCATATGTTTTAGTTCATTCAGCTTGTCCATGTCGGGTTCTGCCAGATATCTAGCGCGGAATGCCTCACTGAGGAGTTTGTGTGAGTATTTGATGTTATCAGGTAACTTGAAATACCATTGAGCTGCATTTTTGTCGAGATGGGTAGCAAAGGTGCACGCTAGGACAGAGTCATCAATAATGTTTTGAGACCTGTTGTATAAATCCAACTGTTGTAGCCATTGTGCTGCGTTGTCACCATCCCGGCCGTTGAATTTTGGAGGCCCACGAATCCTAAATTTGGTATTGCCGACGGACACGTGTCCTGTCAAGGGCGTGTTGCCACAATGGTGCATATAAGTGCTGGATTGTGGTTGATGAGAAGCCTGAGGCTGAGTGGCAGAATGCTGCATAGATGTGCTGGTTTGTGGTTGGGGAGAAACTTGGGATTGAGTAGTCCCCAGTGATTCATTTGGCGGTTGTGACGTCTGCTTAGATTTAGCCATTTGCTGGAGAAGTCGCACCATCATTGTGTGTAATTCTGCACTACTGACCTCTTGAGTGAGATTCGACAAGTTTTTCGTAGCAGCTGTGTTTGCCGAAATAGCAGGCTCTTGCACCGAAGCCGAAGTGGACGGTCGTAAGACGGAGGCGGTCCTAGAAGCCGTCTCCTCAGTCTGTAAGGATTCTAAGTCTGTGTTTCTGTCGTGCAGTTGTTTGTTTGCTTCCATAACAGCCTGGTTTTCTTTCGCTAGTGCTTCCATCTCCAGAGACGTTTGTTTGTTTGACGAATGAAGGGCGATGTTTTCGTTTCTGAGGGACTGGCATTCTTCTCTTAGCTTAAGAATCTCCTCCCGTAACTCATCTAGGGTATTTGGTTGTGTAGTAGCGTTTTCGGCTGAGGTCGGTTCTACTTGAGCATTTTCCGGTTGTTGCTCATGCTGAGCAGTGGTGGATCTAGTTTGGGCTGCAGCTTGTAGGGCTCGGGTGTCCCTAGTCTCTCGATCCTCCGTTGTAGAAGTTCTTTTGGCCCCGCGAGTCATCATTTTGAAACGGTGTTTTGCGTGTTTTAATTGCTTGGTTAGTTACGTAAATAGGCTGGTGAAAGCTAGTACATAAAATAAACTTGTTGGTTGAAATTAGACGAAATTCTTTCTTTAGAAAAGAATTTTCTTGATAAAAAACAATTTGTTACTTGTTATTGGATTGAAATATTGATAAATACATGTAGTGAATTTAAAAGAAAGTGATGTTTTTTTTCCAGTTTTTTTTCCAAAATTTAGTTTAGGGTTTTATTTGTATTATTTATTGTTTTAAAGTAACATAGTTTTGTTTTTGCTGCTTTGAAAGGCTAGTATGTTTAAAAGAAATGTACGAAACGTTGCTTGCCATACTGTGCCTGAATAGAAGAAAAATAAGAACTGGAACTATGCTATAAAGCCGTTACTGTTACATAAAATAAAATAAATACACCTTAAAATATTATTAACAATAAAAACAATGGAATTTTTAGGCTGACAGTTTGTACCATCACAAAATTTTTAATGTTTACAGTTAGTAAATTTAATGACTTTCATGTAGATTTAGTACTTTTAATTCATAATTTAATGTATTTTCGTTTGATTTGTGATTTTCATTGCCTTTTGTTGTTGTTGTTGTAGTTGTTGTTGTTGCTGTTGTTGTTGTTGTTATACCACGTTACTTTACATGAAGATAATGTTTATGAATAATATTTATTTTCATAAATTGCTAGAAAGATTTAAATGGATACTGAGTAATTATTCTTGAGGTATTATTAAATCGTTATTGAAGGAATTCATAAAGTGGGTTTTTGATCTAATTTGACCTTTATTTGTACTGAATTTGTTACCATTTTAGTCAAATTTTAGATGGTTCTGCCATTAAAATTTAGGCTAAAACGGTTTAAATGTAATGTATTTTTATTGTTTTTTTTTTTTTTTTGTTTTTTTTTTTGCACATGCCTGTGTTTAGGCTTAAATCAATACATCAGTTATTAAGGCATTAGCTTACCGTTTTCCCTAATTTTTTAACATTTTCCCTCCGTTAACATACATACCTAGGCGCCTCCGGCCTGAGAGAAAAGTACAGAAAAACTGACCACCATGATAAATTAACAAACTTGTCGTTCAATTTCCATGAAACTCACAAACCACTAATCTCCACCAAGTGTCGTAACCAACTTTTGAGGGTGTGTGTAGTTGATTTTACGACTTAATCCATTACCGGGAAATGTGAGTAACACAGAAATAAAACACAAGTATTTAACTATAAATAGAATTTATAACCAATTAATTATAAATACCTTTTGCAAGTCATGAGTTTCTTATAACTAGTTTAGTAAATTCCGACAGACCGTTCCTTTATTCGCGGAGAGATGTTACTGCGTTGCTGCCGAGACCCGTTCTCCCTTTCCTGTATTTTACACGGATTTTTGTATTAACTGGTCCATACAAAGGCTCGATACTGTGTTCTTTGAAGCTACATTATCTGTTATTCAAGAGTCTAAAATAACTAGCCTTATCGCCCATAATTAGCATTGTGGTCAACAGTAACTGAACACATGGTATCAGTTTGGTCAGATTGGAGCAGAGTGGTCCTGACACGTAATGAAATATTTCCCGGATAAAACAGCTAATCAAGATGTCCAGTTGTGAGAAAACTTAACATCACACAAGGTTTCGTATGGACTGTTTAGGTATCAAAGGGGCATGGTGAATAGGCGATAAGCTACACTGTTTGATAAATAACACGTTTAACTTAATGATAATGCTTGGTGTCAACAAATCTACATATAACATACAACATTTAAATATACACAAATTTACCTCAGTTAAAGGAACCCTTTAACTGCTCTTATTTCCGTAAAAAGGTCGGTTTCCGACAAAAACTTTGATGAATCAGTTAAAAAGTGAACAATCCCTAGTCATTGACTGAAAGCTAAATATTCAAAGCATTAGTTTCTTTAATACTGTAAAATTATCGATGTTACAATTATTCTAAAATTATTTACATTATTCAACGTAATCAAAGAAAGCGATTACGATCTCGGTTACAGAAGAAACATTTGTTTATTGTACAAAAATTTTTAAATTCAGTTGAATCGCAAACATGTTAGCGAAAATCATTCATGCATTCATTACAAATGTTATTTTTATATCAGTGATAATGTTAAACGTGAGTACTTTAAATTTAGTTATATAGAGAAAAGATTAAAACAGCAGAGGAATTAAATATGAAAATCTGAAAGAAGATTTTGCTTTGTGACTTTCTCATACGTTGTTTTTACTAAAACTAAGTTTGCGATTTCAAATGCTTCATTAAATATACAACGCAATTTGTTGAGAAATGTCTCTAATATGCGATAGATATACGTTTGCATGAATCAAACGCCTCAGTATAATTAGATTTATAAACTCTTGAGAAATGTTCCTTGTAAAGGGAGAGGGACACATTATATATTTCAAAACATTTAGTGACGTCAAGTGTATTTAAATTCCATAATCAAATCAAAATAGTTCAATCGTTAACGAAAGAAGCATAAAAACTATTGGGACAGGAATATTTTACACACCACAATTGGGAGTCGAGAATGTTGTATATATGCGCTCAGTTTTGACGCTAAAGCATACTTACCTGGCACAGGGGATACCGTGATCCTGAAGGCGGTTCCCCCAGGGTGAGGCCTTTTCATTGCACTTCGATTGGGCTGACCCCTGCGATTACCCCAAATGCGGGTAACTCGGGTGCGTAATTTGTGATAGCGAGGGACTGCGTTCGCGCTTTCCCTCTTATATTCAATAGCAATGTAATTCTTTCCCAGCAATAGCCCTCTCTATTTACATATTGTGGATTGCCCCAGTTTCCCTATTATCGACTTTTCATCAAATTTCGCCAGGTCTAATTTTACCCCATTCCGTTAACAATCTGATACTATGCTGTTACATCTCTTCTTATTTTTCCAAATCATCGAAATAAGCATCATATTTTTCTCTGTTCTCTTACGTGGTTTCTTTTCTCAAAAACCACCGTTTGTACTTGCCCTTCTCACAGCAGTTTCTTTAAGGCTATGCTCCAGTCACAATAATAGTCACACCATGTAATTTCTGAAGAATTTTCGCGGTGTGATAATTATGAAGGCTTGTGTGGTACGTGCATCTCTTCTTAAAATTTTCTAAGAACTGAAATTTTAATTTTGCTTAAATGCAACACAAGATAGATCTTTATTTCATAGTTTTCATCCCAGATATCGTTTAACATGTATAGTGATCTTTTCTTTATTTAATTTTAGCATAGTAATTTATAAAACTAAACATTTGAACTTTTCAAAAGTGGTATCTGTGAACCACGCATTTTATTAAAACTATGATGAATCAGTTAAAAAGTGAACAATCCCTAGTCATTGACTGAAAGCTAAATATTCAAAGCATTAGTTTCTTTAATACTGTAAAATTATCGATGTTACAATTATTCTAAAATTATTTACATTATTCAACGTAATCAAAGAAAGCGATTACGATCTCGGTTACAGAAGAAACATTTGTTTGTTGTACAAAAATTTTTAAATTCAGTTGAATCGCAAACTGTTAGCGAAAATCATTCATGCATTCATTACAAATGTTATTTTTATATCAGTAATAATGTTAAACATGAGTAATTTAAATTTAGTTATATAGAGAAAAGATTAAAACAGCAGAGGAATTAAATATGAAAATCTGAAAGAAGATCTTGTTTTGTGACTTTCTCATATGTTGTTTTTACTAAAACTAAGTTTGCGATTTCGAATGCTTCATTAAATATACAACGCAATTTGTCGAGAAATGTCTCTAATATGCGATAGATATACGTTTGCATGAATCAAACGCCTCAGTATAATTAGATTTATAAACTCTTGAGAAATGTTCCTTGTAAAGGGAGAGGGACACGTTATATATTCCAAAACATTTAGTGACGTCAAGTGTATTTAAATTCCATAATCAAATCCAAATAGTTCAATCGTTAACGAAAGAAGCATAAAAACTATTGGGACAGGAATATTTTACACACCACAATTGGGAGACGAGAATGTTGTATATATGCGCTCAGTTTTGACGCTAAAGCATACTTACCTGGCACAGGGGATACCGTGATCCTGAAGGCGGTTCCCCCAGGGTGAGGCCTTTTCATTGCACTTCGATTGGGCTGACCCCTGCGATTACCCCAAATGCGGGTAACTCGGGTGCGTAATTTGTGATAGCGAGGGACTGCGTTCGCGCTTTCCCTCTTATATTCAATAGCAATGTAATTCTTTCCCAGCAATAGCCCTCTCTAATTACATATTGTTGATTGCCCAAGTTTCCCTATTATCGACTTTTCATCAAATTTCGCCACGTCTAATTTTACCCCATTCCGTTAACAATCTGATACTATGCTGTTACATTTCTTCTTATTTTTCCAAATCATCTAAATAGCATCATATTTTTCGCTGTTCTCTTACGTGGTTTCTTTTCTCAAAAACCACCGTTTGTACTTGCCCTTCTCACAGCAGTTTCTTTAAGGCTATGCTCCAGTCACAATAATAGTCATACCATGTAATTTCTGAAGAATGTTCGCGGTGTGATAATTATGAAGGCTTGTGTGGTACGTGCATCTCTTCTTAAAATTTTCTAAGAACTGAAATTTTAATTTTGCTTAAATGCAACACAAGATAGATCTTTATTTCATAGTTTTCATCCCAGATATCGTTTAACATGTATAGTGATCTTTTCTTTATTTAATTTTAGCATAGTAATTTATAAAACTAAACATTTGAACTTTTCAAAAGTGGTATCTGTGAACCACGCATTTTATTAAAACTATGATGAATCAGTTAAAAAGTGAACAATCCCTAGTCATTGACTGAAAGCTAAATATTCAAAGCATTAGTTTCTTTAATACTGTAAAATTATCGATGTTACAATTATTCTAAAATTATTTACATTATTCAACGTAATCAAAGAAAGCGATTACGATCTCGGTTACAGAAGAAACATTTGTTTATTGTACAAAAATTTTTCAATTCAGTTGAATCGCAAACATGTTAGCGAAAATCATTCATGCATTCATTACAAATGTTATTTTTATATCAGTGATAATGTTAAACGTGAGTACTTTAAATTTAGTTATATAGAGAAAAGATTAAAACAGCAGAGGAATTAAATATGAAAATCTGAAAGAAGATTTTGCTTTGTGACTTTCTCATACGTTGTTTTTACTGAAACTAAGTTTGCGATTTCAAATGCTTCATTAAATATACAACGCAATTTGTTGAGAAATGTCTCTAATATGCGATAGATATACGTTTGCATGAATCAAACGCCTCAGTATAATTAGATTTATAAACTCTTGAGAAATGTTCCTTGTAAAGGGAGAGGGACACGTTATATATTCCAAAACATTTAGTGACGTCAAGTGTATTTAAATTCCATAATCAAATCAAAATAGTTCAATCGTTAACGAAAGAAGCATAAAAACTATTGGGACAGGAATATTTTACACACCACAATTGGGAGTCGAGAATGTTGTATATATGCGCTCAGTTTTGACGCTAAAGCATACTTACCTGGCACAGGGGATACCATGATCCTGAAGGCGGTTCCCCCAGGGTGAGGCCTTTTCATTGCACTTCGATTGGGCTGACCCCTGCGATTACCCCAAATGCGGGTAACTCGGGTGCGTAATTTGTGATAGCGAGGGACTGCGTTCGCGCTTTCCCTCTTATATTCAATAGCAATGTAATTCTTTCCCAGCAAAGCCCTCTCTAATTACATATTGTGGATTGCCCCAGTTTCCCTATTATCGACTTTTCATCAAATTTCGCCACGTCTAATTTTACCCAATTCCGTTAACAATCTGATACTATGCTGTTACATCTCTTCTTATTTTTCCAAATCATCGAAATAAGCATCATATTTTTCTCTGTTCTCTTACGTGGTTTCTTTTCTCAAAAACCACCGTTTGTACTTGCCCTTCTCACAGCAGTTTCTTTAAGGCTATGCTCCAGTCACAATAATAGTCACACCATGTAATTTCTGAAGAATTTTCGCGGTGTGATAATTATGAAGGCTTGTGTGGTACGTGCATCTCTTCTTAAAATTTTCTAAGAACTGAAATTTTAATTTTGCTGAAATGCAACACAAGATAGATCTTTATTTCATAGTTTTCATCCCAGATATCGTTTAACATGTATAGTGATCTTTTCTTTATTTAATTTTAGCATAGTAATTTATAAAACTAAACATTTGAACTTTTCAAAAGTGGTATCTGTGAACCACGCATTTTATTAAAACTATGATGAATCAGTTAAAAAGTGAACAATCCCTAGTCATTGACTGAAAGCTAAATATTCAAAGCATTAGTTTCTTTAATACTGTAAAATTATCGATGTTACAATTATTCTAAAATTATTTACATTATTCAACGTAATCAAAGAAAGCGATTACGATCTCGGTTACAGAAGAAACATTTGTTTATTGTACAAAAATTTTTAAATTCAGTTGAATCGCAAACATGTTAGCGAAAATCATTCATGCATTCATTACAAATGTTATTTTTATATCAGTGATAATGTTAAACGTGAGTACTTTAAATTTAGTTATATAGAGAAAAGATTAAAACAGCAGAGGAATTAAATATGAAAATCTGAAAGAAGATTTTGCTTTGTGACTTTCTCATACGTTGTTTTTACTAAAACTAAGTTTGCGATTTCAAATGCTTCATTAAATATACAACGCAATTTGTTGAGAAATGTCTCTAATATGCGATAGATATACGTTTGCATGAATCAAACGCCTCAGTATAATTAGATTTATAAACTCTTGAGAAATGTTCCTTGTAAAGGGAGAGGGACACATTATATATTCCAAAACATTTAGTGACGTCAAGTGTATTTAAATTCCTTAATGTCCACTTCTTTTGTTTTCTCCGATGACTTATTTTGAAGAACGCCGCAAGCAAAGTCGCACCTCTTTTGTGAGGCAGGGCATTCTCAAAAATAACGACCCGGTACACAGGTCATTCTTTTTGAGAATGCCCTGCAAGGTGTGACTTTGTTTTCATTGTTGTTTAATTTGATTCATTGAAAACAAGACATAGTCATTGATCACATGGAATTTTAACAGGAATCAAACATTAAGAATCTTCGCCTTGAAAAAAAAAGACTTATTTAAACTTAAAAACATATATTCCTTAACAAATATTCTAATGCCTAAATACCTGACGAATTTTTTAGTTTTTATTGGAGTTGGGGGAGGGGGGCTGATGAAAGAGATATATCGACACAGACGTTCGACAGCCGTGGTGATTTAGTCGCGACGAAAATGACAAAACGCATCTCATTTTCTACGTTAAATATTCGTCGACAGACGTAGTTACCTCAAAAAGACGTTTGATAGACGTCAGAATGATCACTTAATCGAGTTTTTCCTCTCGATTTCAAATCTCGAGCAAAACGCCAGAATTTTACGACGAGTAACATTAACTTAAACAGAAGAAAGTAGAAGCTTTCAAGTAAATTACCTTGTAGCTAATGTCGGAATTCATTTTCAAAAATTATGTAAGGTCCATCCGGGCTTAACATGCTTGTGGTATCGATAGATCCGGCAGGCTCGTTAACATTATATACTTGAATAAATCCATCAATGTCCAATCCAATGTCAAAATTCCCAGACTCCCTCTGCAATTCAGAAGGAGTCTGGGTAAAAAAAACTCATTTTCTGAATCTTCCTCCATATTAATTTTGTACCAAAAAAAAAAAAAAAAGCTCGTGTTGACTCTTGCATTAACTAGGTTGTTATGAATGATCGTTCGGTTTTTTATACCTTGTCATGAATGTTATTCTTTATTTGTCACCTTAATCGCAGAACAATATGGGGTGACGGGCCGAGGGAGGCGGGGCCAATTCGTCTGGCACATGGACATTAAGTATGAGAATGCCTTCCTTCTCGGTAAACTCTATTTTCATAGCCCTGTCTATTCACACCTCGGGCTCACGCCCTCGGTATGAATAGACAGGGCCATGAAAATAGAGAATACCTCGAAGTCAGGCATTCTCATATACATAATCAAATCAAAATAGTTCAATCGTTAACGAAAGAAGCATAAAAACTATTGGGACAGGAATATTTTACACACCACAATTGGGAGTCGAGAATGTTGTATATATGCGCTCAGTTTTGACGCGCAAGCATACTTACCTGGCACAGGGGATACCGTGATCCTGAAGGCGGTTCCCCCAGGGTGAGGCCTTTTCATTGCACTTCGATTGGGCTGACCCCTGCGATTACCCCAAATGCGGGTAACTCGGGTGCGTAATTTGTGATAGCGAGGGACTGCGTTCGCGCTTTCCCTCTTATATTCAATAGCAATGTAATTCTTTCCCAGCAAAGCCCTCTCTAATTACATATTGTGGATTGCCCCAGTTTCCCTATTATCGACTTTTCATCAAATTTCGCCACGTCTAATTTTACCCAATTCCGTTAACAATCTGATACTATGCTGTTACATCTCTTCTTATTTTTCCAAATCATCTAAATAAGCATCATATTTTTCTCTGTTCTCTTACGTGGTTTCTTTTCTCAAAAACCACCGTTTGTACTTGCCCTTCTCACAGCAGTTTCTTTAAGGCTATGCTCCAGTCACAATAATAGTCACACCATGTAATTTCTGAAGAATTTTCGCGGTGTGATAATTATGAAGGCTTGTGTGGTACGTGCATCTCTTCTTAAAATTTTCTAAGAACTGAAATTTTAATTTTGCTGAAATGCAACACCCCAGCAGGCAAAATGACGTCTTTAAGACGTCGATAAGACGTAATTTTTCGACCAACATGACGTCTTTAAGACGTCTGAAAAAGGTGGATTTTGCAGCAAACGGACGTCCTTTTTGAGACGTAAAAAAGACGTCGTCTTAAGATCTAAAAAGGACGTCCTGTTTGGACGTAAAAAAGACGTCGTTTCTGGACGTCTTTAAGACGTCTATAAAAGGTCGATTTTGCAACAAAAACGGACGTCTTTTGGAGGACGTGAAAAGACGTCTTTTTCGGACATGTTTACCACATCTGAAAAAGGTCGATTCCGCATTTTTCTGAGTCTGATGCCAATTTCATAGACGTCTGCTTGTGTAATAAAATTAGATTAAACACAAGAAAATACAATATTGTAGCTTTATACAATTGTATTGCATTGAATACATAATCACAAAAACGCTTTAGCAATAAAAATCCTGTCCTTGAAGCTGACCTGAATTACCATTCTTTTGCCCGAACACACAAACACATAAAAAAACGCACGCTGCTGTCTTACTAAATGCGCACTAAATCACAAGGAGCGCTGCGGAAAAGCGCTGAATCACAAATCGCAGTGAAGAAAGCGCGCCGAATCACAAAGCGCGCTGAACAAGTCTTTAGCTCTAGCGTGCCGAAAGTCTTTAGCGTGCCGAATAATTCGTAGTTTCACTGTATCAGTGCGTACACCAAACAGACGGATGGACGGGCAGACACATGGACCAGCCAGAATGAAAGAGGTTGCACCCGTTTATTTCTCCAAAACGAAAGTTGAAACTGTATAAAAAATAAATACATATACTCAATTTAATTCGCCTTAGATACACTTTAAATAAACAACATAAACCATTCAATTTAAATAATTTGTCGCTGTGAATCCAGTTAAATAATGCGACAGAATCTGTGATTAGGTTTACACCATCCCATTAAACAATAAGGCATTGGAGTGAATACACTCACACCAACCTTTTGCTTATTGCTACAAATCAATACCAAATCACGTAAAGTTATTTTATATATATTTACCGATATTAAGGCATCCTAACATTCATTTGGCAGGCCCGGCACACAACGTAGACAGACAGGAGAGCAGTAGAAAACCCTGAAATATACGTAGTAAGCCTTTGGGTATATTCGAAACGCAAAATTGTTTGTGCTTTTTATTCGGAACACCAATATGTGTTTTGGCCTATACCGGTAACAGACAGTGTCACTGCTGTTGAAACGCATTATAATTTTATTGCCATTTACTTCACCTCAACAAAACTGTCCGACAAAACTGTTAACAAACCTGTCAGGTAAAACAAAGCTGTCAGAAAAATATGTTATTTTGTTGTTTTAATAGAATCACATATTATCGCCCATTTAGAACGCTGATTTTATAATACACTTTACATGAGATAATAAGCAAACACATCAAACCATTTATATTAAAGTCAGTGATAAACCTTACCTTTTAAATTGACATTAAAATTCAAATTTCTTTAAATATGAGCAAAATTTGAATCCATGATGCCGGTAAAAAACCGCCTTGTGTTCAACCGGACAACGTCGTTATAAAACAGCTGACCTCTGATGAGATCTATCCCGTTATGTATACGTTGTTGCTCAACAGACCTCTACGGCGGTTCGGATTTTTGTGAAAAACACCTTTTTCGCAGACCCACTGGGATTCCCCGGAAAATAGTACTTATAAAACATATATAAATATATATATATATATATATATATATATATATATATATATATATATATATATATATATATATATATATATATAACACAAAAATCTAAGGTGTGGATTTTTACTTATATATATTTAGCAAGACTAGAAATACTAACATTTGGCATATTTTAAGCAATTTAGATCTGTAATTTTTTTAAATCTTGTTTTTACCGGCATCAGAAATAAAAACAACATTCATTATTGGATAAAGCAAGCAAGTAATGCAGCTTTGGATTGCAGAGCTTATTTTTGTGACCTCTTTACGATGTGACCAAAATGGGACCTTTTTGGACTCGTCGAATATCCATATATGGTCTCAATTATGTCGCGACCAAAGTGGGACCTTTTTGGGATTTTCTAAATGTCTAGATTTGGTCTGAATCACGTCGTGACCATATTGGGACCTTTTTCAGACCATATTTTACGTCTTTTGCCTGCTGGGACAAGATAGATCTTTATTTCATAGTTTTCATCCCAGATATCGTTTAACATGTATAGTGATCTTTTCTTTATTTAATTTTAGCATAGTAATTTATAAAACTAAACATTTGAACTTTTCAAAAGTGGTATCTGTGAACCACGCATTTTATTAAAACTATGATGAATCAGTTAAAAAGTGAACAATCCCTAGTCATTGACTGAAAGCTAAATATTCAAAGCATTAGTTTCTTTAATACTGTAAAATTATCGATGTTACAATTATTCTAAAATTATTTACATTATTCAACGTAATCAAAGAAAGCGATTACGATCTCGGTTACAGAAGAAACATTTGTTTGTTGTACAACAATTTTTCAATTCAGTTGAATCGCAAACATGTTAGCGAAAATCATTCATGCATTCATTACAAATGTTATTTTTATATCGGTGATAATGTTAAACGTGAGTACTTTAAATCTAGTTATTTAGAGAAAAGATTAAAACAGCAGAGGAATTAAATATGAAAATCTGAAAGAAGATTTTGCTTTGTGACTTTCTCATACGTTGTTTTTACTAAAACTAAGTTTGCGATTTCAAATGCTTCATTAAATATACAACGCAATTTGTTGAGAAATGTCTCTTATATGCGATAGATATACGTTTGCATGAATCAAACGCCTCAGTATAATTAGATTTATAAACTCTTGAGAAATGTTCCTTGTAAAGGGAGAGGGACACATTATATATTTCAAAACATTTAGTGACGTCAAGTGTATTTAAATTCCATAATCAAATCAAAATAGTTCAATCGTTAACGAAAGAAGCATAAAAACTATTGGGACAGGAATATTTTACACACCACAATTGGGAGTCGAGAATGTTGTATATATCCGCTCAGTTTTGACGCTAAAGCATACTTACCTGGCACAGGGGATACCGTGATCCTGAAGGCGGTTCCCCCAGGGTGAGGCCTTTTCATTGCACTTCGATTGGGCTGACCCCTGCGATTACCCCAAATGCGGGTAACTCGGGTGCGTAATTTGTGATAGCGAGGGACTGCGTTCGCGCTTTCCCTCTTATATTCAATAACAATGTAATTCTTTCCCAGAAATAGCCCTTTCTAATTACATATTGTTGATTGCCCAAGTTTCCCTATTATCGACTTTTCCATCAAATTTCGCCACGTCTAATTTTACCCCATTCCGTTAACAATCTGATACTATGCTGTTACATCTCTTCTTATTTGTCCAAATCATCTAAATAAGCATCATATTGTTCGCTGTTCTCTTACGTGGTTTCTTTTCTCAAAAACCACCGTTTGTACTTGCCCTTCTCACAGCAGTTTCTTTAAGGCTATGCTCCAGTCACAATAATAGTCACACCATGCGATTTCTGAAGAATGTTCGCGGTGTGATAATTATGAAGGCTTGTGTGGTACGTGCATCTCTTCTAAAAATGTTCTCAGCACTGGAATTTTACTTTTGCTGAAATGTAGCACAAGACACCAAGCATTCCCGTTTCATAGTTTTCATTAACACTTGACAAGCCTTTGGCTTGAATGGTGTTTCTGAATTTGTGTGAGCAGCCGTTGGTATCTTTTTTTTCTTGACAGTGCACGGATTTTTTGTGTCATCTACTCAGCTGACACTACGGGCCCTAGGGCCACGAAACTTCGGACTTGAGTAGAACTTGATATAAACGTATGCATGACACTTTTTATTTTTCTCCTTCGATTTCCTTTTCTTGTTTAAAACGCCATGTGAAAAGAGTGTATTTTTTGCAAGTAAATGTGGAGCATTTATCGCACAGCAGTACACAAGTTGCTTAGCTTTGTGCGAGCTCTCTCTGCGTAAAACAGATAACACGGCGTATGCCAGATCAGCCAATAAAACCTTAAGTCAACAACAACCAAACACTACTCGGCTTATAAGACATATTCAAGTTGTGTTGTTTGCAGTATATTATTCAAGAAATAAGCCATTGAAGGAAGTATTTTTGCGTTTTAATTTTTGTCAAGTGTTTAACATTTCGCTAGCGAAATGAGGTTCTAGTCTTAAATATCGTTATAGTGTTCCTTTCTTTATTATTTTTAGCATAGTCACGTATAAAACTGAACATTTCAAATTTTAAAAATTGACATCTATGAACCAAACATTTCATTAAAACTATGATGAATCGATTTAAAAGTAAAAGAAAAGTGACAAGTCGTCGCCTTAAAACTAAATATTCCAAGTATTCGTTTCCTTTAGTACCGTAAATTACCTACGTAAATAACTCTACAATTATTTATGTTGCTCAACATAATCAAAGAAAACGCTTACGATCTCGGTTACAAAAGAAACGTTTTGTTTGTTATATAAAAATTTATGAATTGAGCAGAATCGCAAACTGTTACCGAATAACAAATGGAAAAACATCCATGTAATCAGGAAAATTTTTGCCATTCATCAGTGATAACGTTAAACATGAGAACTTTAGATTTTGTTGTATAAAGAATAGACTGGTCCTGAATAACAAAGTAAAAAATATTTTCCAATTGTTTTATATTTATTCTAAAATAAATATGGGCTGTCTTGTTTTTGTTTTTTTTTTTTCAAATGAAAACAAATGCAAATATCATGGCTGTTTCTCTTCTTTTTTTTTACATGAATGTAATGAAATTTGTACAGATTCACATATAACCATCCTGTGATGAGATTTACCAGTCACTCACGAAACCAGAACTCTTGTACAAGTAACATTCAAGAAACAAAACGCCATATATCCAATTTTATGTCAAACCAGATATCCGCTATTCGGAACGTTCTTCAAAGGAAATTTATCAAGTTCAAAAGAAAGTTAAAAAAAAAAAAAGTGAGAGAAATATACAAAAAGCAGAACCGCACACAAGAACACAAACGGTGGCTATTTTGCTGCGGATGAAACAATCTATACATTTGCCAATGTGCCGTAAATACATCTTAACTGAACGGGTCCAGAATGGCAATATCCCACCTCCGTGCCATATGGCATGGCCGTGCGAGGGGTGTGCGTAATCTCATTATTTCTTCATTGTTTCCACTTACGGGTATTCACATTTTACACACCACAATGTCCGCTTTAAGCACTGTGCTGCGTTCACAAGAAGTGCCGCTGAGCTTTACTTCTTCGTTTTTCCAGTTACCACTGCTGCACATGCCCCCCTCCCCACCGCCCCCCCCCCCAAAGCCCTCCTCCACATCACGATCATTTTCCTTCCTTTTCATATCATGACTTGCCAAACGAAAAAGCCGCTAATTTTGAAGTCGTCTTTTGTGACAGCGCCTTGTCTGCACACTTCGCCTCTTTTTTATCCACTTTCTTGTTTACATTCTCCGTGTTCTCCTCGTCTCCGCTCTCGCGCTTTCTTTTCCGCGAATCTCCGCTTTCTCGTGATTTAGCCTTGTCGTTCCACTCCTGCAAAACAATGTGGTATTAGCAATACAGGACTGAAGAAAAAAAGCCTTAAATTCCACTATTTAACGATTTTTTCGCATGTCAAACTGTTTTATACAAACTGTAACAAATTATAGATTAAGGAAACAGCGTGTCAGCAAGCGATGTAGCATACCGCAATAATTCCTTTGTCTATTTTATTTATTTATTTGTCTTTTTTTTTGGGGGGGGGGGGGCGGGGTGCCGACCTGTTTCTCGGCGGCGCTGAGTTGCTTGAAGGTTTTGGCGGCTTGTATGGTGACGTCAGCGGCAGATAAGTCCGGGTGCTCTTCGCGTAAATCAGACTCGTTCTCAGCAAACCACAGCTCAAAGCCGGTCTTCCCAGGCTTCGACTCGCTGCAACACCACACAAACATCATAAAGCAGCCCCTATTTTCTTCATCACGAAAAGTAACTCCAACCTAGCCTAGTTCGTATAATAATTGTAATTATAATTATTATTGTCATTATTATTATTATCTGAACTTTTCCTATTTTATTCGTACAAATAATTTCAAAAAATTTGAAACGCAAAGGCGGGTTCGTACCGCGATGGCCTTCAGCACGAGTGGGAATGGGCTATGCCGAGGCCGCATATGGCGGTGCGTGTCTGTGTATGCGGTGCTGGGGGGGGGGGGGGGAGGGCAGGGGGGAGGGGGCGGTAGAGACGCACCTGGAGTCTTTGTCTGCTGCTTCTGTGTTCTCATTCACGGCCTTCCCGAACAGCCGGCCTTGTGACGAGGCCTGGCAGTCAGCGAGCAAAAAAAAAAAAAAACAGAAAAAAAAAAAAACAGAATAAGTCGCAAACAACTCTGTCTCCGATAGTTAAACACATGCAAACCAGGTCTAGACTGGGCTGAGCGGTCCTTCAGCGCGTCAGAATCAGCCACAAAAACACAAATCTTAAGGGCGCTCCATAAATATGAGTCTGAGTCTCACTCGACACCAGAATTTTTCAAGTACACAATTGACCAGAATGTAATTACTTTCTTTACTCAGTATACAATAGGGAAATAATACATGCAAAAAGTTTTTACTTAAAACCTCTTTGTCACTTAGTATTGCAAGAGGAAATATGGCACCTCAAGCGGCACCTGGACCTTCAGGTCCTAAAGTACTTTAGGCCCCATAAGCGTTTAGGTCCCATCGAATTCACTACCGTTCAGGCCTCAAAATTAGGCGTTTAGGACGCGTTCTGGGAGGCCCTCAAGCTGCTTACTGGCAAGCCTTCGATATCTGGGGGGGGGGGGGGCGCGGGGGGAGGGGGCTCAGGCTATTCACCTTGTTTTTCTTGTCCGACTTGTTTTTGAGGACTTTGGTTTTCTTCTGCACACTCTCGAAGGGGGAGCGGCCCTGCTGTTTGCTCTGCTTGGGTTTTTCCATGCTGTCAAACACACGCGTGCCTTTCCCCGTCGTGGGCGTCTTCTGCGAAAAGGCCTGAAAGTCGCACACACTTAGGCTATTACAAGCAGGTTATAACCAAAGAAAGTCGCACACACTTAGGTTATTACAAGAAGGTTACAATCAAAGAAAGTCGCACACACTTAGGCTATTACAAGCAGGTGATCACCAAAGAAAGTTGCACACACTTAGGTTATTACAAGCAGGTTATAACCAAAGAAAGTCGCACAGGCTTAGGCTATTACAACAAGGTTACAGTCAGAGAAAGTCGCACACACTTAGGCTATTACAAGTAGGTTACAATCAAAGAAAGTCGCACACACTTAGGCTATTACAAGCAGGTTATAACCAAAGAAAGTCGCACACACTTAGGTTATTACAAGCAAGTTACAATCAAAAGAAAGGCGAGTTTTGTCCAACAAGCTGTTCCGTATTTATCGATATTTCCAGGCAACACTAGAAGTCTCAACAAAACAACAGTAAAAGTTTCTCTATTTTTTTTCATCTTATACCAACTTGACTACGTCTCGAGGAGTAAGTCTATCCCCCGTGGGGATATGGTGTGTGTAAGGCTGTTGCGTGTTGACAACGCAAAATTTAAAAGTGGAAGGATAGGTAGACGTAGTGTCTAACATTTCAACGAATCAATCCATTAACCAGTACGCGCCTGAGACTGTCGTAGGTACGCTAAGTACAGCGCAGATTTTGAAAAATCCGCCATTTTGTCAAGTCCCATCTGGAAAATTCTTGGTCACTACACTGCGGAAGGTCCCAGGGAACCCGTGTACAAAATTTGAAATGAATCCATCCATTTTTGTGGCCTGTAGGCGCGTGAGACTGCGGTATATACGCTAAGTCCAGTGCCAATTTTCAAAAGTCCGCCATTTTGTCAATTTTTGCCCAATTCGGAAAATTCTTGGTCACTGCACTGCGGAAGGATCCAGAGAAGCCGTGTACAAAATTTGAAACGAATCTTTATATACGCTAAGTCCAGTGCTGATTTTCAAAAGTCCACCATTTTGTCAATTTTTGCCCCGATCCGGAAAATTCTTGATCACTGCACTGCGGAAGGGTCCAGAGAAGCCGTGTACAACATTTGAAACGAATCTATACATTAATGTGGCCTGTAGGCGCGTGAGACTGAAGCGTGACAGACGGACAGACAGACGGACAGACCGAAAAGTTCAAAACTATATCCCTCCGTTTCACGGGGGATAATAAGTGAGGGTTTTTGTTTGTTTGCTTTTATATAGGTAAAAGTGTGAGCGGTTTGATACAAAACACCTTCGAGAACTTTCGAGGAACCCTCTTTTAACAGTCAAAAAATGCTCCAAAAAAATATATTTTTCGCAAACTGTAAACGTATAAAAATGTTAAAAGGTGAGTGTCAAATTAGGCTTGGAGGTACCCCCCTGCACCTTTGCAGATTCTGTAGCAACACTGGTGCAGGTTTGGATGGGGTAAAGTTGCTAGTGATGCTTTAGTCTCATAACTGAATCCCCCAAACCAGCGGCTCACCCGAGAACAAACCGATCACGTTCACACACATATGTCAATGCTGCTGGGCTTGTGCAATGCCTGGTGTGGGATAACCGTTATCACTGTGTGTATACCGTAGCAATGCATCGATCCGCTGACCTTGATAAATGCATTACAAGTGTACTGATCTGCCAAGACACCTGGCGAAGAACTAGTAACGCTCTGTATGGGCACTTTGTGTCCTAACAAATATTTGTATGGGCACCTTGTGTCCTGACAAAATGTCTGTACGGGCACTCTGTGTCCTTTTCAACATGCAACAGGACCAACTTGACATAACCGTTTAGACCTTTTTTGTTGTTGTTACAACAGGGTTCTTTAAAAATTCTCCAAAATGTCTTGTACCAAACCGCTCACACTTTTACCGATGTAAAAAAAATTGGGAATACTTTTACTTCCGTCCACTTCGAGAATTTCAAGCAGTGATATGGTTCTCATGTGAAGATTCTCTGCCCATATTAAAGGTAATAACTTGCCTGTTTTTGAAGCACCATTCTAATTTCTTTACCCTATTCAGACAGCAGCAATAAGAACCCAATTTACTTGCTGCGGAACTTACTTTGAATGGATTTTTCTTGGCCTGTTGAGATACCGTGGGCGCCTTGGGGGTGAGATCTAACTCTCTTTCAGAGCGCACCTTCAGCTTTGGCGGCTCTGAAACAGGACAATATCTTCTCGTTGTTAGGAACTAGAACGGCCAGTGCACACAAAAACATCAGTGTACAGGGATATGTCGTATACTCTCAACTAAAACCTGTTTAATTTCTTATTTTTGCAAACAAAAAACACACGTCTCCCAAACAAAGTCTATGGTTCTGCAAATACCCAGCCTCCAGTTTTCCTTTTACAGAAATAAAAGAATAATTTTCCTTTTCTACAAATATAATCAAAATTCATAATGAAAAATTCGAAGAAAACAAAATTATTTACAGAATATCGAAAAAAAAACCTGGTAATATGCAGTTATATACAACATTTTTACGCAATGACGTCATACACCTTTCTTAACTTCGCCACACGCATCAAAGATTGACAAAGCTGTCCGACTGACCAAATGAATATGCATTCAAAGTTGGAAGTCGATACCACTGTTTGTATTCGAGATATTTTACACACAAAATCTTCTTAATAGCACGTATTTTATTGAGGCAATACGTAAAATTTGACATAATCTTTCAGACCTAACAAGCAACAACGTAACGAACTTTGAACTTTCTCCGTTTTCCACCGGCTGAAAAAATTTGCACACAAGATTTTTACGTAATGACGTCATACGCGTCAGAAGCTGAAAGAACCGTCCGGTGTTACATGCAAACAAGCCCCCCCCCCCCCCCCCTCTCAATTTAAAGCCCCCTTCTCTATTTTAGTCTTATGCGGGGTTGTAATCCCCAAAGGGGTAAGTGGGGCTTGTTTGCACGGACTTGTGTAAACAAATATTTGCGAGAATATTAGAAAAGAGAGTATAAGAACAGAAAGTTACACACCACATTTCTGCTGAAGTTTGACCAAAATAAGTATGACCCATATAAGATAAAAAAAATTACAGAAGATCAATTTTATCCCCCATTACTATATCTCACTGCTCGTACGCAAAACCCGAGAAAAGGTCCTCGATTTGCCATAATCAGGACCCCAGGTTAGTTCAGTACCAGCAATGCAGAATGCGAGAGTATTTAATACAGTAAAGATGGTTCATGACCCGCTTTCCTCTGCACAGTTACCGTGAAATCATGGAACCGCGCCACACGCAGTAGGTTAATTTTCAAGCCCTTCTCCAGTGAAGAAAATTAAAAAATGTGGTGTGTAAGACCGTAAAATCACTTATTAAGAACAGTGATAGAAAATATGCATTATAAAGGATGTGCTACTTTGACAATGGCGAGATAAAAACAATTGTGGTTTGTAAAATGTGTGTGGTTTTAGATTAAAAAATTGAGTAAATGATTAACTTCTAAAGTGTGAATTTGCAAATGAATATTCGCAAAGTGATGACACCGCTGGAATTGATAAATAGTGATGGAATAAGTGAAAGAAAAAACAGGAGAGATGTAAGCATAGACCCATGAAGTGTTATAAGCAAGATCGCGGTTAAGACTGGAGTTTAGACCATAATGAATTTCAGTCTCGGTCCAGATCACATTCATATGTGATCTTCCATGCCTGTATGAACTGACAAAACCCTGTCTGGACTGGGTTTGAAACCTTGTTTCAGACCAGGTCTAGACTTAAGTTGTGAAATCGGCCCTAAAATGTCCCCTTGATCGGGGAGAAATAATTACACTGGCTGAAAATCTCCCCTCCTTTTCCCTCCTACTTTTACCATGGCACATTACCTTACATATTCCAATAAATTTATTGCCAACGCTTAAACCGCAAGCCCTATCCGGCCCTACTTAATTCAGTTCATAATGAACTCATTAAGGCTTGAAAACCAACATTGTAAGTATTGTAAGTAAAACTGACGAAGTCCCCCGCAAAGTATCCTGAGACGTACGAACAGCCAAAACACTTTGACAGCTTGTCCAAGTGCGGACAAAGAAACATGCAAAATAGTTATTGCTATAAATAGTACTGAACAATTTCATTCATGTGTTTCAAGTGTTGACGGAGGGACGGACGGACAGACTCACGAACAAACCCGAAAACTATAGCGCCCCACTTCACACTACGCGGCGGCGGGGATCTATAAAGCTTGACGGCCTGTCACAGACGATCGTTCGAATGTATCGACACGCAAAATATTTCTTGCACATCCGCAAATGGTAGAGAACATTTTAGCATAGGCTAAGTAGCTGTAGGCGCCGCCCCCCCCCCCCCCCCCGACGTGTTTCTGGTACAGATTACACAAATTTATGGACCTCAAGTGTTGACACAGTCACACGGACGGACAGACAAACCCGAAGTTTAGTTCCTCGCTTCGCGTGACGCGTCCACGGGGGACTAAAAATGGATAATTTTTCAAACTAAGTTTAGACCGGATTTCCATAAATATTGAGGCAACGAATTTAGTTCACTTTGACAAATTCACCCGACGTGTTTTCGTTAGAAACCAGCCAATCAGGTCACTGCATATACGTGAAGTGTTCGCACTGAGCCACACACACCTTGGATTTCTTCTTTTTCCACCTGCTCGACGATATCACCCTCTTCCTCCTCAACCTCCTCCTCATCCACCTCATCCTCGCCAGACTCCTCCGCCTCGTGCGCCTGCGCAGCCGGCTCGCTCACGTGACCGTTCCTCTGTTGCCACGGCCTGCAAGAGAAGTCACGTGACTAATACGTGCAAGCACTCATAAACCTATCCCGAATGCAAACACAACCTGAGTACTAAAGACGCAATAATTCTCCAATTCCCGATTCCTATGAATAGTAAGAACATTGGGAGGGGGGGGGGGGGGGGGAGATCGAAGTACAATTAATGGCGGTGCCTTCATCGTTCAAATGATCCGATGGAAAAGGTATTCCTTCATGATTACACTGCTATTGTATTTTTGCTCGCCGTGAAAATTGGCGCAATCAACGTAAAGAATGAAAAGGCTATTCAATTCAGAAGATTTCAAGGCTTGCCTCAGCACAACAGCCGGGCAGTCACCGGAGAATACCTTTTGGTTCGAATGTTTTAATCACGATTTATTTCACAGCACGTTTCGTTAAAAAAACATTTCCTAAACCCGTCTTTTCCCATCTTACTAAGTTACTTTCCTTCCGTTAAACGTGTACTCAATAACCACTGATGGTACCTGGTGTGTACTGGTTGTACTTCCTCCTCTTCCTCACTCTCCTCACACAGCTGCTGCAGCTGCTGCTGGGATTTCAGCAGCTCCTCCTCCGCCTTGTGGCGCGCCACTTCGCCTAGCCTATCCGCCAGCTGCAGCAGTCTCAGACGGCTGGCATACTTGATGGCTAGCTGCACCGTGTGGCTAGCAGGCATCAGCTCGCAGATCTCCACGGCGCGATACTCCCGATCTGTCTTACACGCCAGCTGTAACATGCATCCCCGAAATTGTCGTGCTTAATGTCTTCCGGTTGTTCTATTTATGAATATTGGCACTTCCCTCACCGGAAATTGAAAATCAGCAGTCACCTGACGGCCAATAAGCGACGCGAAACGGTGAGGATGACAAAATGCAAGTCTCTCACATTGCAGAATAGACTTTTTAGGTGAAATAAGCTTCCTCGAAGACGGCAAAAGCCACCTGTATCATTCGTGAGCAAACAGACAAGCATTTAACCGCTTTCTTTCCAAATAACTTATTTATAACTTATTTTAAAATTGAAATCGAATACACCGTGTTGGACACCTGCTATTGCAAAATGATTTGTTTTCCACTCCATCCTTTTTCAAAGATTTCACACATTAGCTACTCACTGCAAACAGCTTCATGAGGGATTCTTGCTGCGGCATGGTCGCTCTAGTTTTGGCTGCTTCGTCATAGTCAAAGCCTTGCGATGACCACCAATCAAAATGCTGGCTGAACAGCGAAGATCTCATGATGTTCTCCTGTCAATTGTTTGACATTTAAATAAGGCTGAACTTTACTAATCGTATCCGTGTTTTTAAGCAGCCTTCGGCATCGTTGTCTCAAATCTGTCTGCAGCAAGTCGCTATAACTATATCGCCTAGATACCTAGTTTGTTAACTTTTTTGTTAAATGTATTTTGTACTTTTTTAAATCTAACGAAACCAACCCATTCTACACTGACTGTCATACCATTCGTTTTTAACCCAGCCGACTTTCTCGGACTGGGTTAGTCGTATCACTATAGGGGCTTGAATGTATGTGCGTACGTGCGTATGTTAAACTTTTTCTTTAAATTGCTACTCCTTCTACAGTTTTCCTCCAATCGTTTTGATATTACGCAGGAGTGTTCCCTGGGTGGTCCCCCACCTAGCTATTACTTTTTTTGACGATTGACGAAAAACTGACAAAATGGCGGCCCTTTTTGTGCCCGTTTTGACCCATTTTTTAAATGCTACTCCTCCTGCAGTTTTACACCAATCGTTTAGATGTTACGTAGGGATGTTCCCAGGGGTTCACCTACCAGGCTGTTATTTTTTTTCGCGGTTCGCCAAAAAATGCCGAAATGGCGGAACTTTGAAGTTTGGCAAAAACTTGAATAAATGGTAGTAAACTACTGAATTGTCAAACCATTCATTTCTCTCAGTCTTTTTCAAATAGTTACAGAATTTTAATCGAAAGTTTCTTAGGTGCTTCTCCAGCTGGACTTTGCTTTTTTCGCAAATGACAAAAAAATGCCGAAATGGTGAAAATTTTGTAAAATTGTGTAAATGTCGGTAAATACGTGAATCGTCAAAATCCAACCTCTCCAACATCCCTTTTCGGGTAGCTTCCAAATTCGAATTAAATGCAATTTACATACTTCATTTTTTTAGCCTAACAGTATTCGTTTAAGAGTTTTTCTCTCCTTCCTTGTTTGGTAACTTCGTAATGAAAGCGCTCACCTCCATAGCACCCTTGTCCGTGGACATTTCACAGAGTGGCACTTCAAAGGGAAGGACGGTCACGTTAGGCCGAGGTAGGGTGGGCGGAAAGCGCGCTCCCTTGCACAATATCGCCCTGTACAAAACAATACCACCGGTCACGCTTAAAGTGTGTACGCATTTCTTATCTCTTTACTGACTTAGTCTCTTATCCTGGCGCAAAGAATGTACGAAGTCACTTTATGGACTTACTTTATGGACTGCCTGTAATACATTCTCACGATAGTTGGAAGCTTCTTCTTTTTTTTTTTTTTTTTTTTAGCAGCAAGTGTTAACATTCTCGAACTTGTTGTGATTTACGTTAACATTTTTCTTTTTTAAGATCAGGTAACAGTGCAGTGCAAAGTGTTGCTGGTTGCTCAGTCTTGCTGACGTCACAGAGAAGAGATGACGTCACCAGCGACCACGTGTTACTGTCGTTGATAGCGGAAGCACGCACCTGAGCTGCTGCGGGTTCTCATGCACGCCCACCACCCAGTAATTGTCCGATTTGCCCTTTATCTGCCAAAAAATCAAGAACCTCTTTCACTTACACGATCGATGCTGATGTTGATGCAAACCATGAAATTCTATGCATTAAGTGATAAGAAAGCTCCTGCCAGTTGCCTCAGACTCACCGCGCAAACTGATAAATGATTTGAGCGCGCTGATCTAGTCACATTCTGAAATCGATCCGATCTGAAGCATTTATGGTCACAAGCTTTTGAACCATGACAGACGACGCAGATTTAAAAAAAAAAAACTAGAAGTGTGTCCAATCGGAGCACGAATGCCCCGACTGGCGGATAGTCAGTGACATAATCTTAGTTTGAGGGATGTGATTCTTCTTGAAGAAAGAATGAATACGCACGGACTTAGTAACGAGGCAAAAACAAATTATTCCAAAATACTCCAAAAATATTCCAAAACAGAATAAAAACTTATTCATCTTTACAACACATACAAAACTTAGGACACAGAGCACCTAACTGCAGTAAAATTGCCCAAGTTCAAAGACCAATTTCGACCGAATAAACGCCTCGTCGGACAAACGGACGACGTCCTGCACAACTTCAATACAGTAGAAACAATAATCTTTAAACAAATAAATCACCAAACAAATATGTAGAGTGAGGTACTATCCACAAAACTTAGTACATAAAACATCTAACTAAAGTAAAATTGCTTAAGTTCAAACCCCAATTCCGACCGAATAAACTCCTCGTCGTCCCGCACAACTTCAATATATTGGGAACAATATCCCAAAAACAAAACCGTTGCCGGCCAAATAGCTACGCTAGAGTGCGATCCACAAAACTTGGTACCTAAAGCGTAACGTACACAGACAGACGGACATACAGACGGACGCACAAGTCCAACACTATATGCCAAGCTGACATTTGTCAGGCGGGGCATAACAATTGCTGATACTCATACCGTTTTCCTCATGTTCGCCACTTGTATCCAGTTGTTGCCGAAACCCCTATTGAGCATGCGCACAATGCCAGCCGAGTCGACGCTGAACGGTGTGCCTTCGGCTGAGAACCTGCAACCACCGAAACATGAGGGAAGTCAACAACGGCAGTCGGCAACTGAAACAGCCACATGATTTGTTTGGAAGGCAGAAGCGGATATAGCGCAAACACAGTACCCACACAGTATGGTGTAAGTATCTGCTAGTCACATCTACAGTATTTGAACTGTCAATCTTTTGTACACTGCAGTGTGAGAGGCAGATCATCCCGCATATTACTCACCCGATCCACGCTAGAGCAGCCTTGTGCGTCAGAGGCAGATCATCACCGCATATCACAGTACGCTTCTTTCCCGTTACATGCAGTAACTTGATACCTATGCACTGATCTCCGGGTAAAGCTGAAAGCAACGCAATAACTTCTTCACAAAGGCCAATACTTTTGCTTTATAATTTCACATTTTTGGATCCTATTTTTGGTGGCACCATTTCATATGCTTTGAAATAATCAGACAAGGTCATCGAGGTAATGTAGATATCTGTCATAACGAAGCGGGTTTTTTTTTAACTCACCCATGCCTTTATGGTAAGCAATCAGGAGTTGATGCATGTGACCCGCCATGGACACGACGGGGCCAGGGATACTGAGCACGTCCCTCTGCACGCCGCTGATACTAAATATCCTCACCATGCGCTTGTCTGTGGCGGCGGCGCACCACCCCTCCCCGAGCGTGATGGCCTGCCGGGGAAAACGCATACACTCAGCTCTCACGCGACTTTTCAACCTCCTTAAATATTAAATCTAATCTTTTACTGTTTCTTTGTTTTGTTTCTGGCTATTCGCTGCCCTACACGTTGCGCAGTGGTATTTACTCATTCATTAGTTTGGCTTTTTCACTGTAATTATAATTATTTTCATTATTTTGAGTAATGCGCCAAAACTACTTCTTTATCAATTTTCCATATCACAATTCTACAACAGTTCCACAATTAACCCTCAATCTTGAGAAAGGATTCACCTGTATATCCTCGCCGCTGGGCATGGATGTGCTCCACTCCTTACTGTTGTCCCACGAGGCGAAGTGCATGCACACCAGCTTGCTGCCAACATCAACAAACATCGTCATCACAGTGACAAGTGTACACACACCTACTTACTGCCAACAACAAACATCGTCACATTGACAAGTGTACACACACCAGCTTACTGCAAGCATTAACAAACATCATCACACTGCCAGGTGTACATACACTAGCTTGCTCCCATACTTGACAGGTGAATTGCTGGCTACACGGCTGACACTTTGAACCTTTGGAAAGACTTCGAATTTTGCGTACAGCGCCACTTATGTCCAGGCGAGGCCGGACCTGGCATTTCAATAAATCGAACAATGCTTGCCAAGTATCGTGAACTTCGTATTTAAAGCCCAGCGTATCAAAGCTAAAGGTAAATTTAGAAAAAATGGGAAACTGCTGGTGGCCGTAGCGATTACACTGACGCGATAAAACCGCTAAACTTATTTAGCCTCTTGTAAGGTCATTTATTAATAAATAAAAAGTTTTGACAACGCAGAGGGATTCTTAGAATGGGACAAAAAAAAAAAGAAGTCCCGTGTCACACCTGGCCGTGTCTTCCTCGTCTTCATCCGCGGCGCAGGCGAGTAGCACGGCCTCTGTAGACAAGTCGGCCATGGTGTGCGTCATCGTGTTGGTCACGTGCAGGGCGTGGTGCGTGGCCGAGTCGTGGAACTCAATGTTAATGGAGTTCTCCTCCTCCGTGTTGTACTGTAGGATGACGCCCACTGAATTCCACTTCTGCACAACAAAAGCGACTACTCACGTTTGACACACATATATATTAACACAAATAAATATTAACATATATATGCAGCGGAAAATAAAAGTAACAGAATTAATTTTAAAAAATTCTACGTGCCACAGGAGGGTCTTTGGTCATATCGGCACTTTACGAACTCGGCACCAAACAAACTCGGCACTTTTTGGTCGACTCGGCACTTTTTTTTGGGTCAAGTCGGCACCAAGCCTAGTCAACTCGGCACCAAAAATTTAAAAAATAGTTTTGACAACATACAAGATAGTTTACGCAAAATACAAGATAATTTAGGAAAATTATGCAAAATAGTTTTATATTGCCATACTGAGCGATGTTTTGACTTATTTTACACACCTTTTTCTGAGAACAAGGTATCATTCACCAAGGCACTCAGCTACACAAACTCGGTACCAACAATTAATGTTTTACATTGAGGTGCTATTTTGTCTTACAATTGGAGATGTAAGGCACAAGTGAAAAAAAGTCGGTCTAAGACAACTCGCCGTAACTTCTATTAATTTATCTACAGTCCATTACACACCACAATTTACGCAAAATATTTTAGCGCATTACAGAAACCAGTAAGCGTACATTTTTACGTAAGCTATGTTAAATAAATGAAATTCCGTTAAAAATCAACCAGATTTACAGTTGTTTTAATGGGAACAGAAACCTTGAGTATATTTGTTTGAAAACGTAATTGCAATTAGATTTCTACTGTGATGTGATGGAGTACTTACAAGAAGTTTATAGAATTGCATTTTTTTTTATTTCCGTTAAGGTTCGCAATCGAGTCGCGCTCGACGAGTCCCGCTCGTTTCCTTCGCCTGTCGAGCCAAACGAGCTTTTTTTAATTGATTTTTTATTTAACTGTCTGTAAATGCAGTCTTGGCAAAATATTTTGCTATTCATAACGGATAAATAGCGAAAGGGGTGGTGTATCCCGTGCCAAGCCACTAATACTCTTATCAAAAACGCAAACGTGCACTGTACCAGCACACCAAGCACCCGTATATATTTCATATAATCTGATTATGGTGTGTAAAAATTACGGCGACTTGTCTCTGCCATTTTTAACTGTCGGTGAGTTGACTTACGGCGAGACTTGTCTTAATGGTGTCGGCGACTTTGACTGTCGGCGAGATGCCCTGCTCCCATTGAAATAACGCAGTGCACGTGTTCTTATACCCTGGTACTGATTGCAATTAATTCCTGTTAGACTCTCAAACTTATGCGCTATTGTTATTTTGTAATTGCATTTCTTTTCACAACAGTTGCAATTGAACTGATCAAAGATTTTAACCTGAGTATTGTTGAAGTGGAATCAAGCCTGTGTAATAATAAACACACAAAAGTTGTGAAAACAACTCCTGTAATTGTGACATGAAAGGTGTCTGAACAACTCTGTAATTATGAGGTGAAAGACACTTTGTTCTCAGAAAAAGGTGTGTAAAATAAGAAGTCAAAACATCTCTCAGTATGGCAATATAAAACTATTTTGCATAATTTTCCTAAATTATCTTGTATTTTGCGTAAACTATCTTGTATGTTGTCAAAACTATTTTTTTAACTTTTTGGTGCCGAGTTGACTAGGCTTGGTGCCGACTTGACCAAAAAGTGCCGAGTTTGTTTGGTGCCGAGTTAGTAAAGTGCCGATTTGACCAAACCCCCACAGGAGCTATCGAAATCAGTACAGTTAACTTCAAAATTAACTTTTGTGAATACGGCCTCGCGCATTTAGATTATAGCTATAATGTCAGGGAATGCTGCCGAAAATCCAAATATATTAGAAAATACGTCAACAACCACATGATAACTCATTTGGATTATGTTCGTTACCGTCGTGAATAACCAAAAATGTTGCTCAATACGGCTGGTCTGCCCTACAAACCTCTTACAGAATGCTAACGATTCGGACTTCAGACTCACCATGAATCTATGGGCACAGTGTACAGGGGTGGACGCAGGCTGGAAGGCCCGCTGCATGGGCGTGGGTTCAAACCCCTTCACCACAGTGGTGACTGGTTGCGCCACCACTGGGGCGCTGGCAGTACTAGCTACATCGTCATCATCTCCACCCACGCTTGCTGTATCCACTGGCTTGGCCGTGTCAACGTCTTAAAATCAAGTCGTGAAATATGATCAAAACTTCAGGTAGCTGGGCATCATGATTGGAAAGGCTGTATTTATGCGTTACTGTGGTCTGAAGATCTAATAGAAACACAGTTCAAAAGTGAAATAAATCAATAAGCTGTTTGCTCCAGAACAGACAAAGAGAAGTACTTGTATTTTCACACGTGGCCACATAAGACCCACTGACAGATCCAGGGAAGGGCAGGAAAACGGTATTATTTAAATAGCTTGACGGGAAATTTGATTGATTTTCAAGCAAAAAGTGACAACCACCAGCACCCCCACCCTCCCTGCCCCCCCCCCACCCCTCTTACTCCCCGGCCTTCCACATGAACGTATCCCCTACTCCCAAACCGAGAAAATGTTGGATTCGCCTATGGTGACCCACCCATCGAGTTGTCATCGTCATCGTCTTGTATGCGGGTCACACGCGACTTATTCATGCTCTGCGTCGGGCCGTCGTCGTCATCGCTGGCGTCATTAGTGGCCGTGACGTCATGCGCGGCCGTGACGTCATTCGCCCCGGAAGCTTGAATGAGCATGTCATCATCTACGTCATCAAACAACTCGTCCAGCTGTTCTGCATTCAGCGCATCCTAGCCGCAGAAATTCAGATATTCACTTGCAGCTTTTATTTGTTTTCTCTCTCTTTTACTTACTTGATTTATTTTTATTATTGCAATTTTTATAATATTGTTTCTTCAGACTGTTATTGCCTTGTTGTTCCTGGAGAAATCTCTAAAAAGCAAAGCGCACACATTCCCACTGGGGTAAAATCATGAATCACTTATTGCTAAATATAATGTGGAACAGCTGATTTTGGTGTCCAGAAGCGCGCAATCATGTTTCTCACTTTGTTTGCAGGTGTAGCTGGAGCCGCTGTGGCTTGCTGCGGAATGACTTCTTCATACAGGCCCAAGTTGCCCAGGCAGTCGACCCAGGCCAACTCATGGTTAGCCTTCGGATTCCATGCCAACCCTGTCAGACTCGTTTTCCCACTGTGCTGATCTCTTTTTTTTTCCAACAGAAACATTTTAACTAAATTAAATACGGCATGAACGATTCTTTCCGTCACAATGCATTCGAGAATGACATTCCTTAAAACTTACACTAATATCGAAACCTCACGGGAATGTGTGTACAGACTTGTAAATCACAGAAATACGTCTGATAATTTCCGATTTCTGTAAAGAAACTTGAGTGCTACAGTAATATGATCTGACGCACATAATCTGAAGACAATTCTGTTATTTGACTAAAATACAAAGAAATTTTATGGGCTTTCTAAGACTATAAAATACAGGCGCTGTAACATTGAAGAAAACCAAGCCCAAATTTGCATCAACAATACGTACATATTTTTTACTAATCTATCGACTGCTTTGCATTGACACAAATCTGTAAAGATTAAGGTTTATACAAGGACATGTGACATACTTGTCGATGCATGTGCGTTTGATGACGTCAAATATGAGCACGACGCCGTTCGTTGTGGCGGCAGCCAGATACTGACCACAGGGGGACAGGCACACAAGCGACACAGGCTAAAAATAGCAACACAATTCCCAAGAAGTTAGAAGTCATCTCAAATGAAAGCAATTTGTCGGCGCTGTATACACAGTCAAGTGAAATTTTAAACAGCGTTATTTCAAGCAGGTTTTTATTTTTATGACCGATGCTGTGTACTATTTAATGGAACATAGTTTTTCAACACCAAAATGTTTGACAGTACCTCATGACAAAATGTTACCAAGTTCATTTACGGGGTGCAAAGATGCGAAATGAGCATGAAGAAGTATGCTAACCTCCGTGATTGCGTCGTGGGTCAAGGTGAAGCTGCAGTCCCACGTCGACGAGTCGTAGGCAACTATCTCTTTTTCCTTCGGTGCAAATAACAGCTGAAAGAGGGAGATGTCTGTGTGATCTACATGCCTATGTACAATAACAGGCCGGGTTAAAATAACGGGTTTGGGTTAAAGCCGCAGTTGAAAATATTCTTTGAATTTTGGAACTGATCCTTTCTTTTTTACTCTAAATACTGAAAGCTTTTTATTAGAGCTGTGTCCCGCGTCCCGTAAAATCCGATATGTGTAAGGGATGGGATGAGCAGGTTCACGGGACACCACGGAACGGGACAAAAAAAAACGGATTTTATTTCATTCATGTATATATTTATTATGTCTGATGATTTTTGTCTCCCACTGCTGTTTTACCAATGATACATTTTACACACCACAATCGGTGCAACAATGACAGTACAAAAACGATTCAGGTCTTTGAAACCTCCAGCCAGTGTAAGCAAATGTTTCGAGCACTATAAAATGTCGAGAGAAAAGAATAAACACGCTTGTCTATTCAGTCTGTGCTTGCCATAATGGAATACAACGGGAAATGAAGAGACATATGTCACGCCATCATCTTCAATCACAGTGAGTGAAACCACACACAAGAAAGTGACAACCCAACATGAGTCACATTTAGACCCACTCTACCCCCCCCCCCCTCCCCCCAAAAGGCAGGAAAACCGGTGAATCCCCTGCAAATGCACGGTCACTATCAGCTTATTTTGGGGCCATAAACAAAGGCAGCGCTCGAAACGTTCAAATATCTGAAGCGCTTACGAAGTGCATAGTAATGGATTTAAGGTGAACCGTTATATCTTTGAATATTTAAAAGCAGTTAGGCCCTTCCGTGTCAAGGAAAATTCAAAGTTTTTTGTAAAAACCAAAAACATACTTTAATGAAGTCGTAATTACACTTATATGTAAAATTAGCGAGGTAAAAAAAAATTTTTTTTATTTTGCAGGCCCTTTAGTGTTGCCGAGAGTGTGGGTTTTGTGCACCTGGTTCGTTCGCTTGCCATCTAGGGTGGGTATTAAACACTATCTGATGTTGAACTACACGGATGCACGAAGAAACTAGAATTCCTGAAGAAAAGTACACAACCGGGGAAATGTTACAGGACTATCAAAGAATGACATGCAGGAGATGAGGATTGTTGTTTGGTTACTGACAATGCCGCGAACATGACTGCCGTGGCTGTGTCTGCAAGCATTTTGTTTGTTTGCCCAGTCTAAATTTGGCGGCAGAGCGAGGTTTGTACGAAAATAAGGTGGCACAGCTGTTATCCAAGGTGAGTCTAATTGTCACATTTTTTCACAAACAGCGTAACGCCACGGCAGTTCTAAAGCATAAAAATGCTTGTGCGAACTGCCACAGCACAAGCTGACGATGAGCGTAAAAAACAAGATGCAGCAGTGTTTTCGGCATGGTTGGGAGATTTTTAGAGATTAGTTCAATGACTGAACAACCGAAATGTGTGTTTGAGCCGAATGAGAACGATTCCGGTCTGATTACCAACTGCACAAAAAGTGATGGGAAGAGATTTACTGCAAAGAGATACTGATCCCAAACAGCAGGAAATCCAGCAAGCAGCCAGTTTGTTGGATGGAAGGTTCAAAACTTTCCCCTTCTACTCACCTGCGACCATATCAACAATTCAGCCTGACGTTGCTACAATGGCCGCAGCAGTATACGACACGTAGATTACAACAGATGAGAAGACCGAGCCTGCAGTGGTCACTGAATTTTGGTGCAGTTTGTTTTTGTAGACATTTAGCTTGACACAGTGATTTTTGTTTTTTATTCAATATTTTCGGATTAGTTGAATAATGTTCTTTCTCTCTCATGTTAGGTCTTATATTTTGTATTTTGCACCATTTGCTACTGCATTGCGTTAAACGACATTTCGTTTGAGTGATTTTGTCAGAACGCATGGTAAGAATGTCGCAGTTTTTTTCTTTGCATTTTCTTTTTCAAATATCATTCAGTTATCGCTAATAATTACAGTATAGATAGTACACATAAAATATGACGAGGTTTTTTTCCTCAACAACTGTTATAACACGTAATGTCTCAATAATAGTGTAGTAAGTTTACTGATTTTCCACTTCGTTATGGTAGTGGTGGCGCTTTTTATAGAATTACAACCGTTTTGTCATGTTACTTGTTGCATGAAAATTAAACAGATCTGGCTTAATTTTTCTTCAAGATGTCCCGGTAGTGAAGGGCTGTCCCGCGGGACTCTCCCGTCCCAAGACACGGGACACACCCCTGCTATTTCTGTGTGTTTTTCTCGACCCGTCAAACATCCGTTATATTACATGATAGCAAAACAAAACTAGATTTTAATCTCAAAATACAGATGATACCTCGCACATCTTAATGCCCACTCACTTGCACTTGTAGCATACGTGCTACAAATTACTACTGGCAATTGTAATTGGTACAACAGAAGTGCATATGCTACCTTGCCGTGTCTATCCCAGCATATTTTTGTGAGGCTTTTACTCGTCGATATGTCGTTGCTTTTAGGGAACCCCGTCAGAGTTTTCTTTACTTTCTCTTCCTCTAAGTCATAAATCTGAACCGTACCATCACAGCTCGACGAGGCCTGTTTTACAAACAAACAAAAAATCACATCAGTGATTCACATCACTTATGGTCACATCACTTATGGTCGAAGACAGGATAAAGTTTAAAGTTATGTGCATAGTTTGGAAAGCTCTACATGGTAAGGCACCGGGCTATATTTGTGATAAGCTTGTGTTGTATTGCCCCGAACGGAATCTCCGATCGACCGACTCCATGTACCTGTGTGTGCCAAAGTCCAGGACACGTTACGGTGACAGAGCATTCAGTCATGCAGCTCCTGTCTTGTGGAATGCTCTGCCTCCTCGCATTAGAACTCAACCAAGTTTAGGAATGTTCAAACAACACTTGAAGACATATCTATTTAAGAAAGCTTATTTCAGTTAACGATAAAGTTGTTTTTTAGGGACACTCGTGACTGCAACAATTTTAGCTGTGATATAATGTTTTGTTCTTTGTTATTATTTCTAGGATTATGGCTGACATTAGTTACTATTGTAGCGCATAGTAGCTGAATATGCGCAATATAAATGACTCTTTGATATGATATGATATGATCAGTTGTTTACTGCTCTTTATAATCTACTTAATTTAAATTTTCTGTATTTTTCTTAATCTTAAATACACCTTACTATTTCAACATGACGGCAAGATGAGAGAAATGTAACAAAATATCCCGGAAAACAGCAGCTGGTATTATCGCCAATGCGGTACTTACCACCATCATGTTCTGCGGGTGGATGGCAACGTGTAATACTGGCGCTTCGTGCTCCACTAACACCTTCTGTGCTTTGTCTTCAACGTTCACATACTTCACATTGAAGTCGCTGAAAACATAATACTGTATCCGGAACAAATACACTTTATGACGCAACAGCATTCTGGCTTAAGACGACCTCTGAGCTCCAGAAATCACCAGCATTTCCCACACGAACACACTGTGTATTATTAAAAGCTGTTGTCTTTACTCAAAGAGAAGAATTATATGAACAATCTATTTTTGAAAAAAAAAAAAAAATCACAAAAAGCCGCACCAAGCGCCGGCCACGAGCTTGGCGCCATCCTGACTGAAGTTCATGGCGGAGACAGGGGCGGTGAAGCGCGCCAGCAGCCCGTCACTCTCACCGCCATCCAGCTCGTGCACCTGGATGGCGTTATCGTCCGCCGCAGTGTAAAACCGCCCGTTCTGAAATCATCCCCACCCCAAATGTGAAACTTCCAACCCACACTGGTGTTTCAAAATGTAAGATGCATGATGAAAAGAAACATGTAGCGCTCACTTTATTTTATAACTACACACTACGTTTGTGAACAATTAATTTATTTTTTTAATATGGGGTCAGACTTTTACTTTCGCTGTACTGCCAAGCAGAACGCGTTCAACGGCTCACAAAGAGAACACGAGCAGTGCACTTAATACTGTGATACAGCGGTACACGTTGACTACAATATCTCCCTTCCCAAAATACCTAGATCCACAAGCAAAATTTACACATTGCAACAGAATTAAACTTCCACCTTGCAAGCAACCGCATACACAGTTTCACCGACTCTGTGAGTAACAGGATCATCGTCTTCAAAGCCTTTGAATATTCGCACATCGCCCTCGCTTCCACAAGTCACAATATGTCTGAAAGGAAGAACAATATATGACACCATTCACAAAATAATACGCACTGTTACTTTCAAGTTACCCATGCAAAACACATCAGAACTAGAATGTCCGTGGGCATTGTGCCCAGCAGTAAAAGCAAAGACATTACGAAGGAAAAAACAGAAACTGACCAATTTCACAAAATTTAGATTTGGTGGAAGGTCCATGGCCAACATTGCTATCAAAAGCAACTAAATCTGTGGGACGAACAGCATTGCGTTTCTCTTAAAGCCGTCCGTTTATTTGGTCGGTTTTTGCCGAATAGACAAACAAAAATTCTACAACTACCCTTTCTCAGCTGGAGCGGATTTTGGACTCACGACTTCGTCAATGCAAGTCCTAAGGGTTTACGACTTAGTCACGAATGACCTGTACAACTTCCGCCAATCAATGACGGTTCAGGATCTGGTTTTTTTTCTTTTTTTTTTTGCCAATTTAGCTTTTTTCTAGATTTTGACATAAATCGCCAAATAAAATACGAACCTGATGCAAGAGCTTGAGGGGAATCCACGCCTAATTAAATTTTGGATTTTTCGAATGAAATGCTCAAGAATTTGGTATTTCGACTGCCATTAAGTGGGTAAAAAATGAACGCGATAGAAAACATATCGCAAAAACAGCTAATACTCAGAACATAAAACACACTGAAGCTTAAAACTATTTAAACGCTTAGTAGCTTTTAAAACAGCATACGGGTTGTTCAAAACAAGATTGCTCTTTGGTGCAGAGAACTCTTGACATTTGGAAGAAATCTCTTTTTACCGGTTAGTTTATAATCATAACGCAGACCTTTTTGCAGATTTTATTCGAAACGTCCAAAGCTTGATCTGTCTTGTTCATGTCAAATTTCAACGCAATCGGGCCGAATTTGTACAAGAGAAGCATTTTTTGTGTTTTCGTAAATTTGGCCAATAGCTAAAAATATAATCTGTGTGGTAGCTCCGTTTCGGCATTTAAATATCATGTGATGAAAGTCAAGTGACCACAAATTTAAATTATGGGGTCCTGAATCAACTGTAAAATATATACTCAATAATTATTGAAAGATGCAGAATTAGGCATAGATTTATTCCGTACCCCCAAAATATTTCAATTTTAATATCTTCCATGCTTTTTGAAATATCAATTCAAAAGTTTTTCGTTGATAATTACAAAATTTATTGTCATTTTTTCAGGTAATAAACCATGCTCCCTGGATGTGAAAAAATGTCAGTTATTGCTGGAGATCTGTGATTATTTCGGTGTTTTCTTCTTTTAAAGAAAGCGTCACACCGATGTCATGTTGTATATCATTGCGGTTGCATTTTGAAGGTCTTAAGCAAATGACAATAAAGACTTGTAGACCGTGGAATCTCGCACAGAATCGCCAAGAAGTGCCTTTTAGAGAGCGCAGCTGCCTTGTATATCGTTACACAGCAAGGAACTGAAGCGGTGCGCCGAAACCCAGAGGCGATATCAGTTTCTCTTCATCAAAAGTCAATCGTGTTTTTAACAACTCGTATGCTATTTAAAAAAAAAAACATTAAATATTTGTATTAGTAGTTTTAAGTTTCAATGTGTTTTGTTTCTAAATATGAGCTGTTTCATCGATCCCTGCTTTCATTTTTTACCCGGTTCACTTGCGCTCGAAATACAAAATTCTTGCGCATTTTATTCGAACATCCAAAGTATGATCAGGCGTATTGAAAACAACGGGGCCAAAAATGTTGGAAGAGTACGATCGGGAGTAGAACGAATGGCTATAGTAGATCCAACTTGATGGAATGAAAAAGTACATCTTCCGTGGTTCAGAACAAATTTCTTTCATCAAGTATGCTCGCAAAATAAGGCAGATTTGAGTCAAAGGGTTGCCAAATTTGCGGGTGGCTTATTTAGTAGAGTCGGAATTTAACACGTTGCAATCACCAATGAGCTACTGAAACCAATGAGCGGATTCATACATAAAACTTTTACAGAGAAGTTTTTTGCGTTTCGACTGAATTCATTTGGGATAAGGACATGAAGAATTCGATTTGCCAAAAAAATAATCAAACGCTGGCTATTAAATGGAGCTAAATTATATGTAAAATAGTTTTTAGAAGATCATATGATGGAATTTTAAATTCGAAAGTGTGCTTGTTGGAAGAAAATTAGAATTTTGATGTTTTTTTCCTTTTCATTTCTTGGTAATTTATCCCAAAAACTTATTTGAAACGGACACCACCATCGGAAAGATTCAATTTCCTCTCCCTCGTTGCAATTTGAAAACTGTTCATGAAGGCAGAACCGACGGCGGATAGCCCAAAAGTGATGAGTATAGTCCATAGACGGCAGTCGGCTGGGCTACAAACACTGAAGTATGGTGGTTGATCCAAGTGTACTGGGAGCTGAGACCTTGTAATATCGCTCATTAACTTGCCCCTAAACTGTAAAACTGAACTGATAAGATAACCTACGTTCCCGTATCATCAAAACACATTCCAACATGCCCTCCTTCATGAGCATATCGAGCTGGTAGTTTTTTCATGGTTACTTTTATTTACTACTTTTTAGCAAAAGCCTCCTTAACACTTGTACCTCCCGCCAACTAAACGTGTGGTGTTCGTCGGCGCTCGACCAAAAAAAACAGGAATGCAATATCTAAAAGAACGTTTTACTATACTCAGGCTAACTATAATCAGTTTGATACATAGCCTAATTCATTCATGCTTACAAAAGAAGGCCTGAAAAAGTCAGGCTTTCTACAACCTGGTTTTGGGGCTTGGAATTTATAGAATTAGTGTAAAACAATTTGAGTTGCATTTACAAAATCGCTTATATACTGCTGTGCCTAATGACATTTTTTTCTTAAGTTACGAAGCCGTTGTGTTAATAATTTCCAATCTGGGTGAGTTTCTCTGTTGCATACTAAATGCAATTATCTAGATTAGTCAGCCTTGTGTTCAGTTTAAATTAATACAGTTACAATTATTACTTCCAGGGTGCCGAGTTGTCGTTATTGTCTCTTCCCGACCAAGGAGAGACATATAGTGTTTGCACATTCTGTGTGTGTATGTATGTACACTATGTGTTTGTGTGTGCGCGTTTGTGTGTGTGTGTGTGTGTTTGTGTGTCTACGTAAGCCTGTTGTGAACAAAATGTTGTGCCTCGAAAACAGAAAGTCGGATAGACTTCAAACCTGATTTGTTTATTTCTTGAGTAGATCCGGCGGTTGCTTCGACTTCAGATGAATATTACATTATTAGGGAAGGCCTAAGACGTCATTACGTAAAATTCTTTTGTAAAAAATTTCTCAGCCGCTGAACATCGGAGAAAGTTCGAACTTAGTGGAGTCGTTACTTCATAGGATTGAAAGATCCTGTCAAGTTTTATTGCGTGTACAACGAATGAGTGCGTCGTATGACATGATCACATAAAATATCCATAGACTGTGAACAAGATCTTTTGCGCAAAATATATCGCTAAGGCAAAGTCGTATCGATTTCAAATATAACATCGATATTTCTTTAGACTGCCGAACAGTGCTATCAACTTTTGATGGACGTGTGACGTCATTACCGTTACGTTAAAATCTTGTATACAAGACTTTACATCCGCTGAAGAGTGAAGGAAGTTGAAACGTGGTGGGAATATTGCCTAATAGGTCCTAAAGATTTTGTCCATTTTGTTTTTGCGATTAAACCGAACGAGTGCGTCGTATGACGTAATCACTAAAATATGTATATATATATATATATATATATATATATATATATATTGGGAACGATCTTGTTTAATTAATATATCTCAGTAACGGAAAGTCGTATCGACTTCAAATTTTATATGGATATTCCTTGAATCAGTCGAGGGATCTTTCGAGCGGTGTAGAAAAATTAAAAAAGGCATTATGACGTCATTAGTTGCAATCTTGTACCTAAGATTTTCAGCCACCAAAGATCGAAGGAGATTAAAACTTGGTGGGACCATTTACCTGGTTGGTCAGAAAGATCCTATCAAACTTTGGATTTCTGTTTCAACTATCGACGCGTGTCGTGAAATTAAGAATTCATCGAATCATTTAGGGAAAAAACGCTTTTCAAGTGATTTCTCTATGTAAAGTTAGAGATTTAGCAAATGGCTCCACATACTATGAATGTAAAAAGTGATCTTAGAATCAAAATGTTAAATAGATTGTTGCATCACCTTACATTATTGACGTTTTGCAAACGTATGCCATAAAAGTTGTTTAAGATAAATTGTTTCCATTATTTCTTTAAAAATACTTCATGATAGAAAAACTTTTATAAAGTGGCATCTCACCGCGTGGCCAATCAACTCCTAGCAAATTACCGCGTGGCAAATCACCGCGTGCCAGCTCCCCTAGACCCGTCGCCAATAGCGAAGACAAGGTAATATATCACGGCCGGGATGATTTTTAGGAAAAAAATAAGCAATGAAGGAGGGAAGTAATGATGTAGACAGCAGCTTACCGGATAATAAAAGACTGTGGTAAAATCGATTTCTAGCTACTCCCTTCAAAGAAACACTTTTGATAAAAAGACATACGGCAAAACATGCTTGTCTTGACCAGCTTCAAGACCTGGATAAAAAAGTAACGTGCAGTAAAACTGCTGTGGTGACCAACTTCCAGACCTAAATACAAAGGACGTACAGTAAAACCAGTTTTAGCTTCCAGACTTGGATAATAAAATGGTACAGGGAAATATGTTTTAGTGATCACCATCTAGTTTTATTCAGATATTTATAAATTGCAAATTCTTGGTTGTCCTAGTGAAACACTTTTTACGATAAAATAGTTTTAAAAGTTGGTATCAAAGCTTGCTCAGAGGAAAAATGCTGCAGGTTCAATGCAGCAGGACGAACAGTTGATAAGTGAATTATATAAGAAACGTAGACAATTCAAACGAGAATTTCCAGGAATATTGAGACCATGTAAGTTTTAGTTAATCAAGCATTATAACGTTGGCAAAGTGGTACACAAGTTGCAGCAGCATTCAAAACTAATTACTTAAAAATTTTCAAGGCCGTATATTTTCGCAATAGCTGTTAGATTCTAGAAAAAATCAATTTTCAAGACGTAGCTTTGAGCCACACCTACAAAATTTGTACACAGTGCGAGTAATATTATATCGAAAAAATTCCCATACCTTTTCAAAGCTGAGGATTATCAAAAAAGTAATCTAAAAACATCACCGAAAGAAACACTATCAAAACTGCAGAAGAAAATATATTTTGCACAAAGCTCAACATTGTTTTAAATAGGGTCATTTGACTAAATGTACATGTAAGATGGGATGTGATACACGCACTACAAACACCGTTGATTTTGATTAGACGGGGTTTCGCTTGGAGAGTTGGATATTTGAGCACATTGGTGATATCTTGCGTAAGATCCAAGACCTGACTATATGGGTAGATACCCAGCGCAAAACAAAATGTCGTACTGTTTCTGTTTTGTCAATATTCCGTTTTCTTTTTGTAAGGCTCCAACCCACCGACATTTACATAGAATGAATTATGGTTCTATTCTTAGATCAGCTGTGATCACACAAGAAGATTTCGCAAGTCCAAGATTTTTTGCAATTAATTTCTTCTGATAATCTGTTTAAAAATGTGATCACATCTATTAATTAGGAAAAAAATTATATATACCATTGCAAGGTTATATTATACAGAGGGATTTGTACTTGTTAATGTCCAAAGCCATGCCAAGTTTTGGCAAAATTTTATAGCGTTTAACACTTCTTTAAAATTTCTTTCCAAAGGGCACCCTCAAGGAATGAAAACTCTTTGCGTTCACAGCAAGGAGTAAAACATGAACCTCAAGGATCTTAACGTTGCGTCATAATATCCCGAACTGCTTCTTTTAACTACCACATGGTTTGAGCTCAAACGAAGAAACGAGCGGATTTAGCCGATATTGTTATTTATGATTCAAGATAACTTGATTTTTGAAAGAAGCCCCTTATTAGGTAGGATATTAAATCCCTTGTAATAATTCAACAGCATTGTATCAACTTAATCCGATCCCTCATTCATTGCAGTTTGCAATGCTTCAATGAGTTGGTTCTCGCAAGCAATAACCGAAAGAAAACAATGTTGTTGTCGCGTAATTAACTATTGACTGTTGAGATGTTTTTGAAATAGCAATATGTATAAGTAAATTAATTATAGGCTGAAAACAGACATGGATGGTTAATGGGTTCATAGCTTGTAAATAAGGAACTTTAGCTAAAAAATTTGCTAAGAAATCAAGTATAAGAGAAAAGATATATTCTTGGTAAAATCTCAGCAATGTTTTGACTTGACACCATACTCATGTTTTATGTGATTTTAATTGTATTTGTTACCAAAAAAAAGCGTTTTTGTGCTGAATAAAATTTGCATTTTACACTGTCTATTTAAAATAGCCATACATTTGACTGTATATTAAGCCGAGTTTACTTATCTCACATAAATGTGGTTTTAGAGCATTGTTTTCTTGCCCGAAATAAGAAACTACTAATGAATAAGATTATGCCATATTGTTAGCAATATCTCTAAAACGTGTATCTGATGAGAACCATAAAACAGTAATTTGCGTCCTGGTTCACTAATACGAATCCACTTAGCAAAACTATTCCTTGATAAATCGCAGTAAACTGATTTACACGGTTCCCTGAAAAAATTTTAAAATGTGATTATAACAAACAATTGCAGTTTACAAGGTATAAATATTAATTGTGTATCTTTGTTTTCCCAGGAAATATTGAAGTTTTTCATCTTCAATGGAAAAATTTTGTGTTACACTATGATCGAGCGGTCAAGGTTACTCTGGTGCCTCTTATTTAGCGTCGTTAAAACCCAAAGGGCCTTAAAATCACTCTCCATTCTCTAACTATTTTCCATAAAAGGATCAACTTGCGGATTTAGAGAGTAACAGAGAAGGTTAAGATCACTTATGTAGCTCCTATGTGACGCCTTTAAGTCCATAAAGTCGAAAATAAAATTGCCCCAATCTCTAACCGTTTCTGAGATGATGGCCAAATTTCGGTTTTCTGCATTGACAGAGAAGATCGAGGTCACTGAAATCCCTCTTATATAACATTGTTTGGGCATAAGTTGTGGAAAATGAGCTAACAATCGGTCTAGGTTAACCGTCATCGAGTTAATGGAAAACATTTGGCCTTTCAACCTTTCAACCTTACAATTGACCGTAGAGGTTGGGGCTACTGAGGTACTTCATATATAATCTCTTTTAGGCCTAAAGAATTTAACATACAAATTTTAGAAGACACAAATTTTGCTATTTGGGTTTGTATGTTTTAACTCCTAAAACTTTCTTATTTGAAGTAAAATCTGACTGTTATATCATAGAAAACAAGAAGCTAATATTCAATAAGATCATGTAATATTGTCAGTAATTTCACTAAAACGTGTATCTGATCAGAATCACAAAACAGTTGTTTGATTCCTGGTTCATTAGCAACAAGGCTACAATTACAAAAATAGTTCCTTGACACCCTTACCAGAAGTACAATAAAATTGTGATTATAAGGAGTCTAACTGAAGTTTGCGTGGTATGAATATTGTTAGAAAGCAGATTTGTTTTTTTGCGAGAGAAAGAACGGGCGAAAGAAAAATAGCTTGTTGACGCTTTGGGAGTCTCTTATTTAATTATCCAACTGGGTGTTTCCCTAAACTGGCACACATCAGCGGAACATCAGCGTAACATTGACGCTAAATCAACATGACATCAACGTAACATCTAATTATCCTATTGGGTGCTTCCATAATTCAGCACACAGTAGCGTACTTAACACCAACATGAAATCAACGTTTGATCAACGATTCATCAACGGTTCATCCTCATCAACGATTCATCATCATCGACGGTACATCATCGTCAACGGTAGTAAATCTTTTTTGGCTTCTCTACAACTTTATAAAATATCTTATATTATTATTATTATTATACGTATTTATAGTGCGCTTACAATGGATTTAACCCTAAGCGCAACAATAGCTAAAATACCAGTAATTACATACTTACTGAATAAAGAAATCATAACTTAAAAATTATGCATAACAGAAGAATCAGTGACTAGAAAAGTGTTTGTATACTGAATGAAATTTTGAACACTTTCACAAAAGTTGTTAAAACTGAAATGTCTCACATCAAATACTTACAATTATAGTGACTAGATCGGCATATCACGGAACTAATTATAGTATGCTAGTCTAAAAAGATGAGTTTTTAATAATTTCTTGAATACTAAAATATCCTTTTCGATTTGCACTTCCAAAGGCAACGAGTTCCACAATCTCGGGGCTGCATTTTGAAATGCCCTGTCACCATAGCGCTGGTTAGTCCTATTCTCAACGAGTAGACTTTGGTCAGACGACCTGAGACGACGAGCTGGAACGTAAGGCGTAAGTATCTCTCTAATGTATGCTGGTGCTTGTTTGTTAAGGGCTTTATACGTAATTAAGGCAACTTTAAACATGATACGTTGTACAATCGGCAACCAATGAAGAGCGATCAGTTTATCACGAGTGGACTCTTCATGCGACAGCTTTACCACACGAGCTGCATGATTGAGTATCCGTTGTAGCCGCCCAAGAAGACATTTCGGGAGATTAATCAGCAAACTGTTACAGTAGTCCAAGCGGCTGATAATCAAAGCGTGGACTAGTGTCTTTGCAGCATGTTCCGTTAATCTGGGCCTGACGTCTCGAATCCATCGCAGGTAGTAATAGCATATGCGAATGACTGAGCTCACATGGGCCTCCAAAGTGAGAGATGAATCAATCATTACACCAAGTGCACGTGCAGTATCAGAGCGCGGAACACATTCGCTGTCCAAGCACAACTGATCGACCTCGATGAATTGCTCATTATACTTGCTTGCATTAATTAGAAACTCGGTTTTTTCTTTATTCAATTTAAGTTTATTAGCACTCATCCAGGCTCCAATGTCGGTAATCACACCTTTAACCTCGGTAAGGTTTGCAAGCTGATCTGCTGACGAACGAGGATTGAAACCTCTCTCCAGTCCCGAATCATCTGCATAGAAATGATACACTATTTCTCGAGCCTTGATGAGCGGACCGAGTGGTTTGGTGTATTGAGAGTAACCTTTGGGGCCTATTTTGGATCCTTGTGGAAGTGCGCATTCTAAATAAATAGCGTCAGATCGAACACTACCAATCTTGACCCGAGCACTGCGATCGCATAAATAGGATGACATCCAGCCTAACGCATCGCCCTCGACACCGAAAGAGCGCTGTAACCGTTGAAGATAAATATCATGGTCTACTGTGTCGAAGGCGGCGGACAAGCCCAAAAATACCAGGTAGACTGCCTGTTTGTTATCAAGCTGGACCAGTAGGTTATTGAAAAGGCGAATTAGAGCTGTCTCTGTACTATGATACTTTCTGTAAGCAGATTGGAATTTCTCATCTAACTTGAAAATTTCTAAGTGGTGCACTAGTTGCTGGCAGATAACTTCTTCTATTATTTTGGAGACAAAGGCCAAATTTGACACAGGCCGATAATTTTTAGGAATTGTTTCGAGCCCGGGTTTTTTTAGAAGGGGTTGGACCAAAGCTTCTTTAAACTGAGTTGGAAATGTGGACGTAGATATTGACAGATTTACAATTCTTGTTATGATCGGGAGTAACTCATCTATACATTTCCTCAATAAACATGAAGGGATAGGGTCAGTGTCACATGACTTGGGGGCTGATTCCATTATAATTTTGTGTATGTCATCCATACTGAGTTCGCGGAAATGACATAAAGGGATTCCTTGAAAAGGACAGTCAAACGTGAAAGGATCAAGATCGTCACACTCAAATGTGGCTCTGATATTGTCAATTTTGGATTTAAAGTATTCATTGAAATTGTTTGCTAGGGCAGCAGGAGAGTCTGTGTCGGGTAATGGATTTTGTCGTTCTTTATGCATAATTCTATGGACTGTTTTATACAGCTGCTTTTGGTCAGAACATTGTTCAATTAGGTCACAATAGTAGAAGTCTTGAAGTTATCCCGATTCTAGATACACGTGTTTACAGCCGAGTTATTAAACATAGAATTTGTCCCATTGTTATCCTTTCGTTCTTGACGGATCCTAAACAACTGCCAGATACCTGTTTGTACAGCTATTTCAGGACACGAAGGGGGTGGAGCACTATGGAATCCGGAATTTGATAAGCGAGATCTGTAGCCCAATCACAAATAGCTTACCCCACACATCTGTGGAACACGGAGGCTCCAACTTCAAAGATAAAATCTAAATTTTCACAACATAAATCCAAAATGCAGCTGTTGGGAAACCCATTAGGCAGTGATAAAACAATTCAAAGATCCTATCTGCATATCTAATGAGGGGATGAGGGAGGGACGGGGATCCCTAATCTTTTCAAATCAATTGCTCCATTGCGCATTTAAACTTCAGAGAAATAAAGTATTTAGAAAAGAGGATGCTGTGAACCATTCACAAACAACTTGCAATAACACATTTTGGGAAACATTTCAAATAACTCTTATCTAACATTCAAATTAAAATAAAAAAAATTAAAATAAAAAAATTAGAAACGAGCGGTTTCTACAAATATAAAACGTGTATTCATAGAACGTGTTTTCATAGAAAAAGTTGGGGAAGTCATCGATCAGCAATAGCGTCTGTTTTTGCAAGGAGTGACTGGACTTGAGGAAGGGGTGCTATCTGACTTTGAGGAAAGATAACAAAGAAGCTAATAAAAATTGATTTCAGCTCAAGCTCTAAAGAAAGATAAGTACAACTAGAACAATTTGTGCTAAATAACATAATGACTCTATTGAAAACCACAAGAGAAATTATTCTTTGAAATTATGATCGAGAATGTCAAAGTACCTCTTATATAATTGTCTTAAAGCCCTAAAAGTAAAAACTGCATATCCCATGCATACGAATTGGTTAACATACCGTCTACAAGACACTATATCGTACACGAGGCAGAAATAAAAGAAATAAATTCAATTTCTTCTTTTAATTTCAGAGGGGTCTCACCGCGTACTGCCCATTTACCAACAACTAACAATATTCAGTGGGGTTACACCACGAAATGCCCATTGTTAATATACATACAGTTCAATGGCCCGAGGTCATCATACTAATGCTCCCCCTCCCCTCTTTCGGAAAGGAAAGAGGAGAACGTGAAAACAGAGAAGTCACCAGCACCGTTGCCAACCCGACACAGCATAGTGTACCATGTGCAAAACCGCTATGTCCAAAACGCAGACCATGGTACAAGTCCGTATAAGGCGGGCAAGATAACAAACCGCAAGATATCCGCTGCCCATCGAGGCTGCTCCCCACGCCTGACTTCTTTTTCTTCAACGCTCTCTTTCCGCGAGAATGCTGGGGAGTCCTGCAAGAAGGAGAACCATTTTGAATCATCGATTCAGCAGCAACAAATGGTCCCAGATTATGCAAATTAGTTTACGTATCCGTCCTATACTCTTGCACATAATGTTTAATAAACGTGTTTGGAGAGGCCCAATACCCACTCGCAATAACCCACACATTGAAACGCCATTAGCAACCCGTAACGAGTGCGCCACATGTCGAAAATGATGAGTCTTAATCGATAAACGCTTCTGGATTACTTCCTCCGGCTCCTTAATTATATCATCATAAGCTAACAAAATAGTTTTCTTGATATAATTAGAAATATACGCTTTCGATAAATCGACCGTTATACTCCGCATGAACGATGTAAACAGACGACGTTGTAACGTACTGCGATAAGTAGTCGAACGTTTCACCTGCCTTCGTAAGAGGGAAACGGGACATAGCGTCGAAGTATCGATGCCTGCACAATATCGTCCCCACTCCCTTGGTAAGAAACTGTGTCAAAAAGGAGGCTTCAAAACCACTGCCTGTCACGAACCATTGACCTGAGCCACGGAGTTTTGCAAAGCATGTATCCACGACGCCAGGGCAACTAAGAACATACATTTGAGGGTAAGTAGCTTGTCAAATATAACCGAAGCTAAAGCTAAAGCCCACTCCGTGTGAACGATCTGACCCGCCCTAGACGCTAAATCGGCAAGGACGTTGAGGCTGCCAGCAATGTGAGAGGGTTGAATGACAAAATCCCGAGCAAGCAGTAAAACCTCCTTGGTGAGACGAGACAACAAGGGTGAATGAGTGCTGCCCTATCTGGACAAATACGCCACCACCGTCTGATTGTCTACGAGAAACTAACGTGACCGCAGAGAAATGATAGAAGAGTCTGACAAGCTATCAAGACTGCCTTCATCACCAAAACTTTGATTTTCAACCGTTGTTCTTGGCTTGACCAAGAACCCTTCCACACACCGCCTTAGAAGACCACACCCCACACGGTGCAAGACGCATCCGTCCGTACTTGCCTCGATGGAGCTGCCCGAGCAAACGGTACACCTATCAAAAGATTGAGACGACCACCAATGCAAATCCCTGAGAGCTATCAAAGACAACGTTACACGATGGCCCGGTAACCTGCCGCAACGCAAAGCCTTGACAAAACGCTGAAACTCGCGAAAGTGACATCTGCCCAGCTCGATCGTCTTCTCCGTTGCCATCAACAACCCTAGAAGGGATTTTAGTTGTGCTACCTGAGGCCTGGACGAAGAGACCACCCTGGTAATGAGAGACATGATCTTGCGGATTCTGTCCTGAGTGAGAAAAGCCCTGGCACACACAAAGTCCAGCAACTCCCCGAGAAATATGAGCTGCTGCGTTGGAATAAGTTCCAACTTTTTGTGGTTGACCAACAAACCCAGAGCAATGCAGCAACTCAACAAGACCTCCACTAGTGTTAGAAGCAACTGCCTCTCCGTATAGACTAACAACCAATCGTCGAGATATTGGAACAACAGAAACCCTTCTTTGCGACTCCACCTTTTGACTACCGACATAATTTGAGTAAATAATAACGGAGCCGTCGATAGGCCGAACGTTAGGGCAAGAAACCAACAATTTTAATCCGCCTCCGTAAACGCGAGAAAAGGACGAACCGACTGATGCATGGGAATGTGTAGATATGCATCTGATAGATCCACCGACATCGCCCACATGCCCTGTGCCAAAGTGGCCTTGATCAACTGAGATGGAGACGTGAGATGGAGATGTGAGATGGAGAAACTGATTGAGATGCCACAAATCTATGACAAGCCACCAACCCCCAGATCTTTTGGGCACCGGAAAGACACGACTGAAAAACGTCGGTGTGCCCATTGGCATCTTTTCTATGGCTTTTTTCACTAACAAATCGTGAATCATCTGCTGCAACGCACGTTGCCTGTCACGAGCGTGATACGTTGTCACTAAAGAAGGATTGGGAAGCCTGGCAAGCAGTGGCAAGACTTGGCACCCTGACGTATCCCTTGCAAACAGCAGAGGGTAACCAGCACGCTTGATGTGAGCACACGACTAAGGCAACTGCAGCGACTCTACAAGCAGAACAGTAACATACAAGAATTGTTGCAAGAAAAAGGTGCAGAGATAGTATGCATTAATGATCAAAGAGAAGCAAGCAATCTTATAATCATTAAACTGTTACATTAGGCGTTTTTTACGGAAAAACTACAAAAGCTAATAGATAAACAAATGTAGTATTTGCAAATCGTAACAATGCACACACACCAGAACAAGGGAGCAGAGAGTATTACGGACAGAAGGGCAACCACACTGCAACTCCCATCTGTGCACTCCAGAAATCGGTGGCAATCCGACGCACCACGTCCTGGAGTAAGAAACGCTCCAACTCGTGAGCACCACAAAACGGAGATATTCCGAACGGAATATATTCCGACACGGTGGCATTCCAGAGCGCTGTTCCGTCCCTGGAACAGGAACCAATCCGAATGGGAACAGCTCCAAGGCAGCGATACTCCACGTCGGAACCTCTTCAAGTCGGAAGCATTCCAGTTGGAGGCACTCCGATGCCTAACCATTCCAGTCGGAGAAAATCCGAGCCGGTGGCATTCCGAGTCGGAACTATTCCTAGTGGGAACGATTCCGAGGCGGTGGCACTCCAAGACGGAGCCAATCCAAGTCGGAAGCATTCCAAATTGGATTCACTCCGATGCGGAAACATTCCGAGTCGGTGGCACTCCAAGTCGGAGCAATTCCGAGCCGGTGGCGTTCCGCGTCGGAAGCACTCCCGATCGAAAAGATTCCAAGCTGATTGCACTCCTCTACGGAAACATTCCGAGTCAGTGGCACTCCAAAACGGTGGCCTTCCACCCTGGGAGTGCGTACTACAGAGTTACTACGCGTATAGGGAACACAGACCTACGCTAATTCCAATGCACACGGCAGTGAGGACACAACTGGATTGGAGCAGCTCCAGTTGTGTCCTCACTGCCGTGTGCATTGGAATTAGCGTGAAATGTCGTGCGTGAAAAAGGTACGACGCCGCTAAAGCTAACACATGATCGATTCTGCACCGGGACAAATGTGACTAGCAAACGGCTACACTACTCTTAATGTGATAAACACCTATCTGAACCAGAAAAAGGCGTGTAAAACCACAGCAAGAGAAAGTGAAAGAGAAAGAGCAAGAGAAAGAGAAACAACTCGTGGGGAAGTTGCCGCAGTCTGAAGGCAAGAGAAGAACAAACTTCCTGAATCCATGAAAACTGCGTGACCAGCTCTCCTACAATGCCCTGGTGCTGGCAGGAGGAAAGAAGGACGGTGGAAAGTGAAAACTTTCCCGTTTGCACAGCAGAAACAATGCAAACTGTTTACTGGCAATGTGGAAAAAACCTCGCAATGGACAACCGAGAAAATCGCCCGGAAACCATTCCACTGTCTATTACACAAAACCCACACTACGTTCAGATGGCCGGGAAGCATTTACCGAACAAAAGCCGGTTTGACAAAACCCAGAGCTATAACGTGTAGGAATCAGCAAAGTCAGCAAACACCGCAAACGTAGACAAAGCAAGCCCAAACTTACAGTATACACAGAAAATGTATCCAGGATAAATAATATCCACCACAGTATGCATTTACCTTTGACCCGTCATTTTTACAAAAATCAAACGGAGAAAAAAAACTCCTGTCACTCTGATCACGATAAGTTGGGAATGGCTTGATCACATGATAGGAACTGCAGCGTGCGCTGATTGGTCGGTTGGTTGACAGGCATAGTAAACATAGCAACAGGGCACCTGCTATGTTTACCCATGTGGTGCTATTCCAAAAAATTTTTATGGATTGCGATAACCATAGTGATGGCTTCGTAGTCTACAAGCTGATATTTTCGAAATTAAAAGCTATAAATCTGATGATTCCGAACTGCAAATTTATAGGTTACAACAAAATTATTTCCTGCCTATCAACTGCATTAAGCAACATGTTCTGGGGGATACAGTCAACATAATAAAAGTAAAGCCGTTTCTGAATGGAATAAATATGCAAAAGAAACATATCTTCTTGTTTAAGAAATATACCTACAAAAAACTCCTGAAAAATCTAAACCTGGACAAGTCGTTGAACTTTAGAGGGAAACTAGATTGCACTTTAAGTGTTCACTTAGATTCTGTGGGCAAAACCAGAACGCTTACAAAGAATATACGATTGTCGATAAGTTACCATCTAACAATTCTAGTGGCTTCTATTAAGAAGTTTAACATTTCATAAGCAATGCACATATTCACTCAGTCGGACAACAGAATATTTGCAGAGTGTGAAAAATGACTATTCTATATATTCAACAATGCAGGAAGAGGGTACCAAGGTGCAGTATCTGGATGAATTGAAATCCAAAAGACTACAAACACACGCCTGTTATATGGTTGCTAAACCAATCATTTCTCTCAACAAAGGTGAATCCATTGATTATTTGGACATGGACAACATTGTGGTTTTAAAACAGTATTTCTCATTGTTATTTGTTTAAAGTCAATGACCACACAGCGTTATTTACCAAGTTTTTCAATTGGTAATTACACTTGTGGTAAAAAACAAAGAGGGTGATATTCCAAGTTCCTCAAATTACACACCAACAACAGTTTCCTCCATAATGATTGGCCAGCCAATTTAGATTCGAAAAGAAACAGAATAGAGACATTGACAATTTTATTCAAAAAGAAATCGCCCGTTATTACTGTTCCTTATGTTCTAGTGAATTTGCATGCTTCAATGATGCCTCGAAGGCATGCAATAGAATAAACCATAACAAATTATTTTGTGTTATAAAGAAGAAAAAATACCTTTAATTTTATATGAATCATTCGTTACACGTATAATTAGCAGAAAATGTGAGTTAGGTAGGGAGATTCCCTGTCAGAGTTATCTGGTGTAGAAAATGGAGTTTGAGAGGATGGAGTATTGTCGCCATCACAATTTAACTTATATATTGACGTAATAAGTATTGTACTCGATAAAGGAATAATTGATGTATGGTCGGAACGAAACTGACTAACCATTTTTTGTGCAAATGATCTTTTTACATGAATTCCCATTCACAAAATTGAATATTAAATTTGGCGAAAAACATCAAGCTCATAGTCGCATATAATAAAGCTTTAGAACTTTTTATTAATTAGACAGGAAGTATGTGCGAGCTTTGATATATCCTAAAAATAATCAGTAACTGCAATTAAACACAGGGAAAACTAGTCTGTAGTTTAGAAAAAAAAGAGTTTACACGTCAGGGAATGGAATATTGGTTGATCTTTTGAGTAACGATGCTTTGTTCAGAAATTACATACTTAAAATATCATGAAAATACAATAATGGGTTGAAATATGTATTTACCAATAATAATAATAATAATAATAATAATAATAATAATAATAATAATAATAATAATAATAATAATAATAATAATAATAATAATAATAATAATAATAATAATAATAATAATAATAATAATAATAATAATAATAATAATAATAATAGTAATAATAATAATAATAATAATAATAATAATAAATAAATAAATAAATAAATAAATAAATAAATAAATAAATAAATAAATGAATGATCGAAACGGCAGGGTACGGCCCTCATTACATCTTGTTGTATATACTCTCTGTTCAAAATAAAGTTATATATTTATAACAATATCTGTCAAAACTATATTTTCATGAAATTAAAGAGAAGGTATTCATTAGACAGAAATATTTTTTATTTTATGAATCGTTAAAACATTGTATGAATCAATGCACATTGTTTCAAAGAGTGACTGCGTAGGTGGGATACCCGATGACGTCACGAAGTACTTCCTTGTGTGGCTGAGAGAAAATGTGAAAGGAAAGGTTTACTTCGTATTTAGTGTTTATATCTCGTTGTTAAATTTTGAGCTGGTACGTAAATTGCTTCTCCAGTATTTATGGTACAAAGGAATGAAACCACTATGTAAATTACAGTCTTGTTTTCTTGATTCGGATGGTGTTTTCTTTTTTTGTTAGCGGTTTCTGTTTGGTTTTCGCAGTTGTCATTTTTTTATGCGAGTTGCAGTGGTTTCGTGACCAGAAAGTAGCACCAAGCAGTGATATTTTTCAAAGGCTTCAAGAGTGCGTAACAACCAAGACCGCCTGCCCTTCAGTGGTTACTTTTTGCTAGTGCAGGACAAAGTATTTGTTATTTGCGCTTTTCTCCGTACTCGTACGGGTCCTGCGAGGAGGAGAACGAATATGCCAAACCACACTTTCATTCAATCGCTTATTTAAAAAAAGTGACTTCACTATGCAGTAATTAGTATATGAACATAACTCTGTTACCCACAGTCAACTTTATTCAAACACATTTTTTATCTGTGGAAAACGGTGGATTCAGAAAGTTAAAGACTTGAGATAACAACCAACCCGTTGATCTTTAGTTAAATCAATACAAAACATACAATATGAGTTCATAAGAATGTAGCATCACAGATCTGATGTTGAGCAAGCCTAATACATATCGGCATGAATGCACTGAGACACAGCATTAAAGTCAACTAGAAAATTACATGTGCTATGTAAAGTTTGTTAGTTTGTGTTCGAAACGCAGAATTTTTGTGCATTTTATTCGGAACGTCCAAAGCGTGATTTCGCCTATGGTTACAGCAGATCTAAATAGGTTAAATGAAAATGAGCATGGTTGAAAACAGTTTTCATTTGTCAAGTATAGTCAAAATAAAGATTATTTGAGTCGAAATTTGCCAAATTGGCACCTGGCTTATTTAGTGGAGTTGGAATTTTACATTTAGTATCAACCAATTTTGATCTACAAGGGAGAGGAGATAGAATTGGTTAAGAGTAAATTGTAACTGGTGATAAGAAAATGTTCCAATTCTAACTAACCAGATGCAAGTTGCCAACCATTGCGACTCCAGTATTCCTCTTTTGCGATAATTGACGGATGAAATTGTTTTCAACCAAGTAAAATGTTCTTTTCAACACAATATTATGAATAGCTAGGTACTACAGTTGAAGACTGCAGGCGCTTAGCAGCTCTAAGAAGCGCCTCGTTACTGCTGCGTTATATTTCTTCCGGAGAGTGAAAAAAAAACCGGAAAAAATTCTTCAAATTTTTCCGGACAAAACTGAACAAAACCTAAATCATTCCTGGATGTTCATGTTGTTATTATGCAGTCAAGTTTTGTACTTAGGGCATTATATTGTACATGTACAGCAGTTACTATTCATTGCGATGCCATTTAGTTCTACGTTCTTTTTACAAAAACATTTTCCCGCAATTGATCAGTAGTGAAGCTCCTAACATGCCATTACTGAAGGGGTAAAAAAACTTTTAATGGAGTGGGATGGGCTAACTAGTTTAAACATTGCTCATCGTAAAAGGGGTACCGGCTCAAGTTTAAAAAATAAAGTTGTAGCGTAATTTTACAATGTTAAATACACTGCGTAAAACCGACCTCTATTATTAGGAATTTTATTGGTATGATCAGACGGATGCCTAAAATCTGACCAAGAACATACGAGACTCGTTCTATGCAAGGCATAGCGTACAATGTAAACACGCATTGGATTGAAAACCGTACGTGTTGACTTGCTAGTTATATTGTTTATTCACTTCATGTCACGAAATGCGTCAAAATAGGCTCAGATTTTCTACCAGTGTTGTCCACTTTGGGACTGGAAGAAACTTTTGGCAGATGTTCTTATAAAGAGAGGTTTAACAAGGTTTTTCCGTGTTTTTTTTTTTTTTCACCGTTGAATAAAATTACCAACCGATTTGCCATAGCCTCAGGTGAACCCCCGCCCCGGTTCGGTGAGATCAGGAATTCCCATAAATAATCTAAGTGAACTGGGATTTGCAAACGTTCTCAGGTTTGGATTTCTCCTAGTTCAAAAATTCTTTCTAGACTGTGGTAGAACGCTTGAAAAACCGGAAAGATTTTTCCAGGGCCAAAAATTTGACAATAACATTTTTTTTCTAACTTCAAACTTCTGTATATAATCTTCATCCAGGGCGAAAACTTGATAACTGTCCTAATTCAAACAGACTTCGGTAAGATATAGTGGTAAAGTTAATAAATGATTTAATTTTAACAATTTAAAAAAGAGTGGCCTTTTTGCAGCTCTGTAGTTGGCTGTACTTTTGTTTTCATGCGTGATTTTCCAACTTCACACCAGTAACTAAGATGTCTTGTTAAGCTGTTAATGCTTCAGTGTCTAAGGTTGGCTTTATTTGTAACACAACTAAAATTCCTGTTCATAACAAAACTTAAAAATACCTGGATTGCCATACAGTGAAGTTGTATTCATGCATGCAGTATATTATATAGCGGTGTAAAATAGAAGCCGTATTATTACTATGTAGTCCAACTTTTTAAAAATTAGTCAACTGAATGTTTAAAAATTTGAAAAAAATTTCACAATGCTAAGTACAAGTTTAAAAACAAAGTTGGACTCAAATGGTCTAACCAAAGTGACCAATGAAATTCACGGCTGGTGCCATGTAAGGAAGTAGATAATACAAACAAACGTGGAACTCGCCACACACCCTGTCGTGTTGCAAAACCCACGTGCTGACTTACCGAAGAAACTTCATATTGCGTACTCCACATGAACACTTTCGAAGACTTGCGATACCTAAATCAAAAATAGATGCTTTTGCGCGGTGTTTTTGTGCAGATCTGACAAGCGTAAAAAGTGGTGTAGTACGATGGTACAGTTGAGCGGGATTCTGCTCCTTATCCCAATTGAATTCAGCGTGTGTTGGAAGTCTGTTTATTAAACGACGTACCCGCCTTCAGTAGCGTTTGTTTAATGAACTCAAACTGATGAGGCAGTTACTAACAGTTCTTGAGTTATGCTTTAAAAAGAAAATGGAAATGCAATAATTAACATTTGTTCACATGCATGAAGTATGAAATATTGTTCCTAAATTAAGAAATTAATTTTGCAAGAACGCTCTGAATTGATGTTCAGAAAGTATAAAAGAAATTACAACTTGTGCCTATTTCTGCATCCATTAGTTAATTCAGTATATTTTTAGAGACAACGGAACCCCTTCATTTGATTTTTTTTGGTTACTTGATTTTGGTCACGTGAGTCAAGCGTTTAGAAAACATAATCGAGCAAGAAATTGGCTTATTTATTTGCTTGATCTTGTACTAGTAATATCGTTAGGTTGACCGAAAATTTTCCTGTTTCAGAAAGTGATTCCCGAAATTTTCGAGTTGTTATTTGATGTGACTAAAGTATAAAATGCTGCTGATTTTAAGTATTTGAAGTCGACTAGCTTGGGGTTCAGTTGCACCACAGTGTTTGAAATCAAGCTTCTCATGGCAATACCGTGGGTTCCCGAAATTTTCGAGTTTAAAAAAAGTTGATATAACCAATTTGCTGCCATAGCAAACAGTGGTACCCGTTAGCAAACAACTGCAAAGTGTTGTTACTTTTAACGGAACCAGTCAGCCATGGGCTGAGGTTTGTTGGGCTTAGGCAGTTTAACGTCGAACAAAATGTGAATGAGAAGGGATCAAAAGGCTGCAAGAGAGACGAGAGAGAGGAGGGGGGGGGGGGGGGGGAGAGGAGAGAGATAGACGAGAGAATGAGGAGAGAGAGAGAGAGAGAGAGACAGACAGACAGACAGACAGAACGAGTGAGAGGGAGAGAGACATCACCATGAGCAGCATATTGTTATTACTCACAGTATTAAACTGATTTAAAAGAAATCACAATAAAAATAACACTGATGAAATGTATGATTCACGTTGCAGGGAAGTGCGAGATATGAGTTATAAGCTATGCTGTGGGATTAATGTAAGCCAACTGGCGCTGTCCACACTGCCTACACGTGACGCAAGCATGAATCAATCTGATGGTCAACAGCAGACCGAGGTAAAATAGAACTGTCGATTTAAATGCAGAAGGACACGGAACTTAAGCTGTAGGTTTAAAAAAAAATAGACCGGTGAGATAAATACTCGCATTGGATGAGTGCCCTATTTGCTATTTACTGGAGTTAAATTTCAAACAAAAATGTTTTATTGATAAATTCCTCTGGTTTCCCGGTTTGATCACTTTTGGCCCTTATTATATGTCTCCCCCTAAGGGAGACATATATAGCATTTGGTGTGTCCGTCCATCCGTCCCGTCTGTCCGCAGTGAGTTCTTATGACATTAATGAGTCGATTTTTCTCAAAACATACATACATATTGGGGTACATGTCTAGCTGATGCCCGTGGCATTTTTTTTTTTCGTTTCGTCAAAAATTCTATTTTTGGCAAATTTTTGAACATAGGGGGGGGGGGGGGGGGTTTCGTGCATTTTTTTCGCTTTGGCAGGCTGTATCTCCAAAACAGTTTGTTGGATTAGGCTGAAACGCGACAAGAACAACACACATATAGTGCAAATGTTTACTGGGAAGTTTTACTTCATTTCCGCTGAAAATGTATTTTTGGCGAATTTTTAAATTTTTAACTTTTCTGAACATATTGTTGCAATATCTCCGAAACAGTTTGTTAGATTAGGCTGAAACGTGGCAAGAATAACCCACATATAGTGCAAATGTTTACTGTGAAGTTTCTTTTCATTTCCGTTGAAAATGTATTTTTGGCGATTTTTTTAATTTTTGAATTTTAACTTTTTTGGCCATATTGTTGCGATATCTCCGAAACGGTTTGTTGGATTAGGCTGAAACTTGGCAGGAAGAACTCACAAAACGTGTAAATGTTTACTGCGAAGTTTTTCTTCATTTCCATTGAAAATGTATTTTTGGCGAATTTTTCAATTTTTGATTTTTAACTTTTTTGGCCATAATTGTTGCGATGTCTCCGAAATAGTTGGTTGGATTAGGCTGAAATGTGGCAAGAAGAACCCATATGTGGTGGAAATGTTTACTGCGAAGTTTTTCTTCATTTTCTGTAAAAATGTACTTTTGGCGATTTTTACCACGTGACTGATTGGGGGCGGGGGAGACGTATCCGTTTTTGTTTTAACAAAAACACTGGTCAATCTAGTTATTGGTATGAATTATTTCTTTGTGTCAGTATAATAAAAGAGGCATGTGTAAATGTTTTGTCCGTTGTGAGATATTTGTATTCGTAAGCTGAAGTTGTTCCAGGGAGAGGATATCAAAGAAGTTATTGCGGCTCCCGAAGGCGGGGCTGAGAGTGTCGCCATGAGTGACGGCCCGTGCCCCGCCCACAGTCTGGCCATGTCGTGTGTTACTGCCGCTCAGCCGAGGACATCTTCGCGCCCAGAAGACCGCCATAGCCTGACAGTGTTGAAGGGCGACGAAGGACTCCAAGAAACACCCCAGGTTATCGTGAAAGCGCGCACCGTAAGCTCGCTTGGTAAAAAGAAAACGGATAAGTCAAAAGATAAAAGAAAGAGTAAATTTTGGACTTCTTTCAAGTTTAAAAATAAGAAAAGACATTGTGTTCAATCATCTGCAGATAAACCAAATGTTTTGAACTCTATGCCAGATTCGTCGTTAAACGATAGTGATGACCCCAGCGGGGACGATTCAAAACATCCGAACATTGAAGACAGCGATGCTGCGACTCAACAGTGCGCAACTACTGGTGCTATCAGTCATCCTTTAGAAGCTGTCCCGTCACCTAGCACTAATCAGCTGCTAGGGACCGTCTCTCATGTAAACATGGGGGCGGGGCCAAGCTCTCCTCAGTTGCGTAGCAACCGCCTTTTACTCAGTCAAGTTGTTCCTCCACCTACTAGGACAAGTACGCTCCAGCCAACACGATATGACCGCACTCCTGAAGCCAATATAGATCTTAGACAAATTGTACCCGTGCGGCAATTCGTACCTGAGGATACCTTAAACCATTCTTTCGAGTGGGACAGGTCACGCGGCCATATCGCCTACCCTCACATCCGATACCCGTCGTCGGGAAGGAACAGCGCTTCCGGTTCTGGGTCTAGCCCCAGTGAGTCAATGTGGAGCCTTACCTGTAGTTTTCAAAGCCAGTGTTCAACGAGTTTACCACATTACCCCGGTGCTGATATCTCAGCCAGCGCACCACATTATCCCAGTGCGGATACCTCCAGTAACCTGAGTACATTTGGACACAGGGACGAGCTGCCGCCCCCAGCTCCTTGCTTGCCCCCACCAGGGGTGTGTATACCACGTACGGAGTACACACAAGTAGACTATATCCACTTCTTAGTCCCTGATCTGCTTGAAATTTCGCGCTGTGGCTTCTACTGGGGGGTCATGGATCGCTATGAAGCGGAACGTTTGCTGGAGAACAAGCCTGAAGGAACGTTCCTCCTTCGCGATAGTGCGCAGGAGGAGTTCCTCTTCTCGGTGAGTTTTCGCAGGTACGGCCGTTCGTTGCACGCTCGTATCGACCAATGGAATCACCGCTTTAGCTTCGACACTCACGACCCAGGTGTGTTCTCTGCCGACTCGGTTACCGCGCTAATCGAGCACTATAAAGATCCCAGTTGCTGCATGTTTTTTGAGCCTATGTTAACTATTCCCCTGAATAGAAACTTTCCTTTCTCGCTGCAGCATCTATGCCGCGCGGCGATCTGCAAAAATTCAAAATACGATGGCATGAATCTTCTGCCGCTGCCAAAGGCACTCAAGGAATACCTCAAGTACTACCATTACAAACTGAAAATACGCGTGCGAAGGATGGAAGTACCGTTTCAAAGCTAAGGTACTGCCGTCAAATATTTTTGTTGGAATCTTTGCCGATTAGACCTTTACTTTTGATTCAGTAAGGGGTGGGGTGGGGGCGGGGGAGGGCGGATAAGCTGTTAGTGGGAATGTGATTCATCTCCTTATTTAGACATTTGATTTAAAGCCTTTGTGGGAGAATGAAATATAAAGTATTCAACTAAACAAAAAAAGTTTGAGTCAAGGTGAATGGCAAATCCAGGTAACAGTTTTCCAGTTAATGCTTTAGCTGTTGAATTGCGGTTATCAGCTGCGGGAAAGAGTTGACTGGATAAGATAAAGCCAGGATGTTATGTGGTAGTCCTGACTGTTGAAATGATACTTATATCAATTCTATATTACGCTTAGAAAAATATACGTTCCTTTGAGAGTAACGAGATGAAGATTGAGGTATCTTATTGCTTGTAATTGTCTATGGAGTTTGCCAAATGTTTAATGCGATTCTTGGAAGTGTTTTTTTTTTTTTTAAGGTAAGTGATGTTGATATGTTTAAAACTTCTATTTGTATTATATTCAAGTTAGTTGCTTCCCCGTTATTGTTGTGATAGTTTTGCATTTGAAAACAAGTATTCATCAACGGTTACTAAGTTTCTCGTATATGATAATGGGAAAGTATGTGGTGTCCATACAGAAGCCGGATTTCTGTCTGGATAGGAGCACCAAGCCTTATGAAAGAGTTGCCTTTCACCAGTCGTCTTCTAGTTAAATATTGTGACGTGATTCAATGAAAGTGACATTTGTTTTTTTGTTTTTTTTTTCGCCAAGCGGAATCGTGGTCTGCAATTGCTAGAACTGGCCGCGTTACTTGTAAAACCATAGGTATAAAAACAAGACACTGGGGCATATAGACACGTCTGTGTTGATTTTTGAATAGTGCTCATGTAAACAAAAAAAAAAAAAAAACAAATACAAAAAAAAAAACGGAAACATTTTGTGTTGCAGCAACATTCGGTTAAGAGTTCGATCTATTGAAGGAGAGCGTTGGGAAGGCACATTTTGTGGTGAAAAATATAGGGCTTGCTTTCCCAGCTTAACCATTTGCTTTTTTAGCGTATTTAAATTTTGAACGTTAGTAGAAGCAGTGAGTGAACTGTTATGTAGATACATGCAAGTGGAATATATAGGAAATGAGCT